>JAACJT020000034.1:15066714-15080566 GCA_009936485.2 Gymnarchus niloticus
CAGTCCCCAGAGAGTAAGCCAAAGGCGACAGTGGCAAGGAAAAACTCCCTCAAGAGGAAGAAACCTTGGGAGGAGCCTTATTCCTAGTTGCTTTCCTGGGTTTCTGGCTTTTCAGCTTGTAATTTAATTGCCTCATGCCCCCTGTATTAACACTGTGACTCCCTCCCTGTATTTGGATTGCAGACTTGTATCATGGTTCATTCACCTTTGTGTGACACTGTCTGGGTTTAGTCCTTGTGTTTGTTAGTGAATCACCGTTCAAGAATTAAAATGGTTGCTCGTACATTTAGATTCTCTCCCTGTGCATTCATTAAAGGTAGGATCTCTCGACACTCATTCATCAGCCACCATTTTAAAATCACACACACAGGCATTATTATGCAATTATTAACATCACTCCATGTAATTAACATGTTGTTGTATACAGAAAACAATGCCTTTCTTCCCGATATTTATGAAAACTGGTAACAGCTACACAGACACCAAATGTCTGAAGACAAATCAAAACTACAGACACTACACTCCCCTACCTATGAACTTTCAAAGTTTCAAATATAATGGTAGAAATAATAATAATAAAAAATATTCCAAGTGGTAAATTGTATGCTCTGCAACATATGAATTTGAAACTTGTGAAAGTGAATGACAGGAGCGACCTGCCTAAATGAAAAATGAAAATTTGGGAGGAGCTAACTGTTATGTTTGATTAAAATTTGTTATTTTTGACTTACAAATTTTCCACTTGCAATTTATTTGTTGTACGTAATTCCTTGCATTTAGAGTGTCCGATATATGCTGTGGATCCGTTTAATTATTTTTACTGTTTCCATGTGATAAATTTGACCAGTTACAAAAGATGACAACAGACAGATGACATCAAAGTGACATTCACAGATGGACAGAGTCAAAGTTTGTGGAAAAAGAATGAATGAAATGTCTTGATCTGCAGAGGATTCCTCTTATTAAACATTACATGCTCTTCTCAGTGTAAAGCATCTGATAGACTGTGCTGTGATGGACAGATCCACAAATGACATGCTTATGACTGATGTATTTGATCTATGAGTGATTTAACCTTAGTTTGAGTTTTTATTGTTGTCAAGGAAAAGTCACTGGAATTAAATTACAATTCATTCGTGATCTAAGACAATAATCACAAGAGAAAAATTATTAAATAAACAGCTTGTATTTGCCAAACTGCTCTTGTGCACAATGTCTACACAGAGATCATTATTTCAGAAGATTTATGAGAAATGTATAACCAATAAATGCCCAGACATGGTATTAAAACCACATGTTGTATGAAAGTACTGTATCTTTGGATAGTTTAATCAGATGCCGAAGGACAGAAGGTCATAACATACCCTGGAACTTTCCATGGTGAAAATCTCACAACAATATTCTGTATCTTAATCTGTCGTAACACCACTACGAGTCAAACGTCAGAAGTTTCAATGAATTATTGCATTAATGATTAAGAAGTAACTTCTTTTTTTCTCGAAGTGCTGTAACAGTTATTGCTTAATGTATCTTGTAGATTATTTTTACACATATTGCTTTATAGCGTCCCAAGGTGCATTGCATCATATCCAATACCAAGTAAAATTCTAATTGAAATTGACCTATTTCTCAAAGTGAAAACCACTGTTCTGTGTATTTTCTTGACTGCTCTAGCAGTTTTTTTCTGTGAAAGTATTATTGGCCTACTAAGCCTTGCTGAACCCTGCTTATTCACTTCAGTTTAGAAGATGTTTAACCATTGATGGCTTGGGGGAATTCTAGGCCATGGACATTAGTACCATCATCGGAGGAGCCATCCCTGTAAGAACAGTCAAAGAGATTTGAAAAATGAGCAGAATTTCCATATGCTTTAATGTTACAGTTAATAATATCTGTGTTCAAAGTCAGTATTGCACTTGGATAAACTAAGGGGGAGAGAGAAAGAGAGAAGGAAGCTTTGTGTGTGTGTGTGTGTGTGTGTGTGTGTGTGTGTGTGTGTGTGTGTGTGTGTGTACCTACACACTTTTACATTCACACACCCTCTCCAACCAGCATTTAAATGCTCCAGTCTCTGAGTGGATAGTCTATTTGCAATGGAACTCAATGGATTGTCTGTGAGATGTCAGAACAAGGGGATTCTCAACCCTGCTTTTCAGAAACAGGTAGGACCACCAAAGATCCTTTGGATCTGTCCTTGTTATTATTATTAATAATTACATCACTGGTTTGATTAAAAAAAAATGTTAGCATGTGGGTATTTTTTTGACTGAACTTTTGCCATAGAGACTGAAAAGAAATATCTGTTCCATAATTTATGGCCTCTTTAAGATTTCTTGTGTAAAATTATTGTGTGTATGAAGTACACAAAACATTTACCATTCAGTTAACATGTGGGAGGCAGACATAAGGTGGTTTGGCCATCACAGAAGTGTCAGGGCCCATTAATATGTCTTTCCTATAACTAGCCTTTTTTATAATGGGCTCCTCAAGTCGACGTAACACTGTTCACCATTAGCAGAGCTAAATATTCTAAAAAATTGTTTCTGTGAGGGGGTGTTGGATGCAGAAAAAAATAAGGAGATTGTCAGGTGGAATCCTTTCAGGGATGGACACAGCTCTGTGAGAATGCTAGGATGACTATATTGTAAGGGCCAGTTTGAAGGTTCGTTGATTTAGCGAGAACAAAAAGGCACTGAGTGAGTACAGAAAATGGGTATTAGTACTGCATGTAAGCTTCTCTGTTCATTTCCAAAGGACACGATTTCTGTGGATATGGATATTGATAGGAACTCCACCAGAGAAGGATTGAATGATACAACTGGAAAGCCCTCCCCAAAACTTCAATGGAGGTCCATGTCAAGTTTTTAACTCGTGGTAATTTTACTAAACTGCACATTCTGAACATGAAGTACTCAAAGGTTAAGTAAAATATTACTGTATGTGGAAATAAAAATAGTGAGATCACTTTGATTTAGTTAAATTATAATAGATTTAACTACTATCTGGTGTTCTAGATTATCAGTAACTGATTGGGATTTGGGATTAAGGCTATATGTGTTTATTTCAGGTTCATGGAGGAGAAAATGGAAGTAATTTACCGGCAATTTAAAAAACACCAGACAAAGTTCTTCTTGTTCTTTGAAATGCTTTTTCTGGCAGGTAAAATGTGTTTTTGAAATTACCATGGTGCTAATTCCAACTGGTGAGGCAGGAATGGACCTTAATGTTTATTTCTCCGCTGGCATAATGTGTATCTTCATTAATTTCCAAAAAATTATTTAGTTTTAAAACACCTGCTCTGCTAAATTTTATTAGCAGTCAATATTGTTTGTGATGCTAGAACACAGTGAATTGTCAGGGACAGAAGGGAGATACAGGTTAATATTTTGTCAGCAATACTCTGAGTTTTTATGTGCGCAAGCTTGACGTGACCTGGCTGTAGTAGTCCAAAAAACTATGCCAGATACATATTTTATTCATTTTAATAAGCACTGTTAAAATTAAATTTGCACTACTTTATTATTTTAAAGAAATATTCTGTGCTTAAATTCCCCTTATGCTGTATATTCACATGTCATGTCATGCTGTGCTGTATACCACTATTATATCAGGCTTTGTCAGCCTAGTGATCGCAACATGTGCAGTGAATTTCCAGCAAGCCCTGCCGCTCTGCATCCCTCACACTGGTAGCCTTCTCCTTCCTGGGCTGGGACTGTTTGATGCGGCGATACCAAAGTCATATTCAGGGCTTCCTTCTGCAGATGAAGAAAGCACTCGCAAAGCAGAAGTCTTGGCTGAAATGGTGAGAGAACCACCCCATGTCTTTCCGTTTTCCGTGTGTTCTGTGTATAAAAGCAGACATTTAATCTAAGACCAAATACCATTTATGCCAGGGCCACGGGCTGATCTATTGCAGGGTAGCGTGTGTTGTCCTGCTGGGGGCAGTGATGAGCTGGCTGGTGCTGGATACATCCAGAAAAGGCTCTCAGAGGCTAGTTTCCTTTGCAGGCATAATCATATTCATATTGGTGATGGTCCTCTTCTCTAAACATCCCTTTAAGGTATGTTGCTGAATCATAGGCACATTGCTCATTTGACATGAAATTTCAGCAGGGTAACTAGTATGGTTCTGAATAGCTACACGCAATACCAAAATAAAGTGGGATGAAAAGTGGTGATGATTCAAGGGGCCCACAGATGGAGGCGGCCCTTAGAATACATGCTACACAGTATACTGTACATATATCTTCATTTGGGGGCTTGGAGCAATATTTTTTCAGGGGGCTCATAATTCCTAGCTATGACTCTGGCTACACATGTAAATGTGAGAATGAAATCTCAATCACTGAAGTCTGTAGCACAAAACTTGTAATGGGCTGATTTATGGTGTTGCTTAAAAGAAATGCTTAATAAATGCAACTTTCCATTCAGGTTTCCTGGTGAACTTTGCTGTGGGGCATAGGCCTACAGTTTCTGTTCGAACTCCTCATCCTCAGAACCTTACCTTGGATTGGCTTGGAAAGCAGGTGGAGGTAATACAAAAACATTACTATTGCATAGTTAAAACAGCGTGCCCATCATTGTAAATAAACTGTGTAGATCACGTTCTTCCAAGGCAGGACAAACACAGACAAATCTCTTCTGTGCTGAAATATTAACTTTTTTTTTTGTGATGACCTTTGATCTTGTCCCTAAGATATTCCTGGCGTATACAGATGCTGGCTCAAAGTTTGTTTTTGGTGACAATTTCAAAGAGCACTTCTTTGCATTTAAGGTAATCATTCAATAAAGCAGAGTAATTACTGTGTTGCTTCAGCCTGGACACGTGGGCCTTCCACGCTCTTGGTTAACTTTGGCAGGTGCTACCTATTGTGATTTTCTTCAGCACGGTGATCTCCATGCTCTACTACTTGGGCTTGATGTAGTGGCTTATCCTGAAGGTGACAAACCCTCCACCTCTATGCCCCTCCACACTGAATTGACGGTCTACTTTAGGTCTAGTCAATTAGCAGTAGTGCAGTTGAATTTCATTGGTCCTTTGATTGGTTTGCACCAACTAATTAAAAGGAAAAAAATAATTTTGGAAAAAATCACCTTGCCAGCAGGGATGGAGCCTGCAGTAGCGTGGGAGATTGAAACGTATCGACTAGTTGTTGTCAATCTTATCTCCATGCACAATGTGGCCTTTGAAACAAGACCTCTTGAATGGGAATGGAGTCGGTACTGCTGTGGATTTCCACATGGTGCAAGACTATAGGTTGGAATGGGAACATTCACAGGTTGCAGGTTGAGGGCTGTGAAGCTAGAGTTTTTCTTGGTGGTTGATTGTATCTATGTATCAAATTGCACTTCTAAGTGCCCAGACAATCTTTGAGAAAGTGGGTGAGGTGCTCAGTAAGGGTTTTCCCCACAGTATGTTATGGTCTTATGGGAAGGGGTGTAAAGAGTACTGAAAAATCCTACTAAAAGTACAAGTACTGTCATTTCCAAAAAAATGTACTTAAAGTAGAATAAAGTGCCTCTCCCGAAAACGACTTGAGTTCTAGTAAAAGAGTAGTTTGTTTAAAAGTACTCAGAATAGTGAATATTCCTGTTATTTTTTTTCTCTCATGGTCAGTCACAAAGTACATTGGCTCACACATTGTTTTAATGCTTACTTTAGTGACTGTTTTTCAGAAAGAATAAAACACGATATTCAGTTACATTTTTAAATGTTTACTGAAAATTATAAAGGCTCTTCCAATAAAATATTTTCTGTATTTTCACACATAAAATGAGCACCAGTCAAAGGCAGTGATTAATCAACATAACACCCATTTGTATTAACGCTGGAAAAAAAAAAATCAAAATTAATACAAACAAAACAAAGAGTATTAAAACTAACATACACCAACACAGAAATTAACTGAACATGGGGTTAATCTTCAGGTTCAAGAAATGCATGCAACAGGTTCGCAAACACGTTGACCTCCATAGCTAGAACTGTATAGTGTTGACAATTTGGTCTCAGGGCACAAACTCATGTCCGCGTTGTGGTACTCTGCCATGCATAGAGTAGAGAGCAAACAGTCCAATCAGTGATCACCATGCATGACAAGGGAAAAACAGGGAAAAAAAGAAATATCAGAAATTTACAAGTAAACACAGGTAGAAGGTAAACAACAGAATAAAAGGACTGTTACTATGTGTGAAACATACATAAGTAACAGTAAAGGTATGCTAATTTAAAACTAGTTATGAAGTACAATTCCCAAAAAAAGAACTACTCAATTACAACAGCGAGAGTATTTTTAGTTTGTTACTTTACACTCCTGAAGACTTCACATGGGTAATGATGGGGGGATACCTGGAGAAGAGTGATAAGGAAAAATCCTCCTCAATCTAAAGCAAAGCGGGGGATTAGACTTTAGTGCAAGTCATGGATTGTACATAACAACACCATGTTCAAGCACAAGAATATTCATGTGCACTTGACACCAGAGCACCCTAGGCAAAAGCTGATTGATCAGCTTCATAGGCATGTCATCTGGCTTCAGCCCATGTGTTTTTGTCACTCAGGTGAAGATAGGAGCAGAGTTATCAATTGATTGCCACTTACCAGTGAGATGGATTCAAAACATTGAAAGGAGGATGGACCAAGATGACCAGATGAGGGGTTAGGATTTCCTGGGAATGTCTGACTGAAGTTTCATTGTGAGAGTGAGATGAATTCTACTTGGGCTTCCAGAAAAACTTCTTTCAAATGCCGAGCAAGATTAGGGTCGTTGAGTGTGAAAGGACTGTATTCAACGACTCTGTTCAAGGCTGCAAAGAGCTGTGGCAAGAATGCAGTAGGTGTTATGGAATGTAGAGGATACCTACAGAAGGCGCAGCAAGGAAAGACATGGACAGAGACAATCCAAGAACAGCTCGAGGAGCATGCTTTACAGCAGTGCTTGGCCAGAGGAGCGTCGGGAACCATGTGACTCAAGAGGCACACCCGGGTATGGAGCCTTGAGGCAGCACTGCACGGAAAAACATGAACCGGAAACAACAGAGCAGAATAGACACACAACAGGCCAGAGAGACAGACCAGGACTCCATGTAGAACTAGGAACAAGGACCAGAAACCAGGAGCAAAGGCACAGGAACTGGGTGTGAGGGGGACACAGGTGCACAGGAACAATGGAATTCTGGACAGCGGAAGGCATGTCCATCTCTAGACATCAAGTATCCTTAAGTCGGGGTCTCTCTTGGCTACCCACTGGTGTATAGTAATATCAGCCACTCAGACATGTAGATATACCATGATGGGGCCTAGGGCACGTGAGGAAGCAGAGCGCTACCTCAGCACACCAAACAAGGCAGTGCGGTAGTATGACTGAGCAAGATCCACCAGGCCCCCTCCAGATCAAGACCACCAAGCCAACTGAGCTGACTCCAGGAAACAGGCTAATGTATCCAGGCAACCACATGCTTAACGAGGCAACAAGCACCAAGTGCGGAACGGGGAGTGAATTTCTAACATTTTGAATCTTAACAAACCTGTCCTTCCTGCTCAGTTGAGCAGGATGTGTGGGTGAAGGAGAAGCCAGTAGATATGGCTGTAGGATTTTCTGGGCAGATCAAGGTGTTAGCCAGTGCCAGGATATGGAGCAATGAATGTGAGGCTAGAGTTGTCAAACCCCCCCCAAAATTCCTGAGCTAACACACACCAGTTCAATGGAAACAAGGGAAGATAACCACTAGCAGACACTTTTCAAATAGACTCACACTCCTAGCCATGCAGATATATCTCCCAGCTGGGTTAATAAAATCTGGACATCTCCCAGTATGAGCTGGTATATGGCAATAGAAATAGAAGTCTGGTCTGACCTGTTCGGCATGCTGCCACCATGACTCTCACTAGGAGAAGCAGCAGGAACATGATGATGATGATTTTGGATTTTAAATGTCTCCTTTTGGGCCTTCATAATATATCATTTATTCATAATTGTCCTACTCCATCAGTGTAAACAACTCACAATAATCAGCCACCCAAAAGGTAACGACACCCTCAAGTCCTCAAGTTGATGCGTTCTGCCATGACTGTTCCCACACTTTTATCTCCACAGGTTATGCTTTTAAAAGATTCTTGAGGAAAAATAAACTATGGCCCCTCAGCCTGGTCTCATTTTCATCATCTGGCTCCAGCTCAGAACTAATTAGGTAGTTTTGGTCTAATCGATTGCCAGCTTTGTTTGTATTACACCTGCATAATGCTTTATTTGCAAAACTTTATTTATAGGTAGGTTTCATCATGCAAGTTACTATGGGAACATCCCCCAACTGAATCAACGGTTGCAGCAGGAAATATATTTGCAAGACAGGTGAGAATCCAATGAGGTCATGTTGATACTACTCAAGAGTGATGGAACACGGTGTCTGTGAAAAGTGCCTTTCAATCACAATATGTCTTTCATTTTCATCAAATTACTTTTTGATTTTGAAATATAATTACTATCTTATGAATTATTTCCCCCTAGGCGGAATCACCGCTCCTGATATGGCCATACACTTCCAAGCTCACAATTTCTGAGATGCATGCGGTGATGACTGGTAGATTTGCCACTATTGCAGGGAATGTCCTGGGGGCCTACATATCATTTGGGGTGAGAACATGTCCAATAAGCAAAAGAATAATATCAGCCATTCCACTCCCGAGTCTCTTCCAGACAGCCAGGGAAAAGTTTCTTGGCCAGATTGTACCAGATAACCAATGTGCTGAATTTCAACACAGATCCAAGCTTCACACCTGTTAACTGCCTCTGTAATATCAGCACCAGCTTCGCTCGCTGTCGCCAGACCTTCTGGCCTGAAACTGACACACCCAGGATCACAAATCTGAGGGGTTTCAAGCTGGAGAAGGGGTATGTGTCAACCACACAGGAGAAATCAGGCTAATGTCAAAGCAACTTCTCGAGTGGTTAGAAGCACATTAGCAAGTGATTAAAAAAAATGCTAATGACCAAATTTGAAACTTAATGTAGTTTTACTATCTGGTAGGGAAAGGATTTATTGTACACACTAATTTCATGTATGTAATTAAGCAATAATATTTGTCAATAATAATAATAAGCTATGTTTCTTTTTGACTGAATTTGTCAGAATTAAACATGTTAGACATTCTCATGTACTGCTTGACCATTGTGATTTGCTTTACATGTTCAGGCCATTAGACAGTTAGCCGACTTGCCAAATAAAACTTTGACTCTTATCAGAATGCATGATGGGCCACTGACCTCTGCTGGACATCTTAGAGAAGGCGGTAACCTGCTGGAAGCCGTCTCTCGTGGGGCGTCTGCGTCTGTCACCCTGGTGGCAAACATTGCTGTGAACCTTATTGCGTTTCTGGCCCTCCTTGGCTTCCTCAACGCAGCTCTGTCCTGGCTGAGGAACTTGTTCTACTTCCCTCACCCGAGCTTCTCCGTAGGACCCCAAAACATGCAGCTTACACTAGCATACACTGTCTCTTCCAAGTACAGACACACAGAGATGCATCATCAGAATAAACATTTCCATCACAGGCTTGACGCTCTCACAATGAAAATAATTTTAGGACTGTCCTATGATTAATGGACTTGTATCTGCATTTTTCACCTTTTGTCGAAGGTAGTTACAGTTACATATTTATTTTCAAACTTAATATTATTGTCAACCATGCCTTGCTAATTCTTTTTGAGTGAAAGTAGATTTACAAGGTGATAATGTAAATGAGCTTTCATCTCTGTTCTGTTTACTTCTCGTTCATGACAACATAGCTGATCTGCTCCTACGTCTTCATGCCATTCTCATTCTTGATGGATGTAGCTTGGGAAGACAGCTTCATGGTGGGCGAGCTAATTGGATACAAAACATTTTTCAGCAAGTTTGTGGCCTATGAGAGGCTTTCAAGGCTCTTCAAGAAGAGGCTTGATGGGGAATCCGATTATGTTGATGGCGTCAAACAATGCCTGTCTCTAAGTTCCTCCTACCTTACCTTGCTTGGTTACTGAGCTGGTGCTAACAGCTAAATCAGCCGCTAACCTGGGTTTTTGGTGGATACCCGCCACTTGTACCTTCTAAATCTACATACACATCTTGTAATTTCAAGACATGGCATACGTTTACAGCTGTTTCCTGATGTTTCGTGCTTAGATGAAGACTTTATATTTTTTCATACAGATTGAAGGATTACTTAGACACTACATCCTATTAAACAGAAAATACACTACATAGAGACCAGCAATTCATTGGCGATAGACTGGCTTGAAGTGAATGATCTTTCTTGGATCTCCAAGGTGCACTCGGAAACCATAGCAACGTATGCACTCTGTGGCTTTGCCAACATCGGATCACTAGGGGTGATGATAGGAGGCTTGTGTAAGTTCCGCCCACATGGAATGTTAACATCTCCGGCATGTGAAATGGCACTCAGAGTAATTGCAATTCCAGACATCACAGATATGCTTTATGGTCTGGCTTAATTTGAATGTGTTTATTTCCGCATTTTCAAATGAAATTCTCATGGCATTTTCAGTAAATGCCAGAGAACACTCAGTTAAAATCAGAGCTTAGCATGACTGAATGGTGTGAGTTGCTCCAAGGTGAAGGACAGATTTCTTCCTGTGTCTTAAATTCTATGGGTCTAGATAATATCAAGCCGATCGTGGTGTTCTACTCCATATTAGTTATAAAGTTGATGTAATGCAATCTGGTCCATTAACTTGACTCTTCGACCCTGGCCACTTAGTTTCTCTAAAATGGTTGCACTGTTACCGTCGTCTACAGCTGCCATGGCACCCGAACGCAGAGTTGATATCTCCAAGTGTGCCCTCAGGGCGCTCATCTCTGGGACAATGGCCCGCTTCATGACAGCATGTGTAGCAGGTACGCTCTTCACGAAGTGCTGCTTCTATGACAGGAAAGAGCTGCTCCTGAGACCTGGGCCACGTGTGCTGCAAGACAGGCATGTGTGTACGTTTAGAGAAAGCAAACAAGGAGCAAAGTGTGTCAGTGTGTGTATGTACGGCTGATTGAGTACCCAATGTACGTGACACTATAAGAGGTATGAATGGGAATATATATCACTCAGCATATGTGCAGAACTTGTTTTTAGTCAGATAGACAATAGTTAATAATGATTGCGGCTCATTACAGGAATCCTGTACATACCAGAGCCTCAATGTCAATTTTTAGAACATGGGCACAACTTCTCTGCAATGACTAATAATACTCAACTGTTGACTTGCTGCTTAAATCTCTATGCCAGGTCCTGTTCGTTTTCATTTCCCTACAAACATTGCAATTAATTTCTCTCCCAGACTTAATGTGCTAAAATATGGAGATCATTTAGCATAATGATATTTGGCCAGGAGTCAGACATTAAAGTCTTTTACCCAGCGAGTACACAGCATAACAACTGCATGACCTGTTAGTCAGTCAGTCACATGATTACAGTTTGTCTATTCAGATTCATGAAAAATGATTAGAATAAAAATGCAGCTAATAATTAGACAACAAACCATTTCATTGGTAAATATTACATTTTGTTTCCTTGGTGACCTAAATTTACATCTTAAACAAAACATTAAATAAGAGCACATATATAGAAATAACTTTTCCCACTTGTATGGAATAACACAGCTAAAGTCTGACCTGTAACATGTAACCTGGATTCAGCCGGTTCTTTTTGCAAAGCCAACATGTCTTAATCAATTTGAAAAATGGCTTATAAAAATGTCACCGTGCCAAATTTATAACCACCTCATGACTAGAGGCCTGCAGAGGAAGACTTCTGTTTGGAGGGTAGCTTGTAGTAAAGGTGTGTCACCAAGGGCCACCACTCTAATGAAGACTTCTTAATGTTCCAGAGTAACTGTGGTGAATCAATTCAGCATCACCACTAGAGGGGGCTACTCAATGAAAGCGCTCCGAAACTGCTGCTCTGTATTGAACGCCACATCGTTTGACTGTCACCGGATTCTTCTCTGAGGCAGCGAGGGACACCTGCCAGGCTTTCTGAGGTCTTCCAACTTCCAGTGGCGCAGGCCAAAGTGTACTTCCTGTTTTGGTGTGCCCATTTCCTGAGCTCTTAATTGCGGCAGAGTCCATCAATCTCCCACAATCAACCACTTTGTCCTAAAACAGCATAAAGCTTTCTTTTGCACATCTCCAACTCAATCATTTCATGCAGCTTTTGATTGGTCCAGTGGACATACAGTAGAAGTGCAATTCCTGGACTCGTGCAGTTGATTAGCGTCTTAGCACCTTTGCAGCCTACTGATGCTAATCTGTCAACACTTATAGACCTGCCTGCATCATGTATGCTAATCAGATACATTCTCTCTATGTTCTGCTTATTTTTTTAACCACTGTGATAATTTTGTGAATATTTATAGCCATATTTGGAACAGTCAGGTTTTTTATGGTAGCTGTGTTGGAACTCCTGTCTATGACTCCATTCTAAAATTGTATTACCTTTTACAGCATATTGTAGCCATTTAGCAAAGGGCCAGAGTGCCAGAGTGCACCTCCTTTGCACCACCCATGTGCCCCGGTTGCAGCTGCCTCTTTCCACGGATTTGTCCCAGATGCCTGACACAACCTTGATCAGACTTGTGTGTTTGTCTCTTGTGTTTCAGACATTGTTCTGAGCTATTGTTGTCTGGCATGTATATCTATGGGTTTTTTTCAGTTCTGATTTCTTTTAATAATCATTCATTGATATATAGTTGTTTTATAGTCTTTGTTTAGCCTAGCCATTGTCATACATTTCTATTCATTCATGTCCTTGTCGGTTGTTAGAACCGTATGTTCCTTGATATTCAATGTAATAACATCTGCAAGAATGTAAATGATAAGTGACTCGGTATCCAAGGACTCGTTTTGTGAGACATTCTTTCCCTGGTCTAACAAAAAAGCAGGTTTTAGAGTGGATATTTGTGTGGACATTACAAAGTAACCATGAGACTGAATTCTAGAGTACTGAAAACTTTGGTGAAAAGAAACAGTACAGTCCTAATGTAACCCTTGGCCAAGAGCATAACATTAAGTTGTTTATGAAGATTTGCTATTCGTAACCTACTGGGACATTTTCACACACCTAAATGACCATGTTTATCCAGTGTTTGAGTTTAATTAATATTACAAGATTGCATTGACAGGGCATAAATTGTTATTAATGTTAACTTGTATGATTTTTATTTGAATGTAAATTTATCAAAATAAACTTAAGCATCAGTGAAAATATTAAATTACACCAATGCAATGCCTCAGTTATTTAAATTATTTAACCTATCAATACCATAAATATACAGATACTTGCAAGTCAAATAGCTTAACTGGTAAAAAATAGTATAATAAAATAATGCGGTCAGATATCTTAGTTGTTCTCATTGTAAATCTACAGAGCCCCTAAAGTCCCCAAATATATATATATATCTTGTGTACACAGGATATTATTTTGTGTGCACGAGATAAAAAACATAATTTTTTGGGACTCTAGGGGCTCCTTATCAATCATACATCAAACGTATTTTTTATTTAAAAAGTCCTGCATTTCTCTCTATGGCCAACAACAGGCACTGTTGAGTGACACAATGTCATACTACTGTCCATCAAGTTAAAATCCATCTGTTCGAGTTCTGACCACTTATCCTGGTCAGGGTTATGGGGGCCAGGAGCTAATTCAATGCAGCACAGAACAAATGGCCAGGGTACACCTTGGATGGGATGCCAGTCTGTAACATGGCACAAAAACACACACACACACACACACACACACACACACACACACACACACACACACACACACACACACACACAAACACAGACGTGCACACGCAGAGACATT
>JAACJT020000034.1:15080666-15104450 GCA_009936485.2 Gymnarchus niloticus
ACACACACACACACACACACACACACACACACACACACACACACACACACACACACACACACACACACACAAACACAGAGCAGAGGTGCCAAAATAAAAGCAGATTTCACAGGATGCAGCGTCTGTAACCAGAGACACTTGATATTCACTGACACAAAGCCTGTGAGGGCAGAATGTGTTACAGATGTTTATAGTGGTGATTAAAACACCATGTATATCCAAGAGGAAAAAACATGCAGAAATAGGTCCACTGAGTACATGATGAGATACAAATATAATCAGATTAATACACAGTACACCCTACCTGGGGATTCTCTGAGTGCTGTCTAAACAGTTCTTTAGAGGTTGTAATATTGTTGCATTTCCTGTCTATATGTAATACATATGTTTTTACATTCTGTTGGAATTTTTCTGTATTTTGATTTTTTTTCCCCACACAAAAGATGTTATCATACAGGAAAACTAAAATCTGCTGTATCTTAATACCTAACGCTATCCTAATATGGGGGGGCTTGGTTTTAAATCTGTCTCTATCTCCATGTATTCACTAATGACGGCCTTTTTTTAATCACAGAATGGAAATCTAATTTAAATAGAAGGACAATACAGTAACATAATTGCACTTTCCCTGGAGTAGCTGTCTTAGACTTCAGTGGCAAATGAATATGATGGCTGAATTTTTATATTTCATTAAATAACAGGGATGAGCCCATCAGGAATCTATTGTACTTAAATAGTTCGGCCTGTTCTGTGAATTTACACTAGGATGAGAATGCATCTGCGGAGCTTAAACCCCCATGAGTGGGTCACAGACAGTGGCAGGGTGAAAAGTGCTAAGGGAACTTAACATGGGTAAAAAGGCTGTGAAGCTCACAGCAAGATATCCTTCATGCAGCGTTCTACATGTGAAAAGAAAATTCTACCCACGTGTTGGTCTCTGACAGCAGCCACTGATCAATTCACCTGCCTCAGCTGAATGATTTCACATATATATACTTATTTTGTGCTGGAAAAAGTTATGTATATAATTTTACAATGTCTGAAAAACACGAAATGTACAAAATATACAAAATGCATACAGTACTGTGTGAAAGTCTTAGTCTAAGACAGGAAAGATTGTGTTTAAATTTCATTCATATTGGTGTAAAACTGACTTAATTTTGATCAAAGTGTGAATTTACATATTTAAAAACATCTCTTCATGCCACCCCAGAATTTACGTACAGTAACCATCCAACATACCCATGTACTTGTGGAGCTCAACTATGAGTGCACCTTTTTTGGCTAATCAATGACTCATAAAGTGAATTAACTACTAGGTCACAAGTTAAGTGAGCTGGTGGTGGAAATTAAAAAAAATACATGGAATGGCTGGGGAGCTTTCAAGGAGAGGTTTGGGAACCCAAGTTAAGTTGTTTGAGCCATCCAAACAGATAGTAGTGATATTTTGGAGAACAGAAGAAATTATTTTTACTTCTGTGTTTTGCTGCTTATTTGCCTGTATTCTAATGTTAAATTGTATTTTTTCCTGATTAAATATCAGCAACTGCCCAGATAAATGGCATTAAAGATTTTCTCATACTGCTGATCTTTCCACAGTACTGTATGTGGAACAAAGCTGTAAACTATGTGTATCTTATAGGACAAACCATTAAAAAATAATTAGAAATTATATATATATATATATATATATATATATATGGCATATTGTGTATCAGTGCACTGTTGCAGCTGGAGGTTGTCAATCTGACCAAATCCTCGTTGTGTTCAGTAAAGCAATATACCAAATAAGAAACAGTGATAGATTTTCATTTGACATATAAAGGCCTAATTCAATTTTTACTGAAGGAAATATTCCCATGGGTATAACAATAAAGTGCAGGCCCACGCAGATATTTTTTTGAGGGACAGGTGCTGAAACGTACAAAAGCGGCACCCAGTACCTTTTAAGACGTCAAACAAGTTCCTATCCTCAAAATGAAAGCCACAAAATTTGAACGATCAGTGTCATGGAAGAGATTTGCAGAGGCCCCTTATTTTGTTCAGCCATAAAGGGCAGGTACCCAGGGCCCCTCAGCCTGGCATGTGCCTGCTGAGGTCTATGGCAGAGAAGCTGGATGTGTACACGCATCATAAAAGCACCTAAAATCAAACAGAAAATAGCATCTTTGCCACCCTGTCCTTAGGCTTTCCGGCCACCTCCTGTGCCCGTAATATCAATCATTCCGAGTTCTGCATGGTTGGCATGTTCTCAGGCATCAAAACATTGAGGTACTTACATGTTGGGGGCTGTTCCATCATCAGGATAAGCTGCAAAGATGTTTTTTGAGGGTGTGTCGCTTTTAACTGAAGTCACAAATCAGACATGTAGACCATTTTTGATGTTCACCTGCTTGCTGATGCAAACTGCTCCTCCAAACACTTGGTCATATGGTAATAAGAGACAGGGTCAAGAGGTTCACTTACTCTTTGCCTAAGCATTAGATCAGCAAAGATGCATCACCTAATGGGTTAATCGTTGCTACCATATGTGGTGTTTCGTTGATAATGTCGTGGTGGTGACATCTCAGAAAGAGCCACCTTTTCAGATTACAGAGAATGGTCCAATAAGCAAAAAAAAAAAACCAGTGAGCAGCAGTTCTGTGGGCAAAAACACCTTATTAATGAAAGCAATCAGAAGAAGAAGGCCATACTCATTAAAATTAACAGGAAGGCCACAAGTGCAACAAAAGCAGATTGCTGTGGTGCTCAAAAAGGCTTCTCCGAAGCCATAACTCATCTGCCCTTGGAGAAATTCTGGATGCAAAACTAAGATCTATACATGGTACTAGCAAAGTGTCTCTAGTGAAGTGCAGAGTGTGTACTAAAGTGTGTATACTGCAGCCCTGGGTGAGTCTTTGTGAACTGGCTATGTGGGTTTATACATTTAGCATAGCTGGACTTCTCCTATGGAGAGTTTAATGTTCAGTGCAACAGCAGACTGCATATTGTACAGCATGTTGTATGTTTTAAAAGCAATATTTCTTCCTGTTCCGGTCTATCTGTTTTTCTAATGAATGAGGTTGCACTAAAAGGCCATTGCTGGCCATTGCTAGCTTTCCAAAGCGAAGATCAATGTAATTATTAGCTCTAGTTTTATTTGTTATCCACTGAAATATTTTTGGCTAATGCTCTTATATAATCCAGACCTTTGTGTCCATATAGTAATCAATTATTCCATCAACATGAAATTTATTATTTGGTATAATGAATCACCCACCTATGAATGCTATGCTAATAGGACATCAGTAATTCTGTCATTTCTTTGGTTCAAAATTTTAAATAATTCTGATTTGTTACTCTACTTCAAGACACGAGAACCTAATTCATTGATTAATGATTGAAGAAAGAATCTTAATTAAATTAATTACCTAAATTATTTTGAAGTCCTCTTCATTATGAATTCAAGAGGAAGTGAAATACTAGAGTCTGCTGCAAAGTGCTTGTTTTTTACTGCATTGAAAAAGAGGAATGGAGAGAGGGACCTTGCATATGAGGAGGAGAGGAAGATAATTGCATAGGTAGAACCTACTTTCTCCTGGTTAGATCACACCTTCACACAGCTGCACAGTTGCTATGGTCTCCTCAAGTGTTTACAGGGTTCCTGCTCAACTGATGCAGGAGCAAAGCATGTTAATTCAGCTCCTCGGCCTTCGTGAAGTGCTGAGCCTTAGGGTAACATATGACCATGAAAGGTGGACAAGGGCACTCAGTGTTGTTTACATCGCTGAAGAAAATCAGCGAGGATGACTGCTGCTCGATCTGACAGTGATATCAGCAGGGGACGTTCAGATACCCACACGTTGTTTCAGCCTGAGACAAACGTAATGGACTTCTGATGTACACACGGGTAGCTTTCAGGTGGGTGTGTACATTACTACTGGATCTATTTTCTCCGTTTCTTTCATAGTGCTTATATGTTTATGTTCCAATGAGTTTAGTTTATAGTGCAGATCTGAGATAACGTTTGATTAAGCGGACACTGGAATTAAGAAGAAAAAGCCAAAGGTTGTGGTGACGATAAAAAGTCAGACGATCCCTCAGCAAGTAGCACTGTTGCCTCACATGTCCAGGGCAGGCATTTAAATCCCCCCCTGCTGTATATTTGAAGTTAGCATTGTGTGGGTTTCCTTTGGATATTCAAGTTTACTCCTGCACTCAGTTAGGCTATCTGTAAATTGTGTGTGGAACTGTCAATCTGTCCAACCCAACATGTGTATGTGGTACAAGATACCTGACAATGTGAAGGGGGGAGTTCCCGTTTAATATTTTTGTTCATGGGGGTTTCCCCTGAATGTTTTTAAGACCTACCCTTTCCTTGATGGACTTCCTGTGTTTGTGCATTTTACTTTAAAACAAAATCTTATTGCGTTCCCACATTCTTGTATTTTTACAAACAACCAGTTCTAAAGTGTCGCCTAATTTGGTGTGAAAACCATGAAACCTCACAACCCTGATGCTTTGTAACCTATGCTCCTGTGGATAAGTGCTGGGCCCCCTGACTCTATATTGGATAAACTGTATGTAGAGAGAGAGATGAATCATCGTCATCTGAAAGACGGAATGGGAATGGCCAGCTATTACTTTCTTTGTTTTTTTGAGATTCCCTTAATTTCACTGTCATTTATTGACAAACCATTTAATGAATGAAATTAATTTAAATTTGAGTTCTTGTGATTGCTTTGTTTACCATTTATAACTGATCAAAAGGGGAGGGGGGTTAACAAAAACATCTCTGATTATTACATCAAATAGCCAGAAGCATTCTCTTTTCAGACAATTTCAGCCAGTAAAACTATAATACTGTTGAATTCCTTTCTTGAGTTGCCATTACAGAAAACGATGAACTTATTCATTGCATAGCATACTATCAAAGACCCTCTGACATATATGATGTCTGTTATGTATAAACAGGATGGAGCCAATCCCTAACATCCCCATGCAGATCAATGGCTTTGAAGAACATTTTAATTACTTCAACATCACAGTTGAACATGTAACACTTGTATAAACTATATAATGATGATAATAACAATAATTATTATTGTATAACATTGGACTTTAGGATACTTAAAAATTTCGAGTGTTTGTGCATTGGCTTTCGATCTGGTTTGAAATCTTATGTGAATGTGTGTGCTAAGTTTGCTACAGAAAATAGAAGGATTGTGCTGGGGAAAGCAAACGTGCATTTGGAAATGGCTGTCCTGTGAAACTTGTACTTTAAGGAATTGTGAAATTTGAATTTTTGATAAATGGTTCCCAGGCTTCTTCAAGGGCTGCAAAATGGTTTCTGATTAATACAGTCACATTTTCCATTGATTTGTGTTCTATAAAAAGATTTAAACATTGTGCAATACTCATTTTGTTGCATGTTTTCTAGATTAAAATGATAGAATTCTTGGCAGCAGTTAGTGCCACTAGTAAACCTGTATAATATTGGATGGAAGAATAATTTCATTCCAAGTACTCATAGAGATGGGGACAGCAGGATGCTATAAGTTTGAAAAAGTGAACTAGTCAATGACTGTTTTCCAGAAAGTCTGGTTAGATGGACATAGCCAGATGACAAGACGATAGTTTTCATGTGTGTTCTCTACACGATGGAAGCACATATACTTGAGTTTGTTGATCCCAGCATGCATGTTGTGCCTGGTAGAGTGTGCCCTATGATTTTCTGTATACTGAATTAGTTGCATATTAGTATTTTTAGTCATTGAAAAGGTGATGGTAAAAGTTCTATCAAAAATCATTAATCATTACAATTAATTATTAACTGGAAGAAGTTGCCAGATCGTTTTCCCATTTTTCTCTTGGGAGGTGTCAGGAGCCACCACAGTCTGGATGGGGGGCCATGATCCAAAGATGGTGAGGACACATGTGCGAATCCTAACTTAGTTTAATAACCAACAAAGGAATAAACAACAGGCTTTGCTCTGAACAAAGGGAATGAACATAAAAGCTAAACCAGACAAGATAAGGCTAGAATCATAGGCATGACACAAACATGACTAGGGCGTTACCAGTCCAGAAACCTGGAACAAGAGTCAGAGATTAAAAACAGGACTGGTAATGCCCCCTACACAGATAATCCTAACTATTCCAGGGGAACCAAACAGACCAACTGACTAACAAAAGAACTACAACAAAACAGCAAACACTTAACTCTGACAAGAGGGGAACCTAGGCTTAAAAAACAAAGGAACCAAGTGAAAGACAATCAGGGCAAAGTTAACTGAACAAAAACAGAGAAACAATGCAGATTGGTGGACCCAAAACCTGGACAGCCATTGAGGATCCGGAGCACTGGTGTAGATGCGACAGAGGATATTGTCAAACCCGTCTGAGATAACAGTTTGTATTATTTGGAAAGCAACTTGTTAATAACTATAACTTTTTTGATTTCTTCTTTTAATGGGGCTGATTGTACATTATTGTGTTTTATGTTGAGTTTGGAGTTAGCTGCTGACTGAACCTGAGATACATTTGAGGTAGGGGTTTTCTTCAATGTCATAACTTAGCACTATTACCTGGAAATGTTATATTTTTTCTGTGATTTAGATGCAATATACTTTGCTGATCCCAGGTGTTAAAAATAATCAATATTTTATTCGGTTGAAAATCTGTGTTGTGAAAAATAACAATATATGTATTTACATGGAGTTAGTGTTAAATTTTTCTTATTATTTTAAATGTTCTCCACCAAGCATTGAGAGTTGTTCATTCCAGTATCTTTGAAGCAGCTATGTTAAGGAATGGCAATACAGATACGTAAATTTGTTTACATTTTAATCATTCTGTTTCTTACCTGGTATTATACTCTATTGATTTGGATAATCCCTGTAAAGATGTAATTAATTTACCAGGTAATATAGGCTATTTGATAATTATGTACTCCATGTCTTCCTTGAGTTTTATTATCTGCAGAGTGACTAAATTGTCTTGGGTATTTTATTTTTCCAATGAAATTTGACATTATTGCCTAGAATTCAATTAACCAGTTACCAGTAGTCTATAAAGGTAGTTAACTAGGGGCAAGCATGGCATCTAAAATAAACAGTACTTTGCAATGCATATTCTATTGTTCTTAATAATGGATTGAAATGGATTTTTTTTTTAAATATTTGACTATGAATTGAAAAATTGATTGAGGAAAACCGGATGTGTGCAGAAATTTAAGAGAGGCGTATCAAACAAACGACTGAATTTCAGATACTTTGCAAAATTGTGTCGGCCATTCTAGCTGGACCACCGGATACGACGGAGGTGTCATGGATCAGCCTGTTATATAATACTATAGAGGTGACAGTGTGAACGGAAGCCGTTTTTGTGTGTGAATCTGAGGGTCCACGCGAAAGCCGTTATGTTCACCCGCCCCGAGGGGTTTATGGAGTGACTGCTGCAACGTGCCCTAAGCAGTCAAGACAAGTACTTAGCAGTGTAGCACGTCTGACATAATTACAGTCCTGGGCAAGGTGTCAGTCCAGCCTGCATACTCATTGAGAAAACAATTAGTGAAAACAGATGCTATCTCTTCAAATTGCAACATGCATAATCCAGAGTGCCATTTTCAAGGGAGCCCCAGACAGTAGTAGTCCAGTATCACACAATAACGGCAGATGTTACATTTAGGCAACCTTAAAAAAGCACCAAATGAAAACTGCAGCTTGATGACCTGATCTTGTATTTACCGCGCATGTGGAAGAATCACTGTATGTCTGTTTTCGTGACAGTAGATTTGATTATTACTATGTGAGACATGCAGTGAAAGATGCTACGTATATGGATTTTAAGATTCAAAAAACGTAACTCTGAACGCACCTACGTTTCCTGAAAATATAATACACGTTAAAGTTCACGTCGTATTTCTCTGGAGTGTGCTGCATGGAATGGTTTTTATCACGTTGCTGGTGACGTGATCTCAACCAGAAAGTTGAATTCCGGCCCACTTGTTCTGCTCTAAAGTGTGTACGTGGGCATGCACCTATGCACAAGAAACAAACAAATCAGATTTATATTACAAAACATACGGTAAAATATAGCAGCGTCCAGTCACAGAACATACCGAATAAAACTTGACCAGTAACAAGCAATAACTCAGTAAGTGAAAGGGCAGGTACCTTCAGATAGTCTAATTCTGCTACAGTATGCTATGATAATTGCTAACCCCATATGTTTTTTAACCCTCAGTCTACTACGTAATTGAGGATAGCACAACATCCCATTTGAAATGAATCAATCTTTAATTTGAAATACCATTTCCTCTGAAAACCTCTAGTTTCTTTTAATACGTTTGGTGAAGAGTGAAGTACCAGCTTCATTTGTGGTCCGATCCAATAATGTGACAGTTCCTTCCGTTTTCTGTTTCGCAAGATTATTGCCTCTGAGAATTTCAGGTATTTTTAGGAATATTCTGATACAACAACCAACATATAGAAAAATATTTTCTTGTTTCCCTGAAGCACCGACAAAGAGAACTCATTGTGTGTTGTTTAAATGGATTTCAGTCCAAGATGTACACAGATATTGGACTAGGATACTGGAATGAATACATATCAGAAAAGACATTCAGAATATTTCCTTGTGCGCCACTTGACCCACACCCATAAATGCAAGCGCTCTAAAATAATTTCTACAGAATTGTCTGATGCCTTGTCTCTTACCAGCAGAAATGATAAGCACAACCCAAGCAGAAGGGATGAATGGGACCCTCAAGTTGTGTGTGAATAAGCTATTCTTTCCCTTCGTAAAACCAGTTTATATGGATCAACAGGGAAAATGAACATCATCTCAGCATCCAAGCTTATATTGTACAGTATATCTTTCCGTCTGCAATAAATGGATGCTTCACTTTAATAACCACCACAGTTTAATGGACCTGCTTGTGGAAGAGCTTGACCTTCAGTTGGAAATGACTGCTAAATAGTTGTCTTTTGTTCTACTAATGATGTATTTATGCCGTGTGATGCACTGGCACATTGTCCAGGGTGTCACCATGCCATCTGTCATGGTCTGCATGGGATAAGCTCAGGAACGACAGTGATTCCATACTGAAAGAGTCGAAGAGTTTTTAAATGGTCTTAAACCAGGGGCATCAAAATGAAAATAGACCAGAGCTTGGAACATACTATGACATGTATCATCACACAAGTAACCCAGAGCAAACAACTGGGGTGTTTCCTCAGAACTAGGTTGGGGGGGTCTTCCAATATTTTCTCCATTTAGTTACTGTAATTGCTCAGTAGACCACCATGCAGACCTCATTAGAAAACCACTGCTGTGCTGGATAAGCAGCATGAAAGATGGAAGGATGGCTGAATGAAAGAAATATAATGACTATACTGTATGTCTTGACTGTGAACTTGTTTTCTTGAGGGGAAAAATTTCGGTGACAGTTAGTTAAAGCACAATTGTTCTTGAATAGCTCAGCACAAATAAAAGGACCTCAGTCTTATATGCTAAGCATTAATATTCACATTCTCTCATTAGCAGGTCCTCACTATGCAAACTAGTAAATATTTTCAGCTACCTAAAAATTTAGCAGGAAGTAACATAAAGCTTTCCGTCCCTGTCTTTCACCGATCTTGCAGAAATAGCAGTGTTTTCAGGTTAAAATATGTGCCTATCTGATCCTGCTTACACAAGTCACTCCAGCTTGGACACGTTTATTTAGAAAGCTGGGAAACATGCAAAATAAAACCCAGACTTTTTTTGATTTTTGTTCAGAAAATGAGCATGAAAACAACTGTAATGTTGAACATTGGGTGTGTCCCAAGCACTATGGAACTGTAGATAAAGCAATTCAATAACCAATCTCCGTAATAATGAATGTGTGAAAAATTACAGGCACTGTCTTTTCAGTTTAAATGTTACAATAATACAATTCAAATAAAATTGTTTCTAAATGTTATTGTTCCATATTTACTGGTATGTGAAAACTGAGGCTTAAGTTTTGGTTTGATAGTTTGCTGGTCAAAGGGTGATACATTCCTGCAGGACGTGATGTGTGTATCCATATAAAATGAGATTATGAGATTATTTTATGCTTTGTGTAAGATACCCCCCAAAAGAGGTTGGAACAGCTCAGAAAGTACTCAGAACGGATTTTAAACCTCTTGTACACCTTGTGTAACATTTCAAGGTTTTTAAAAGTTGAGAGAGTCATTTGTCATTAATCATATTGCTCTTGTTCTGTCAGAAATAGATAACGGTATTTCTCTGAAATCACCCTCCTCCACACAGCTCTCCTGTAACAAACCCATCTCTGCTTGTTCTTCCTTTAGTATCTTTTTCGTTGTCATTCCCTAGAGCGAATTTACATCAGTCCTTTCCAGTTAGTATGACTAAACACAGAAATGGCAATATCTCTTCTGTGGAGAAATCCTGAAACGCATCAGTTGTACGTATAGGTGAGTAAATGGAAACCTGTACCCTTCCAAACATTTAAAGGTTGTGTGGTACTGAGACTGTATGGACAATGGCTGAAAGCCAAATACTGCATATGTCAGTCATGCTTTGAGGTCTGTGCCTTTAAGATACATACTCAAGAGTTCCCTTCCTCCCCTTGATTTCAGAGTGTCACTCACATTGCATTACACGGCTGAGCTAATATCGATAATAAGACTTCATAATATGACTTGTATACAGTATAACACATGGAATTCATCATTTTGTACAGATAACAGGATTTTTGATTCCAGCCTGACTGGTTTGGCTCATTGCATACATGACTTTGAGAATCAAGGAATTTGCAGGGGAAATAAAAAAAACCTAAAATTCATCCTTATCTGCTGACAGAATATCCCATGTGACCTGCATCCCCTGGATTCACATGATTTATCAGGATTTTAGCCCCGTCAGTTTGATTCAAGATGTTTTATTGGCCATGTGCAACAAGTACATTGGAATGCCTACACGTTCAACCACAGCCAGTATACAAATAAATAAGAACAAATAGACAGTAGACATGCAATAGACAGTAGACATTAGTGCAGTGAAAGGTGCGAGCAATACTGCAGCAGTCCGGATTTAGCTACTGAAGATGAGTTTGAGGGAAGAAACTGCTCCTGGTTCTCCTCAGAATTTGTAGGTGGCTTTTTATCCTTCTTACCTTGGAAAATTTGGCTCACGGTCTCTAAAACAGTAACCAAAAAATAATAAAAACCTTTTCATCACTGTCGCAGCACAAGCAATCAAAAGAAGGGAAGTTATTTTGAGTGACGCTGATTACACCTCCAGTCAGCTGACCTTTGTGGAGCCTAATTTCGTGCTTTTTATGGGGTCGCTTTTCACTGTTTCCTGATGAGATGGTTTTCCTTTCAGTCAGTGGCCTTTTCACTCATATCCTCTTTCATAAATAAAAAGCATTAAGGAAACCCATAAACATGCTTAAATGCCCTGCTTTGCATTCAGAGCAGATGACTTAAACGTGGCCTCTGCATCACTTGTTTTTGGCAGAGAGCGAGCCGTCGGCAGGGTAAGTGGAAGATTAGCAATGTGCATGCGTTGGAAACATCCTCCCAGGCAAGGTGTTATTAGAATCCCACTGTATCTGACCCGGCTAAAGATAAAGGTGCAAGCCCCTCCCATTGTCAATGTCATAGGTCTCAAAGCACCGGGAAGGTTATTGACTGGGTGACCAGCAGTCAATCATCACAGCAAAAAAAAAAAAAAACCACACACAATACAATTAGCAATTGCTGACCTCACTCTACAGGCTGAATTCGTTATTCTAAATCTTTCTGTTCTTATTAATAACCACTCGGCTTTCTTTCTTGTTTAATTTGGAATGTTATTAGACTAGACCTATTAAAACTATTCAGTGATTCAAGGAGCAAAGCTGTTGTCAAGAATGGAAAAGGGGTATTACAATTTGATCAAATTACACTCCATCAGGCATATAAAGAATGACGGACTCAATTCTGCTGACAGGCAGCGCCCGCGAACCTGCTGGAGAAGTGGAGGCCAAGCTGTTCTTTTTCATTTGAGCTAGCGCCGAAGTACATTTCTTTTGAAGAATATGTTGAAATTGATAATTATTTCATATAGAGTAAATGAACCCTGCTATAGAAACAGGTCAAAAGAGATGGCAGCAATTTTTAAAAAACCCATTGTAAGCTTGTCATCCGTTATTCCTCTCTTTTGAGGTAATGGCTTTTTAACTACTTCTGGGCTTGTCTGTGTGGAAGGGGGCACAAAATGAATTGAATCCAAAATTCTCACAGTTTCTCAGCAAATCGACTGATACTTACCATGTCCAAAGTTCTTGAAAGAGCTGTCAGCGCATTGTTCTGGCTTGTTTATATCCATACATTCTCATGACCCTCGCATTGGTTTTTTTTGTTTAGTTGCTTTAATGCCAATTGCTACATTCGCAACTCCACCAAGCCAAAGCCGATGTAATAAACGCTCCACATTATGTGAAAGAGAAATGGAATCATCCACAACTGTCACTTTTCCAGTGGCAAACATAAATTTAAATGCACAGAATTATGCAGATGAGCCAAAGAGTCATCCGTGTGGTCGTCTACTCTGAGTATTAAGTGTGGCTGCCGTGATTTCATGATGAACATACCCATCTCCACAGCTGCTCATTGGCGTGGAGAATTTCAAGGCACAAGATAGAGGGAAAAACTGCAAAGTCTGACCATAACTGCAGCCTAATCCACATTCAGATAGATACATACTACAGTACGCTAACAGGTCCTGCAGCAGGAGCATCCTCCCAGAATGAACCATATGGAGAACAAAGACACTGGCACTTTGTAAAAGCTACAGTGGCTGAAATGTCCAGGAGCAGAAGGAAGAAAATCATTGCTGATACTTTTTATTCACAGGAGAAAATGGCAACATGCAGGTGTAGAAAACGAAAGCAAGCATGACTCGGCAGAGCACGTCATCAGCACCTCATACCGTGAATGAAGAGCTTGTTAGGGTTGAAGGAAGATAAATGGAATAGAATACATGAAAATACTGCAGGGTAACGTTTCTTTTTTTTTTTTTTGTTTTTGTTAATTCAGTACTCAAGGCTGAAGATACATTGGAGTGGCCTAGAAGTAAAAAAAAAAAAAAAAAACACACAAAAAATGAAACACCCTCGAGTAACCCTTGCAGCATCTCATATCGATCTTCTTTGGTTCTATAGATGGCTTGTTCTGTTCTGTACCCACTTAGCAGCGTGCAGAAACATAAAACATGGAAACCGAGCCAAAAACAGACTCGCACGCTTAATTTCTGAGACTACTCAGGCAAAGACTGAGTATGCAGGACTGAATGTAAGGAGCATTTCATCCCCCACTCCCCAATGTGAATTGCAGCAAAAAAAAAAAAAAGCCTCAAATCTAGACACTGCAAAAGAGCTCTGAATATTACTGAAAGGCAATAGCATTAAACGTAAATTCATGTTCTCCTGAATGCAAATTTTCTTAGTAGGTGCTCTTATAGAACAGACCTCATCTAGCTTTATTTTACCCGTTATATGAGCAGGATACTTTAAATGAAGCTGTTCTCATTTTTGTGTGTCCATCTTATCCAGTAAAGGTCCGACCAGGAGCACAAGGCATGAGGGAGGGAAACACCTTAGATGGGATGCCAGACCACTACAGATGGCACACACACATCGATATACACAACACGGCCATTTTAGAGATCCACAGCAGCTAAATGCACATCTCTGAACCGTGGGAGGAAACGTGGGTGATCATGGGGAAAACTCACTATCTCCACATACATGAGGTGGGCTTTGAACCCTCAGCCCTGTTCACGTGAGACGACCATACCACCCCATTCTGATTTTTTAGTTAGAACTCGTTCTTTTCCCTATGTGTGAAAACTCTCAAAACAGACCACAATTTGCAAGCTTAAAAACAGTTTGCCAGGGTTAGTTGCAAAATTATGAATATGTCATAATCCTAACTTTAAGAACTCAAATATAATTTTACAACATTAAAGAATATTCAGATGTAGATTACTTCTGGTCATTATTTACACTGTGTAACACAGCTAATAATTAAGACACTACAACATGTCACAGATACAATATAACACGCAGAATTCACCCTCTCATACAGTGTGTATAATTTTCTTCCGAGGGGTTTGGTTAATTGTATTTAAAGGACTGATTTGTATTAATCAAGGAATTTGCCAGGAAAATGAAGCAGCGATTTAAGGCAAGTTCCTCAACTGACCAGACAGAACAGCTCATGTTTTTGGGCAAGGGCCATGTCGAGCAGAAGCTGTGAAAATGAAGCTGAAGGCCAGTAATTGGAAACACATTTGTTTAGTGCAGTCAAGATTATGAAGAAATAAGCTGAAATCAGCATTCACTGTGAGATCTTTTAAAATGCAGCACCGGTGCAGTGTAGTTGCCATAGACGCTCATCACATATGGTGGGTTTGAGGCAGGACACGGCGTGCGGAACCTTACAGAACCGTGTCAGCAGATGCAGAAGATCGGCAATGATTTTCCTTCATAACACATTACAGGTCACTATGCTTCAGGCAAGATATATGAACTATGACAGCAAAAGAGGAAAGGCAGAACACCGTGACTGTGTGGTGCTGTCTACACGTGAGTTCAGAGTAATTATACAAGATCACACAACAAGAACAGATTGGATGGATAAAGGGTAGGTGATGCCATGGGGATAAGAAAGACAAAATCCCCCGAACAGGTTGGTCAGCTGGAAAGGTAAAAATGGGGCCAACGGTATCCTGGAGGAAAAACCAGGAGAAGCACTTCTTATGCAAAGATGCAAAAAAGAGGCATGTGTTTATTTTTACCTAAACACTCAAAGAAATTTGGTAGAATGCACCTCATATACAACTAGAAATTATATTTGAAGACCAGGCACAAGCAGCCCACTTAGGTAGGCCAATTTGTATGATTTCAGCTAATTGAACAGCAAATTGGCCTGCAATAATCGGACATTTTTCTCATTGGATAGACCTGGAGAAAGTCACATCACATCATACTGTATGCAATAGATGAAAAACATCTCTGTCCTAAAACGAACAGGCCTTCATTCCAAGATTAAGTTGAAAGTGCAGAGATGAACAAAACACACCCCTTTGCCTCATTTTAGTAAACAAGATAATTATCTAGATGTTTTGTAGGGCCAATTTGCTAAGTTACTTTTCCTTAATGGCTGTCATCCCCATACGGGGAAAATAAAAAATCCTGGAACCCTGCAACGAGGGCCCATTTGGAGGACTAGATGAAAGATGAGCTTTAGTGAATTTTCATTACCCTCTGTATTAAGCCATATAAAGAATACTTACAGAGATTCGTTTAGATGGCCAATGTATGTTTTTCAAACACCAAAAAAATCCTGAAATACTTCTACACAGAAACATTAGGGAAATTAGCACAGTACTCTCCCCACTTTTGCTTCCACCCACTTCCAATTTTGAAATATTTGCCCCTGAGTTAAATGCCCTTTTTAGCTCTCACTCTGATTAGTAACCACAATCTCTGAAACAAGAGGCATATAAATGAAAAAAAAAAAAAAAAAAAAAAAAAAGCATCAATTAAAGGCCTTGAACAGTTCCACTTCTTCTGTAAGAATTTATTAAATTACACTTAAAAATTTCCCAACTAATGTTCGTGTCTGATTACCGGAAAACTGCATCTGCATAACAATCAAATTCATTCTTGCTACAAATTACACCTGCTTTTAGCTAACATTATAATAAAATGCAATTGGTGGTTCTGGTTTTACTAAGCTTTTACAGCCCAGCGTTTAGTACAATTTAATCAAGTGGCAGTTCACATATGTTGCTTTGATTGCAGCTCGACACAGATACTTAGATTACCACTTGATTTTAATAAAGAATTAAGATTACATATGAATCCTAATAATTTCTAGGGAATAGAACTATTTAGAAGCTTGATCTGCTAATGCCAACCGTAATTGTGCTCCAATCATTATTTCTAAAGTAGAAAGACATTAAGAGAAACCCTAACAATTAACATTTATCATACAATTACATGTAAAAGCATGCACTTCAATGGTACAATATAGCATTTAACAATGTGCAGCACAATGCATGCACTAAAACTATAATGTGTAAAGATGTGCGTTGCAATGAATGCAGTAAAGCCATAATGCGGTATATTTCCTTCCCGACCTCTTCCAGGAGACCCGCTGAGTAACCCCAGTCCTCTTTTCCATGTCCATCTGGGGATATAATTTTGCAAGATTATGTGCTCTCACTACCTACCATTAGCTGCTCTTAAACACAGGGCAGGTAATTATCGAATAACAGAGTAATGAAATGCAACACAGGTTACTAATTAAGATGTTGAACTTGATTAACAAATAATGAATTCAGATGGCAAATTCTAGCGCGCAGGCACAGTGCTGCATGTCAATGAAGAGGAGCAGCATGGTGGAGCCTGGTCTACATCAGACCATCGGGGTTTGAGACACGAGAGGCGTGTTCAGAAATGAAGTCTGTGGCTACAGTGACAACACGGAGGGGACCGTCTCTACTCACTGAACACGATGATGCTTTCCCGAACAATTCGACATATTTCCACTCAGCCAAATAAAAGAATCACCATGTAGCCAATAATTTATTTAAAGCTTCTGTAAATCAAATGGAAGGCAAAGGCTTGAGGTAGTAATTACTTTCACCCAGCAATTTGAGGCAAGCTATTACAGATAAACACCAGCTATAATTCCAGAATATGCTACGTAATATTGTAAAATATTTCTGGTAATAATTCAATATTTTTAGTTCAATACTTTGAATATACCAAAATTGCAGTAAACTAGCCTAAGATCACGTGCTTTAATGGAATGCACAACTATTGAAATATGTGATTTCTGTTTTAAAAAGATCTGCAAAAATACTGATAGCAATGCATAGTTAGGGGCTAAAAATACTATTTCTTGGTATCTGATTAATTCTGAATCAGCAAAGGCATAGGGGTTGGGTTCATTAAATTATAAGTAGATAAATCCATTTAAAATACTGTGCTGTGGGTTGCCGATAACAACTATGATTAATATGATCTTGACCCTGTGTTTAGAAGTGCTAATATTGAAACCTTTTACAGAACCAAACACTTCAACACACCAGGTTTTAGTTTCTGCAATTAAATTGTCAAAGCTAAACTGGTATGCGTGTACTGTAATCTAAATACCCTGATTTAAAGGGAGCTTCCCAATCGAAAACAAAAATTTCACAAAACCAAAATCACAAGTGTCCATTATTCACCAGAATATACAATTGTTATTGCCCGATTACATTTGTTTAACAAAGATCTTAACGTCTTGCATGAAAGCAATTTATTAGTTAACTTCAAGGGACATCCTTTAAAAACCACACACAAAAATCAGTTTTACAACCATCTTGTGCCACATTCAAAAAAAAGACCATTTTATGACTTTGTCCTGCTCTTCACACGATTTTCCAAAGCACTACTGTCCAGCGAAGAAGCCTCATCTACCCTGACCACCACCGCTTTTGCAGTGACAGGATTGTACTCAACTGTCATGATGCCACACATGTCGACAAGTTCCTTCTGGCAGTTCTGCAGTCCCGCGGCCACCATTCTGCGCTGCTCCGGCTCTTTTTTTAAAGCTTTTGACTGAGCCACAGAAAAGCCGATCAGACGGACAAGAATGCCATCGGACAGATTGGCGTCCAAGTAATCGGAGCCATCGGAAATGGTGACTCTCACCTGCCACTTTCCACTGCTCTTCTGTAGGCTTCCAAGGAGTGTAATTATAAAAGCTTTCACTCTCACCACTTTTACTCCGGGGGTTTTTTCTGCCTGCAGCAGCGACAGATAAGTGAAAGGCGGTGAGTTCAGGCCGACATTGACAGCGCTGGCCACGCAATCTACAGAAGCATTTTCAGTAAAATTACTACTTCTCCAACAAGCTTCGTCAACACTTGAAGTGTACTTTGAGACTGCAGTGGTCCCACCGTGGATGCAAGCTTGTCCAGTATTAGATGTAAAGTTTGTCTTAGAAAATGGTTCATTATCAAGCTCCTCAAAAGGAATATCGAAGTCTTCATCCACGAGCTCCAGCTCCAAGCAGTCGGCTGCAGGCTCCAGAGTTTCCCCCGGCAGCGAACCATCTGCTGATGAGATACCATGGTGCGAGCCATAGTTCTCTAGTGAAGGGACGTGGCCTGTCCCCCTAGAAGCTTCACTCCGGCTGGCGTACCCACTTTCAGGTGTTACCTGCACACTCATCTCATCCTCAGCTTGAAAGCCCGCAAGAAGCTCTGCATCAGTCAGGGCCTCTTCAGCTTGAGGGGGTTCGGCCCTCTGCTCGCCATTTTCCTGGGGGGTGTCTTCCTGCAGGCTGAGTAACCGGCACAGGACGCGGCCCTGGGAATTCCGCTCCAGCAAATCCTCCACTTCTCCTCCAATCACCTTCACGTTCTCCGGCTTAAGGAGAAGGATGCCGAGGCGACATGCTACTGTTCCCTGAAGCAGTATCTTAGTGCCAGGAGAGAGGTTAGCATTCAGGAATGGTATTGGCTGGTACTCCATCCCCTCCAAGCTTTGAACCCCATCAGTCAACTGCAGCAGCAACACGCGTGTCGGTTTCGACTCCCAGGGCCTCTGGGTGGCCTGTGTGACAGCTGACACCGTATCATTGGAACACTCCTTCCCCGTCCACTGCTGCAGCTGGCTGTAGGCTGGCTGGCTGATGTCCACCAAAGAATCCATCTGAAGGCAATAAAAGCCACTCACCTCTGTCTTGAGAACCTCTGAGACACGATCAGGCAGAACAGGGTAGGAAAGGTCACGGAGGTCTGTGAGCAGCCACTGCTCCAGCACCTGCTGGTTTACTCTGTCCTGGGTCATGCGGCTGCTTCTGCTCTCCCCCTGGATCCAGGCCACACAGGCTTCTAGCCAGGAAAATGGCACCTGGATGTGCCAGGTGGAAGTGAGCCATGCCTGAGCTCTCTGTACCACGCTCAGGGAGTCCATCTTCCAGTTTCACAGCATTAGATATTTTGGGGTTGATGACTAAATAAAAGGAATACTAAAATCAATACTAAACGTAGCCTTTCATTAAATGAGCTAAAAAAAAAAAATACGTTCTGGAATCAAAATTCATATACCATACATTCAGTTGGTCTCACTGCGTAGCGTCCTTTCCTAAAAAGGACAGTAATCATTCAAGAGATATGATATGTACAACAAATACCTGAGAAATGAGTCGCGACACACACTTAGTTAAGCGCATTTCTAGAAGCAAACTAAAAATCAGATTAAGTGGTCAATTTATAACATCGCTGACATCCCAGATGTACATTACAGACACAAAACACACATTTAAATATACATTTTACAAAGTGAAACGTGACTTGAAAGCGACGCCCACTATCACACTATAGTTAAAAAGCAGACAATCTGGCGCCAAAGACAAGCGAAATAACGCGAGATTACATTATAAGGCTGAGGGGCGTTTCCACGTTCAGTTATTCTCCGAATAACTAAAATATTACTCTCGGTATTTTGACGACACTTCTAAAGCACTACTTTCTGAATCATTCTTAGGTAACGCAGCGAGAATTAAATGCATACGACGACACCGTAAGAAGGGCTGCCCGTTCCAAGTCCACCAAACTACAATTGAAATTTGCATATACTCGCGTCTTCGATAATTGGTTGATTTTGAGCGACATTGATATCGTCCAATTATCCTCTCGGAATACTCGTAAGTGGTAGAATTTGGCCAATCAGAAAACAAATCGACAGTCGTAGGCTGAGAAGCAAGGTTGTGTGTGTTTTCGCTTGCAGTTTGGTGGAAGACGGCAGCTCGGGGTCCGCGAGCAGGTTAGTAGTGTGCAATCTGTAACATGGTAAGACAAAGCCTGGAAAAAAAAAGATGTAGGATTTTCTAGAAGAAATAATTAGTCGATGATATGAATAGGATTCAGATGCATTCCCTACTGATTGTATCCTTCTCCAAAAACAACTCCATCTTTCCAGGCCATCCTCCATCACGATAACATTGTCGCCACGATACGCCATAACACCCGGCCACGATACGGCATACTTGCCGGTTTGGGGTCGTAGCTTCACTGTATCTTTAGTGTAAGGATACATTAAAGATTGTTAAAATGCTCAAAACGTTAAACTGATCCGGGAAGCCCGTTAACGTCCTGAAAAACGCCCTCCACGAGCAGAGGCCTCCGGTGGGCTCACACTTTCTGTTTATATGAAGCCTTTCTCGGCCGGCCGCTGCTAATTTCGTGCCTAAATCAGGAGCGGCGGCTTTAGCTCCACCTCGGTGGTTACGGCGAAGCCTTTCGCTCCTTTTTGGTGGAGTCCGGGCCGCCACTTTTGTTTGCGCTGCGCTTGGGCCTAGTGGACGGTGGTCTGGAGGAACTAGAATTCGCTTTGTGGACGACAAAAAGCCCACCCCGAGCACGTAGTTAGGGGAGGCCTTGAGGTTTGCTGGGCTTTTTTTTTTTTTTTAAATTAGATATCCGTTTATTCGCCTTACTAGCTACTTGGCTAGTCCCTTAGTTACTTTAAGTACCTTTTTTAATTGTTCCACTTGACCACTTTTTTTCACAGTAAAAAGACGCGTGTGACCTGTAATAAGCACGTCGCGCGCTGTTTTATAACGACTGACATCCGCCGAATGTCCGCTTTACCGAGCGATCACCTCATCCACACACAGCCACCGGTGCTGCTTTAGGTCGGTTTAGACGCTTTTATGTGACCCCTTCGGTGAAACTTGATATTCTCTAGCGGGATCGTGTCGAGCAGCAGTATCCATCTCGATGGACGCTGCAACAGGGTGCCGATTCTGGCGTCTAATGTATAACTTTGACGATAGTTTTACTACGTTTGGGGGGAAAGACAGTGCGATGCACAGTACATTTGAAAAGTGGTTAAATCGGAAGATAACGTAATGACTCGATTCTGCCATAGGTTTTAATCCCGTCTTTTGAGGATCTGTAGCTCCGCCCTCGGCACGCCCAGTTAACCGAGATAAATACCGGTAAGCATCCAGCGCCGCTCCAGTCTCCTAAAATGTGGCGACGTCCTGTGAGAGCTCGCTGTCCGTGGCGCCTTCACGCCTGCTTTCGTACAGCAGTTTGACGGAGAGAGGAGTCCGATTTCCCATCAGAGCTGCCGCAAGACGATGGAGAGTGAAATCGAGCAGCAGGAAGAGGAGAGCATTTTCAACAACACCGAAACAAACGGTGAGCCCCCATGAAATGTTCATAAGGGAAAATCGTGCTCAGATGGTGTCTTCTATATTGCAGGGTGTTTCCTAAATATATTTGTGATTGGTTTGGGGGAGGAATCAGACTTCAGCTTTCTCCTGTGTGTAGATTTTCCTTTCTCAATCGATAATTCTGGTTGTTCATTGTGTGATGACATGTTTACGAATTATGCTGTTCCTGGTAATTCGGGTTTAATTGTGGTCCTTGGGTTTAATCTAGTTATCTGACTATATAAGTCAGTCTATTACAATTTCTCATTGTAATGTTGTTGATACTGTGCTTCACATGATCTTATGTTTTATTTTTTTTGTGGACTAGCCAGATTAATCTGTTGAGAAGAATCAACACTTGTAGGGACTAATACTTCTGAAGGCCGTCTTTTAAAACACTGAAGTCGCACATTTTTTTTTATTATGAGTATGTAAACGTTTCAGCGTTCAGTCTCCAGCTGGCTGGGTGTTATTAGTATCATTGTGTAACATGGCCACCCTGCCGGCCCACAGGAAAGCGTCCAGCTGAGGACATGGACGAGAAGCAGGCATTCAAGCGATCCCGTAACACAGACGAGATGGTCGAGCTGCGCATCCTTCTGCAGAGCAAAGTGAGCCCCCCCCCCCCATCCTTGCTGCAGCCTTTCCTGTCTCTCCGCTTTTCAGGTGCCGGCATTTTAAACTTGGCCATCTCTCTCTTCACAGAATGCGGGAGCTGTGATCGGAAAGGGTGGCAAAAACATCAAGGCGCTGCGCACAGATGTGAGTGTGTTTCATTGGCCCCGCTTCGTTTGATTTCAGCATCATTGTTGTAATTGTCATTTTATGCATCCCTCCCCAGGGCTGGGTTTTTGAGGCTCTGGGATACTTTAACCATCTTTGTGACTTGTGTTGTTTGCCAGTCAGACAAGATACTTTTTCATCCTCACCCACCGTCGGCTTGGTCTTTAAAGACGTTTTTGTTCAGTGATGTTTTTTTCACTGCTCTAATTGTTACCTTCTTCTGCTTAAAGTACTGTTGAATGTAGTCCTGAATAACACCCTCATTGTCCTCATGGAGAGGACTGATCCGAGGGGGAAAAGCGTTAGGAAGAATAGACTTAACATCAAATGCATATGTGTACATTTTTTTTTTTTTTCCCCCCCCCTTGGACAGTGTTGGGGATGACGACCAGAATCCTCCATGTGCGTGGTGTTCAACAGGCCTTTCGCTAATGTATTCTGCCTTTTTAGTCTGTGAACATTTTGTTTTCCCCGCAAGTTATCCAGTTTACTTGTAGGTTGCTTTAATATTTGCCCCCCATTTTTTCTGTTGGCGACCATGGCTTCAGGGTGTGAGGGTCTTATGACAACCACAAATCGTACGCCTTTGCCTCAAGCCTTGTGTCCATGTAGCGTACAGTAGTGCTCACAGATAGTTGATGCCTTTTCCCTTTAGTGAAGCAATGGTCTCTTGAAACGGCGCTCCATCGGTCCGTAATGAAATGTGTGTACGCAGCAGAGCCATAAGCGTTCCTTGTGCATTCTTCAGCAGCCTAAAGTTTCTTTTTGGAATCGTAGTGATGAGTATAGCTTGTATTCAATTAAAATGTATTCCTTCTCCCCCCCTTCCCTCTCCTTTTTTTATTTATTTTTGGCCACCTTCCTCCGTTGCCCATGTACTGGATCGACATGCCCCTCCTGCGTTGCCCACCTTGACGTTGGCCCAACATCCGCCCCTGAACGCCCTCCTGACACCCCGGTTGGCCATGCCCATAAATGTGCCCCTCCCCAAATGGGCGCCTTACATGACAACTTGATTGGTTGCCCTTGCCCAATGCCAACCTCCACGACCAATGCAGTACAATGCCAGTGTATCAGTCCCAGACAGCAGTGGCCCTGAGCGGTATGTCCCACCAGTTATTGCCTCACTGCCTGATTAGCACAGCCGGCGAATGTCTTTTATAACCTGCCTTATGTTTCAGTTGAGTTACAGTATCCCCTTTTCAAAAAATGGTGTTACTGTTCTGTTTTGATTTTTCTGTCTTACTCCTGCCCCTTCCCCCCATCAAGTCTTTTGATTTTGAGCCTTTTTGTCAAAAGTTTCCATATGTACGGCAGTCAGCCCTCACAGGAAGAATATTCTGAATGGAAGGAGCACAGCTTGAAGTGTTTCATATGTGTTTCTTCTGTGTCGTTTTAATCCTGAGTTTTTGGATAAGGTCTTTCTCGCTCTGTCCTCGTGGCCCTCCTTGCTCCCCCCCTTCCCCCGCCCACATTACTGTCCATGACGTAAGAAGCTGCTAGCACTCTGCCCACTCACTCATCAATGCTGCCATTTACCCCCCCCATGCCACCTTTCTGTTTGGTTCTTCGCAGGGTCCATCAGTCAGACCTGTGTCTCCTAGTCTCTCATGGCCTTGCTTCTGTCTGCCAGCTCTACAGTGTCTTTCACCTGCATACTTTCCTCAGTTTCTTGCTTCTTTTTGGTTTTACGCCCCCACCCCGTGAAAGGTTATGCCAGTGTCACCATGGCGATGGCCCAACCCCCCCACCCCCCACC
>JAACJT020000034.1:15104550-15135675 GCA_009936485.2 Gymnarchus niloticus
ATTGCTGGTGGAGGGATAGGAACTTTCTGGAACTTTCAAGGTTCTGCTCTGTCAGCCGTATAATTTAAAATTTGTTTTATTTTTGCCCACTTTGAGCCCTTCCAAGTTGCCCATCGTCCCAGACCTATCATTTGTTTTGTCAGATTTGAGTTTAAAGTGGTTGCATGTTGCTAACTCATGCAGTATATCAGTCCAGTGCTGTTGGGAATCCCTAAAACATTTTGTTTTTCGGAAATATTTAGACTGCTTCTTTTTGCTTTCTTCAGTTTCTGTGTTGTGAAGGTTTTTCTTTCCTTTTTTTTAAAATCTTCCTTTTTTTGACACTCGCGTGGGAAATGTCCTGATATGTTAAGGATTCTGAGCATCAGTGCGGACATCGAGACTGTAGGAGAGATCTTGCTGAAGATTATCCCCACGTTGGAGGAGGTAAGGCTCAGCGGCAGGGCTATGTTGGGACACGGGATGGCTTGTGGTGTATCAGCCGGACTGGGGACTGATCTCAATTGTGCTTTACGCAGTACCAGCACTACAAAGGGATTGACTTTGACTGTGAACTGAGACTCCTGATCCACCAGAGCCTGGCAGGGAGTATCATCGGAGTGAAAGGTGCTAAAATCAAGGAGCTGCGGGAGGTGAGGAGCTGTTGTCGTGCGTCTGTGTGCTGCACTGCTGAGTGCTGCTCCTTTTTGGGGTCATTGCAACATCTGTCTGTAGCGCTAGAAGAGCGTGTACTACTTGTAGTGAATGAGGCTTAATGAGGCTTCAAAACCTGTGGTGGGTGGGAGTATTCTAGACTACCCCCCCCATTGATTGGGTAGTGTGTTACTCCCACCCACCATGGGTTTTGAAGCGTTTAGTGGCAGAATTGATTGGTTAGTTCAGGATACTGCTGCCCGTCATGAAATTTGATGCCTCATTAGTCCCATCTCTAAGTTCTTTTGTTGCTGCATGGGTGGTCCCATTGAAGGCAGCATGTGGGATGAGACGAGTTTTTTTTTTTTTTTTTCCTCATCAGTCAGTATTCATTTAGGCTCAGCTTTCAGCTTGTAATATATTTTCAAAGCAATACTTAGCGTGTGCCCTCCAAACTGTTCGTATGAAGACTGATAGTTTTACCCCCCCCTTCCCCCCAGCAGTAGATGGAAGGAGGGCAGTAGAAATTCTCAAATTTTTCTGTGCCAGATTTCAGGACTGACCAAAATGTCACTGACACTGAACAGAAATGCTTAAACAGTTTGCATTCTGAGGATAGGATTATTAGAGATGTATAGAGAAATGATCTTTGATAATCAGCTGTCATGTGTTTGTCTTTGGGTGTCAGAGGTACTTAGTTGCTGATATAAGCTTCTGCCACCGCTTTTTACCTTTTGTTTCGAAGGTGTCAAGTTCAGAGCTCTTGGTTCACTCCTGCCCAACTGACACTCTTTGATTCAGCAATTAAGAAATACAATATTACCGTGTTCCGTAATCCATCATCTTTCTGCTCTCAGACACTGTCCCTTAACATTTTTGACAGGAGGAGGAGGCTAGTGGTGATAATGGTGATATCCTGCTCCTCATTGCACACATCCTTGTTACACATTGCAGTATTAATCTTAGGTAGTGCTGCAAGGGAATACTACTCTTGAGTTATTAATAATTTCAGTAGTTTTAGGTACTTGTGGGGGAGATCAGTTATTTCAGATTATTTCTTAACCCTTTGAGCTGTTTCAAAAGGCAGCAATGTTTTTCGCTGACCTATTGCTGACCCCCACTCCACTGTGCAATTGAAGTGGGGTTCACTCCTGCTTGTCAGGGTTATTGTGTTTGAACCATTGTCTGTGCAAAAGGTATAAGGTCTGCAGTGTTCTGCTGGGCAGGCTATGATTGTATTTCTTGTGCTAATTGGGTTTGTGCTGGGTCAGCAGTCAGATGGGTTGTTTTTGTATTTTTCTTTCTATGCTTCTCAACTTGCATGATATTAAATGGGCAGTTCCCTCGGCTGCTAATGACTAATCACTGCTAACGAAGTGCTGTGGTGCCCTGTGACCATCTTGCAAGTGAAGTAGTGTGACACTCATTAATGTATGGTAATAAACGTGGGCCTGGCTGACCTTGCACATGACCCCCCTCCCCCCAACGGTCTTCTGTTTTTCTTCCGCCATGTGCCTGTAGAATACCCAGACCACCATCAAGCTGTTCCAGGAGTGCTGTCCTCACTCCACGGATCGCGTGGTTCTGGTTGGGGGGAAGCCGGACAGGGTTGTCGAGTGCATCAAGATCATGTTGGAGCTGATTGCCGAGGTGGGTCAGCCTCTCTGTGACGTTTCTTTTGGCCCTTCCCCAGACTTTCTCTTTACCTGCAGTCTGACTTTTTCCTTGCGAATCTCCAGCAGTGAAAAATCAGACCTGCACTGCTGTAGTCATCACAGAAGAGAGTGTTGTGTAGCTTAACTTGTAGGTAGCAGGCCTCTTAATAAAACTGGCATTCCCTGGGGTAATGACATTGTGTGGTCTTCTGATGGAACTGAATTCTTTGTGGTTTTCAGTCCTGTTTGCAGGGGGTTGCACACATAGGTATGGCAGGCAGTGTCTTGTCTCTACTGTGAATATAAACTTATGAATTTCAGTTGCTGTTGCATGGCACTAACACCTGTACAATGAATAAACATCCATATAATTGTTCTTGCATTGAATCTATTATCGCATGGGATAAAGCAGTCTAAACTTGTACCTCTTGTATATATTTGGGTAATCAATTGTTTGGCACTTGGTTTTCCTCAGCTTTGATTTAGCATGAGATCTTATCCTAAGTAAACCGAGCTCCATGTTTCTGCTTCTACAGGCTCCTATTAAAGGGCGCGCCCAGCCATATGACCCCAATTTTTACGACGAGACCTATGACTACGGTGGCTTCACCATGTTTGAGGAGCGCGGCCGTCGGCCCATGGGTTTTCCAATGCGTGGCCGGGGCGGATTCGATCGCATGCCTCCCAGCCGTGGCGGTCGCCCTATGCCTCCCTCGCGCCGGGACTATGATGACATGAGCCCTCGCAGGGTACCACCCCCACCTCCTCCTGTGAGAGGGGGCAGAGTTGGGAGCAGGGCTCGTAATCTACCTCTACCGCCACCTCCACCCCCTAGAGGAGGGTAAGGAAATGTGCCCATATGTATACCTGAAAAGTCTGTTAGCAGCAGTACATAGTGCAGACCTGCTGATTCCAAAAGAAGGCATGACGATGAAGTGATAAAAAGGATATGGAGTTTTAAAATGTACTCTCCCTTGGAAATCTTTTATATTAGGCTTCCGTGCTGTGACTTGCATGCTCTGCTGTGGTTTGTGATCTTGGTGGGTGTGGATTCTGACCTTTTGCTGCAGTGGGTGGACTTGTTTCCTCCCATGCAGATGTGTTAGTCAAGGTGACTTAGTGATGGGACAAAAGAGGTTTCAAAACCTATGGTGTGTGGGAGTATCCCAAACCCTTGCTTATTGTCAGCATTGATTGGTTAGTTCATATAGTCCCACCTACTATGGGTTTTGAAGCATTATTTGTCCAATCACTAGTGTTAGGGCTGCAGTGTTCCTCCCACATTCTTCATTGGCCTTTAAGTAATGAGGCTTGTACGCTCGTGTGTATGTGTATACTTCATTCTCCTGCTTGCTTGCAGAGATGACCAATATGGTTACGACAGCTATCACGGCAGTGCAGACGACAGACCAAGGTAAATGTCTTAACCAATTGAGAGCTGCAGTTACTGTTCTGTCGTCCCCCCCCCCCAAGGGGATTGGCTTTTTGCAATATTTTCTGTGTAGCACTTTGCACATCTTGCACTTTGTTTATTGGCTTGGTGGAATTGATCTAAGCAGCCTTCACTGTGCCAGTCACTATTTTTTCTTCTGGACTGTTATTGAATGGAGAGTGAGGGGTTGGCCCTTGCAGTCAATTAACATGTTGTACAGGTTAGCATAACTGTTCTAAGTTGGTTGTTAATGACATCTCTCTCTCCCCCTCCACCCCTTCTCTGAATAGTGATCGACGAGGGAGACCCAGTGATCGCTATGACAGCATGGTAAGTGGTCTAGTTACCCTGTGGTTAATAACAGATGTGCATGTTAATGTTCAGTTGTGTTATTAAATTGACTTGCTATTATATTTTCTGAGCAGTTGAGTACTTCACTGAATTTCAGCTTTTATAAACATTTTGGCTTAAGTAAAAATGGGTAAAGCTACTTTTTATTGAAGTAGACCTTTTGTTTTGGCCTGTAAAGTGTTGTATGCATAGGTAATTGAAATTTTGTAAGATTCATTTGGGCAAATCAAGTGTGTAGTATTGTCTAGAAGACAAGTGTGGCATTCTTGAAACTGGGCATGTACTGATTGGATACAGACTTAAATGGTTTCCAGGTTTGCTACTAGAAAGCATCCAGTCAGATGGGAATTTGGAGCACGTTGATGAGAGTAGTTCCCATCTGCTGTTATTGACAGGTCTAGAATAGCCTTAGGAAGTAACATCCTGGCCACTTTGTTAGAGCAATACAGCCCCTTTGCCCACTCTCTTCAGGAGAGCCCCCCGGTGTTTTTTTTTAGTGGTCACCCACAGTACTGAAATGGCTCTCCTTTCCTTCCTAGGTAACAGTCACTGGATGTGAACAAGACCAATTATCTGACTGTATAAAGAGCCACAATTACCCACAAGGCTTTTGTGATCTAATCAAACAGCATTTTCAATTTGTTGCCAGTGGGGGGGGATGATTGGGTCATTTGGGGTTTTGTGCTGTTAAAAACCACACCTTTTTTTAAGGGGGGGGTGTTGTCAAGCAAAAATGCAACTGCTTGTTTTCCATTTTCTTGGCAAAATGTGGGGGGGGGGTAGGAGCCCTGCTGACGGACAGATGGCCGATATTGCAGTCTGCTGCACTTTCACCAGGCAGACTGCTGCTGCCTCTTGGTATTGCTAGGCAACAGATTTCTGAATTGTCCAGGCTAACGAGGAGCCAAGTGAATACGTAGGTGAAAGCCATTAAGCGGCAGAGTGAATGCCAGGCACATAGAGAGACAGGCCCCAGGGGAGAGCTCCAAGCCCTCTTATCAGACTTCAGAAAATAAATTTCCACATGCCTAGAAGTTTAGATCCACAAACAGCATCTCAGGCTTTGTTTACTTGTTTTTTTCTTTTTAAGCCAAATGCCCATACACTGCATGCTGTTTAAGAGTTGTTCTCTCTCTCTCTCTCTCTCTCTCTCTCTCTCTCTCTCGCTGTCTCTCTCTGTGTGGCTGATGCAGAGTGGCGGTGGATATGGTGAGTTATCCTTCACCTTAGTGAATTACTTTGTGGTTAAACAGCCCAGGGACCATGTCTGTGTGTAGGAACAAACACACTTCAGTTCACTCACCCATTTTCAGAGGTTAACAATGTTGACCAGAATGAGCTTTGTTTTTTCATCTTCCACTTGCTGGCTTTAATCTGTTTTTCTGCTTTGCTGAAGTTAATGTAGTTTTCATTCCTATATCCCCCCACTCCCCCCAATGATGCAGATAACAGTTCCTCCTGGGAGCCGTTCCAGTCTGGTGAGTCATCCATGTCATTTCCAGTGTAAATGGCAGAGTGAGGGAACAAATGGTTCCTCATGTGAATGTCATTTGTGTGACTGTAAATGCTGTCTTCCAGGCGGCCGTGGGTCCTACGGTGACATAGCGGGTCCCGTCATCACCACACAAGTGACAATCCCTAAAGACGTGAGTATATTGCTGGGGGGGTGGTGAGGGCCCCCTTCTAGTTGGGGGAATAACACCATGCCATTCCTCTCACTGTAGCTGGCCGGATCGATCATTGGGAAAGGTGGCCAGAGAATTAAGCAGATCCGTCACGAGTCTGGAGCATCTATCAAGATAGATGAACCCCTCGAGGGTTCTGAAGATCGCATCATTACCATCACAGGCACACAGGACCAGATCCAAAATGCACAGTACCTATTGCAGAATAGGCAAGTGCTAGACGCCTTGTATGAGTGATTGTATCTTTGCCAAACCAGTCTTTATCTCCTCCAATTTTTTTTTTGTTTTCTCCCCCCTCCCCCCCCCCATCACTCTGTTTAAAACATTCATTTAGTCTTTGCTGATGTCCACTAACCTTTTCCTTTTTTCTTCTGGGGAAAACTTCAGCTTTCTCCCTTGTGAAATTGCTGTGTGGTTTTTTTTTAAAAAAAGATTTTTAAATGAATTTCCCATCAAATTGTATTTTATTAAAGAACTATGAAAACATGAAGTGGGGAAATTGGGCCTGATTCTGTGTGGAAGACTAGTGATTTTGTTGTTTTCAGTCCGATAAATTGACAACAAATCACAGTCTGCCATACGGCACAGGCACTGCCTCATCTGGGCCCAAACCGCGAAGCAGCATTTCACTCTCTACTAACCCCTAATAACAGCCCACCCCAGCTCCCTCCTTTACGGAAGACGGGACTAACGCTTGGAAGTCTCCTGCTTGCTCGCTCTTTGGTTCTCTGACTCCTGTGAATTCTCTCCTGTTTTATTTTTTATTTTTTTTACTGTTTTATTACAGTGTGAAGCAGTACTCTGGTCGGTTCTTCTAAAGGAGGAGAGTAAGATGGAAAAGCACCCTGCTTGTTATGACCCTGCTTCTGTTAAATGAGCCAGCATTCCTCTGCTTTAGATAGTGTCGTATTCAGGGCTCTGCCTCGTTCTCATGTTCCCCTTTTAACTCTCTGAACTTCAGCTGAATGTGTGGAGTTTCATGAAGAGGGCAGAGTTTCTCTTTCCTCCCCTCCCTGTTTTGGCTTTTGTTTTGTACGGTCATTCAGTGTAAGTTGTGACTGACTTGTACTTTTTTTGTTTTTAAGTAGGTTAGTTCCATCTCAGCACTGTATCAACAGCAGCGCTGGTGCTGTCAGCGCACTAAAGCCCAACATACCCACAGTACAATGAGCAGGATGTAGTGTTTTGAGGAGTCCACCTTTTAAGATAATTGTAGGAAATTGTGCTTTCTTTCTACCTTTCCGTTTTCAAAAGACGAGAGGGCTGTATAAATGTAAATATACAGTGATTTGTTTCTGAAAATTTTATAAGATTTGAGTTTTTCCTTCCAAATTTCTTTGGTGCATCATATTCCAGTGTACTGATTGGACCAAAAGGGGTTTGACATGGGTGGGGGGGGTTGGTGGGTGGGGATTGCATCCAAGCGCATTGCTCTTGTATTAGGATGGAGTACAGTTTGCTGTTTGCCATTTTTTTTTTTTATCCTGTTAATGAATAGAAATGTGTTTGTGTGGGGGGGTAGTATTTTTATTTCCCCTCCATTTCATTGTATGACTAAAATCCTGGACTAAATCCATTTAACAATTTTCAAACTGTTTTTTCTACATTTTATTTAAGCATTTTTAAACATCTAGAGTGTCCAGTTGTGATTCAGGGAGCTAATGCAGCATAGCCATCAGTGCCACAAGTCCAATGTTTGTGCACAAGTTGATGTTCCTTCTGAAATCCTGTTTAGTTTGCTGTCAGTGAGTAATAAAGTGAAATGCTACCTTTTACTTCATGTGCTTTCTTGGTTCACGGGCCATCCTTGGTGATGGAAGCATCTAGATCCTGGTTTCCTGATATTATGGTGGAACTGATAAATGTGCATTGATATTTCTGTCAATGAAGTTTCATCTAAATTGCCATGCTAGTCTTAATGGTAACCTAATATTAGTGTATGGGGAAAAAATTTGCCATCTAGTTTGTAAAGAGTTGTCCTCTGTGGTACCATCTGTAAATTTGGTCATCCAATAAACTGACTATGGAAGCTGTTAGAGACTTATGGCCATCTGCAGGTCGTGACCTTTTGTCTTTACATGTTCTTACTGCAGCCAGATATTTCAGTGGCGTTTACACTACAAACTGAAAGACACGTGAAGAAAATGAATTGCAGCCAGGCTCGGCTGCTAGACTCGATAAGGACTCGAGTGAATGATTGCGCCACAAAAGATAGTATGGAGGTTCAGCTAAACTTCCGCACGTACATCCACGTTGGTTATCTTTATACCTAATGTTTCACGGTCAACTATGGGCTATACTGGACAGAGTATAGGTAGCGTCAACTTTGTAAAGTTGATATCGTACCGACAGACGGCTGCAGAAAACAACGATCTATATTTTCTAGTGACGGGACATATGTTAGTTCAGGACACGCCCATTTTTGGAGTTTTGCTAGATGGTGATTGGATAGAAGGGAGTGTTAACCCGGAAGTTATCCCTCGAATGGGCTTTTCGAAGAGGTAAGTGCGGGACGTTCGGTCTGGTTGTGTGTTATCCGCAGCGTTCTGTCTTGTGAGTGCGCTATGTGCTTCTTTTTTTTTTTCTGTCGGTTGACCTGCTGACATCAATGTAATAAATTGGATGCAGCGTTAATTGGTTGAGATCCAGAAAGCGTTTAACCTTTTTCTCTGTACGGCATTTGGTGGTCTCGAAAGTGCACAGTCCCAAATAACCGCCGCCCCTGGCGCCCTCTTCCCCATCCGTATGTTCTAAATCCAAAGGCTACTTCTGCAGTTAAAATTGCAAAGCCCGGTAATACATGCCTTGATTGCGTGAATATGCACGTTCCTTCAGTTTAAATTGTTGGCCAAAAACTCAAAAAGCAGGTTGGTAACCCACGAGCTTTACAGACTTTTTGAAGTGTTACTATTTCATAGAAAAATATCGCACATTCGTACAATAATAGGCATACTTGCACTGACTGTTCAAAGTAGTTTCATGTCCTTACAGTCCAGGTTGTTGTACTGGAGTTAAGCGTACAAATGACCTTTATTGAAGATGTCTCAAAAGATCCCCACATGAAACTGCGAGCGCTAATACTTGGCCAACGTGATGTATAGTGTTTCTTAGCAACCACAGGTATCAAGGAAAGCTAATTAAAAAAAAAAAAAAAAACTTTGGTATGCGCAGCTCATTAATGCATGTAAACTTTTGGAAAAACATGTTTGACAGGATGAAATGTAATGAAAGTGACGTATATTGTCTGTTTTGAGGTAGGCTGGGCACAAATTTTAATTGGTAATTAAATGGTCAACTATGAACAGATACGGAAGGGTCAAGTTTTTTTAATGTTCTCCAACTGATTGATTTCAACCTGAACCAAAATCTAATTACTGCTGTCCTAAGGGTGTTGCAGAGCTGAAGCAATGGAAGCCCGTCTACCTCCCAGAGATTCCGGGCAGTTTGTTGCGGAAAGGAGTCAAGAGGTGTCCATTGAACAAGAGGGTGTGAGGAAAATAGCAGAGATGCTGCATGAAATACGAGGCACTCAAGGGTTTATGCTCCAAGGCTGGAACATGATGAGCCCCTTAACCCCATCCAGGAACACAGAGGAGGCTGTTAACTGGGTGTTTGTTGTGGACACCATGAACTTCTCTTTCTGGCACCCTGCTGGGGAAAAGCCATGCACCGTTACCTACCGCGACAAAAGCTACACTGGCTACATGGCTTTATGTGCAGCCATCACCAGAGCTATGGATGAAGGTTGTGAAATTGTGTTTTTGTTTATTTTGATTGTTGTGATGGAATAAATTGAATAATAATAAAAATGGATGAAGGTGAATTCAACCAGTTTGAAAGAGGCGAGTCTTTCATTTTTGCTGTTATGTGTGCAGCTCCCTGGCCTGACTGTAGTGCCCTAGGTGATGATATTTACCATCATTAACTGGTCTCCCTTCAGGTGTCCCAATCACAGAGGCCCTGTACATGGCCAGCGTGACTCTGGATGAGCTGAAGTGGATCCTGCGCTCTGACAATGAGACGCCCATGCCCATGATTGATGAGAGGCACCGTGTCCTAAATGAAGCCGGCATGGTGCTACTGCAGTTCGGGGGGTCAGTGCTTAGATTCATGGCCGAAGGCGAAAATGATGCGGAGAAGCTGGTGAAGCACATTGTGGAGACTTTGCCATCGTACAGAGATGAGGTTATCTTCGAGGTGAACACACCCTTTGTTAAACGTTTATGAAAACTGTTCAGATGCTGTTGGATTGGTTCAAATAGCATCATTCATGGTCTGTTTTGGCTTCACGTTTTAGATTAGTGTTCATACTCTGAGCTTAATGTTTTCACAACTATACACTTTTTAGGTTTCCTCTTGGTCTCTCCTAGGGATGTTAGAAGTCTGTCATAGGTAATGCAGTCAGGTCTGCGCTCTCTGCTGGGAATGAGCCAGAACCCTAACTCACTAAATGCAGTTATATCTATCTATTTTTCTGTCTGCCTTTCTCTCTTATTGTTATTTAAACACTCATTCATTATTTTATATTCATTAGGGTAAAAAATTGTCCTTCTATAAAAGAGCCCAGATCCTTGTGGCTGATATCTGGGTTGTAATGAAGGCCAGAGGAGAAGCCCCTATTCAGAACATGAGCTACCTGACCATGTTTGCAGACTACAGGGTCCCACAAGCACTTGTCCATCTGGGAGCGCTGCGGTACTCAGAGACCCTAATGACCACACTTCAAGCAGGTTTGGTCTTACTGTTTGCCTTCAGGTTTAGTAAAGTGATGTCTGAGGCTCTTTGATATTATAGACTTGGATCTTTAATTATTTCAAACCCACAGGTACTGTTTTGATTTCCTCACTCAACTGTCCAATCAAAATTACCCTCTGATTTTGATTTTTCATTCTCCAGTATTGACATCCTGATTGCTCTTACTGTGGCTTACGGTTCTTTGCATAGATTTGGCATAATTGCATTAAATAGACTAAATAAATATACAATATTCAATGTACTGAAGCAATAGTATTTTAAAAAGTATAACTCACACGTCTAAAATCCAGAAAGAGCATGTTAATCACCCTCTCGAAATACTAAATGACGCGATTTAAGGTATGTTGTTATCATTTGCAGTATAGGTCCATCAGTAGAGCCTCACAATTTTGTTTTGAATGTTATGCCACGTGTGCATGACTGTGCACATTTTTGTCCCGTAATAGTGCTGTTTGTGCATACGTTCGTATGTATTCCTTGCAGATGATATACAGGTTGTGACTTCATTCTGTTCCCACACCAGGATTACAGCTTCCCTCAGGAGACAAAAGAGAAGTTGAGATTCGAGGCTGCTCCATTTGGTGTGTGGAGAAGATCAGGGCCCACTTGTGGAGTCTCATAGAGCAAAGCGAGGGGAAACCAAATGAGGACATTAATTCAGCTGTCATCGATTTTTTCTTGTGGTCATATGCCAAAGAGCACCACATGGAGATGGCTCACATTCCCATTCATCTCACTCGCTGCATTTATTACTGACAGACGTTGGCCTGCTGTCATAACACTGCCTTCAGTACAAACAGACCACAGATGGCTACTAAGAATTTACCATGTAATTCCTTGGATTATGGTCTTGATTTAGGAGTAAAGTTTCCGAAAAAATGTGTGTCTTGCCGTTTTTCTTTAAAACAATCTCTATTCATATCAGTCTGTACAATGATGTCAAAGTGAGTCCATTTTAGATCCATAAAACTACGTCAACGTCGTTCTTGTGCGGAGATCGGTAACACCTAAAGATGATACTAAAATCAAACATTTGGTGGCGCTGCCGTACTTTATATTGAATTATGTGAAAGTTGACTCTTGAACAGAGAAGACTCTCTTTGACTAGTCAAACCTCTGAGAGTTGCTAAGAGACGGCAAAACAACAAAAACTAAGAAAATGGACAGTAATGCAGCAGGCTAACAACATTAAAGTAACAAGTCTTTATAGACTGATATTGAACTCCAACTAACGGATGTTTTAAACAAGTTTTAGTTAAGAGTAACATTGATATATCCGACACAAGTCATGGGAGAAATCAAAGTGAAAGTGGCCGTGCGAATAAGACCCTTGCTCCCCAAAGAGATCCTACACAACCATCGGGTGTGCGTCCGTGTGGTGCCCAATGCCTCACAGGTCATCCTCGTGAATGACCGCATTTTCACCTTTGACTTCGCCTTTGGACCGAGGTCCGCACAGCATGACGTTTACAGCTCGTGCGTTAAGCCGCTGGTCGTATCGCTGATGGACGGCTACAACGTGACCGTCTTCGCTTACGGCCAGACTGGATCTGGAAAAACGTACACAATCGGAGGAGGTAACATAGGTGAGCAATAAACCAAATGTCTCATTGGTTTGATAATTACTCAAGAATGAACAAGCTTGCTTTGGAGAAATTTGATGACGAGTAAAAAGGTTCTGTTTTAATACTACCTCGGATCTGTGTCAAGTGACTTTGCAAAGACCAATGGCAAAATGTTAATAGAACTGAGTGTCCACTTATAACATTGAATAAAACAATGCATCTTCCAACTGCCTATTCGGCGCCAGTGTTGCATATAACAATGTAAGCATACAGTACTATTAATATGGTGAAAAATATTTGATTAGTATTAAAATACTGTGTTCACTGCATTTCCATGTTGAATGATAGTCCATAAAAACTCAAGGCTCTGGTTATCTCCCAAATGTCCTTCACAGAAAGTGAGAGAGGGATCATCCCTCATGCCATCCAGGACATTTTTCAACACATTGCAGAGAACCACAACTCAGACTTCATAGTGAAGGCATCTTACATTGCCGTTTATAAGGAAGAGCTGAGAGATCTTCTGGAGCTGGAGACGTCTTCAAAAGACCTGCACATCCGAGAAGATGAGAAGGGCAATACCGGTAAGGCAAGAGGCAAAACAGTTCTGTGGTGACATAGTAGCACAATCTGGCTTTAGGTGTTGAAAAACTGTATAAATCCTTATCCTTATTCAAAACACAGTTAGTCTGTGTCTTTTTGCATTTACGTTGGGGGTTATTATAAAAACTAAATTGTTTACTGTGCTTTTGTCAGTGTTAGTTGGAGCACGGGAGCGCTTGGTAACATCTGCGGATGAGCTGATGAGTGTGCTGCAGGTGGGCAATGCAGCACGTCACACAGGGCCCACACTCATGAATGAAGAGTCCAGCCGTTCCCATGCAGTCATCACCATCTCCCTGACGCAGCACGACCCCAATTCTGGCCGTACCATCTCATCCAAATTCCACCTGGTGGACCTGGCAGGTTCAGAGAGCGCTGCCCGAACGGGCAACACGGGTCAGCGCCTTCAGGAGTCGGCCCTGATCAACCGGGGGCTGCTGGCGCTTGGCAACGTGATATGTGCCCTAGGCGACCCACGCCGACGTACCCAACACGTGCCCTACCGTGATGCCAAGATAACCCGACTGCTGAAGGACTCGCTGGGGGGCAACGCCCTGACCTTGGTGATCACCTGTGTCAGCCCCTCATCCTGCAGCCTTCACGCGACACTCAGCTCACTCAAGTTTGCTAACCGCGCCCAGGCCATCCACAACATGCCCGTGGTGAACCGGGACTTTGACCAGGAGCGGCTAGGGGAGCTGGAGATGGAGGTGCAAACTCTGCGGGAAGCACTTCAAGATAGGGGATGTGCAGACCCAATGGCAGGACCCGTGCGTGAGCAGAGTCAGCTCAGATCCTTGGTGGATGATCTGGCCAGGCAGCAGCAGGACCTGCTCAAGTTCCGTAAACTCACCCAGGAGGCCATCCAGCTTTTGCTGGAGCTTCGAGACTCTGCCCTGAATGGTACCTTGGGCTCTGGCCAGAGTCAGCTCCTGCAGGAATGGCTGGAGATGCACAAGGAGGTGGTGAATGAGGCGGTCACCTCACATACTGGCTCCTTGGAGAACACAAAGGAGGAGCCTCATCACATTACTATCCTACAGCTCAGACGAGAGCTTAAAAAGTGTCAGGTAACTGCACTTGAGTGTGTCTCAGAGCAACTGTGTCTGGTTGGCTGGAATTACGTGTGGATGAACTGCATGAATGTGAAGGTGTGAAAGATATGGATTTAAGGAAGTAACTGATTTAACCAATGCAATAATTGTGTTCTCCACCACTCAGCATTTTAATTTTTTTTCTAATGTCAAACCTGGCACTGCTATTAGGATGCTCTGTCCATGGATGAACAGATCTTCTCCCAGAAAGAATCACAACTGAAGCAGCTGCAAGACGAGATGAGCCGACTGGAGCAGGAGAATCAAGCATACCAGACTGCCCTGCTGGAGGAGAGAAACCGGAGTCGCCTGCAGGTGAGACTGGCTGATGGCTGGCAGATAGTGAGTGATGTTTGAGATTGAAATTGAGGTTATGGAAGACAAGCACAGTAGGGCTGCCAACAGGTGGTAGGTAAGTGAGAGTCACAACCAAGTGATGGTGGAAGACCAGCAGTGTAGACAAACTGCCATGAGATCAGGGTCAACAGAAAATCAATACCCATGATAATCTATCTGGAAAGTGAGGTTTTGGAATGTTGGACTTTCATCAAGGTGCTAATCGTTAACACATTACTGATGTTTCAGAATGAGAAGCTTGAGGAACGGCAGTTGTTGATCGATCATCTAAGAAACGACCTTATGACCTTCAGGATGTGCACCTCAGAGACGTCGGTCAAAGTCAGAAGCTCTGAAAGTGCTGCACAGCGGCCCTATAGCGTCCCATTGCTGAGTCAGCTACAAAGAGATTTTCATAGCCATGACAACACCAGCAATAGGAAGGTGTGACCTTCATTCACACCTGCAGTTGTTGATGAGAATAATAATTGAGATGCTATCAGAATGGGTTCCTGTCCTCACTAGGTTGTGTCGTGTTGTGTAGGTGCACACTAGTCCACCAGCATACTCCCTTGAGAGAGTAATGGCAGCCTTCAAGACCCGCAGTGAGCTGCTTTTGGCCCAGATTGAGGAGAAGGATGAGGTGCTAGCCCAGGACATCAGTTCTGATAGTGAGGAGGAGGAAGATGACCGACAGAAAAAACAGACCAAAGGTTGCAAGTAAGATTACTAGAGGAACGGCCATGTTTTTTGAGGACAAGGTGTTCTTCATTAATCTAGGAGCAGGGTTCTACAAGACTGTGACATGGTGCCAAAATATTGCTGCTGTGGAAGTGGGTTTCTTTATGAATTACAGTTATTGTATGAGGGTGAGTTTCAGCATCTGAATTATATTGTTAATACATCTTGGTGACCATAAATAATTTCAGGTGCGTAAGAATGATTTACAGTGTCTGCCATAGGCGTGCTATGAACCGCACCTGGACCCTTGGACCCAGTCCAGATGTGTTACCTAGCAACGGGGTGAAGAGACAGGCTGCACCTCACCGAGCTCCACCCTCTGCAGGTACTCTAACTTGTTTAGTTTATCTAGCACTGTTCTTACGCAACACCAGCTTAGTTTTGGGCACAGAAGTGGAACTGTATGCTCTCACTCATGGACAGGTTTAACCCAATTCTCCGACATTAATTCATTGGATCTACTCCTGATTTATAAACGCTGTTTCTGGCATCGTGCCAGAAAACAGCCATTTTTCCATGCTGGCAAACCCAGTGCCATATACCTTGTACCAAGGAGACTGACCAACTGTATCAGCAAAGCATACCAATCTACTACAGGAGTTCTAATGTGAAACGATGGTGACCTCATCTGTGTCTAATGTAGGCTTCACCCAATGCCGTATTGCAGACCATGAGAATGACGGGGAGCCTAGTACTGGGGTGGAGACCACAGAGGAACATACCCTGAGGAGGACTGAGGCTATAAACCTGCAGTGCTTGAAGGAGGCAGAGCTACGATATAACAACACCCACCAGAGAATCAAGGAGCTTGCCTACAACATCCGCTTAAAGGAGGAGCTCATTAAAGAACTAGTCAAAACTGGTACAACAGCAACCTCAAGCCATCAGTTTATTCAGTATTACTAATTACATACTTTAATGTAGCATGCCTAGAATCAGGTGGATGCAAAGTGATTAGAAAACGGAAAACCTTGCTTGTAATATAGGAAGATTTAGACCTTGATGCATTTCTGCAAGGTGAAATGTTGTTTTCCTAATTAATGAAGTTCACATAGTAAACCACATTATAAGTTGTAATCCAAAGTACAAGCCTTTATGTACGTGTATATAACAACACACCTGATGCAAGTTAATTATTTGCCATGTATCAGCGGTCTAGCCAGGTGGTCTGTGTATATAAGTTGTTTTACTGTTGGACTGTTGGTCAGGGTATATATAAGTGAACTGTATGTTAGCTTATAGGGGAGTGTGTGTGTGTGTGTGTGTGTGTGTGTGTGTGTGTGTGTGTGTGTGTGTGTGTGTGTGTGTGTGTGACAAAGATGAGTACAGTTCTGTATGTTTGTGGCCTAGGGAAGGACGCCAAATCTGTGAGCAGGTATTGTGCAAAGATCTCCCAGCAAGACCTTGAGCAGTGTAAGAGTGAGCAGAGGGACAACCAGGAGGGGCAGAAGACCTTGCAGAACTCCTTGATGAAGGTGAGCAGTGCAGCACTTGTATGTACCTGTCTCTTTCAAGAAGGAGGAGGTCTGACTCTGTACGTGTCTCCCTCATGGAGGAGGAGGTCTGACTCTGTACGTGTCTCCCTCATGGAGGAGGAGGTCTGACTCTGCACGTGTCTCCCTCATGGAGGAGGAGGAGGAGGTCTGACTCTGCACCTGTCTCCCTCATGGAGGAGGAGATCTGACTCTGCACCTGTCTCCCTCATGAAGGAGCAGAGTCAGCCACAGGTACTGGAGGCCCTGTCCTCCCAGATGGAGCTCCGCCGAGCAGACCTGGAACGCAGTGTGGAACTCATGAAGCAGCAGAGTGAGCAGCTGCAGCAGCAGCTGGGGGCAGAGCTGGAGAGGAGGAGGAAACTGCAGGCCTGCATCACGAGGGACCAGCAGAGGATCAGGGTGTGTTCATGGACACTGAGTAGCACTGTCATGTCACACTTCAAAATCAATTATATATTGCTTATTTTGGATCTTATTACATTGTAGTTGTTTTACATGGCCTATTTAAACAAACATTATAGGGGGAAACACAAACTTTTGAAAAATTCTATCCTTTGGAAAATGATACCTTTTCTTTTGATGACCCTTCAGATTGTGTTTTGAAATGTGTGAAGGTCCCACTCGGATGTCCTTTGTGTCATATATTGGTGAGATGTGGGCAGACGTGTTGGAGCAGCACATGTGTCTGCCAGTTATGAATGACTGCCGCTGTCTCCATAGGAGATCCAGCTGAAAGGGAAGGTAGAGTTGGGAAACAAGATGGAGGGCAAAGCTGGCCATGAGATGAAAGGGCACAAAAACGGCACATCCAGCAATGCAGAAGAGCAGGTACACAAGACCTGTGTTTCTTTTAATCACTCTGTAGTCAATTTATCTCCATATCCTGGGAATGTCACGTACATGTTACTAAGCTAATAAAAAAACCTTCTCAAAAATTACTGGAGGAAAAAAGAATCATTTGCCTGTAGCATGATATGCTGACCAACAAAAAGTTCTTCAAGATCATTCTTAGAATTTCTCATATGTTAATGGGGTCTTTACGTAGAGCATGTGACTGTGTAAGGCTATACCTCACATCTGGGTTCTGGGTTTCAGTTCAAAGTCACTTTATTGGGTAGTCTTTGCTGCAGAGGGTAAAGGAACAGCAGCAGTGGCTAGACCAAGCAGAAGAGAAGGTGTTACAGCAGAGGCAGACCCTGGCGGAGCTCCATGAGGAGCTGGAACAGAAGGAGGATTTAGTCAGGCGCAGAGAGGCCTTCTGTCAAGAGAGGAGCCACCTTGAGATGAAGAAACTGCGCTCTAGCCAGGTGAGATGCATTGTGGCTACATCAGTCTTTCAGTCCAAATGGGCAGCGCCCGGGTGTGTTGAAGGGCAATGAAGCAGAACAAGCCTTGCCTCTTGTGATCAGGCTCTGAACAGGGACCTGCTGTGCGTGTCGGTGCGGCTGGCTGCCGTGGACCAGGAGCTGGAGGAGAAGAGCGTGCAGCAGCAGGCTAGCTCTGTGGAGCTTGCGACCTTCTTATCCCAGGAGCTGGGTGGCCTGCAACAGGAAAGGGAGCTGCTGCGTAGGCGAAGGGACAGCCTGGAACAGAAGCTGACAGATGGCAACCTGCTCACTGCCCAGGTGAGGCCTGCATCAGGGCTCTGTCCCAACCTGATGACATCATCAGCTAGGGACCCATATATTAGAAAGGCTAAGGTTACATTTACAGTACATATACTCAATAAATAGACACTGTCCTTCAAGTAGCTCAGCAATATGTTCAGGATTCATTGTCCATGCCCAATATACTTACTCATTCTGCACACCCAAAGAACAATGGAAAGAATTAAAATAATAAATAAATAAAAAATAGACTTATTATAGTGCCTCAATAACTTACAGTTTACATATAGGTGTAACCTGGGTAAAAAAATGTTGCCATCTTGCCAGCATTTGGTTTAAAGCTGTAAATATTTAGTAAGTATGGTTGAATTTAGTGCAATGTTGCTATCATAATAACCACATATTTTGTTTCTGTTTATCTATGTAAAGCTAACATAGCTAAGTTAAAAGCCTGTTAAAAATATACCTATTAATGGAGCCTTGGATTCTAAAGAACAATTTTGGCATTCATAAACAGAATCTAACGTTTGTCCTGCTGGTACATTGTTGCAATGTATCACGTACATCCATACACTAGTTCAGTGTTTTCACATTTGATCTTCTCAAGCTGAAAATGGCCTGGCATCACGACCTTACACATAGCAAGGGTTTGTTCAAAGCATCAGTGTATCGATGTGTATATCCATCGTTCCCTTTCAATCCCCAATACTTTATTTACCGAGATAAACACTTTTCTTAATATGAAGTAATATTAAGGATTACTGAAATCTATTAAATGTGTGGATTTTGAGCAGCACCATAGCTCCCAGCGTAGCACTGCTGCATCACACCTTCAGGGTCAGGGGTTCGAATTTGCATACTCTCCCTGTGTTGGGGGTTTCCTCTCACTGACTAAAAACATGTCCACAGTACCTCCTTCCTGCACAGTTGGAAGTTGTTTACTTCACCCGCATCAGTCAGAGAGTGTGTGCTGCCGGCCCACAACAACTTCTTTCCCAAGTGCAGTCCTGTCAATGTGACGTGGCCCATCGTTTATATACCTCCTCACCCTGTGAAGGTGCAAATGGTTTAATGTGCTGGGCAGGTTTTAGTCAAAGCCAGATTGATGCCACTGTTAAGGCCCATTCATACTTCACTTTTCCGTGCTCCGTCATGGTCCACAGACAGTCGGACTTTTATGTCTATACTACATTTGTCAGTGTACGTGTACGTTCACGGTTGGTGGCGATGATATTTCACTAGACCAGCTGAAGGCACATGTTGTCCTTGCAAAATCAAAACTCTTTTCTAAGTGTTTGGGTGATCTCTTTCCATGAGTTAATACACCAGAATACAAAGACTCCTTCAAAGACGAGTCGTAAATGTACAGATACTTCCACACTTCTTCACACAGCAGCTTATCGAAGGCATTCATGGTGAATACACTCTTCTTCTACTCCTCCTTCATCGATATCTGACCAGTGAATTTTGTTGCCATCTACTGGAAATTCCCAGCAGTACACTCATTTATTCCTTGCACATGTGCAGTGGACGTGGACTGATGCACAAAATGGCTGCTAGATACAAAAATCTGGTCTGCTTGCGCACAGTCCATACGGACACCCCAGCAACAAAATTTACGTCACACGCACTGTCCATTGTCCGTAACAGAGCACAGAAAAGTGAAATATGAATGGGTCTTTGGGAACCACACTGGAAGAAGCCAGGCTAAACAAGTTTCTGGTGAAAACAGGGATGAGGTTCAGGCCTAGGGTCTTTAACGAAAATCCATGGTTTTTTTTTTTTTTTTTTTTTGGGTGGTAGGGAAGCTCAGTGAGTAGTTGCCTCCCACATCTGAACCCAATGTAAACCAACCCTGAAACCTTTCTGGCTGCCATTCTCACCAGCCCACCCTCTTTACTTTGCCCAGTAGGTCTTTAGTTATGATTTGCCTTCTGTATACTTGTCTCCATTTGTCATGGAAAACACACATTTGGAATCCATACGGCTTTATTAGGGATGGCAGCTATAAACATTCCCAGTTATTCTTCATCTAATTTGCCATGATTTTGCTGCTGACCCCATTCCCTGTGTCCTTGTGTGCAAAAACCCTAGCCAGCTGCCACTTTTGATTCTGACATTTTTCAGTGTGATCAAATGTATCAAATAATTGATACACATTTCAGAATTAGATCTGGATCAACTTTGCTTCATTTCTTTAGGAAACCTGTAGAAGAAAATAAAAATAATTTAGACCTGTGGTATATAGCTGTGCATTGACCTGGTTTTAATTCTTCATCAGGTATTTATTACCTAATTAATGTCTTTATTAGGATAGGTAGTCACATGCTAATATTTTCTAACTTTAGGTACACTGGCTATGTAAGGATGCTTTTTGAAGAGACTATTGTTGGAAATGTGTGGGCACAGGACAGCCAAGCCCTCAGCCAGTGTGGATTTAATAACGTGGAGAAATCAGGTCAGCCGTGCCTCTGATGGATTTGGCTCCACAGGAGGAGCACACACTCTTCCAGTTGGAGGAGGGATTGGAGGCTTTTGATGCTGCCATCGAGTATAAGAACGACACGATCAAGAGCACGAAACAACTGCTGACGGAGTCTTCCCAGATGGCATGCTCCACCGAAGAAGGCATCATGGGAAAGCTGGGCACTTTGTCCTACGCAGAGATCAAGGCCCTGATACTCAAGTATTTCAACAAGGTTGGTGTTGTTTTTTTGAGATTTACAGACTTGCCAGTGATATTTATGTATGTATTAATCACTTTCAGTGCTGCCCTCTAATTCTCCATAAAAAAACCCAAAGAATCTCCTGGAATGCCAGACATGGTCACCTTTTTGCTTTAATAGATATGTGTCTTTACCCTGAAGTAGAAGGCCTGTCCCTGACCACTAATGTGATGGTCCAGACTGGCTTTCTCACATAGAAAAATGTGACTACATGGTATGCTAGTTTACAACATTGTAAGCGGCCCAGGAGCACAACAAGCTGTGTAAAAACAGGGTACTCAGAGCTATTGCCAGGATGTTTCTCTGTGGCTGTGAATTTATCAAGAACTTCATTGTCCTAAGAAATTGCTTTCAAACAGAAGAATATCCAAATCATGGCCCTTAAGATAAACTTAGATGTCTGATAACTGGGGATTGAATTTATTCTGAGGAATGTTGCTGGAGTACATGATGACTACAGAAAGTATTAGTTGTGTTGCAGTGTCCATCCATCCATCCATCCATCCATCCATCCATCCATCCATCCATCCATCCAAATAAAGTCTTTATGCTGAAAAACTGGAGAGCCAGACCCTATACTCATATACATATAAACTATATATTTACATTTTCAAGCTGTTGGATATTATAACTGACAATTATTATATTTTTAACTTAAACTTGTATGATAAAATACTTGCACCCCAGTTGCAGATATTCAGGTGTGATATGAGGTTGTAGCACCAAATTAGGTGATATGACCTATTTCACATGTATTTTATATAATATTAATGTAATTTCAAATATTGTATTTACATTTTAAACATTGAACTTTTCCTGGTTTGATCTATTGATAGTCAAATATATTTTGTAGGTATGAACCTGTTTTTTGACAGGAAGAACTGCTTGCATATTCTAATCCTCTTTTGGGTGAAGTCACAAGTTCACAAATTTGGGAGGAGCTTAGCTGGAATTTCCTGTTCAGTGAGGATTTCCTCTTCCGTTTTCTGTTTCTCATGCTGCTTATCTTTGTTTTGGGCGGAGCTAAAGTAAGTCTCCTCCTTTTTGTTCTCCCCTCCTTCCAAGGTGGTGTACCTTCGAGAGGCTGAGCGAAGGCTGCAGCTGCGCTGCAAAGAACTGGAGCTGCAAGCCAAAGAGCAGGAGGGTGTGGTGAGAGAACTGGAGGCTGCGCTACAGCACCTTACCCTGGACACCGACCGGCGGCTAACGGAGCAACAGAGGGAGCACCAGCACAGCATGCAGCTGCTCCTGCAGGAATTCAAAGGTGAGGCATTCTACATGCGTTGCTGTGTGAGCGCATTGCTACAGTGACCTATTTTGGATGATGTACACAAATCTTTTGCCCCTTAAAGCTAATCACAACTGCTCTTTGTCTTCAGAGGCTCAGAACAGTGAAGCAGATGAGAACGTGAAGGCAAAGGAGGCAAAGATCCAACAGCTGGAGAAGGACCTGTTCTTTTACAAGATGACAAGCCGTGAGCTGAGGAAAAAAGTCAAGGAGCTAATGATGGACTCCCAGTCTCAAACGCAGCTCCTCAGGAAAGGGCAACCACCAAAACAAGCTGCCAACAGGCCGCGCGGGGCATCTAAAGAGAGTGATGACAGCGTGCCGGCCAACCCCCTGTCACAGGGGCGCTCTGAAGGTGACCAAGGTGGGTGGGTGTGTGTGGGTCCGCAGGTGGAGCCGGTTCTGTCACGCCTATCCCGCAGGGATGTTTGTCAGATCTCTTCTGCAGACTTACCCAGCAGGTTAACAAGGCTGAAAGCCAGCACTGACTCCTTCCAGGAAGACTCTATCGAGCTGTCCCGAAAAAAAGACTGAGAGAACCTACTGCTGTTATGTAGATGATGACAAGATTTTAGATTTGCTAACTGTTGACTATGCACTTGTATAGCTAGCTACCCAACGTAATGCCTGAAGGTGAGCCTGGTCGTGCCTCTAATTCTAATTTTATGTATCAGGATTTTCTGCTAGCAAGACCCATGCCCTGATGGAATTTAGGTCAGTCTTGTATTTTCACTTATCACTCATACCAGCAACTCCAACACTTCATGGCAAAAAATTCTCTTTCTGTCCCCCTCAAGTTCTGTCTATCAGCTTTAACGAATCATGATTTTGCTAGGTGCACTTTTGCCTTTAAAATGTTTCTTTAGGTCAAAATCAAAATAGTTTTTTTTTTTTTTTTTTGCTGTAATGGTAATCATGGTGTATGATGACTTCATTTTATTTATTAAATTACTTGTATTATACTGCTGCACATATTGTTTCTAAAATTTATAGTTTTCTTTTATACTTTTTGTAGAAGTCTTTCTGAAAAATAAATTACTTGTATTGTTAAAACATCTCTGAGCAGTTTTTTTTTTTGTAATATGATTATTTCTATTTACCCTATGTTGTCTCAACCTGGAGTGGTCAGTTACTTGATTTGCTTGAGAGCCTTCCCTCAGTGCACAATGCCCATGGGGGCCGTGAACTCCATCCTTCAGTTGCACCAGTTTGTATGATGTCTGCTAGGCTCTTTACATTACACTTCCTGCAGGATTTGTTGATCAGCATAACATGCTTCAGTTGTTGTTAGGATCACATTGGGAACTATGTGCAATTATCAGCCATTAAGGGAGTTCCCTCAAAGTGCTGCCTGTATATGATACTTTGATAAATTAAAGATCTTTTAAAGGGGCAAAGCCTCAACGTTTAATTTACCATCATCAGTTAGCCAAACGCTATGGTGTCATTCACAGTATCTGCTGATTTCCACTAGCCAAAAAAACAGTGTTACATTCTCTGTGCCAGGGAAATCCATCCTAGTAGATGCCTGAAAAGTTGTTTCAAATTCACTTAACTTCCATTGATCTGTCTGAGAGGTTCTGAAGCCTAGCAGAGGACACAAAGTTGAGGTACACCCTAGACTGGGTGATAACCCATCACAGAGCACAGTCACTTAAGAGATGCTAATCAGCCGATATATTTGGACCGCAGGAGGTCAGCCACAAAGCATGGGGAGAAGATGCAAACTTCATACACACAAAGCAGCGGTGGGATTCTAACCACCAATCCCAGAGAAACACGGTGACAGTACTAACGATTGAGCCACCTGCGCCCTCACTGAGCAGCCATTCATGCATTCCAGCTTGGTCACCCCAAAGCTGTTATCATCAGCATTTGAGATGACAAAGCAACAGCTAGATTTGAAAGACATGGAGAACAACAAAACAACACAACAAATCATGTATTGAAATGTAAGTTTTTGGTTAGACACAGAACAGCACCACAGATGGGAGGATGGAATGGGGATGGGTTTGACTAGTGATGGGACAAATGAGGCTTCAAAACCTTTGGTGGATGGAAGTATGCTGAACTAACCAATCAATGCCAGTGCTAAATGAGGCTTTAAAACCTGTGGTGGGTGGGAGTATTCTGAACTAACCAATCAATGCCAGTGCTAAATGAGGCTTTAAAACCTGTGGTGGGTGGGAGTATTCTGAACTACCAATCATTGCTGCTGAAAGCATTGTTTGGTAGTTCAGGATACTTCCACCACCATGGGTTTTTAAAGCCTCACTTGTCGCATCATTAGGTTTAACAATATGGTGGGAAATAAAAACAGATGACAGTCTGTTTTGGTTTCAGTATAAGGGAAACACAGTAAAAATTACTGTTTGGTTTTAGGACCGACTTCAATGGTGTGTGAGCTTGTGAATGAATAGGCTGGGAAACAACATCGTCCTCCTCCCCCATAAAGAACAAAGACAGAAGAGAATAAGTGGTGGGGGGTGTGGGGACACTAAAACCTAAAGTCACCTGATTGTCCAACACCTATGGTATGAAAATATTACACAAGCCAGAAAATCATTATCAGGAGTGATGGATTACCCCTGATAGTGCTAAACTTCCTGTTCAAACCACAGTGGCAATTTACTACATGGCACAAATTAAAGACCTAGATATGTGCTCATTGAAAAACACTTTAATTGTTAGAATCTCCAGGTACTGCCCCATCGAAACTACAAGTGCCGCTGTACAGAAAACATACCCCTCACCTTTCGTTTACTACCTGGACAGGATCGGGGTGATTATTATAAAGCACATCGTGTAAAAAATACATTCGTATCACTGCAACAATCCCTCCCCCAAAACTCAGACAGAACAACGAACTTGAATCTTGTTGAAAAAAATCAAAATGATCAAAATAATAGACTGACTTAATAAATTTTGACAAAAAATAAGTATGTGTCGTATATGGTTGCTCTATAATAGTTTAAATAATTTTAGACGAATGTTATACACAAGTCAACGTTTTCTAACTTGGAAGTACAGCTGACGACCTAACCATGCAAGTACACATCTAATCGATAATTAACCGACAATTGTGTCAATCGAATACCTATTTTATACCTAAAATGGCTTGGTCAGATCTCCAGGGACATAATACAAAACAATGTAAAATCTACATCTGAAATAAAATATGTAAAATTTGTCAAATCTGCATAGACTGAAAATACAACAGAAATGATGCATCCGTTAGTAGTTTGTTCACAGCATTTCCTGGGAAGCTTTCCGTCACATTACGATTTAATAAGATAATAAAAATCCTCTTTCATTCCTCCTTGGTCTTCACAGCTCCGGTATCCTTTTTATTTCTTGTCAACCTCTTTAAGAACGCCTCCACAATTACAGAAAGGAGCCACATGATCGTTCAGCGAGAAATCCACAGTGGTTTCCTTAGCCTCAGCCTCCAGATTTGGGAATTTACTTGTTCGACAGGTTCTGTTTACTATGCGACGGATGCGTTTACATGTAAATCTGGAAACGGTTATTTCAAAAAAGGCGAGTCGCCGCCCTGATTCACACGTGTCATTATAAATAGACCTGCGACAAAAACTCTAGTGGCTCTTCAAGGCTTCCGTAGCCCCGCCGGTCGTCTTACGTGACAGGCTCGAAACAGCGTAAGATAGCCTAGTTAGCAGCTAGGTAAATGGCTTTTAAAAGAAATTCATATTCCCACGGAGATACCGGGAGACTCTTAGAACAGTGTTAGTCTAGTGCGATTTCGCAGTTAATGTAAGGTTTTCTTCTATCCGTTGTTCAGTCATCCTTTAAAGTACTTATTTTAGCGTGCTAGCGAGTTAGCCGTTGGCAGTATAGTCGCTTTTAACAAGATAAATGTTTGTGGAAGGGACGTGCGAATTCGTTATGGTCACAGATATATTTTATTGTACTTTTGCTATCGTTGAGTGAAAATAAACTTTGTAGTTTTATGTATGCAGCTCACCGGCTGCTTTACTGAGTGCTCGAGAAAGCTTTGTGACAGTTGTGCCCTTAGGGGAATTGTCGGTGACTTAGCAAGCCTGCTGAAGCTGGCTGTTTCTTTCCCAGGAAACTTTTCTTGTCCTCCTGCATGTAGTGATCACACACCTGAGAAGATAGTCATATTAGTTATTACGTTTAATGCAAACTGTCACTTCTTTTCCGTATGAAATTGATGATGGTGGTGGTGGTGTAATTGCACTCAATATAAAAATCTCTTGCATTTCAGTTACGCGAGAGGAGCGGCAGTATTTCGAGGTATGTAGCCCCTGCAATTCTATAACGTATAAAGTTGATCATAATGACTTAAATTTCCATGTGTATGCCTACGATGTTTCATGTTTTCAGATGGACTGCTGTTGTCTGGAATTTTTATTGTTGAAAAATTGGTTTATCAGCACTAATGTATCCATTTGTGTTGTTTTTTATTTTTATGTTCTTTTAATGATCTCATCGTCTGGGGTGGGGTTAGGATTCTGTTTAGTTCAATATTTAGGTTTTTGATTAAACTTTTATGCAGTATTATGGCCGCCAGTCTCTATGTTCTGTTTGTATACTTTAGGATCATAGTAACTTTGTAAAATGTTTTTAATTTGCCTCAATATTTAAAATCAAGTTTACGATCAGCATTTATTTTCTTGCCTGACAGAATAAGCACGTCTGTAATTAATGTGACTTTTCAAAAAATTCGTCTGATTCAACCACTCTTAAACCGTTTGTCTTCTAATTCACTTTTACTTGCTGCTATTAAAATGCTACTATAATATCATCTGAAAATATCCCTTGTCTAAAAATGACCTTAACTTGCAGTGCTTAATTAAGGAACTGTACTTGTTAAAAGGGTAGCAGTGTGCTTGTGATTAGCAGTAATGCTGAATGTTAAGTTTAAATAGTTTGGGATTGAGGGGTAGACAGTTAAACTGTTGTGTATATCAATGAACAAGCAATCAGTAAAATTTCACCCAAAAATAACTTCAATATGTCATATAGCTCTCATCTAAATGAAATAATTGCCCTTTTGCAGTAAAGCTTACCTTGGTTTTTCCATATGTTTCAGCTCTCTATTTGCTTCAGTGTCTTTTTTTAATTAAATTGGAAATTAAGTTGCTGTGGTCTCAGAATCTTTAGTGTTAGTCTTCTGCATGTTTCTGAGTTGTTTGTGATATATCAAATATTCTCGTATTGAGATATTTGAGTCCACTCTCCTGCTTCTTGGTCTATAATCCTCAGTTTTCCATTAGCCATTGTTGCTTTTTTTTGCTCAGATGGATGTTTTCTTAAGTTGCGTGTTGTCCATGCACTGGTGTACTGTGCCCATGCTCATATGCAGGTACACCGACATGGCATCTGCTGTGATCTCGGTTCCCACGACGACCTCGCGCTTCGCACTGCTGCAGGTTGACAGTGACTCCGATTCGGACTTAGAAGCATGCAAGAGCAAGGCGGTCCAGGATTCGGGTAAGGCCCGGACTGGAAAGAGCTCAGGGGGCAAGTCCATCCAGAACGAGAAGAAGAAAGATAAGAGGAAGAAGAAGAAGGAACAGCAGCACAGTGAGGCAAATGAGGTTTGTCTGACAGCCTCCTCTCAGAAAATGATAAAGCTGAATAATTGACTTGAGCCTGATGGATCTGAAACAAAAGTGATGGGACAAACGAGTCTTCAAAACTATGGTGGCTGGAAGTATCCTGATCTACCAGTTAATGCTGGCTATTGTCAGCCTTGATTGGTATTTTGAGATACTCCAACCCACCATGGGTTTTGAATCCTTATTTGTCCCGTCAGTAACAAAAGTTTAGATGAGTGAAACAGGCCTTGAAGAGCATAAGTGACAGATCCCAGATCTGTAGTGCACATACTGGGCCAGATAAATTGTTAGAAGTAAGCTCTTGGTTTTCTTGTACCCTTGTACATGCTGAGAGCTGCCTGCTAGGGTACTGAGATGAGAAAGGGTACATCACCAGGCAGACACATTCATTCACCTCTCCTTTCATGCACTGTCATGGCTGCTAGTCAGCTAACGGGGATCTGTTCTCCCACGGTTGACAGCTGAGAAACTTGGCCTTCAAGAGGCTCCCCCAGAAGTCATGCATGCCTCAGCCGACGCCAACCCTGCAGAGTGTGGCCAACGAGCTCCTTCACCCTTCCGCTGGGGAACAGGTGGCTCCGCAGGAGAGCTGGCAGCAGTGGAAGCAGAGGGATGAACTGGTAGGCCTTGGGAATCTTAGTTTCTGGGACTGCAGCCTCTGTGGCCTGCGGCAGCACCGTAGCCTCAGCTTGTGTACTTTCTCTCTGTCGACCACAGTTAACAAGTGAACTTTACGAAGCGGATTTGGAGAAGGCCTTAATTCTGAGCAAACTGGAGTATGAGGAGCACAAAAAGGTACCATACCAAGTGGACCCACCATGGTTTCTATTCCACAGTGTTTCGTATAAGCACTAACTGAACCTGCATCATTTAATTCCATGCAGTACATGTTTGTTTACCTACCCACAATATATAAAATCAACTTATTGGCTTTGAAATAAAACACATTTCATGCCTTGTCCCTTATGATGCTGTGATGGTTAACTGAAGCACATTGCCAGACTGCCCATATCACCTGGTGACAAGAATGGTGTGCCATGTGTTTGTCAAGCTGAGAAGTTGGAGGTCCTGAATAGCCCACAGTCACACAATTCCAGTATGGTGCTTCAGTTTAATCTGCCAAGTTATTAGTGATTTAAGCTTCTCCTACTGATATACTGTAGGTTGTCAGGTGTAATAGTAAGATGACTATGAATGTTACCAATCTGATTTAGCTTCGTGGAAGAGGGTACATCAGCTGGTTTAGGTGCTCCCACCCCCCTAGCTTTAGAATGCCTCATCCTTTGGTGTGTTGGTCCATTGATTTAGAAATCCTTTATTCTCAGGAATATGAAAATCCTGAGAACGCCTCACCTAAATCAAAAGGAGGGAGCAAGAAGGATAAGAGAAAGAGTCAGCAGGGTAAGGACAAGCGTGTGACGGTATCTCTGAAGGACTTCCAGACCGAGGGCAGCTTTGGTGAGTGCATCACTCAGTTACTACGTTATTGTAGTACACACAAAGTAAGATGGCCTTTCCAGTATGGTGTATGAAGGCTGAACACACATTGAAATTGTTTAATTTCAGAGCAAATGAACAAGAGACAAGACAAAGAGGTGAGTAGAATGTGTCATTATGTGCTTAGTTTTAAGTTCTCTTAAGAACACGGTGGACCAGTTGCAGTGAGTAACACCATGCCCCCACCCCACACACACCACCAGGAGTTGAAACCTGTGTATCCCACGTCCCATGGTGACAGCTTCTTCAACAAGCTGGAGGACGATGTCAGCAGAATCGTGTTGAGGGAGAAGCGTCGGGAGCAGTTTAGCAACAGCGGGAGTGTGGAAGTCACCACCTCAGTGGAGTACGAGCCTGTAAGATTTCCCATTATAGGAGACCATGGGGTGGTGGGTGGCTGACTCTTCTGGAAGCAGAATGGATCTTGCTGTTTGCAGACCACCTGATACTAAGTACAGTTTCAGTCTTACAAAATTTATTCTATTTCTTGCCTCGATACTTGACCCCCACCACCCCCAAGGTAGTTACTCAGTGTTATGTTATTGTAAAGCATCATTCATCTTCTTTAGGATGTAAGAGCGGAGCAGCTGAAATATGAACTTGAAAAGAAAGACTTGGAAATCGAAAAGCTAAAGAAGGTTATTTCCCAGTGGGAGGTAAGGTTTCAGGAGCACAGAAGCCATCAGGCCATTCTTCACAAGTCAGAGCTGAGCAGACTGGCTTTTTAAATTCTGTTCGGGTCTTGGCTAAGTAGGCATGATTGTCTCATTACAAGCTACAGTTCTCTTCAGAAAAGTGATGTGTTTATAGATGTTAACTAATTTCTTCTGTAGTGACCAGTAAATTTTCTAGGCCCTTTTATACACACATGGTTGTACCAGCAAATGTCAGTCAGGACAACAGTTTTAAGTGGGACAAATCTATTTGCAAAACCTATGGATGAACGTACAACATATTCCTGTTTTGAAAAATACACTGTACAAATGTAAAACCACTTTTTTTAACATCACCCAACATTTAAATATTCAACTTAGTGTAATGGCATAAAAATTTGACCTATGCAGGAGGATCACCAGATTGATGCACACTGCATGGAACTTAAGGAATCAGCTGCATTTTTTTTTCCTCAGTCTTGGGTGTGACTTTTTTATTACATTTTTTTTTATTTGGATGGCCTAAAGGGTAACTTAAGCAGAGATTCCATAATGAATTATTCTAAAGTTAAAATGCTTAACTGTCTAGTTGTAGCCAGTTTGATCAGTTAGTCTGTTGCGTGAGCGTGTATTTTGAAGAACAGGAACTGCGTTCAGGGGTCCTTCATCCTGTGGCCTAGGCTTCTTTAGTCGCTCTGTACTCAGTGACCGCATTCAATAAACAGGTTTAGAAAATCAATGCATGCAATTTGGGACTGATATAATAGCTATAGGAAATCTTTGTTTCTAGTAAGTCAGTATGACTTTTACAAAATAGTATTAACTAGGTATTGCTACCATTTTTAGTTGTCTAGTTAAGCTTAAAGGGGTTGACATAACAATTGTTGTCCATATTACGCAGAACATTGTTTACACTACCATTTTGTGAACAGTTAGCTTCTGCGTGTCTCGTGCTACAGGAATTATGGAAGTGATACTGCAATCGATGCAAGAAAAGGAGCTTGATCTGCTCTGACTACACAACCCCATTCTGAGTTTTGTTTTAAACATAAAAAACATCTAGTTTTGTGCCTGCAAGTGCACACTGAGTAGAACTGTGTTTGTGTCCCTGAAAGAAGGATATATGGGGCTTCAGGGAAGCCGCTTGCCCTGCTACAGACACCTTCCATTGGGTGTGATGTTTACATTGCTGCTGTGCTACTCGAAATACCATTCAGACTGAATTAGGTCCGTGGAACTATCATAAAAAAAAAAAAAAGCTTATGGTACAAACAGCTTAAACCACTCAGTGAATTTCAAAATACACTGAATTCAATGAGCTGCTTACTCGGAACCCTTCACTCACAAGTAGAGTCCACAGTTGATCCCCCCCCCCCCCTCACTCCCTTAGTGGAAAAGATGT
>JAACJT020000034.1:15135838-15154569 GCA_009936485.2 Gymnarchus niloticus
CCTTGGTGAAAACGATGTGTGCCCCCCCCCCCCCCCGTGAGGAGGTGAGGAGTTCAGTTTAATGGGAAGGTCATCTCTTCACTGTTGTTGTCAGGTGAAATACAAAGAAGTAAAAGCAAGAAATGCACAGTTATTAAAGATGCTTCAGCAAGGAGAGAGTGAGTATATCATCTCACTGGTGCATGTCAAAATGAACTCTTGTTTGAAATGTACAATAAGTAGTCCAATTTACACACATTAGCCCAGTTTTTATAAACATGAGGACAAGTCTAAACACTTGCGAGTCAAATGTTTAAGCGATATAAAGCAGGTGCTTTTGAATGCTTAATTGTCATGCATTTTCTAAAATAGCTTAGGTTAAGACTATGAATAGTTCATGAGTGAATAAACTGAATTCCACGCTGTATTGCGGTCTCCCTGCTGTTTTGGTATAAATGGCTTTGTCTCCTGCTGTGTCTAGTGAAAGATAAGGCAGAAATTCTTCTGCAAGTTGAAGAGTTGCTGAAAATTAAGGAGGAGTTGTCTGCACAGGTCTGTGTGGCCATGCAGTCATCAGCTGTGTGCTTCTTTTGGCTTTCATTTCCATTTGGAATGAGGAAAACTGTTAAAATTTAATGCAGTTTTTTTTTTCCACTTTTAGGTAACACTATTGCACGCCTCCCTTGAACAAGAGAAGTCAAAAGTCAAAGGTCTACAGTCTGAGCAGCCAAAACACCACCAGGTATGGTAAAAGTTCATGCCATGTGTTAGCAAAGGAAGCTCTAAAACTAGCATGTAACATCTTTCATTTCAGATGGTAGGGTGATGGGAAGATGTACTTTCTATGATTGTTTGCCACCAATAATGGTCATGTGATGGGTGCTCTGACACCACTGCATTATGCAGACATGGTGAATTGCATACTTTATAAATTTTAGATTTGAATATCTATTTTTGCAAAGGTACCTTTTTTTTCTTGAGCCGTGTTACAGAATGTCTTGTTCATGCTAAGTATTAGTAAAGTATTTGCAAAGTTATTGGGCACACACTTTCCTCAATGCTGGAAGGCTTACTTTGCCTGAATGTGATTTTTTTTTTTTGTCTTGAAAATATTAGTCTTCAACACAATGTGTAGGTAAGCATCAGAGCGGGAAATTAATTTATAGTAAGCTGTTTACTTTTTAGAAAATGACTGGGCTGAACATTTTCTTCCTTCATGCAGGGAAATAAGAAGGGCAGAAAAGGCTCTGAAATGGACCTGTGAAGTGTCATGGTGCAGGGGGTCCTTGGGGAGGCTACCTGGTCTCCCTACCAGAACTTCTACTCTGGCAGACCAGAGGACTGGGCTACATCAGGATGCTGGGCCAGTGTTTGTTGGCCTCATCCCTCAGTGGTGCCAGGCAGACTGGAAACCAGAACAGTAACTTCTGACTTACTGCAGTTTTTTATGGCTAATCTAATTAAACCAGATTTTCTTTTTCCTAAACTTCATTAGTGGTGTGTTTATTTTCTGCTAATTGCTGGTCATTCTGGGGCATTGACACTGAAAGTTGTCTAAGTTTAATGCCAAATTTTTTTTGGTGAAACTTTGTTCTATGGCTCAGGTGTTGTCCTCCCCCCCGAAACTACTTATCCAGTGTAAATTCTATAGTTCCAAGTGTTAATTGTGTGGTTAATAGTAATGGAACAAATGAGGTTTCAACTTCGTCTTGAGTAGGAGTAAACGAGGTGCCAATACTGCGGTATCAGCATGTCCGCAGCCTTCTTCGTGTGCTGTTTTGCTTCCGGATTTGCGATCGGTTCTTGCATTTACACGCACATTCTGAGATTTCCCCGGGATCAAGCCCCCGGAGCACCCGCTAAATCGGCGGCTATGCCACGGACAGGTTAACGATCAATGCAACTCTGTGATAGACTACTAAGGGTATAACTTCAGGAGCTAACAAGACTGGAATATACTGTTTGAGAGAGACCTGCTTAGTGTTCTTTCTGTCCAACGGCGAAGCGATTCTAGATAAGTCGGAAGACAAAGCTTGGGGTAACATAAGCAGTATGGATAGGGGCGTGTGGGGGAAGACGGGTGCGGAAAAAACAACGCCTCTGGTACGCGTTAATGTTATATATAAATGTTATATAAAAAAACAACGGCTCTGGTACGCGTTAATGTTTTATATATATATAAATGTTATATAAAAAAAACGCCTCTGGTATGCGTGCTAACACATGCCCTGTCTTTACGACAGGGAGGGGGAGCATGGGCCTTAATTCTAGCAAGTTCTTTTAGTGCCTACGTCACATTTAGTAGGTCGACATATATAGGTGTGGGTCAAATCTATTGTGTAAATTACGAATATTTTTGTTTTATTTATGCACAGAAGGACCAAGTTCCCGTAAAACACGACCGCCCGTACTCGATCTTATAGTGGGCGTTATGATTTCCGCACCGGCTTTCCCCCCAGACAACTTGACATGCCCCTGTCGAAATTGGTGTATGACGAGACGACGCTTCTTACTGCTTGGAATCACGACTCCTGACAAAAACGAATAAATATTCAATTGTCTCTTTCCATGCCTGGACTATTTTGTCACCATTTTGACCTTCGACGTCAGTGAAAGCGGGTGTATGAAACTTGAGCGTTAGTTTGGTAGCCAACTCAGACTGCGTTCTGTTGGTGTTGTAGGATTTTCTCTTGGCTGGTTATGGGTATCATGTCTGCAATTACAAAACCATCAAGCAGACCAAACGCCACAAGATATATTTTTAAAATATATATCAACAAAAATATCTAGACGCTATATTCGTTGTCCACCCCCCTTTCTTACACCTTGTAGTCTTCCTTATATCGCAAGTGAGCATTTTCTAAAGAATGGATGCTTTCTAAGCCTCAATGTCACAACGAATACGTTCTGTGTCACCTTGTTATTGATAGAATCATAAGGATAAATTCAAAGTTTCCAGAACGTGACACACCTACTTAGTGTTCGAGCTAAGTTGTCAGGGAAAAATTCCCCGTTAACATACACCGAACAGTCCCTGGGGGAAAGCTGGTGCGGAAATCCTCGCGCTTCCAGCGGAGTCTGCGTTCTTGCTTACCCATAATACCCCGCGCGGGGTCGCAGTCAGGAAGCAGTACCCCGAAGTGATCGCTTTCGTAGATACTCGTCGCTGGTCACGAAATTTGTTGCTTTAAACCCTTCTTAATCTGGCCGACACTTCAGAGCCGGTCGGCCGGTGGAGGTCTATAGGATATAAAGCACACATATACGGCTTGAGGGGATGGCGGATAGTGCGGAGGCTTCGGAGCCGTCTTGTGATCCGAAGATCATCAAAGTGACAGTGAAAACTCCGAAGGAGAAGGAAGAGTTCGCCGTGCCCGAAAACAGCACTATCAAACAGGTCGGTGTCGGCCGGCTCGTAGGCGTGAGACAGCTGTCTTTTCGGCCGGTTTATCCCGCATTTTGGGAGACGCTGAGCGGCCGCCCGCTTCTTCGGCTGCCTGTCTCGGACGGACGGACGGACGCCCATCGAGATCCGTCTGCCTTTGTCTTGATTCTCTTTTAATTGCTCTAACGTGCAGAGATGGTCAGATTTCATTAACAGGAGCGTCACCGTCCATAAATCATCAGCAGGCGTCTTCTCGCTCTTAACCGGCTTTCCTAAGTTTAGCCACAGTTTCTAGTTCAGCTCTCCAGCCCTCCCAGCGTACATGGGCTGCGATATTGCTGACTTGAATGGCTTTACACTGTGATGTCCCACATGTGATGAAAATGTGCATGTAAAGGGTCCGGGCTTTACTGACTGGATCTGCTTAAAATTTAATCAGCTGTGTGAGGGAATTTGAGCTGCCACGCCAACATCTTGTCGAATTATCTTGGTTTTTTTCCCCCCCTTTTTTCTTGCGCCTGTTTTCTGTATGGTAATATGAGATGAAGAAGCAGTTTCTTGACAGCTGTCAAGGCTGTGTTTTCTAGCCAGCCATAGACTGTTGAGTCAGCACTGGGGCATTTTTGTTGTACCTTAAGGTCCCCCATTGCAAGGTTCATGACATGTCCGTTGGGGGGGGGTTGGTAGACGTTATATGGGTTCATGAGATAAGTTAGGGTGCTTGGTGATGTCATGACCAGCATTGTCATATATTAGCATGTCGTCGTACATTCGGTACTTTGGGTTGTCAGGGGTAGGTCTAATTCTCTTATGGGACTTCGCCATCGTCTCACATGAGTGTTCAGTGCATGACAATCTGCACATACTAGCAAACATATCAATAGGCACACTCTGGAGTTTGTCTAGCATGTTAGGAAAAGCTCCCGTAATTGCAAGGCAAGATGTGTAGCTTTGGTTTGTTCTCCTCATGTATCAGGTGGGGCTGTCCAGTGTCCTGGTTAATGGGATGTCTGGTTACAGTTGCCATGCCCCACTCTTCCTCGTCCTTTTTTCTGTTTGTTGCAAGTCAGACTTGCTGCATCATGCATATCCACAAGCCCATCTTTGCATCATGCTGAACGAAGGAAGCTTGGTACAGCTGCGTCCTTGCTGCCTTTCCCTGGAGTGTGAGAGATTATCTGCTGCCACACTGCATCATCTGGCCACTTTCTGTGAGAGTAAAGTACAAAGGGTGTTGTTAATGGTCAGCTGTCCTGGAGTTATGTTTACCGGAGGCCACGTGAGGTTTGTCTGTCATCCACAGCATCTGTGGGGACTTTTTACACCATTAGTGTGCCGTACTTTTATCTTCTGTATGTTCCCAGGATTATTTTAGCTGATTCTTTTGCAGTACCGTCCACATCATCCATCCTCTGTCACTACAGCATGACAAACACCTTTCACTGATAGCACTTTTTGCTGAATTTTATTTTTGCTTACCAAAAAAAAAAAAACCCACTTTTGTGAATGAAAATCTGTAAGAAACCACTGCTTCCCTAAAACAAAATGTTGACGTGGCTACTTTAATATGTAGCCTGTATTCATTTCACTGCTCTGGTGGGATAGGAGTAAGGTAACTGTGGAAGCTACATAACCTCTTTCACCGTGCAGTTTCAAATACAATGTCAGGCCAGGCAAGGCCTGTTACTCTAGGACAGTGTTTCTCAAATGGTGTTTTGTAGACCATTTTCATCGGGTCGTAAATATGTTTCCAATGACACAGAGAGCGTACTATGGCCTTACCGTTCCTATGGTTACGTCAAACGTTTAACTCGCACTAGCTCATTCATTCAAGCAGTGGGCATAGACATGGCCGAACACAAACGTGATGTGGATTTACCCACAAGGGCTAAAGCGAGTGACCAGAACCAGAGTGTTGTGTGTAGTGAACTGCTGTCATGGGTCATTTTGTCCTTAATGATTAAGGAGACTAGGCTAAGTCCTGAGCGTTAGCCAGTTAAGATTCACTATGGCCTTGAGCATCTTTTGTTTTCAAGGCTGCGTTGGGGTGGCAAGCAAGAACATGAATAAACTGAAGTGTGAGGAGGTGGCAAGGGATTACGACGTTGTGCCCCCCTTCACAGTGCCTTAGTTATATAAATGTCCTGTGCTAACTGAAGCTCAGGGACTTCCATGCTGAAATACGTTGCTGTGTGTTCACACCACAGTTCATAATTTTTGTTGTGTAGATACCAGATGCCCATAAGGGGTTTGCGTATAGCGTTTTAGAGAGGAAAAAGTCCATTGCTTGTGTGTGTCCTGGTTCATCCATGGATGTTGCAATCCTTGGAGCCTTGGGAGGTTTCAGGGGGATTGTGGTCTGATATCCTAAATTTGTAATTATTGGCTGTTTCCTTTGTAGAATTCTGTACATCTTGGATATTGCACATTGTGTGATGTATAACCTGTGTGAGGTAGTAATGAGGAGGGAGCATTAGTCTGTTTTTGGAATTGTAGAATTTTCCAGAGATTAAAATCATTCCTGCTTCAAAAGCCCTTGTGTTGTACTGTAGCTATAAGGAATTCTTAACCCTCTTCCCTGGCAATGCCCAAGTAACCATAATGAAACTGCTTGCTACAGAAAGCAGTCTTGACCATGAGCTGCTCAGGAAGAATGAAGTTGGCTAGTAGGGTACTGATATTTTGGTAAACCAATGCATCTGCATTATCCCTCCGCGGCCTTGGTAACTGTAGGAAACCTTACCGTCACCTTCCGGAGGGTCTAGGAATAACTAGCCAGGGGGTGCCTTCTGAAGATGAGTGTAAAACTGACCAAGTGGCATGCATCTTCAGCAGAACGAAGCTGCTCACATCAAGCTGCAGGACTGTCATTTTCAAGGCTGTGTGCAAGTTAAACTCCTGGGAACCATTGATTCAGTAGAAGTGGGCTGATCATTCTCTGTCAATAATCATCTGTTCATGTACCCTTGTTATTGATATATCATTAATTATTCAGGTGGCTGACAGCAGCCAAGAGCAGTGGTTTGAATATGTTTCAAATGTGATAATCAACTAAACTGCAAATGGTATTGTATAAATGAAGACCGCTGCTAGTTAATGCACCTTCATAATTAGGCTATAACTGCACACTTTCCATAGTCTGGTGCTTTTGATTCTTTTGTTTGATGCGGTGTGCATTTTGGAAAAACCACCTAACGGTTTGTAGTTTCAAGTGCTGCCTGAAAATTTGTAGCCGTAATGTTTGTGGGGGGGGAGGGGGTTGCAGGGATCCATTAAGCAGACGTTAGGAAACTCCCAGGACCTTCACAATGAAACTAAGCGTTTTGTCTTCCTGAACGAGATGGAACCCGCATGCATGGGTTAACCTGACATCAAGTGAGAAGTCTGCAAAAAAAAAAAATTGGCCTTGTTTTAATCAGTGTATACTTCTCAGAAGGCAACGTTGTTATAAAATGTTTTGGAAAATTATTTTCTATGCGGTCTGTACAAGCTGGCATTTCTACAGTTCAGCGGCTTGACAGGTGTCCACCTTTCTTCCAGTTTAAGGAGGAAATCTCCAAGCGCTTTAAGACGCAGACTGAGCAGCTCGTGCTCATATTTGCTGGGAAGATCCTGAAAGACGGCGACCTGCTGAGCCAGCATGGCATCCATGATGGGCTGACTGTCCACCTGGTCATCAAGACACAGAGCAGGTAGCCTCTTCTTGATGGAGCAGGGCTGGGTCACATGCACACATGCGTACGTGGACAGGAAAGAGGGAGTTGTGGGAAACGTGCTTACACTACAGTGACATGTCTGCAACAGGACTGGGGCGGGTACAGGTATATTCTCTTAATCCAGGTAAGGCATCGATGCTTTAACATTAAGTGGTGGGGATTTGATAGGTTACCCGAATCCAGAATACAGGCAGAATGCAGACTCTATTCCATAAATACATTCCCAGCCCCTAGGAAGAGGACGTGACACAGAGTCAGAAAATATCCCCTTAGACCTGGGCTGTATTTCTTGGCAAGCATCTGCTAAGGTTCCTTCATGATGTCTGTGCTAAATATAAGGAAACACAAACCTCAAAATGCACGTTCAATGGCTTCATGTTGTTTTTTTTATGCAAAGGGAAGTGGGTCATCGCTCTCGTTCAGTGGGGGGGCATTTCAGGGGAGCACTCGTAATAGTGTCTCCTTTTCCCACCTCCCATTTTTTCCCTGGGGATTTTCGCAGTCTGGCTGCAATATTTTCCTTTGCCGGGTCTATCCAAAATGGGTGCATTCTACCCATTCCCCAAATGCCTGGTTGAGAATTGTCATCTGTCCACTTAGACTAGCTTTTGGGGACCAGTTGATCTGGCAGTCAGTCTCAGAGGGTGATAATCTTACCATTGCCTGGACTGAGCCAATCCGAATGCAGATATTTAAGGCAAACTGGTGTGCATGAGTAATAAGGATTAGATCGATTGACAGCTGTTTTCTCCTGTCTTTTTGAAGGTCCCAGGAGTCTTCCGCTCCTCCCCCTAGCAGCAGTGCACCTGTATCCATGGAGACTGGAAATACAACTACTACAACCGCCCCCCCTCCCTCCAGCAACCCCATTAGTCTGGGTAAGATATGAAACGGCTGTATTACTCCTCTCTCCCTGGGGGCAGTGGGGACCCCCCATTACATACTGCTGTTGTTAAGCTGGAGCTCATTAAGGATGAGTAATCCCGAGATAGAAACTTGCCTTTCTTAACCACTTCTGACACCGAGGACTCAGCTGCACATCCCTTTAAGATTCTCAGCATCTCTGAAGGTTGTGTGCTAAAGTCTCTTCTTTATATTGTCATTGGGCAGCAGGGTGTGCTGTGGATGACCAGGCTGGCTTGTTGAAGTTGGTTCTGTTCTGGTTCTCTTCCTACCATCCTCTAGGCGGCCTGGGTGGACTCGCTGGACTCAGCAGCCTAGGCATGAACTCGACAAACTTTTCTGAGCTCCAGAGTCAGATGCAGAGGCAGCTGTTGTCCAACCCGGAGATGATGGCACAGATCATGGAGAATCCACTGGTCCAGAGCATGCTCTCCAACCCAGACCTTATGCGACAGCTCATCATGGCTAACCCCCAAATGCAGCAGCTCATCCAGCGCAATCCCGAGATCAGCCACATGCTCAACAACCCTGACATCATGCGACAGGTAAGCTGTTACCTCTGCTGGCCGAGCTCGCCGGACGCATTTCCGAGGAAGACTTGGGATGGTAACATCAAACTTTAGGGAATGAATTGTGTGTAAATGCGATCGTAGCTCCCAACGTGTGATCAGTTGTTCTCAACCCTGTTCTTAGCTGCCAGGTTTGTGCAGGTTTTCAGTTTATCCTTATTCAACTCTAGATTGACGTGGCTCTTATGCTAACTGAACCAATCTAGCCTTGTCTCTCAGCACTGGTGTTAGCGGTTCAAAGAGAGCTGGGGAAACCTGCACACATGCCATGGCCTGCCAAGACTGGGAATGAGAGCCACTGGTATGTGAATCACGTTGGAGAGATTTGAAGTATTGGGTCATTTAAAGTGCTGGGAAGTGTCAGCTCGCTCATAAATGCCAAGATCAAGTATGTCTAGCCTCGCTCTATGATCCGTTAGGAGTAATGGTGCATCCCCTTCTTTGCCAGACTCTAGAACTAGCACGGAACCCAGCCATGATGCAGGAGATGATGCGGAACCAGGACAGGGCACTGAGTAACCTGGAGAGCATCCCCGGGGGCTACAACGCCCTCCGCAGGATGTATACAGACATTCAGGAGCCCATGCTCAATGCTGCACAGGAGCAGGTCAGACAGACGCCGGTTTCTTGACAAAAGCAGAGACGCCCGGATTACTTTTGGAGTACAGTTATAGACCAAATTGTCTGCCTGGATTTATCTGGCTTACTGTGTTCATCCTCAAGACTGTACACTTAGTGGTTACGTTATTACAGTATGTACACCTGGGTACTGGGTAGGATCCGGGTTTGCCTCCAGAGTGAAGGGCAGATGACTTGAGTTCCATTACACCCTTCTGCGCACCGCTGTTGTGCTGAGCTGCTATTTTTTGCACCTGTAGACTTCCTGTTAGCCGTAATGGGTCTGACTGTTCTCAGTGGACCTCTCTCGTTAACTAGCTGGTCAGTTGTAGCCACACGATTCACTGTTTGGTGGAACGGTCGTAATGCATTGGCACGCAGGTGAATCCAGTAAACTGATCTAATTAGTGTATGTCTCTCACGTTATTACTTTGGTCATGCTCTGGTATGAAGCTTCTTCTAGAAGGTACTTAACCAGAAAAATCTTTTTTTGTTGTCCAGTTTGGTGGAAACCCTTTTGCATCGCTGGTCAACAATCCCTCCGGAGGGTCCCAGCCATCCCGCACAGAGAACCGGGACCCCTTACCCAACCCCTGGGCCCCACCCACCACCTCAGCCAGTGGCACGCCCCCCGTAGTTCCAGCTACCCCTGCTGCCGTGCCCACCAGCACCGCAGAAGGCTTAACACCTGCTATGGGAGGTACATCTGCCACCCCAGCTGCACAACCTTAAAAGACACATGGCTATGAAACCTCCATTAAGGACCTCGTTTTGTGTATCCAGCAGGCATGTTTAACACCCCAGGAATGCAGAGCCTCTTGCAGCAGATCACAGACAACCCGCAGCTGATGCAGAACATGCTGTCTGCTCCGTACATGCGCAGCCTGATGAACAGTCTAAGCCAGAACCCGGACCTTGCAGCCCAGGTAAAAAATGCGTGGCTTTTGCTTTCGAAGTTGTAGATTGACTAAGGAATTAGTTCTTCTGGCGTTCCCTCTGGCACGCTTGGCTCCCGTGGGAGTTTCCATACTTTCAACCTGTTCACCGGGGGTCTTCCCTCTGGCCGTTGTTGGTTACTCGGTAGGTCTTTTTCAGATGATCCTAAACAACCCCCTGTTTGCGGGAAACCCCCAGCTGCAACAGCATATGCGACAGCAGCTCCCAGTGTTTCTACAGCAGGTAAGCGATCCCAGCTCATTTGAGTGGCGCGGCGAGATGCCCGCTGGGTCCCCTACCTCATGACACCTGATCGGCACGCGTGCCTATAGATGGGGCCGTGATTTATTCTCCCGCTTTTCTGCCCTGCCCCCTTCCAGATGCAGAATCCCGAGATGCTGTCGGCGATGTCAAACCCGCGTGCCATGCAGGCGCTGCTGCAGATTCAGCAGGGGCTGCAGACCCTGGCGACAGAGGTGCCCGGCTTTATCCCTGGGTAAGCTGATGAGCCACATCCTGTTCCTTGACTTCAGCATTCTGTCACCTTCGCTGTTCTTACCCATTCTCTCATTGTGGTTGAGATAATTAGCCTGAGTAAGCCCCAAAGCCCACTGTTAATACAGCACAATGTGGCTGTGCTGAATGTGGAGCAGACTGTAATTTTGCCAGTCATCTCATATAATGGGTTACTATCACTGCACTCTTAAGCTTTTAAATGTATTCAGCCCTGTGCTGAATGCCCCAGAGGACTGGTAGATTCTGAAGATAATAAGAACACTGTTGGTCTGCTCTCTTGCTGCCATTTAACGCAGAATCATTGAATGTACAGGACCCTTTTCAGTAGCTGTAATGTATGTGAGCCAGCTGTTCCTCTCTGGAGAGCTGTGAATGATCTTTACTGTCTGCCGTCTTTCACTGTTAGACGCTCTAGGAAGCTCTTTCGGTCCTCAGGAAGTGTGTCGCCTGCCTGCTAATGTCTGTGGCAACTGCGTTTTCTCCTCAGGCTGGGACTGGGGCCATTGGGTGGAGTACTGGGTGGAGTGGGCGGCACAGCTGGTAACAGTGCAACAGCCCCCACCGCATCGGAGCAACAGCAGCAACAGCAGCAGTTTGTGCAGCAGATGCTGCAGGCTCTGGCAAGCACCAATGCTCAGGTGAGACACAAGACACCTCCCCTTTAACGGCCTGTTGGCACACAGCTTTAAAGGTTAAGACTTTGGGTTTTCTGCTCACAAAGCAGGATCTCCAGTCTCTGACAAGCATTTCTTTGGAGATAGACTGTATCTCTGTTCTTATCAGAAGAGGAGCTGCTGTCTATGAAACTCGACCATGGATGGCTGCATGTTTGTTTGTTCGTTTGTTCCCTTGACTTAATGTTTCTGCCGCTGTAGGTCCAGAGCCCAGAGGTCCGCTTCCAGCAGCAGCTAGACCAGCTGAATGCCATGGGCTTCCTGAACCGGGAGGCTAACCTTCAGGCCCTTATTGCCACCGGAGGTGACGTCAATGCAGCCATCGAGCGACTACTGGGCTCCCAGCCTTCATAGCCCCGCCTTTAATTTCATTTTTTTTTCTTTTTTTTGGATAATAACCGCTTCTCAGTCTCTGCAATACTGGCTTCCCAGCACCTCCAGTCCTTCAAAGTCATGATGCGTCTACGCCCTTGTGAAAACACTTGTGGTCATTAATGAGCATTGGGCTGTGGCCTCTTGTGTGGCTGGGGCCTGCCTTTCCACCCTGCCGCATATCTAAACTGAAACACAAAACCAAGGACCCATGATCTGCCTCCTTTGTCATGTTTCTCTTTCCACTGTCTGCTCTTGAGTTCATTATGGTGGAATGACAGTCAAATTTTTGCTTTTTGTTCACAGCCTTCAGTAGATTATATTGATTCGGAATAAAGCGAGCGAGGGTCCAGAAGGTGACTACAGACGTGTAATCACTTTGTTTTAGCTGCAGGTCACTCATACTTATGAAGCCTCAGGCTCTCTGAATAATTGATGACTTTAACACTGATATTTAAGTACAGAAGTTCTGAAGATAGATTAGTTTGAGGATTTTAGCAGCAAAAATAAAAAAAATACACTGGCTTGCAACTTCCATCACGTGAGGAAAAATTTCACTCTTTCCTGTTGCAATTCCCATGGAAAGAAGAATTGAAGTGTTTGTACATAAATGTGTGTTTATAAAGTCTGGCAGTTGAGGGTTACGTCTCTTCACCAGAACACTGGGTCAGAGCCTCTACCGTGTGTCAATATTACCACTCAGCTGTTTTTCCACTGTAACTGTCAAATGATTAAAGATTTGGAGAAAAAAAACACTTCAGTCGGTGTGTGGTGATCATCCCATCATTTTTCCTGGTTCTGTTAAAAAAAAAAAAAAAGGAATGGCAAATGTAATGCACATAATTCAGTTTTTAATCAGTCATTTTCTTTCATGCAGCAGTAAATAAAATTAAAAAGCTGTTTTTGCGGGTGCCTGTTTAATCATTAAAGGGGGACAAAATGAGACTAACAGATGTGGTTCTGGAAATGATGTTGTGCAAGTATGACTGCATTTGAGACATTGTACAGAATAAACACTGCCTATCCCTGCTGTGTATTGTCCAACTTGCATTATGTCTCTGATTCCACAAGATGGCACTAAATGAAAGTGTGTGTCTGATTTTTATTTTAAAAATGTTCTTGTAACCCTGTACTAGATAGGTATGCAGTTAGGAGATTGATGCAAATTTTTATGTTCACTTATTTTTCTTAAACAGAATAGTTAAATGACTTTACATTCTTGAGTAACTGAAGTTGACTACATTGTAATTAGCTGTGGAGTTTTTCATTTGATAGCAGTGTAAATATCAGTATAAATTCGTCTCTGAGTTAATCTGTTTTTACTCGCCATTGCCTCTTGGACAGCTCCAGTTTCTGACAATAATGTATGTGAAACCAGTTGAAAATTGATTTGCAATTTCTACTTTAGAAATATCAGAATCATCTCTGTGCTTACCTCATACATCTTTTATGTGATGTTAGTGTTCTGAATGTACTATCAGCTAAGGCACTGTAAGCCGAGTAGTCAAATATATTTATACAAGGTTGGTCATTTTGCAAACATGGTAATTTGAGTAATATTGGAAATAATTACACATGTATTTTTATTGTGGCCCTGCTACAGACAAGTTTCCCATCTACATCATTTTCTGTTTTCAGGTAGTGGTAGTAATATGTTTTAGGAACACATGAAGGCCTGATTTGAGGCTTTATATGTACACAGTTTCCTAAAACACACTTTCAGAGGAAAGCCAATAACCCAAATGAAGCATTGCGTGTTGGGTATTTATCACTGATGCTTAGACGCACATCATTAACCTGACAGAGTATGGGAAAGATGTCGTCTACGTGTGTCACTATTGTTAGACTTTGTCATGGAGGCAGATTTTTACCATGTGCTGTCAGGGTGATGCTGAGGACATGATTTTCAGTCTAAAAATCTTACTGACAAAGTCTGTATTAGTAATTGAATTAATAAATGAAATGCAATATATAAAAAATACAAATTAAAATGGATCATTTCCATTATGGGATTTTGCTTGTTTCGATAAATCCTGCGGCACCATTTCTCATTTAGTGTAACCCATTTTTATGCCAGGACCCTACATTTAAAATTGACTGCAAAAATGACGTAATTGATTTGTCCCGTGACAGTTAAACTGCAACAGCAGATGTGACGTTTCTCTAGTAGTATTTAAAGGAACCTTGTAGAGATTCTATGGGTTTTCTGGAGTAACCTTAAATGTTAAGTTGAGTTTATATGTTAAGTGTGCGCCACACGGTTATCGAGGTACCCTAGAAGACTGACCAGATTACCGCCTGCAGACAGACATTTAAACTGAATGATCATTTATTGACACAATCAACAGGAAGAATGATAGTGATTGTGTTATAATGACAATATTATCAACAAATACAATTCATTTATGGCAAATATCGTATATTCCACTATATTCCCTGCAGCTTCCATCTTTGCTGCCACAATCCAGGAAACTCAGAGAGACTAAAAAACTCGTTTATTTTAACACAATTACACTAAAAATGGAATACTTCACAGAGCTACCAAATTAATGCCATTACCACAATTTAGGAGCTCTTCGAGGGAAATTCACATTTTGCTGATGTACCTGAGTTACGGTCAGTTTCCGATTTTCTTGATCACTTCTTTCTTTGTAGCAGCTGGTTGTGCCTAAAGATAGAGATAAAAAAGAAATCACATTTATAATTGAGGTTCTGCAGGAGATCTGCAGTTATCAAGCTGCTTGGGTCACGCTTTTAACTAACCTTCTGTTTTGATACTTTTTTTCCACCATCAAGGACCTCAGTGAAGGAATATGCAAGTTCTTTAGAAGCCAGTTCTTATTTTAGTTATACCACGACAAAAATAGAGTAAAAGCATTCCTCGACTTTTAAATGTGATGGATGACTGAAAACGGCTGTATGGTATTTAGATATTGGCACAGCTGTACTGCATTTTCCTTTCACTGGGTGAAATTCTGGCTGGGGACCAGTGTTGTCAGAGTGGGTATGAGGGGCTGAAATATGCAGTGTCTCTGCAGTGCTGCTACAGCGATCTTCAGGAAGGAGGTAATGGAAAGACTTGGCTTACTTACTCTTGTGCATGACTTGCAGAGTGGGGCTGCAAAGCTTTATATAGAATGATGACCCCATCAGGCAAATCTCTGATTATTACAATAATGGTATTACCGGCCGCACGTATCTTTCTGCCCTGTGTCACGTTTTGCATCTCCACCACACTAAGACACTAAGAGGCTCCACCCTATAGTAATTGCTGATCAGTCACACTTTCAATGGCATTTGACTGCTAAAACCATCAAGATGTAAAAGGACTGTCCTCTTCCTGCTTGGCATCGGAAACAGCTGTTGTTTGCACTTAACCTGACTTCACTGTTCCTCACAAACTTCCATACCATCAGTGTAGGATGTTAGAAAAAGCACCCCCCCCCCCAAGGGTTAGACAAATCAGATATGATTTTATTTAGGCTGCCATGGCATAAAGTTTCAATGTATTGGTGGAGACTGCCTCATCTGGTACCTTTGTAAGCAACTAAAAATTCCTTGCTTAGTGTTCAGCTGGGTGGATGAGACTATCCTAGCACAATGGAAATGCTTAATTCTGAAGAACTTTTCTCAAATGTTTCTATAATCAAAATTATGGCGATATGGCTGAATCCACACAGGACCCAGAGCTTCTTAAGAGTCACAATGTGTTTCTACAATTGAGGCTGTTAAGGGTATTCGACTACCTTTTACGATGCATGATCATCCGTGAAGAGCAGAAATGGCCATGTGGTGAATCGGCGGTGATTGCTTCAACAGTTTCAGAGAGCTATACTGTCCAGCTATTTAGCTCACAAAAGCTGGTTTTCACCTCCTTTCTTCCTGGAAGCACTGGCTGAGGGTTTGTCAGAGTCACTAATGCGATCTCTTTCAAATTTGCCATCCTCATCTGCGTCACATCACAGTCAAGATCACCCCTCTTCCTTCTCCAGAGTGACATCAAGTATTGTGAGAACAATAAAAAGCCATTATGGAGGACAAAGGGGCACGGGAGTCAAGGGTGCAGGTAAATATTGCTGAAGGGACCAGATTTATTTAGGGAAAACGGGCAAAGGTTGCGGGAACGAAGGTGCTATGGTTGCCGGTTTTGGGGAAGAACAGGTTCCAATCGGATAAGCAACAGTGGGTTGGCCATAAGGGGGCAGTGTTCTCTAAGCTGTTTATTAAAGAGAGCATGAGCAGCAGCAAGTGCAGTCTGTTTGACCGACTTTCTCCCTGAAAACCTTCCCAGCAGGGGCCTTAAGATTGCGGTAAGTGGCAGACAACCATGCCGCTTGTTTTGGGAAATTGACAGCTAGCAGCCACACCCTGTTAGCGCTCCTCATGGGTGACAGACCACGACAAATCCATGGTTCCTATCTGCCTGCACGGTGCTGATTAGCATTTGGTTGTGTGTGGTGAATTCCTGGTGGGCTGTGCATCCACTCATTGCCACTACAGAGTTAATGAGTGCCTGATGCCTATGCCAGGTAACCTAGGGGACAAGGCAAAGAAACACCCTGGACTAGATGCCAGGCCACCTTAAACATCCTCTCACCTGCTTACTTTATTTATACTTGGTGTCATATCTCTATTTTAAATGCTCTGTACTGTTTAAAATGACCATGACTTGCAAATTCATGCATTTTAATCTTTGAGCAGTGATTTATGACTCAGTGGCTCATAACCAAGTGATATTGTCACTTTCAGCTGGTTTTTAGGATGTTTTTCTAGATAACTAGTAAATGATGTGCTTGATGTGATTCTTCTGCAGTGTACTTCTAAATTTGATTATGTTTCCTGACTTACATTGTTATGGTAAACTGGAACATTACTGCCACTGATGGATATAATTGCCTCTTAGTTTTATTTGAAAATAAATGCATTTTTAGTGACAGATCTCTGCAGCCAGCAGCTATTGACCTTGAGCTTTGTGTTTTCACAGCTTGTTTTGTTTACTGATCTTGATTTTGCATTTAAATTGTACATAGCTTAAATTAACTGTACTGTAAATTTGAAGTTTAAAGTGTTGTTTCCTGCCATTCAGTGTCTGCTGAAGGTGTGATCTAATACCTGACCATAGGTGTTACTATACAGAAGGCCAGGTGACACATGCAATAATTTTATATATATTAATTTACTGGAAGATGTTAATATAGAGAGAATGAGCCTCCACAGTTTGCCTTCCTGTGGTGTCCTGAACATAATGTTTATACTGAAAACTGTATGTGGCTCCTAGGCTTCTGAAAAAAAATCCCTGCTAAATACTGAGAAATCAGAAGTTTAAGACTCCTAATTAAAGGAACAGCTGCAAGCTCGATGAACCAAATTTTTAAAACTGCCAAAATGATTGACTGAAAGGAACCATTATAAAGTGTGCACTGGGGCTCTTTGACATATTAGCACAAGGTCCCAATTGATTTAGATTTTGAAATCGGCTGTCAAAGGTTGATTGATCTTGCGAACATGTAAATTGATTAAGATGGAAGGCAATGCAGTTGTTTCTTCCAGCTTGCTGGTAAATTACGGCGTGGAATCCTTATATTCTGAGTTTTAAAGCACATTGTTTCTAAGGTTTAAGGATATTTCTGCCAGTTGTGTTTAAATCACAAAAAATAAGCAACTTTTATGGATGTAGACTCAGCCATGATCAGGAAGAGTGGGATGGACTGTCCATTTATTGATGGCTTTATGTTGACTTTGGGATTTTCATCCATCTATTTCCCCTAACTAACCAATTCAAGATGATGTTCACATACTAAGGGTGGCTAAAAGCCACCAGTTTACCTAACTGCATACTTCTGTGTTCTGCATGGAGAACTAGAGATGGAAATCTAATAATAATGTCAAGGGATGGACACGGACCACCAAAATAGCAGCCGCAACTCCCAAATGGAGTGGCATTTATTGACTGGTACAGCAAAACACAACAGCACATACAGAGCAGGACACTACCAGGTGAGGTTGCATGGTCCTGGGAGATGGTCATTCCCCAGGGCAAGTGGCGGTCTCCCTCAGCAACTCCACTGCCCATCCTGCCCCAGTGGCTGGTCTTGCAATGGGCCCACAGGTCTTGTCTCTCTCTCCCTAGCTTGCTCCTGCTCCTTTATGCCCCAGAGGAGCTAACTGCCAATGGGTGCCATCTGTGGCTCCTCCCACATTCCACCCAGGTTGTGTGAAATACAGGCCCCAATTAAGGGGACCCATGGGCTCTGGCGCTGAAGTTTGGGCAATCAGGGAGCATGGCACCCCCAGCTCGTCATAATAATAATAAGCCACCATGTTGCTTTTCATATTACAAAATACATTGCTGAGCAAAGAATCCATCCATGCATTTCAATTAGTATAAAAATGTGTTCTAGTACAACTCAAGTAAAAATGTTACTTGTAACATTACAGTCTGTAAGTCTTCATTATGCAAATTTTATTTCAAATATTGGAATACCTGATGTGATATTTTTAAACTTGAATAAAGAAACAAAAACACTAACACATGTTTTATGTAATCATATCACAATTTGCAATATATTTAGATTGAGTGCATAATATCATTATGTCGTTGCAAGATGACTATAGAAAATAACACACTCATTTCAGTCATGGAATAAGACTGAAATCCAAAATGGATGAATGTAGTGTTTTTGTGCATACATGGCATGGCACTCCTCTGTTGCTCTGACCCTCAGATTTTTGGAAACAATTATATTTATGTTACAACATTGTGGCACATCAACCCATACAATCGACCTGATGTTCAAAATGTAATTTCCATGTGTTCTATTTCCAGTACTTGATGGAAATGTAGTGATTAAATTAGCCCAGGCCAACGGTAAATTGTCATCATTAAGAGCACCATTACAAGTGACCCCGAAGCGAATCATCATCATTAAGAGCACCATTATAAGTGACCCCATACTGTCAGCCATGACACCTGACACAGGAAGCGAATCATCATTAAGCGCACCATTACAAGTGACTCCGTACTGTCAGCTATGACACCTGACACAGGAAGCGAATTGTCATC
>JAACJT020000034.1:15154669-15178502 GCA_009936485.2 Gymnarchus niloticus
CATTAAGCGCACCATTACAAGTGACTCCGTACTGTCAGCTATGACACCTGACACAGGAAGCGAATTGTCATCATTAATCGCACCATTACAAGTGACCCTGTACTGTCAGCTATGACACCTGACACAGGAAGCGAATCGTCATCATTAAGCGCACCATTACAAGTGACCCTGTACTGTCAGCTATGACACCTGACACAGGAAGCGAATCGTCATCATTAAGCGCACCATTACAAGTGACCCTGTACTGTCAGCTATGACACCTGGCACAGGAAGCGAATCGTCATCATTAAGCGCACCATTACAAGTGACCCCATACTGTCAGCCATGACACCTGACACAGGAAGCGAATCGTCATCATTAAGTGCACCATTACAAGTGACTCTGTACTGTCAGCCATGACACCTGACACAGGAAGTGAATACAACATCATTAGAGCATTAGTTAGTCCTGCCATCCTAAGGTCAGCCAAATGGTTATCTTACCCAAAGGACAATTAAAAACACAGTGTTTTACTGTTATATTTTGCTAATGAACCCTTCATGGTTGTGAGATATAAAATATATATATTTCATAGATTATTCACAATTCTTTTCCATGCAGGGTAGGAACCCTGTTGACCATGTGAATAGCTTAATGTCGCTGATTTTCTTTGCAATCAGACTGATGATGGGAGTTAAAACAAGAAGCACACTATGAACATACCCAAAAAAGTTGCTTTACTTTGCAGTCTCCAACCAAAGAGTTCCTTAATTCCAGGTAGGCCATTCCTCAAGAGCACAGTGCATTCAGTACATTTACATGGTCACAAATGAGCTGAAATGACCCTCTCAATCTGAGAAGCAATTTCTGGAATGCTTTTCTGAATATCCACAGCAAAGGCATTCTCTGTTTTGGTGGGGGGCTCCAGAACAGCAAACTGAGACCTCAGCAGATCAGCCGACATGAAATGATTTTTCCTAGTCAGTAGCCGCTGCCGTATGAGCTGAAAGTCACCGTGGAGAAAGGCAAACCAGACGCTGTCCACCGCGTCGTGCTGACATACTTTTGGGCGGGTGGCAGATCCGAATAAAAGAATCTGTCGATATGTTTTCTTCAGAGCGGAGCAAGTTATGATGCTGTTTGACCCAGATGAAATTTCTCTGTTCGGAAAACCAAAATATAATGCTCTGATAGTACATTTGGTAATTCCTTAATAAGATGTCCTTCAACTTTCTCTTCCCTTGAAACAGTATTAAATTGCTAAATGAATCAAAGTAAATGTAAGTCCATATTTAATAGGACATGGAGGTACTGTGCAGAGAGAATGGATGGGTCAGTGGCTGTGTCCACCAAACCTATGATGGTCCAACGGAAGGCCCACACGTCATTCAGAATATTATACACAAAATAATAACATCTTGCCTTTATGCGCTACTTTTCTCATTTCTGAATGCCATTTATATGGCCATGCAAAACACTGTCAAAGCATAGCTCCCGTTGGCTAATGACGCCCCAGAAAGTTCACTGCACATTGGTGTTTTGGCTTATCAGGTTAGAAGTTATTTGGTGAATTACTCTAGTGAGAGATGACAAGTGGACCTAAGTTTCTGATATCATTCTACATTAGAATTTCGCTAAATAGACTGAGTCGAATTGCTGATGACGATCGCAAGTTCGGAAAGACGTCAGTGTCTCACTGGGTAGAAGGTACTCCCTTGACTGCATAGATGCAGTATTTCCAGATTTTCAGGGAAGGATGCCACCTACTGGTCCACCAATAGGTCTTAGAAGTTTCCCCTAACAGGCCCAAACCTAACTTAATGTCTTTGGTGAGAAACTGTCACAAGCTGCTGACTGGACTACTTCCTTATTGTAATACATGTGAAACAATAACGCATCATTTTGCTCCTTCACTGCCTGCTCTGTCTTTTACTTTTTGTGGTAAAGGCTTTCTGAACATACTGGTGTTGCTTGGGAATGATGTTGGGTATTGTGTCTGTTTGATGTTGGTTCTTTTTTAGTTGTGATGTTAAACTGTTATGGATTGATGTTATGAATTGTGTTGGATATCTGTTGGCATGATTTGTGTTGTTCAGATTGCTAATGCGGTGATATCTTTAATTTTGGATTGTGACGTGCATTAAATTGTGTATGATATTGCTTGTTCTTTTGGTTTGCTTATGTTTTGTGAAGGGTTTGGTTGACGTTATTGTGTATATGAATGTGGGGTTATGAGTTAGAGTTTGTGATTTTGAATGATTTTGTCATAGTTTGTGCGTGGTGCCTTCGGGGGTTTTTTTTTCACAATTGTTAGTTATAATGTGTCTCTCGTTTGTGCATTTGAATGCATTTGGACCTTGAATAATTGATGAATAAACAGAAAAAACACTGGATAACACGACAGTTTAAATGATATTTAGGAAAAATACAAATATTAGTTACCTTTGGATTATGTCATGCAGTTGTAACAACCATGGAGTCCTGTCCTATTAACAAAAAACATATGTGAGTTAAGCCGTTTTGCAGTTTAATCTGACATTTTGTTTAAGGCATGTACCTGATCAGATGGTTGTACTAATTTACCCAATGCTTGTTTAATTAAATTCTATCATCTATATAATTCCTACAATGGTAATACAATTGATTGTACATCTATTGCTCAAACAACAGGCAAACGCATACAGCTAGCTAATTATTACTCATCCATATCAAAATATCAAACTACTCTAACACTTCATCACCAGAACAATGCACATTATTGACTAGAAGTAATTAGTTCAGATGATCAGAGTATACTGTACACCTGATCGCAAAGAGGTTCACCACGGGACATCTTTTCTATGTTGTCTTTGGGGTGATAATCATCGCCTTCGTATAACTTCCATCCAAGCTGAAGAGACACAGATATGAGTACCGGCATTATAATTATCGAATTAATTTACAGACAGTTAAAGTGATATGCAAGTACCTTGTCTGAGATATACTTCCCCACTGTGGATCTGTACGAAAGAATGCAACACAAGTGTAATATTTACATACACGTCGAGGTAAATACCATGCAATCTACTGCAATATGTTCACTCGATGGGTGGCAAACTGCAGATTTGTAGGCTGCGTGATTCCAAATTGTGGTGTCGAGTAAAACGATGACTCGCTGCAAATATCAGTTCAGTAAACCAGGCGCTCAAATAACACGTTCTGGATGATAATGTTGAGAGATAATAAGACGTCGACGTTGTTAGTGTATATAATAACAAATACATTTCCAGTTACGAAAGGTCCACCTTATACCTCTACCCCAGGATATAAGGCGGTCGAAGAATGATTTGGTACAACCGTACTGCAAACGTGTCGTCGCTCTGTCATTCAAATGAAACGACAACCTACTTTCCAGTCCCGGAAACTCCCATGATAACAAGTATCATTTTGTTAAACGCAGCTGACATGCAGCAGAGCTGCGCACACACATACGGTATGCAGAGAAACAGCAAATATGGCAGCTCGCGCCACTACGACACTTAGTGACGCGAAATACACGAAGTCGCCGCTTACTATTTAAAGTTGCAGCACGCGCCTCTAGAGGCACAAAGGCATGCATTTTATAATATTTACTTAGTAACTGAAATCAAACGCCTTGGTTTTGTTTCTTAAGATCCTCATAGTTTCAATACAACCAATCAAGACTTATTTATTGATATAATTATATACTAAAGATGAATGCGCAGGCTGTTTTGTGGCACGATTACCTATATCACATAAAAAGCAGAGTGTAATTATTTATATTTAAACATTTGCATTTGGTACATTTGGTATATTTTATTTCATTATCCGCGAACAGGCGTATGCGCATGATTTTATCCATTCCCACATATAGTAATAAGCTGTTCTTTCACAAACAACCCCCCACCCCACCACAAGGTTCTGTACGCGTTGACGGAGGGCACCTCATCCTCCGGAATAAGCAGAATGATTATGGTTATAAGACAGAGCATTCAAATCAGCTGTCATTTGTAGTTGCACGTGAGTCAATGGCAATTTTATATTTCACATGTTAATTGAATTAATAAAGCAGCTGAAATGATTGATCTGTGGACCTAGCTATTGCAATCAGTTAAGAGAAAATTAATTATTAAGTTGCGTTTTTTTTTTTGCTTTGGGGTCTAATCCCCGGGGTATTGATACGTAGAGCCCGTAAATTCCATGCAGTACACAGAAAGGACTGGTTGCGGAGGACCATGTGTTTCAGTAATAAGTGAATGGGAAGGAGACGCGCACTTTCCCTGCCTTGCCGAGGATACAGTAGATCCATACAGCAGGCAAGTGGATCGAGGGAGGGAATTAGTGAGAGAGACAGGGGGGTGATCTTTCCCAGTTCAGAAACAAGACGAGGTGGCTTTTCTCCTTCACTAATTGGAAAGCTTTCCCAGCACGCTTCCCCATGACCGATGGCGTTGCTCTGTCATGTAGAATAAGAAAAGAATGAAAATGCTCCGATTCCGCACTTCGAGCATCCGATCCCTAAATCAGGAGATCCAGTGTACGCTGAGGCTGCTGGACGATTCGGAGATTTCATGCAGCATCCAGGTATGAGGAGCTCAGTCTGTTTCTATGTGATTTACACAAATGCAGTTATTTTTTGATCATTGTTAAAGTGGCCACAGAGATGCCAGTGTGGGTGTTATTAAAAATGTGTGTACCGTGGACCGCATGCCGACTGACTCGACTGTTTGCGGCCACTGATCGTTGACAGCAAGCAGTGTAGCTGATGAGGAAACTTGATCTCTTATAGACACATTTGTTTTTGGAGAAATCGTACCTAATAGTGCAAATATAAACCGTCTTCTCAAAATCACAACTGAGGTGGGCTCATAAATGATCCGATTTTCAGGTAATCCATCGTGAAACTTAGATGTGTCCGGCCACAATTAAATCATTCAATTAACAGTATCATTTAAAAAGGATGCCAGTGACTGCTAGCAAATAATATTTCTTTTCTGTAACTGTTGCCTCTATTGCAGCCGGTATTTTGAGGCCATAGCCAAACATAAGTGATATGAATTAAAATGTACTTTTTAAAAGAGATAATCTGAAAATTCGCCATAAAATGTATACACAATTTTACAAGAAATTGTTCATTAATAAAAAAATTAAGTTGGAAAAGCTGTTAAATTTATAATGGGTGGGGTTTTTTGAATTGGAGCTTGTGGAGTGAGCTGAAAAAAACATTTCAGTAGGATTAATTGATGGAACCTTTGCCAATGACAATAGAACGACAATTCCTGCAGCTGTGTTTCGACTGACTTTTTTTTACTGCTCTTAAAGACAGCTTTTAAAGCAGTTTTGGTTCGTAGAACCACAGAATGGGTCCAGTAAACTGGGGGCAGACCGTGATGACGATTTTAATATACTTGAAGCATTACTGCTTGTTATATTTGAAGAAATAGAGAGTGAGATGAAAAAAGGGTAAGACTCAGTAGGAGAAAGTGTAATAGAAAATGCATTTGTGAATGTGTGTGAATTCAGCATAACTGTTATGACTATTATGATTCTCTCAAAAGGCTAAACATTTTCCTTTTAAATAAGTCATGTAATATTGAATCCAGGGTTGTGATTTGAAATGCCTCTGACTTCATCTGGGTAATTCTTTCATCCATTTTCTCTCATGTTTGCTGAATGCTCGTGATCTGATATTTTTGCATGTACCAGATACTATGGACGCAGAGGCAAGAGATGTTTGTGCCAGGCAGATATAGACTAAAACAATCTAGTCTTACCAACATGTCTGAACTGTATGGCCTGAGTGTAATAGATGTAGTGTGGAATTAGATACAGTCATTAGTAATGCTGCCATCCTTTCAGATTTCGCTAACTGATGAGCTATCTCCCATAGCACGATGTCAAAAAAGTGGTCTTCAGATGTATTATGATTTTTCTTAAAATAGCTGCACCAATCTGTTGGGGGGGTCTTCGGCACAGAGGAGGGGGGCTCTGTGTATGCTATGCCGTACGTACAGAGCAGCTGAGCTCCTCACAAACGTACACACCAAAGGACTTCCCCTCCCTCCCCTGAGAGTGACTGTCTGTGCAGATCAGAGCAGATTATGCCCAGCAGAGTGGAGCATTTAATGAACACATATGAGGACGCTGGGGAGACAGGTTAACCCCACCCCAGTGCACGCTGTTGCTTTGTTTTTTGGTGGACTCCACATGGGTCGGACTGAACTGGTCTGACTTAGAACCACCCAGATAAACCCAGGGCATAAATCCATTATGGACTGCACACTCCTTCTTGCTTACTTAATGGGGAAAACTCTATTTAGACTTGCTGTACTGAGAGGCTTCAATTTATATTTTATGACAATCCACTAAAGTGAGGAAATGTTAAGGGTGACAATGGCTGTTATATCTCTTGTTGCTGTGGCTTTTCACAATGATTTTCACAATATATTAAACGTTTAATGATCACTGTTTTCTCCTTAGTGATGTGAACGTACAATGCTGACAGATGTTTTTAGTGGAATTTTGCTGTTGAAATGCCACTGTGCTAAAATGGGGCTGTAAGGTCAGGACATAGCGGGACAGCACCCCGCAGCCTGTGTGTGGTAGGTCACTGTCCCTGGGCTGTGCCGGGAGATGACACACACCAGCGAGTGTGAAGGATCCTGGGAAGTCGAGTCGGACCCTGAATATGAGGTTCATGCTGGGGACTAGAGGAGGCGGGTCAAACTAGCTAGTCGGCTAGCAGGACGGACGCTGACGAGAGCCTGGAGGCTCGCACCTCTGTCACCATGCATCCTTTCCCTTAGTGCCCAGAGAAGAATGCCTGCCTGAGGCCTTCCTAGACCAAAGTTTCTCCAGCACCACAGATGAGGCAGAGCTGAGAGTCCTGGTCGCCGTGACGTGCCATTTGGATCATGGGCTAATTTGCCATGGGCTACGTGTTGCTTGACGGCTGTGTGTTCGGCTAAAACACCCCGGCCTTCCCCCTCCGTTTCAGGAGTTGGTGCCTTCATTAGTAACGACGGCGCAATGCAAATGCATTGCAGCTATTTAGGCCAGCAATTAATTAACGAGAACGACAATCAACAGACCAATGCACCTAGAGGATTACCACCAGTTTCTCATTTAGATTAAATTGTTTATTAAGAACAGAAGTAGGAAAGTGGAAGGTCTGAAAAGTTAATTCCAGGCTAGAAAGGACTTGTTATACATTTAAATAATGAATTAAAAAGTAAGTGAGCCTGACGGCTGCGACCATTTCTTGAGAGATTGAAAACTTTTTCACAGAATGGATAGAGATACATTTCCAGTGTATATGTGATGTATATGTGATATGTAAGATGTAAAGGAATTCCTCCAAAAAGGGTCATTTTATTTATCACATCTCCAGTTTCTTATAAAAGAAATCTTATTATAATTTTTATCTTTTATGGCAAGAACTGGCAGTTTTGTTGCTTTAAAAATCTTAAAAAATCATATTACATCTTTTCAGACTAGCATTGTAAGCCTATGGATCGTAAAATTTAGGTGTAAAGATTTATATGTAATTAATTCCTATTTTGATATTCTGGTTTTACATTTACCATCCCCAGCAGGGTTTTATACTTATTTTAATTATCGTTATCTACCTTTTCAAACACGAGTTATATGCTTTTTCACGTGTTGCTGAAAAGAGAGTGTCTCTGGTCTCCTTTGAGATTCTCCTTTGACTCCCTGATGCTATAAAAAAGTAAAGATATTTTCAAGAAGTTGACTGAATGATTTGAAACCGTCTAGTTGTGGTTCACACTCCAGGAAGCCAAGCTTGATGATGCTCATTCTTACTTCTCTCAAAGCCAGAAGTGCACGTTGAAGCCTACAATCTGATGTATACTCCTGCCATACTCAACATGAGAGAAAACACTAAATAGCCAAACTGGCTTTGAAAACCCTTTTAACATGAATTCCGGTGTCATTATTGATTATTCTGCACTATTGTCTAGACTAGTTTATCAGTCAAAGTTTGTTCATGCTCCGTGGAAATTGTTTTGTTCTAATGAGTCTGCTCTTGAAAGTTCAGAAGATAGCTTGTTTTTCTGTTGCAAAGATCTACTGCATTAGTTTGTTTGTTGTTTTTAGAATATTCCAGTACAGCAAAATTCGTAGGGTGAGTAGTGTGCAGAATGAACAGGTGTTCTTGGGGCATGTCTGAGGAAGGATGAAAAAAAAAATCATAAATTCCTTCTTTCCATTGACCTTTTGGACTGATATCTGGCGTTGTGGTTATTTAGCACTGCACAGGCAGGAAGGTAGACACACACAGATGAGTGTCAGACCCGGACTGTCCTCGGGTGTCCTTTTGGAACTGTGAGCCTGGTCTTGTTTATTGAAATGCTCCTGCAGCCTGGTGTATCTACATGGCAGCTCTCCAGGAGACACCTTCTTCCACCTACTGCTAGTAGTAACACCAGGAATAAAACGAGCTGAGAAATGCATGATTAGTCTCCTGCCCCTTTAAATGGATGTTTACATCAGCTGCCTTTATAAAGTGACTGTGCATGTTGAAACATATCTGTAATGCATATACTGGAAACACACGTTAACATAATTCAGAAGTGTAAATGTAATGGATCTGTAATGCATACACATAGTGTTCTGCCCAGACCTACCAGACCAGTTTGACCAGACACACCCACCCATTCACTGATTTGGTTCCATATGATCCCCCAGTTCCCACGCCTCAGTGTGAGGTACTGAATTTTTGAGGCCATGTTGAGTGTGCGTATTCTTGCCTGACTATACTGGTGTATGATTCTTATCTGTTCTTCTAGGACTCCTGTTTCTGCCTTATGATTAGGATTTGTTTACCATGCCGATTGCCCTGTTCTGGATTCCCACTGTTTGCTTGTGACCATGAGTGCATTGTTGATGCCCCTCCGGTTTTTGGGAAATCTTGTCCGTTCTGGTTTTGACCATGATTAAAATCTCTCACTCTGCACGTGGAACCAATCTCTATATTAATTACACATAGACCTGCACAGGTACTGTGCATTCTCATACCTTTTTGCCTGTGTTTACATGCTCAGATGCACAGAGCAATATTCTGTTAAGCTTCAACTGAATGAGCGGAATATAAAATTATCAATGTAGTGTTTATTGCCCTTGACCCTCAACAGAGTAAGCTGTCGGTAGACAGATGGATGTTGTTTAATATGTTCATTTCTGCAAAGGCTTCCCGGTCACCCTCTTTCCAAGAGGAAACGCTTGAATGAAGGCTTTGGCAGGAGTCAGCATGTCACGTTTTACATCACAAACAAAAATAAAGCCTTGTGACCAAACCAATAGAAACTGACCGCTTTCCCTCACCAGAATAACTGCTGCTGTCACGGTACAGTCACATCTGAAGGATGAAATGCACACCTACCAACCTCAGCCAGACACACACTTTGCCTTGTCGTACGCGTCCACATCCCATCCTCCTGAAGACCAGGGGCCGTACTCCCAGGAGCATTAAAACCTTTTGATGCTCGGGCTCTTTTCTGCAGCCATCTGTGGTGAATTTTAGAGTGCGGATACACACTGTGAATGCAGACGCTGAACGCAGCGTGAGTTCTTGTAGACGAGTGCACACGTAGCAGGGTCACAGTCTCTCGCGGCATGTCTGAATGCATCCGTGCATGCTAGTCCAGACACACCTGCTTCTGTGTAGAGTCACTCTCCTCACTGAGCTCATGCCCTTAATAATCTAACTTCATGTGTACAGCTTATTAATTTGACTGACTCATTACCCTACCTGACCTATTGATTTGTGTGCTTAATTCTGCCTTATTTCATTGTGACACAGAATATGCAAATTTATGTATCGATGGTGTTTTTGCTGTCAATACTTGGACTATTTTTTTGAAATATGAAAAAGACAAATGTTTAGTTTTCACCCTTTTAAGTGTTAGTTTTGGCTAGAGAAAGAACATTTGTTTCTGCTCGCTCGTCATCCTCTGAGTTAAGAACAACTTATTAAATTGCGCCCAAAAAGCAGGAAATATGTGCTTGACGTTTTGACCGACCCATGAAATGCTAAAGTGCAAGCATTGACAAAACAGACAACAAGGCGAGCCCGGCTCTGGGGCCTCCGTAAGATTCATTCTGCACACACGTCTCATCTGCAGGCCAACTGATAACACCAAACAAATAAGTGGGAGTTGGCCGAGAGCTTTGTTCGTTTGGTTTAGTGTAGTGTAGTGTTTGAAAAGGGAAAGGACAGGGACAGTCTTTCCTAAGTGAAACCTGTAGAGAATATACCCGGAAATCTCTGGCTTAATCAATAATCGCCATCTTAGCCCTTTCATGCGTAAGTCCCCGTTCCTTTTTCTTCACAGGCAGAATTACAGACCGACGTAAGAGTTGGGCTCAGCAAAGGTGGAACTTTCTGGTATCCATGGGTAGCCATGTATCAAATGGTGATCATGGTGAACCAGTCTGTAACAAACAGCGTGAAAAACACTTCCCAACAGGGGATTTGAAGCCTCAGCACTAATCATACTTAAAACTTCTGATCCTACCAGGCAGGCCATGATCCAAGGGTATGGATCATGAGCAGGTCATATAGCATCAGCTAGAGGGTCTTTTATTATTTAGTTTTGCCGACATATGAGGCCAAGCTGCATTTGCATACAATTTAACAAGACTGTTATATGAAAAGCTGCTTGCTGTCTTTGCTGTGGGATTGTTATCCAGACTATCTGGCGTCTTAGTAATTACAGTTTAAAATATTTAACAGGCGGTAATTAAAAATAGAAGGCAAAATTTTATGCTGTCAAGCAGCTCAGTATTGTTTTTTTCTTATTGTATACAAAAGACTAAATCATATCAATCTTATTAATAGTTGTCTTACTGCCTAGCGGGGCTAATGTGACTGAAACATGCGAATGCTCCTGTCACAGCCAAACGCAAAAGTTATGGATTCATAGCATGTACAGTAAATAAACACATAATTAGACATACGACTCATGGTGATGTCTGCTGTGGGCCTAACCTAACCCCAGTTAATGGACCTTCAGGTCGTCATATTCCTAACATTGCTGAATTCCCATTGCATCCCCAGGTCAGTTTAAAGGTGTCTGGACAGCCCGTTGGCTTGTGGTCCCCCGTTGGCCTGTTGCCTGTGTCTGTCTCTTCGCATTGGGTTTTTGTGGTCACCTGCGTGTTTTGTGTTCTGTGTGCACTGGCTGCAGGTGTTTGTGTTGGCTCTGCAGTCGATGGAAGACCAGTTTTGGTTTTGTTCTCGTTAGCGGGAAAGGTTTTTATTTAGCAAGGAGGAAACAGAGAGAAGTGTAAGTGAGAGCAGGGATATCTGAATGGAGTCCATGCCTGTCCCCTCATTTAGTGACTGTGCTCTCTCCGTGTCACAGTTGCGCAGTCGAACACAGTAGCTCCATGACACCAACCCCTAGTGCTTCCCCTGCATTCCAGCTTCTCACTCTGCGGTAGCTGATGTGCTGTGCATACGTTCTGCCGTGCACTCCCCAGCTTGCCGTCGTCGTTCGGCAGACGGTTCCCCGCCCGCTGTCTCGACGCCCGAGCCCGGGGGGACCTCTTTTAGCAGCCGTTTTGGCCTCTGTCTTCTGGGTCATGGCAGGAAGTGGGTGACGGAGAGGAGGAGTGTTTTCTTTGACATCGAGATTAATGCAGGTGCGATTCAGTGGGAAGATGAAGCAGCAGAGAAGCTGATTTCAGCTTGTATATGCCAGGGTTTTGTCCCTGTTTGCTTGTTGAGCGTGAGGGCTTCAGTTTTTTAAGAGAAGTTATGGGGAGTAGCTTTAATCAGTAGTGGTCCATAAAGCTCATATCTCAGCTTCTTATCCCCATGCTGTACTTTGGGGCTCATTGTCTGCTGGATATTATCTGTTCTTAATTGCTTGGTACATAAGATACACTAATTATTTTTTTTCTCTGAATATTGTGCCTTCACACTCTCTGGAGTGAACGTGACTTAAGTTTCATTCATACCCACTGTTGGCTTCTTACACTAATTCTTGTGATTTACACAATAGAGGTTTCAAACTAAGATTCAAATATGGCAGCACTTTGCTGTTATGTATTCTGTGTTAATTTGTCGATGCCTAACTGTTCTGAATTTCCAGAACATTATTTATGTTTCAGAATGTTCCTGAGAGACATAGAAGGACCGAGACAGACAGACAGATATGTAGACAGACAGGCATCCAGGCTCACCTCTTCTACAGCAAAACTAATGTTCCTTGCAGTTGTGAATGAAGCCTATAGACTCATGTTGCATTCACTCCCTGTATCTCTGCGAAAAAAGCCAGATCCTCACTTCACCTCTGCACCTGGGATAGTTTTATTGCTGTGTAATATTACCTTACTGGCATATTTCTCCTTATTCCTATTTATATGAGAGAAAGAATGATGTTATACTCAAGTTTCCTGATGGAATGCATTCTTCTGTTCATGGCTATAAATAGGTGCTCTTCTATATATAGCCTAACTCTGGCGTCCTTTGATTTTTGTGGTTTTTTTTAGGATGACTAAAGGATTTTCTCAGAGCAGTTTTTTTGTACTTGAAAGGTTGCAGGTAGGCTGAGCAATAAAGGAACTGATGACATTGTGATTACGAGGACTTTTCAGAGGCTTTCGTACATTTTTTGGCACAGGCACACAATATCATTCTTTACAAACAGAGGTGACTGGAGACACTGCTTACGACATCTGTGCGTGCGAGAGTGGGCGTATGGAAGTCATGTGACCCTGATGTTTGCGGTGGGGGTCAGGATAAAGAACAATCACCACTGAATGTGAAAAGAACTTGAGTTTGGCTGTTTGTTCACTGATTCAGCTTGATACTTTGATACTTTGACCCGTTGTTTGTTGTTGAAGCTGTGCTGTTTCCATACCGGTTTCTATACACTCTTTGCACCTCATCCTTCGCCCTAGACCTAACTCCAAACTCATACTTAACCTTACACCTTTGTTTTGTATTGAACCCAAGCCTAATCCTATCTATAACTCTTACCCCATCCCTACCCCTAACCCTAGCCTAAGCCCAATGCCAACCGTATGTCTAATTTTAAACCTATCCATTACTTTAGCTGTAAAGCTTATTCTGTTGTTAACCCTAATCCTAGTCAAACTCTAATTCCAATCCTAATATTAATCCTAAATCTAGCATTAAACCCAACCCTGACCTTTGCTGTATCCTTTACTTTATTCCTAACACTAGTCTAACCCTAATGCCACTCATAACATCATAAGTCTAATATTATACCCAACCCCCACTTTTGCTGAAACCCCTGTTATTAATCTTTGTCGTTTTAACAACCAGCTCCAAATCAGGAACCCCATTCTGCTTTCTGAAGTTGATGTTAACCCAGTGGCTTCATGTTAGGGACCAGAAAAGATGTGTCCACTGGGTCACAGAAGAGTAGCTCGAATGACAGGTCGAGATGTCACTGGGCCCCACTTTACACCAGGCTGTCATGATATCTGCATGGTGATGCTGCCGTACACGACTGTCTCTAGATGTAACTTCTGTGCTGTCTTACACGGACTTACGCGTCTTACGCATGCAACAGTGGAGTATTTGAAGTAGTGCTTTGTTTACAAGGGGAACAACAACAGAAGCTGAAGGATAAGAACATTAACAACAACAGTTTGTAGTCCTTCTGAAAGAAATTCAGAATACATGATAAACTCTTCACACTATCCATCCATCCATCCATCCATCCATCCATCCATCCGATTGTACCCCCATCTCTCTGTGCATCTGCTTACTAGGTTATACCTCAGAAGCTGGAGCCTTTCCCAGGCCACGTTTGATGGGAACACCCTGCAAGGGATGCCAGTCCATCTCAGAGCCCACACACACACACACACACACACACACACACACACACACACACACGCACACATTATAGGCAAATTAGAGATGGATTTGATTCTCCAGAGTCCAGAGTCAACCACCAAGCTTAGGCTTATGACACACATTAGAAATCAATGTGTTGTGTTGGTTTCCATGGAGATGGTTTTGGGTACTTTACAGGAGGCTTTTAAGCCAATTACTCTCCTCTCTCGTGTTTAATGGCCACTGATTCCACTGACAGTGCCAAACAGGGGCAGGAAGTGATCTTTCTCAGAGTACGGGACTTCCAAAGGCTGGTCCCCAGGGTGGTGAGGGGCATGCTCTGTAGCGTGAGGAAGTGCGGCTTATGAACGCTCACCAGGCCTGGGGGTGTGTTCTTCCTGTCCGTTTGTTCATTTAGCCCGATCAGAGGAGTCACTGTGACAGTGACTTACCGAAGCAGCTTTGAAGGGAGAGCTCACACCTCACACACACAGCAAACATGGACTTTCCAGCAGTGAGAGCCAAAAACTATAGTTATCTAGAATGGATCCTACCATTTATCAGTCGAGTCATCCCAAAGGATAAAAGATCATCGTTTTTAAAAGCAGTCTTTCTAGTGTCATTGGCTTAAATACATCTATTTAAAAAGAGTATGAGTTTCAAATAAAACTGCACCACAAGTCAATGATTTGTATGTACATGCACTTTATTTATCGCAGGAGATTTAAGACAGCCATATAATGAGGTTTGCACTTAAAAACATTTATTTAATGTCGACAAGCTAGGGTGTGTGGTAATGCTTTGAAGTCTCCAGTCAGTCGCTTCGTTATCTGCTCTGTCCTGCTCATATTCTGAGGATGGCGACAGGCAGTATGAGGTGTGTTTTGTTTGTAGCAGCTGATAAGACCTCCGGGCACGTCCACAGAATCAAGTGGGTTTTGTGGATTAACTGGTCACGTGTCAGCTTGATCACATGTTCTCAAAAACAACATACAGTACATGGGAGTGAATGAGAACGGCACAAAAACTGGAGATCATTGACTGTCAGAATGAGGAATGATGTCTTCACAGCAATCTTTCCCAGAATGAGTCGCATTTAACTCATGCCCCTTGCTCTCTGCCTGTACTACATCTCCCAAGACAAATTTGCTTGTTTAGAGTCACGTTCATTATTCAAAATGACTTATCAATAGCTTTTGCCTGACTTTTTTTTGTATATACAGTTATCTCTTCTTTGACCCGATGCCAACACACCCCTGGGAGAGATGTAGTTCTGCTCCCAGTGATAAGGGAGTGACACAGAGATGCTTAGACAAATGCATGCTGGGAAAATTTTTGCCCACAGTTCTACTCTGGCTGATAGCATACTGAATAAAATAAAGGCTTCTGATTAAGACAAATGCTTTGAAATGTAGCTGACTCGTTCTTACTGGGGTCAGCATGTCAAAGGAGTGCAGATATTTTGGTGAGACAGTAAATGAATGTCTTGAAACATTTATTTGATAACCATTTGTCAAGACAGTTGCCAGTTAAACTCAAAATACTTCCAGATTTTTTTTTTTCTTTTTTTTTTTTTTAGAGTCTGACATCACACATCTATACATATCAGATATAGCCTTTTGGTAAAATAGATTTTCTGGTCCTTCTTTCTTATAGAATGCAGTTTCTGATAGCATGCAGTTTTAAGGCTATTTTTGGCAGTTGTACTCTTCTGCTATAGAAGGGCCAGACCAAGTCCTTGGCATGGATTTACTTATTTGGACCTTTTGTAAAGAAGCTTTTGAATCATGAACCAGGGAAAGACAGGAAAAGACAGAGAACAGATGGACAAGATGCTGAAACTGAGTGGGGTGGATTTTGGGCTTTTGAATGGTGGGTTTACAAGTGAATTTTTAACCCCCTGTTTTTACACTGGGCCATCTGCATAAAGCCAAGGTGTGCCATCGTCTACATCCTGTGCGGTATGCGGAGCTCTGGGTGGCACTGAGAGAGACTGACAAGCCCAGTGCTGACTATGCCAGGGCTGCTGGATAAATGACTGCACTCTGACCTCAAGACTCACTCTCACAGTGACATAGACATGGCTGTCCTCTGTCATTTCATTAAGCACAAATCAAAATGTTGCAGATGTTCCTTTTCCGTTACTGCAAGTGTCAGTAAGTCTTCGGGAACTGCGGGAAAACAGTTACGGAAAAAATATCTTTTTTACAACAACTCGTCTTAAAGTTCTCAGTTTAAAGCAAACAGATTATAAATGATAGTATACTTAAAAGCTTTTAATAATGTGAATTATGTAGTGTCCCTTGCCTCGTAATGAGCTTCTGTGGCGCGTGCTGAGATGTGTTTCCCTGCCTCTGCATACTCCTTTCATTTCACTCCTGTGCAGCTCAGATAAGATGTCTCAGCTGTCTGTTCCTTTCTCCTTATTATCTGTGCCTCGGTAAGGAGGCTGATCTCTTGCCTGGGGAATGTCTCGTTCCCCTTGTGGATGACCTGCATACGAGGGATTACGGCATGCTGCAGCTTAATTGTGGATCATAGCCCACTAATTTATATACCTGGAGGTTCTTGTCACCAGGAGGCTTTTAATTGTTCTTTCTTGTGGTCTTGCATATGTTAGACAAGGTCACTGTGCAATGCCCACTTTCGACAGGAGTGCACTGGTCCATTACACTAGGAGATGTTCAAGTGGGCGCACATTTAGAAGGTGATTAAAAAAGGCAATAACATGATGACTTAAGACACGGTGCTGAAACTGAGTTCCTGAAACATAGCCATGTGACACAACTACTGCAGGACTAAGACACATCAATAAGTGCATGAGAATAAAACACCGGATGACTACCATAGAGAATCAATGGTGGAGTCTATACGGGGATAGAAGATGGGGCTATAAGACCGAAATAGAGTACTGTAGTGGTTTCATCATTCATTCTGGTAATGTCGTACGGCATAGACTCTTCAAGCAGAGATAAATAGCTTGCAACTACCTAAGACCTGTTAAATTATGCAATAAAGTTAATGTCAATGCACTTCCTCTTTCACACAGATAGTGTCTGCCTCATTCTCTGTCACCGGTAAGGATAACCTTATATTATTTTGCTGTTTGACAGGTCCTGCTTCATAAAGAAACTCTTTATTTGGGATGATGGTCTGCAGGAAGCAGGCAGCTAAGAATTTCATTGAACTATGTACATGTGCCAATGAAACAACCTTGAACCTTGAAGCAGGAGGCCAGCCGATTATTTATGCTCTGTGCTTTGGTAATGACCTTCTGATCTGTACTGTGTCTAATTACACTGAGTCACTAAAGAGCAGCACTAACATTATTATAGTAAGAATCCTCAGTTTCTTATTTATAGCAAAGAAATGGGAATTAAACGTGATGACATCTTGGCAGGGACTAAATACTCATTTTAAGGAAGAAATTATTTTTTTGGACAGACAATGTTACAGTATTTGGGAAAATGCTTCAAGTAGTTGAATTACATTTCTTGTGTGCAGAAATGTGTTCAGCCCCATTCCTGCTCTGTATATACAATCCTGGTCCAAATGCAGAGAGGTGATTCAGCCAGATTGAAGTGAAGGAGACCCGTCCTGAGAGCAGAAGTGTGACCTGCTAGGGGGACAGTGAACACCTCCTAAGAAATCCGGGGGAACCCGACATCCTTCAAAAAAGGAGAAAATCACAAGCTAACACGAGTGTGGAAAATCCAGAAGATGCCAGCTCTAATACTCCTGGAGCTCAGACAGCCTTGAGCTACCATCCCTCACTGTGGACTGTACTTTCCCAGAATCCCTGTGGGATCCTCTCTCAGAGCTCTGGCTGCCTGCTCCTATCCCACTCATTATGGTCCTTGGTGGATAGCATCCTTGGCTTCAGTCAGATCTTTTGGCTGTTCGTGTGCTGCAGTAGTAATCCTATTGCTAACGTCCAGTTTTCCACACATCTTCTTGGGCTTTTCTCTGTGCACGGTCTGTGTAAACTACTACCAATTTTCATCTTGTTTACAAATCAGTTGACTCCCATTTTTTTGACTGTCATGGCCACTGTGTAAATGCCTACATTAGCTTTCTATTGTGAATGTAAAAGACTTATTCACTACACGTTCTCATTCAAAATCCTCCTTATCACTCCCTTCTGAGAGCATCAGTGTTGTTAGCGCATTTGTATCAAGTTTACCCAAGTGCTTGAGCTATAGGATGAAAATGTTTTGATGGTAGGAATTGAACAGACTCTTGAACAGATTCAGCCCAGGGCTTTAGATGCAAAGCATTTTATCAAATATGCTGGTTAGGGCAACATTTAACCTGCTTAGCACAACCAAAACAGCAATACATTTGTATGCATTTATGTAACCGACGCCTTTCTCAAAATTGATGTACAGCAAGGCAGAAACATCACAGGATACAGCAGGTAAGGAGCTACCTAAGGTACAAGTGCAACTAGGCTGAGCATCCAATGAGGGACCAGCAATGAAGACAGACTTATACTGGAGCAAGACACCATCCTTCACAGCAAGGTAAACCTAATCAGATACTGTCACTAAGGTCCTTATAGATTGGTGTCAAAACCTTTACAGAAATGAGTACAGACAAGAGGAAGTCTGTGATAGGAATGGTCAGTCAACAGAGGCAGTTAACAGACGTATTCCCAGAAGAGGTGAGTTTGGAGGCGTTTCTTGAAAGTCGGTAGGGAGGTTGCTGACTGGATGTAGATGGGTAGCTCATTCCACCTTCGAGGTTCACAGTGAACCTGTCCCAGGTCTCATCAGATCACCCTGGAATGGACACCAGTAAGTCACACAGTACACGCAAACTAAAGGGACACCAGTTTATCGGAATGAATATTTTTTTCAACTGCTTTAATGGCATGCAAACTCCATGCATGCACAGCACTGGTGAGATTTGAACCTTCAGCTATGGCAGAACAAGTTGATAGTGCTTCCAACTGAGCCACCATAATTGATTTTGAAAGCCACGGCGATTTTGCACTTTATCTGCTGTGCCCAGCAGCACAGTTCAGGATGATGGTTTGTTGTGTGTTTTTACTACCAAAATCTTCAGCTTTGCAAAGCAAACTCCATGGAAATACGCATCCAGAATTCCTGGCATTTACGTGTACTGTAGGGGAGAAAGTTGCGCTGTTGCCGAAGATATATGGCAAGGTTAGTCAGTCACTTCCCAGCTGGGGCTGTGTTGTCTTCTCAGGTATTTAACCTGATTTTACTCCAGTAAAATATCATCTTTAAATGAGTACTGCTCTACACTGCTTTGGTAATGGTGTCAGCAGTACAATGAAGTGAGATAACAACACCTTTTTTCAACCAGCCGTATCTAAAAATACATTTTTGCCCAAGCTGCACATGACTCTGGATCGGAACTCTTCCCAGGAATCATGAACTTTTTCCTTGCAATTCAATATTGATTAATTGATTAAAACTTTTCCTGTCGGTAATCAATAATATTCTACGCTTATCACTTATGGACACATCTGCTACTTGTAATTCATTGTATTCCTATTGGTTGTATGATTTAACTTTTAAATGCTTGTAGCTCGGGGGGATGGGGGCGCATTGGTGCAGTGGCTAGCTGTATTGCCATCTACCTCCACGGTTGAAGGTATAAATCTCACCTCTACTTTGTGTGTGAGTCTGTGGAGTTTGCATGTTCTCTCTGTATGCATGTTCTCTTTGTGTATGAACCCTGTGATGGACTGGATCCTAGTCCCATGTTCTGTGGTGCTTGAGTTAGGCTCCAGGCCCCCTGAGACCCTGACCAGTATAAGCATTTGGAAGATGAATGGACGTTATTGGCTGATGTGAGAAGTGCATGTGTTTTTTTTTTGTTTTTTTTTTTTAATTTTTGTCTTCTTGGACGGTGGAATGCTTAAACCACAAGTCTGATTAGTCATATCTGCTTTTCTTGCTTAATGATGTCATGCACTGTAAATATTTGTAAACAAGCATAAAAAACGAGTTGAACATAACCCTACAGATTCTATGAGAAAGCTGAATGCTGTCATATGAAAGGTGCTAAATTTACATTCACACAGACTGTATTTTGCTAAGAGATCACATTTTGAGCACCGTCTGCCTTTGCAGTCCTCAACACTGGGAGCTGGTGGAGCTTCTCCTACCAGTTTGTGAGTCTTCATCTTCTCGGGCAAATAGCTGCTGTCAAAGGGACAATCTGCATTCTGACATCCCCAAGTGTAACCAGTTCTCAGGAGCTCTGGAACACAGATCCGAGTACACTGGTTCTCGTCAGTCTCAATGTCAATAAAATTCATAATTTACTCAACATGAATCATGCTGATAAAATAAATGACGAGTGTAGGTTCCTTTAAAGCATCCAGCTCTGAAAACGTACATTGTTACTTCAGGAAAATGTAGCTGGCCTAACACGTCACAGGGTCATGTGATCTAGAGGAGACAATACAAAAGATGTCATTTTTCACCAGCGATTGATGTCATTCGCTTTCTTCCATTTGTCCATTTCCCAGTGTATGCTGGATGAAAATGTTGCCTTGCAGGTACACTAGAGGCACAGGTGTTTTTGCTTTGCTTGCAGCCTAGGCCAAAGGACACAGCCTATCTGTGCCGGGTGGGAGCGGGACATCTGCCCTGGGTCTCCTGTGCACACGTGTCATCTTCCTCCCCATAAATCAAATGCTCGAGGCTCCTGGAGGAAAGGGGCTGGGAGGAAGTGAAGAGCTGGAGAGCCCGTGGTGGCAGAGGCGATGCCCCCCGTAGACCTGTGTCCCACCATACCGGAGGAAGATAGGGCGAGCGGAGACGAGGTGAAAGACTGTAAATCTATTCAAATCTATAAAGTCAGGTAGAGATTTTTTCATTTGTTCTTTAAAAATATACATATCTTTTTAAAGATAAATCCTGCTTTTAACGCCATCATGTCTGAATGAATAGCTAAAGACAGCTAAAGAAGCTAATATTGTTTCCACATCTCAGAGGCTCCATTGGTTTTATATTTGAACTCCAGTTTTCATAAGCAGTGAAAAGAAGGGTCAGGTTGTGAAAAACAACCTGAATACAAGAAGCATTTGTTTTTTTTGAAGTAAAAGTAAGAAGGTTTTCAGATAATTAGTATTTTGGTTTGGTGGTTTTCCCTGTGAATGGTGTCAGTCAATCATCACTTTATGTCAGCTATCTGCAGTGTTAATTAATTACTTGATTATTTTTATTTCTTATGTACCTTTAATTTTCAGAGTGTGGAGGGTTAGTTCTACTGTTTCACATCTCCAGTGTGTATGGTGTTTGTGCAGCCTTCTCGTGTCATGTGGGTTGCCTCCAGCTACTCTGGCTTCCTACCACCGTCTTTGAATTGCTCATTTGCTGCGTGTGTGTGTTTGTGAGTGTATTTGCCCTGTGATAGACTGACATTCCATGGAAGGTGTAGCCCAGCTTTGTACAATGTGATGCTTGAGGTAGTCTCCAAGCCCCACTGCGACCCTGTCCAGGGTAAGCAGTTACAAGTTGGAGGATGGGCAGTGTGTATAGTCCTACATACCGGACATGCCCCCTCCCCTTGTACAATGTCCATGTTTTTTACATTAAAGTTCAAACGAGATCAAGAGGAACACCGATGCTGTACCAATGCTGAACCGATTGAATATTTTATCCAGTGCATTTTAACAAAATAAGTAATGGCGCATGGAGGTATGGTGGATCACTGGTTAGACCTGTTGCCTCACATCTCCAGGGTTGGGGGGTTCAAATCCCATCTCTTCTCTGTGTGTGTGGAGTTTGTATGTTCTCCCCATGCATTGCAGGTTTCCTCTCACCACCCAAAGACATGTGATCTACACTGACTGGCATTTCTGAATTGGCTATAGTGTGTGACTGTGCCCAGCCATGGGTTTACACCCTGTCTGGAGTGTCTCCCACATTATGCCCTAGGCAGGGTAGAATAAGCTCCAGGTTTACCCTGCATAGGATGGAATGGGTAACATTGACCTTGCTTCTTAACTGCTGAGGATACAAAGGACCCACAATGTTTGAATGTCATTGAAATAACATGCATTTAACCCGTTTCTGCTTCATGTAGCATCTATACTGCCTGGCCAAAAAAAAGTCACCATTTCAATTTAAATAAGCAAATACAGTACTTAAGAGCCAATGGTCTGGTCTAGGCTCAGCAAAGTTATGCAGCAATAAAATTAAATCAGCTGAGTACCTGAATCATCTGAATGACCAGGTCATCCCATCAATGGATTTTTTCTTTCCTGACAGCACGGGCAAGATTCTTCAGGCTCAAATTGTGAAAGAATGCTTCCAGGAGGGTAGTACAGTGGCTAAGTGGTTAGCATGTTTTCCTCACAGCAAGAAGGTTCTAGGTTTGATCCTTGCAGCTGACTGGGGCCTTTCTGTGTGGAGTTTGCATGTTTTCCTTGTGCCTACATGGGTTTCCTCTGGATACTCTGGTTTTCTCCCACACTCCAAAGACATGCAGGTTAGGTCAACTGGCTATTCTAAATTGCCCATAGGTATGAGTGTGTATGGTTGTATGTCTTTGTGTTGACCTTGCGGTGGATTGGTGACCTGCCCAGTGTTCCTCCCCATAGTGTACTCCACCTCTTGCCCAAAGTCAGCTTGGATTGGCTCCAGCTTCCCCACGACCCTGACTGATTAGCGGTATAGACGATGGATGGATGAATGCTTCAGGGAGCATGAAGAATCATTTTCACACATGAACTGGCCACCACGGAGTCCTGACTTTAACCCCATTGAATGTCTTTGGGATGTGGTAGAGACACTTTATGGAGTGGTTCAACTCTCCTGTTGTCAATACAAGATTCAATGAAAAATGAACGCAAATCTATGATGAAAAAAATGTTGAGACATTGCATAAGCTCATCCAAACAATGCCACGACGAATGCTCCTTAATCAAAGCTAAAGATGGTCAAATGAAAGACTGAAGTGTGTGACTTTTTTTTTGTCCGGGCAGTGTATATTATAATGGGGGGCAGTATCTCTTTATATTGCAGAACTCTATTCCCACACCTTGATTTGTACAGGAACTCCGGTTGCTGTCTTTTCTGGCTGCTTCCTAAGCCATCTACTGCAGGGGGATATTCACAGTGCAGACAAGCGTAGGAAGTCCCATTTTCCACACTGTTGCTCTTCTCTTCAAAGGCTTCACCCCCCTTTAAAATGAGACTTTCTGCCTCATGATGTGTCACTGCAGAAGGAGGGAGAAATCCAGTATGAGCACACTCAGATGTTGCCGGGCGACCTGGGGAGCTGCAGCTCCACCGTGAGAAGCAGCAAGGGCCCCCCCCCCACCACCACCACCACCACCACCACCACCCCACCTCTTCCCTGTTGGCAAATTCGTGTACCGCAGTCGTGGGTGACGTGGTGGAGCCCCGGATTTTCCAGAAACCCAAAGTGGGGAGCAACTGTGTGAAATTAAGCATGGTTGTGAATACTCCATTTTATGGCCTCATGTGGTGGGGAGTCTCTGTGGTGGCTTGTGACTGGTGTCAGGGGAAAGAAAAATGGTGGTTCTATGGGAACAGATGGACAGAGTAAAGCCTATAGAACGGCTCTTGTCACTGTAACAAAGGGAACATAGTTGCCTTTTCTTCTTCATTGCAACAGTTACAGCTGTAGACAGGAGACACTGTATAACCATCACAGAGATCCTGTAGATCCTGGGACTGTGTAGACAGGGGACACTGTATAACCATCACAGAGATCCTGTAGATCCTGGGACTGTGTAGACAGGGGACACTGTATAACCGTCACAGAGATCCTGTAGATCCTGGGACTGTGTAGACAGGGGACACTGTATAACCGTCACAGAGATCCTGTAGATCCTGGGACTGTGTAGACAGGGGACACTGTATAACCGTCACAGAGATCCTGTAGATCCTGGGACTGTGTAGACAGGGGACACTGTATAACCGTCACAGAGATCCTGTAGATCCTGGGACTGTGTAGACAGGGGACACTGTATAACCGTCACAGAGATCCTGTAGATCCTGGGACTGT
>JAACJT020000034.1:15178602-15194557 GCA_009936485.2 Gymnarchus niloticus
CATTAGGAGCACCCCAGTCATTCCATGTATTTGTTAAATTTCATCACTGGCTCATTTAACTAGTGAACTTCATTAGTAATTTCACTTTACGCAGTACTGATTAACCACACAAGGGGGCCTCACAGTTAAGGTCAAGACATACATGGATACATTGGAAGGACACTACAAATTTGGTGGTGAATTGAGGAGATGTTTTAAAAATATTAACTGACACACTTTTACAGGCATAAAGTAATAGCAACATAAATGTAACTTAACCATAATTTTCTTTGCCTGCCTAAGACGTTTGCACAGTACTGTACATACTAGATGAAAATTTTATGTTGTTCATTGATTTCCACAAAGCCTTTGATAGTATAGAGCATGGTTTTTTATTTATAGAAATTGATTTTTTTGGCTTTGGGAAATACTTTGTTAAAGCTATATGGATGTTATACAGGGACTGTTCTAGTTCTGTAAAATTGGCACAGGGAACTTCTAGAAGGTTTCAGAATGGCAGAGGAATATGGCAAGGGTGTCCCATTTCCCCTTTTTTGTTTCTGTTAACAACACAAATGATTGCTCTACATATTAAGAAGAGCGTTTTCCAAGGAATTGGAGCTCTAAGAAGGGAATTTAAAATTTGCCGGTTTGCAGACGGCACAACATTGTTTCTTAAAGATATAAACGAAATAACCAAAGCAACTGATTGTGTTAAAGAGTTTTTCAGTCTTTCAGGCTTAAAATGAATTTGGACAAATCAGTTTTATTTCCACTGAAAGATTGTAATTTGGAAAACGTGTAAAATATCTGTTAAAAATAAGGTAAAATACCTAGGAGTCGTATTATGCAAAGATGAAAACACGTGAAATGATCAAAATCTGATCCCAATAATTAATAACATTGAAAAGAGATTTAATTTGTGGTTACAGGAAGATCTGTTGTTAAATGGAAGAGTTCTCTTGTCTAAAGCTGAGGGAATTTCCAGGTGTGGTTATATGACTTTAACACTTCATATGGCTTTAAGAGTTTCAAAAAAATTAGATGAACTTTTTGACTTTATCTGTAAAAATAAAGCACATTATTTAAGAAAAGAGATATTGTGTAATAACAAAGATCGTGGTGGTCTAGAAGTTCTTAGTTATGAAATAATAGATGTTTAAAATAAATTGGATTGTAAAATTCTTAAAAGAGGACAAAAATAGCATTTGAAATACTTTCCTTAGATTTGTTTGAAAAACAAGTGGGTGGCCTTGAATTTTCTTTGAAGTGTAATTATTTTATTGATAAAATCCCTGTTAAACTTGCCAGATTCCACCAACAGGCTCTTCTGGCTTGGATATTGGTTTACAAGCATGACTTTCCCCCCGATAGATATTATATTTGGAATAATAAAGATATTCAATATAAAAGGAAATCAATTTTTCTTCAAAAATGGTTTGAAAATAATATATTATTAGTTAACCAGTTAATTAATATTAATGGTTTTTTGATCATCATATGATGAATTTTTAGATAAATATAACATATTGGTTACACTCAAAGAATTTGCCATTGTTATGGATGCAAGGAAAGTATTACTAGTCTTTAAAGTTACACTGCCCGGCCAAAAAAAAATCGCACACCTTAATAATTTTGTTGGACCGCTTTTAATTTTGGTTATGGCATGCATTCATCTTGGCATTGCTTTAACAAGCTTATGCAATGACTCAATGTTTATTCGTATCAATCTTTCCCTGAGATCTTGTACTGATGATGGAAGAGTCGAGCCACGTCGTACAGTCTTCTCCACCACATCCCAAAGGCTTGCAGTGGGGTTAAGGTCAGGGTACATGAAAAATCATTCTCACACATGATTTGGCCATCACAGAGTCTTGACCTTAACCTGGCTGTAAATGACGTTCAACTGCCGGCATTACATTTCTTTCCGCTTGCTCTTACTACATGGGCAAGGCTGTGATGACTGCTGATTGGTTGGAATTGTGATGAGTCCATCTGTGCTCGTTTGCTTTTCCCATGTCCCTGGATGTTCCATCACAGAAATTTGAATCTGATTTTAATGATCTGAATTTGTGCCATGAAAAACTGAATTTTAATTGTGTATTTGAAATCAAATTTTGAAGCATGGCAGACACATTCATGTTACAGAATCCAAATTCAATTTTTTGTGATTCAAATTCAAAGCAGAATTACAAATTCAAATATAAACATTTCAGAATCAAATTGTAATAGCACATATATTCCAAACCTTGCTGTGTCTGTCCTTTGAAAGAGCTTTTGATTTGAAATGCATGTAACTGCCAGTACCTTTCCTAAGAGTACCTTTCTTTGTAACCGGAAACACTCTTGCTCCTAAATCTTTCAGGACTTGGAGGGTGGAAAGTAGAGAGGGGAGGTCAGAGATGGTATGGCTCAGTGGGATGGGTGTTTCGAAAGCTTCAGGATTCATATAACGCATTTAACATATTCTGTGATTTATTCTGACATACTGCAATGGATGTATGTGTCAACTCCAGTTCTGGTTCAGAGATTTTCCCCAGGGTAGGACAGAGGTACTGAACAGCAGTGTTTAGGCAAGATGAAATAACTTTATTAATATTAATCAGAGTTTGAGTGGTGGCAGTGGTATCTGAACCACTTATAAAGCGGTGCCAAAACTCAGACAAAAAACATTCCTAAACTGAGTGAACAAGACAGTCTGAACCCAGCATGTGAACACAGGTGGCTTCCATAAGATCATGCCTCAACCTCGGTTAACCACCTTCATCCCAGCTGATTTGTTGCTACAAGTTGATCATTCAGATCAGGGTCATGTCAGGTTCAGTACCAGTGATCAGTCACCAGGGAGTCCTAGCTGATGAATTTTACCCATTTTTTTGCTGTTGCCCTATGTCCCACTGTCTCACACCTGGTCCATATGTGGTAAGGAACATGCATGATCTGAGGAGATCCTCACACATTGAAACCATGGGCTCATGGGTTGGATTTTGTATGGGAAGGTTATTAATGAGGGAACAGTATCAAGAGGCTGTTTTATGGCCTATAACTTATCATACTAGCCTTCTTCAATTTGCTCCTGAAAGACAATACCCAACTTTCCTTTTTGAATCTGTGTCCATCTGCTGTGATCATTGATCCCAATTAATTTACTGCTCCTAACAACACTGCACTGGAGAAGCCACATTCTCCCCATTGGTGTGAACCCCATCCATAGAGCATGGTCCTTTGACAGGATCAATTTAGTGGGATCAACAATAAACCTTGTAACAAATTAATAGATCCAACAAAAAAGAAAGAAGCCTTATTAATTGGGTGGACCAATGATAAATCTTTAGCTGAAGCCAGATAAGTAAGAGTTAGACCTCTTGGGTGTCTGGTGTGTTCCTCAACTGTAAATCTCGTTTCATCCTGCTGTCAAACCTCCGTCTGTCTTTGTAGGCTTTTGGGTGGGTGGGGTAGATCTCGCTAACCTGGAAGGAAGACAGAGTGTAACTGGAGCTGGGAGAAGGAACACCAACTACATGGTGTATAGATTCCTCCTAAGTGTACAGAGGTCCTGATCAGGGCCTTTCCCCTGTTCTACACTAAATGCGATGATCCTCCCCACATAAAAAGCCATCCAAACCTTTACTGAAGGTACCTCTGTCAGTTGTAGAAACTCCTTTCCACTCCCTAGGAACAAAACACCTGCTTACAATGGCAAACCTCTGTGCATTCACATTGGATTAGGACAGAAAATATAGACGAAGAGAGAACCACATTTAATTCAGCTGAGGCCAAAAGTTTATATACACCTCGGCTAAACCCAATGTTTCACAACTTCTCAGATGTCATGTTACTGTACATTTCCTGTGTGAAGTTAATCAGGGTATCTACTTTATTTCCATAAGAGGTAATGTCAAAACAATAGCTTTTATTTCAGCCTTTATTTACTATATATTAGGTTTTCAGGGGGTCAAAGGTTTACATTCCATTCATTAGTATACTGTGGCATTGCCATATAATTACTTGATTTGACTCAAGCCTTTATGGTAGCCTTCTGCAGTTTTCTCGCAATACGTCACTAGAACTTTAGCCCATTCTTCCTGACAGAACTGGTGTGAGTCAATTTGGTATGTGGCTTCCTTGCACAGACACACTTTTTCAGTTCAGCCACAAATTTTCAATGCGATTCAGGTCAGGCCTTTGTGATGGCCAGTGCAATACCTTCACTTTGGTATCTTTAAGTCAGTTTGTTGTTTTTTCACATTTAAAGTACAAAAAATATATTCTAGAGGGTGTTGTGAATTTTATGTAAGTGCTTGCCAGTGGGTCCATATTAGTGAGTCAAACAGCCCCTTATATTATTTCCTGTGTACATTCTCTATCTGTTACTTGATTCTTACGAAAGTCTTGATGATGTAGCTTTGCTGTTTTGGGCATCTATAAAAAATCCCATTCTAAGCCCCAATGTTTTTGATTTAATTGAAACTTTAATGCTGTGAAAGTCTGAGTCAGTAACTGCCAGATTGTGCTGTTTTTTTTTTTTTAGAAAACATTTGATCAAGCAAGACTTTAAACATTTTTATTGTTCTTAAAAGGGACTTCCGTCAGCACCTGATAATTTTTCTTCGTCGGTCCCAGTGTTTACAGTGTAAGGAACATCCTCATTGGAGTTCTTGCGCAACTTTTTATTTGCGCTAAAAGAAACATTTCTGTGTTTGGTTTCTTGGCTCGTGGACCAACCCTGGGCAGTTGTGAATATTATATAGCTGCTATACATATTAATGCAGAATTGTGAATTCATGAGAGGCAGATTTAATAACTGGGAAAAGGTATCATAGCCTTGTTTTATAAAGTAAACACCACCTTGCCGGAACGTTTCTTTAAAGGAGACGGTTTTTTGCTTGGGTGAGTAGTTTGTAAAACATGATATGATGGTGAGCAACAGTAAATATTAGTATTTAGAATATCTCCTTTATTTTCATATGATTTAATTTGATGTCGTTTCAGTCTGTTCTGTTTGTTTGTAGTTTGGTATGAGTAAAATGAAAATAACAACGTAAATGTTACATTAGAACAGAGTGTAGGGAACGGTGATATAATTTAAATGATATCGTAATGTGAAATTAAAGGGAGTTATCCTTCATTGTTACTTTTCTTCATTATGTCTATTAGATGTCCAATCGGATGATATTTATGAAGCATTAAGAGATTTTTTTCAGAGATGCATCCACAAAAAACAACTAACCCTCCTGTTCTTAACTGAATGCCGCTCTCTTGACCAATGGCTTACGAGTCTGTTTCTGTCTGTTTCAGTGCTTCTAGTCTATCAGCCTCCTGGATAATGATGAGTGTTCCAGGTTGGGGGTCTCAAAGAGGTATTCCTGTCGTGCATATGAGGTTGGAGCTCCCTGAGGATCGAGAAAATCCAAATATTGTGATCCCTCCTAACTCAGGGATATTACATTCAGGAGATCAGAGTGAGGCCAAGGCACCATCAGTCCCGAAGGGGATGTTTTTCCATTGTGTAGGTTGCCATTCCTTCAGGAAGTGGCGCAGGTGGTGCATGATGCCATGACATTCACTTCTGAGGCTCTTACATCTAGTTTACTGGTACCCATAGTAACCCTCACACTCTCTGACTGAAAACTAGGGAGTCTCACTCATTGTGCTGAAACACTTGAGTTTCTCTTAACAACTTGTCAGTTTCAGGGAGCATTTCCTGGCTTTGTTCTCTGATTGTTTATCCAGTTGATCGGTTTCCCCTGACTGCGGCTTTTGCTGCGACCTGCAGATTTTCCTTTTTTTCTTTTGTTTAACAGTTTATTACAAGCAAACAGCATAATGCTGCTGAAACATTAGCATTGCTTGTAAACGCATCTGGTTAGCTGGGATGGCTGAAAGTTGGGAATTAACTTTACAAGAGGAAGTATGGCATCCTGTGACCTCACTTCCTTCATTAGTCACATGACTTTAAGATGACTGAGAAGATTAAAATGGCTACCTTTTGAAGATGAGTCAGTAAAATAAGCTAATCATTATCTCATATTGTTGCATTAGTCCATAGTTGTGAATCATTCTGAGCTTTTTTTTTTGCATTTCTGATAAGAGAAAGCACCATAAATCTAACTTTAGGTACTTCTTATTGATGATGGAGCATAATATTTGGCAGTGTCAGTTAATCCAGGCTTCTTGGTGGATGCAGCAAGTTTACATGATCTGTAGCAGTTTTTCTTAAACTTGGGTTGTGAATGTGTGATAGGTCACCACCTGATTATGTGTGGATCTGCTGTTAGTGTGGTAATCCTCTTCTTGGGTTCTAGCAGGTACCAAGTTTGTTATTTGGATCCCCAGATAACAAAGTTTAAGAAGCCCTGCTCTATCGGAGTACCATCCTTGGGTTTTATACTAAATAAACTCTGTGCTTTACTCTCTGTCCCTTTGTAAACTCGATGCACAGCTGTTTCAACTGTTCTAACCTTCACAGATTCTTAATAGTAAAGAGACAGCCTTCACTCACTTTTTAGGTCACCTAAAGCTTCACCCTTAGGTCGTGTGTACGTCTGAGTTTTATTCAAGAATTTTGGCTGTGCCAGAACTCTGAAAGCAGTCTGCTTGAGTATGGTTTCTCATGACAGACAATAACGAAAACGTATTTTTATCATTTAAAGAGATTTGCTCTCTGGTATAAATAGTATGTAGTTTGAGTTCTACCCACCACTCTGTGTGTGTGTGGAGTTTGCATGTTCTGTTGTGGTTTCAGGGTGAAGTGTGGTGTGTGGTTGGCTCAGTTAGGAGGTGCTTCAACCCCTGAGCTGCCGGTCATGGGTCCTCGGTCGCCGGTTGCTAGTTTCGGGAGGTGGCAGTCCCCTCTGGAGGGTGATCCTTTGGGCTGTCTGTTACTTAGGGAATAGCAAACATAAACAGGTCTCTCACAGTTTGCACTTCTTTGTCTTCACATGTTGAGGGTCTTAAGCTGTGCTTAGGCAAGCGGCCCAGCCCCGTTTCCACAGTGGTCAGCTACCGCCTACCACATCCACTTTGAGCTCCTCTTTATGGACAGTTCCATAGCTCTGGCATTGGTGATCACAGGGTGAGGCTGAATATCTTCCTCCAAGCTCAGTGGATTCCAGTGTACCTGTGGACTCGGATGCTCCTGCTGTCTTTGTTGAAAGTCGTTTTACTGGACGGCTTTTCACACTTGTGCTCATTACCATCTGCTTTAGAGATGTCTGGGTATAGAGTGGTTCAGTTTCAAAGCTCTCCTTCCATTGGGCATCGACCTTTGTTAACAGTACTTTTAATCATTATTGTTTTTCAAACACGCTTGCGGCCCCAGGAGGGAACACATGTCCGATATGAAACACAGCATTTTGTGACGTCGCTCAAAGCTCCCGAGCCTGTCTGCTCCCTGACTGGCCCTTTCTAATTGGAGGAGAAAGGGGCCGGTGATGGTCCCCACCTCTCACTCATCGTCTGCTCTGATTGGTTGTCCTGTTACTATGGAGATGTGTCGGCAGACTGAGTCAGGGGCATTAGCCGGTGGATCTGCAAATAGTCTGACACACTGTGGTTTTGCGATTCTCACTTGTTCCCCGTCTGACGTGTATGATGCTTTTGTCCTCATGCCCTTCAAACGTGACACCCTGCACGGGTTTCTCAGCTTTGAATGGAGTTGCGTTTTAATGTGAAATTACAAGCGTGATGAAGCCAGTGTGGCTCGTGTGCTATAATAATAATCACTGGTGTGTGTATGTACCATAGACTCAGTCTATTTAAAATGTATTTAAAAAGACCATGTTGTTCCCTCTAGTGGCAAACTTAGGTATGACAGAGTCTTGGTTAGATGTTTTACAGGTTCTTTTTACCTTGTCTGTCCAGGTATCTCCTCTACCTACAGTTGAAAAGAGATATTTACCATGGCCGTCTACTGTGTCCTTTTGCCGACGCAGCTTATCTTGGGGCATGCATCGTGCAAGGTAAGCACTGCAGTCACGCTCCTGTTATTTTATCTGAGAGCCACAAGGAGTAGGCACATGTCTAATTGTTTACACCTGAGCTACCCAGCTCCAGTTCTGGTAAGCTAGTTCCTGTGCAGGTTTCCCAGCTCGTTTTGAATGCTTTGACTGCTTCAATATTGAGAAAGAAGGTCAATTGAGTTATGGAAACACATTTCAGTTTAGTGCTTAAGTGATGAGGTAGATTAAGAACGACATACGTTAGACCAAAAGTTTACATGTGCTTCATCCAACAGAAAAGCAGTTGGTAACCTGCAGTAAACATATTTCTGTCTAAGGACATGCAAATATTTGTTACAGGCTGAAAATACTTCATTAAATACTGGCATAACAGTGATATAAAACATCTATAATTTGCTTTTTTCTCTTGCTGGAGCCCTACAAAAAATACACAGGGAAAAGTCATAGGCAATGCAATAGGGGATGCATTCAGACAGAGCATGTTTTACCAGTATGAAGTGGGTTAATGCTTGGGTCAAATAGGAACCCTTAGCACCACTGAGAGACTTGTTTGAGGAACTCTGCCAGGGAGGTCAAACAGGTCACTGGGAACTTTGCATTATCTGCTGCTCTGATGAACAATGAGAATTACCCCTTATTTCTAGAACCTCCATCTCCTTGGTTTTTAATTTATCCAGTGAGCGGGCAGCCATGCCTTTGTTGCTTCCATAATTAAGCTGCATATTGCCGGCCTTGGTAATCTCCTTTGTCTGTCTTCTGTAGCTGAGCTTGGGGATTACGACCAGGATGAGCATCCTCTGGACTACATCAGCGAGTTCAAACTGTTCCCTAAGCAGAGTCAGAAGCTGGAGAGAAAGATCATGGAGATCCACAGGAATGAGATGAGGCAGGCTGCCCCTCACTATGACACTGCATCTTCAAATCAGGACTGTTCTTGCTAATCTCGAGCTCATATTTAAGCCTGCTTCCTATGCGTTTACCACATCTTTATTACAAGTAATTTGAAGAATCTTTCCGAATCCTGCAAATGCTAAGCGACCAGCTTCAATTGGATGCAAATGTAAAAGCAAAATAAAGAAATAATAATTTGATAAGGCACATGATGCGTAGAAGAGATTATGGAGTGTTACAGGGTATTTGATGAGACAAAGTTACCCTAGCCACTGTACGCAGAATATTTTTAAAATCAACCAATAAGCCATCTTGTTCATTTTTTTCCAATGAAGCCTGTCAGCTGACATTTCAGATATAGACAGTCGGGTTCCTAGATGACTACAGGAAGTGCTTACAGACATTAGTGGGGCAGTTCTTTGGCTGAGGAGCCCATAAATAGAGTAAAAAAGATAACACAATGTGAGAGAAGCTGCATCATGCCTCAGGTCATGTCTGAAGTATTTCTGCTCCTAAGTCTAGATGGTGAAACCTCAGGGCAGGGTTACTCTGCAGTGCCAAGCACTGTCCCTTCTGTGCTTTATTCATCCAATTAATCAGTCTAGCAAAGTCTAGGACCAGCTTCTAGTCAGGATCAGTCTGCCACAGTCTGCTCTCATCGTTCTGAAATAAGGCCTGTTTGTCGTTTGTCTTACTGTCCAACAGCAGTAGCCTGTAAAAAAAAATAAAAAATCGCTCCGCTGCAGTCAATCACGTTTGGTGTCCTTCGCTCCAGGGGCCAGTGCCCAGCCGTGGCTGAGATGAACCTTCTTCAGAGAGTGCACACGTTGGAGACATATGGAGTCGACCCCCACCCCTGCAAGGTAATGTTTGCCTCTGGCTTAGGCCTCTGATAAATAAATGCTTATGCACAAATGCCCATTTGTTTGAGGATGGGCACTTCAAGTTGGCCATCATTAGCTGCAGACCCTTCATGACAAAGGACTCCCAAGAATGAGGACATAGCCATGTCTTCATGTTTTATAACAATGGGTAGAAATATTGTTATTGAGACCGCTTGATAATGCCTGATTCACAGTTGCCCGGTTAAGAGTAAATGCATATGATTATTCATTAAGATCTTTTTCTAGGAATCAAGTAGCTTAATACAAGTACGAAGCAATAATGTCAGTTGTGATGGTCATCAGTGTTATTTATTGTACCTTGGGTTAATTCAAGCCTGAGGTTGAGAGTCATGCGTGGTTGAATTCAGAGGCAGGGTTTCTACTGGCTCAGCAGTTCCTCTCCGTATCTATCTGCTTCCTCTTCTCACTAATCAAAACTGAAAACAAATCTTCCGCTTTCCTGAGCAAAATTTGTTTCGGGGTGCCAAACGGAGTCGCTCGTATGTGCTGATGGCAGTCCTCGCTTCCTGTCATTGGGAATCAGGATGTGTTCCATCTCTGATCTGCAGTCATGGTAACTTGGTGTTAGAGATGCAGAGAGGGTGGATGCAGCGCTCCATCAAACGAATCCCCGGGTACGTCGACATTTATTTGATTGTCCGAGTTGGGAACATATTCTTGGACGTCGTAACACGTTACGTTGCGTGGGGCTGGTGTTCTGTGTGGGGAATGAGTCCGATATGCGGATTTTTGTTTTTTGATCCATTGTGCCGTTTTGTGTGTCTCATCAGCAGATGTGAGAGATGTGTTTTGAGGTACTCGTAGAATATATTTTATACATTTATTATTTTTTGTTTTTAGGACTTCACTGGATCCACTGCATTCCTGGGATTCACAGCCACTGGATTTGTGGTCTTCCAGGGGAATAAGCGAATTCACCTGCTGAAATGGTAACTTGTGACCTCTAACCCACAAATTACTCAGTAAATGCGCTGGGCATACTCTCAAGGTGTTGTGCTGTCTGTCTGTTTGTCCGTCTGTCTGTGGTGGGGGGTTGGGGAGGTGGGGCTTGTAAATAGTGTTTAAATTATTATTATTAAGCTGCCAGGTTTTTCCTTCATTCCAGGGCTGATGTAAGCAAACTGAAATTTGAAGGGAAGACATTTTACGTAATTGGTATGCAGAAGGAGGTAAGTCAAGGCATGACAACGTAACATCTCTCTGGGCAAGCTTGCCAACATGGAGACTTCACAGCCTATATTTAAATATTGCATACCTCATTTAAAATGCCATTATGTTATTTTTTAGTCTATAATAATATCTAAACAAATGAAATTCCAGCACATCACAGTATTGTTTGCTGTGCAACATGGACCACTCTATAGGGTGTAAGACAGCGCTCCTTGTGGGTGTGACAGTGACCCTCTACGTCACTGTATGCTGCGGCAGCCGATCAGGGCCTCCTGTCTGCAGAGCGTGATCGTGGACCGCTGTCGTGCTCACCTTGAGTTTGCTCCAGGTGTCACGTGGTTCCTCGTAACGTCTGCCTCTGGTTCGCACCAGAGGTTACGTTTCTCTGCTGCTGTGTTTGAGTGCCCCGCCTCTCTGTGTTGCAGATCTCTCTCGTGGGCAGGATGCAGTGCAACACTCTGGTGGGTGTGTGCTCCCCAGCCCCGCCCCTCCCCTATACCCCCCCCCCGGGACCCCCAGCCCTCACGCGCTTAAATTTGATGATACTCTGATCGAAATGAGTACAACTGTAATGGTCTCCAGACAGTCTCTCACCTAATGGAGGGAAGGCGCATCAAAAACCCTGTCACTGCTGCTGTTGCACATGCGTTGGTGAAACGTTATTTGTTTTGTTGCTTAAGATAAATCCCTAAACACATGTGAAAAGCAGCAAAACCTGACAAGACGGGTGCCAGTAGAAATCAAAGTAAAGATGAGTTTCCCTCTGTGTTTAACTCTGGGCCCCTGTAGTTCCTGATCCTTCTCCAGCTCCACTAGATCCGTATCGGGGCTTTACTGAATGTAGTGATGGAACAAATGAGGCTTTAAAACCCGTGGTGGGTTGGAGAATCCCAAACTACTGCTTAGTTCAGGATAATCCCACCCAACATGGGTTTTGAAGTCTCATTTAGTGGCGGTATTGATTGATAATCTAGGATAATTCCAGCCACCATGGATTTTGAAGCCTCATTTGTCTGATCACTCGCTGAATGGTCATGGTGCCTGTTTTGTGTACAGCACTCTGGTTCTGTTGCTTTGCTTTCCCCCACGTCTGTGTGTTTTCCTGCACTCCACTGCCACAGAACAGAACCCTTAAAGTGGACTTGTTCACTAATGGCTGTGTCTCTATATCTTGCTGTAAGTTTCCAGCTGTTCAGCAAGGTGATGTTTATGTTTCTCTTTCTTTACTGGGTATACTCATCGCCGATGAGTTGTTACGCCCGTGACGTGGCGCAGCCATCTCCACGGCTGAAGAACGGCTCTGTTCTTCACGTAGCCTTCGGGAGAAAGGCTGTGGCAGGCGTTTTGTGTGCCAGTCCCATGCTGTTCCCCCTGGAGCGAGGGCTTTTTGAAACGTCCAACCCCCCCCCGGTCAGGCTAAACGGAGCCGACCACCATCACCATGACTGCCATTCAATACGAAGGGCACCTTCGTGGTCGCAGCTTGACAGAGTTGTTCCTCTTGGGAACATCGGAGGCATCGCCAAGCATCTTTTGACCTCTTGCATGAAGACACCTCCTTTATGGCACATTGATGGTTAGAGCATAAGGAGGGGGAGTTTAACCGTGTCCATACCTGGAGCTGAGCGTGCTGTCTGATGCATGACCTCATTCCAGGAGGTTAAACACTTGCTGGGCTCCGACCCCATGCCCCTTCCACACTGAGAAAGGATGACTTTAAGCTGTTAGAAGCCCGTTTGATCATCCATATTTCCATTGTGCAGGCAATGTGGTGTCAGGTGCTTTCTCTGATCGATTTCAGCTAGCTCACTGACTTCTGCTCAGTCTGGCATTGAGCTGGGAGCATTCGTCTATGAGATCATATTATCTCGCAGTATCGATGACTTTACCTCTGACAGAGTGGATAAATGTAATTCACTTACTGGATGCCACTTATCTGCCTGTAAAATTCACAGTGCTTCTCAGCTCTGAATGGAGGATAAGTCCACTGGAACCACCCCTCCCCCGCCATGCCTCCTCTCCAAAATGAGTGGGCCTTCTCCAGCATGTTGCTATGCTTCTCCCGTGTCGCTGGGCCAGCTGCCTTCAACCTGTCTCTCCCTCTGCCTCTGTACTTCCAGAAGAAACTGGTACTCACGTTCCATACGTCCACGCCGGCAGCCTGCAAGCACCTTTGGAAGTGTGGTGTGGAAAACCAGGCTTTCTACAAGTGGGTCCCTCTTACTCTTGGTGGATCTGTCGATACGGCGTTCTGCTTTAAGGAACCGCTTTTGAATGAAGGGAGACGATACAGTTTTTACCTGGACTTCACACTGCCATAGACTGTCTGAGGAAATTTGTAGGAATGTTCCATAAACTGATAACATGAGTCTGTGTGATGCCATCATAATTTTGGCTTGATTACTAACATCAGCGCTTATCAGAGGGATATTTGCTGCTTTTTAGTGCAGACTGTAAATCAAAGCTGTTTAGAGCGCATTGTTTGTTAACCGGCAGAACTACACCATGTTTAAATTAAAACTAAACTCTTTATCTGTTATCTGTTATAACTTTGTCAATCCTGAGCTGATTTTGATCGTTTTTGGTTGAACGGCTGCAGGCCTGCGTGTAAGCTAACACACGACGATTTGAGCACTTACTCTAACTGTATGAGTTCTGTAGTCAGTGTTTTTGACTTGACTGTTAGCTGACTTTGCTGTCTGAATTTGATGTTTATCACTGTGAACATTCGTCAGATTTGTTGCTCGTGTTACAAGGTACATATAACAGCTGTGGTGGGAAATATAATATTCGTTTTGTTATAATTTTCGTAAGGTATATTTCTGCCATAAATGCTGAAGATCGACTCAGGATCAACAAAGTTACTGCAAAAATAAAAAAGTTAAGGAAATGCTTACTACCAAGAGAAACAGTCTTTCTTTAAAATGAATCCTGTTCCGAAAACATCTGCTATAACATTTGTGTTTTGGTCAGTCTGGAAGTGCTTGACAATATTCGAAGAACATAAATTTACGATTATCAAAGACTAGGCACTGGCGTACAACGTTTTTTTAATGTTATTCCAAATGTTGAATGAATGCTTTTGCTTTTGTTGGTCTTATTTCTCTGTGCGTTCCATTTTCTCTGATAGGTGTGCAAAATCCAGCCAAATAAAGACGGTGTCCAGTAGTAATATATTTTTTAAAGGCAGCCGATTCCGGTACAGGTATGACGTCACTTTGCTGAACCGTCGTTCTGTATGTTACCTGCTCAGAGATGCGTTAGGTTTTTGTCATTCAAATCTTGGAGAGTGAAGGCGTGTAAATTAAATGACACTCCATATTTACTTAATACAACTAAAGTTTTCATCCCTTTTAAAGCTCTGACCATTTCATCATTATTCATCCCTCTGTCCTTCTTCCAGCCATTTATCTGCGGGCAGAGTCATGGGGCATTCCATTCTTATGCAACTGTGAACTTATTTAGTGTGTCAACGGCTGATAAGTCAATTCAAACTGAATTTGGAAATAGTTTTATGGTGCTGTTTATTTTTAGTGCGTTTTGCCATGAAGGACCTGCAAGTTTGTCATGTGATCGTTTTATGTGTCGTGTGTTAAAATTAAAACTCCTTTACCTTTTTTTTTTTCCAGTGGAAGGGTCGCAAAAGAGGTCATAGAGGCAAGTTCCAAGATCCAAAGAGATCCACCTGAAGTGCACAGGTAGGAACCTCTTTGGAAGCCTCATCGCTAAACCTGCTGCTGCCAGCGCCTCTGAATCAAACATTCTGCTCATATCTGTCTGTCTGTCTGTTCATCCATCTGTTGAAGAACTTTATCAGTCCCCAAAGTGTGGAAACCAATACCATTATTTTGCACATCATTTTACCTTGACTGCTGTTTTTGTTACACTAAATAAGCTTTGTGAAAGAAAAATGAAATTGATTGAAACGGCTAGTGTGTCTTATGGTAATTTCATATTACTGTCATAATGACACAGAGCAAAGATCATTGTGGCAGGATGTAATTTTAATACCCAAGCTGCTGTGTTGGTATCAGGGTAGCAGGAGATATCATCAGCCGGATTTGAGACTCCTGTCTGCTCAGCAAAGTACGCAGATTTTAAGACGTTATTAAAGTGTTGGGTTGTATGGTAGTCATATTCATTGGGCATCTTGATCCAGAAAACCAGATCAAAATTAATTCAATCTACACTCACTGTGTTTTTCTAGTCCTTCAGGAAGTGGAGCATTAGGTTGGTGTACAAACCTGACCTTGAGCAGGGTGCCTCAGAGTGAGGCTGGGTAGCGTTTGAGAGAACAAAGCAGCTTAATGCTAGGATTGCTTGGACTAGACATTTGAAAGCAAAGGTTTTGAAGCAGTTGTGCAGTGCTTGCAGTATTATGATTAAAAAATAAGAGTCTAGTTTACTTGGTTACCAGGATCCAGTGCTTACCTAATCTGAACCTGTATATAATGAGCATTCACACAATGTGGCCTACAAGGACAACAATGTTAAACTACAAGGTTAAATTTACATTAGATTGATACAAAATGTGCAACATGAGACAGTTCAGACACGGTGTGTTTCACTCTCGCCTCCGGGGACAGATTGTTCACTCTGATTAAACTCAGCCTCATGTTTCAGGTCCAACTTCAGCCAGAGCAGAAGCTTCAACTCCCTGAGCAACAAGCACCTCATCATGAACATGGAGCCCTTGGTGCCTGCGCTGCCCTCACCCAGAGAGAATGAGGAGCCCAGCACAGAGCCCAGTAAGATGAGGCACTTTTACACGTTTGGTTTTTCATTAAATCTCATTTCAGAATGTTTCCTTATTTTTGATAGAAGGCAGTACTGACAGAACCATCATGCAGAATATACAAACTTGTTTTGTGGTTTTTGCAGCAGTATTGTGCATAAACACTCCACCCTGGAGCTGTGTTGCACACTTGGTACGGCCTCCACTCCACCTTGTACCTGTGTTACACACTAGGTATAGCCTACACGCTGCCCTGTACCTGTGTTACACACTAGGTATAGCCTACACGCTGCCCTGTACCTGTGTTACACACT
>JAACJT020000034.1:15202463-15229585 GCA_009936485.2 Gymnarchus niloticus
TTTTCCAATCTAGTGGCCACTGTTGAGTTTTCCATATTTGCTGACATATTGAGTGGAGTACTTTAACAGCATCATCTGGATATTGAGTAGGGAAGGGTTATTTATTTATTTAGATACTCCAATAAAATGTTATACAGACTCCTGCAATCTTCTTTAAGTACACGATGTTGGGCCCTCTGTGGTTCCAGGTCCGAGACCAGGCTGTCCACCTCATCGTTCAACAGTGCCTCCAACTCCAGAGCCTGACACTGAGCTCGTGCCCCCATGTCACTGATAACAGTCTGATCGAGATCAGCACCTACTCTTCATCCATCAGGTCAGTCATTTACCTGCAGAGTCAGTTGCTAACATTTCTGCTACTACTGCCTGTTAACAGACAGGTAGCTATTTTAAAAATATCAGCTCCTTCTTCACCAAATGAAAGGCAGACATAACCAATCAAGCACCTATTGCTCCTTCCTCTGGGTGTGTGACAGACTTGCTTATTTAAACACCTATTTCTTCCTCACCTGAGTGAGTGACAAGCTTAATTAGTTAAATGCTTCATTTTCTGAGTGCTGCCTGTGAGCTATTAGCAATAAGGAATGTGTCCATTTTTTATCAGGCCAGCAGCGGTCTTGTTACTTGGGTTCTAGCCCAGGGTCTTTGTTGCAGGCACTTGGATGTGAGCGGGTGTAAAAGAATAACAGACAGAGGGATCCAGGCAATAGCCTTGTCCGGCCTCCGCCTGCAGCACCTGGACCTGAGTTTGACATCCACAGGAAGTAGAGGGTATGAATTTGTATAACTATATGGAAATGTGGAATGAATATGTATAAAGTGAATAGTGCTGTAATATTTGGATAGCTAATTAAAGCAGTTCATGCTAAGTACCATGTGCTGTTCAAGGGCATGGAGAAATATCCATTTTGGGATTAACACTTGCCACTTCTTGGTCTGGAAGTACAATACCTTCTGTCATGTCACACACTGAGGGCAGGACCCCCTTGCAGAGACTAACAGGAAATGAGCAGTGAGGCAAACAAGGTGGGACTTTACTGGAGGTTTGCGGGGAGGCAGGGAGCCAGGGACAAACCAAGGCAGAGCACTGGGATACAGGAAGAAAATGTGGCTAGAAACAGGGCTTTAGGGTGAACAAGACTGCAGGCATCTGTGAGGGCAGCCACAGAAGCCAGCACCAGTACAATCTCAGAATGCAAGAGTCAGGGCTGAGGGAGTATCAACAGGCTTGAGAGACTGGCAACAGACGAGTAACGAGGTAACCAAAGGACTGGTGTGTAGGGCGGAGGTGGTGTGACATCTTGAATGCCTCTAGCCATCTCTCGTTGTGTTATTTACACTCAGATACTGTTCAATGGAACTCTTAATGATGTCACTATTGTCACATGTCATCAATTATTGTTATGGCCAATAACCCTCACCTGTCATATATTTGGTAAACTTTATTATGCCTAACTCTGTTATAACAACAGAAGTACAATGTAGCTTCACACTGAAGGCATCATTTTGAAAAGTACAGTAAATGTGGATGGAATGAAAGATACAGCAATCCAATGTAGGGGGCAAGAGCATGAAGCAGAAAAGGTGTTTTTCTCATAAAAGACTATGCACATGCTTATTAGAAGACCCCAGTGAGTGACTGCAACCATGGAGACCTTCCATCCAGTGTCCACCCTCATGCCATGCATTGTAACACCGAAGAACCGAGCACATTGGTGATTTTTGTTACTATGGTAACAGTGCAGAATAACAATTGTGCTTTTAAATTTAAATGATGTCTTCATTTCAAGTGACTAGCAGCTTATTTCTTACCTAGCCCACCCTAACCTCTAGCATTTTGTATATCCTTAAAAGAGACCCCCACGTGTGTTTAAAATACAGCTGTCAGATTTGCATAGTGCTGTTCCATCCATGCAATATTGTGATCCTGTCCTTTAAAAATGTAAATGAAATCAGATTTTTTCTCTCCGTAAAATCAGGAATCACACCATGAAGGTAGTTTAGACCTTCTCTATGCCACCATAATATTCAAAAAGTATATGATTCCATTTCTCTTCACCGCAGTGTCTGTCTCCTGGCAAATTACTGCTACAGACAGCTGAGGACAGTGAAGCTGAGCTTTTGTTGGGTTTCTCAGGATGCTGTCAGAAAACTCTGCAGACACTGCAAAAGGTACACGAATAACAGGCAGCCTGACAGTGTAACAGGTACAGGACTTGTGTCACTTTGCAGGAAACATGCAGGACCTTGGATGCTCACCTCAAGAATCAAACTGTGTGCAGTTCATTCAATGTTATCAGCGAGATCAGTTCTCACAGCCATGTTGTTGATTTGAAGAAGTGGATTGAAGATGGGTGGTTGGGTGTAGCACAAGTCCAATATTGCTTTATAAATAGGAATCCTTAGCATTGCATTAAAGGAGAAATATTTTCTGGATGCACAGTTAGGGCTACTTTAATACTGGCTGTGAAAAAGTGTATTGTACAAGTGGACTGTTTGAAGATTTGTGATTTCTCCCATTTGGGCCATGCCCAGAAACTATAACTTCACATATAAATGTTATCATTATTTCCCCAGACTAAGACTGCTGCATCTCTTTGGCTGTCATGACATCCACAACATCGAGGAGTTAAAGAAGATTAATAAACACATTGAAGTGCAGTGTGATCCATTAGGCCATGAGGAGAAAAGGATACATATTTAGTTACACTTCTAACCTTATTCCACAGTTGAAAATGATGCTTTGTAAACTGTCACTTTTAATTGTATAGTATTTTTTTTTATGGAAATATTGTAAAATGTATAATAGAACTTTTTAAAGCTTTAAAGGTTGAACATACGTTACCTAACGTCACACAACATGTCGACACATACTTTACATCCTAAATCAGAAATGGGTATGACTGTAATAATGCGCCTTAAATCCTTTTAAACAGCCTTCCTTTTGTAAAGTCTAACTTAAAAAAGCAACATATATTAGCTAGAAGTTGAGGAGCAGGCATAACACCGTCAAAGAATGAAATCTTCCTGCAGTAGTTAAAAAGTAATGGTGAGTTTTTTAGCCTACACAGGACAGTGTTATAAGGCAGTCAGCTGAAGAAGGGGAGTTAGTTACGTGCTAATTCTGGGAGGATGCCAATGTAATGTTTGCTTAGTTCGTGTTTTTTGAAGTTTAACTACAGTGGGAATGAGCTTAGGTAAAAGGTACACACACTTCATCTTATTGCGCCACCACAAACAGTTGCTGATGGTGACTTGGCGTCCCGGCGCCTACGAAAGGGACAGAAGTAAAACTTGACTTCTTCCTATAACTTGAAGTCCAGTTGTAAATTCCGACTGAATTTCAACCCTGGGTTTTAGATTGCGTTGGGGTTACTGTAGAGGCTGTTTCTCTGGGGATCTCTTGGATTCTATGCACAATCTGCTGAGCTTTTAAGGCGTGTAAGCAGCATCCCCATGGAGATAGAAGAAGACCAGGACAGGTTACGGATGCTCTTCCAGGCTTGCGATGTGAATAATTCGGGGCGCATCGAAAAGGAGGACTTCCTCAAAGTGTGCTCAGAGCTTCGCGTCCAGCCCACCGAGATAGACACCATATTCTCCAAGCTGGACGTCGACCGAGACGGCTCCATAAACTTCGAGGAGTTCAGCGTGGGCTTCCAGGGAGTGTCTGGACTGGTGTACCTCGCAGGCATGGAGAGCGCCGGCGGGGAGAGCTGTGCCTTCGCCTGGGAGGCATTCCGGGACCGACTGGGAGAACAAGCCAAATTCATCCCCGGGTGAAGTGCCAGCTCCCGTCTCCCGCACACATCTCTCAATTTCTCAGAAATATACACCAAGCTAACGCTGTTGAATTCAACCTCAAAACAGTAAACATTTCGTTTTCTACTCATTTAACCCATATCAGGTTGACTGATACATTTTTCTCCCTTTCAGTATTATGCTTGTCAAACTATGCGGAAAATTACATACAGGCTAATATTTATTTTTAACTGTCGAATGCAGTCGTACGTTTAAGCCTATGTTTATTTAACAGCTTTGCGTTGAATTCGTCTAAACTTTATAAATTACAAATGAATTATAAATTACAGATTAATTTATGCATTTATAATTGACTTTTTCCTCTTCGATTCGAAAAATATAGCGATTTAATTAGAGTCTGCCCATACCTGCCTTGCTGTGTGTGTTCTGCTTAAGGTAACTTTTAAATTGAATTCATTCACAAATGCTACTTGTAACATTATGGTTAAATGGTTAATTCTGCTGAGCAGGACGGCAAAGAAACCGTGTTCTGTTCCGGACACCCTAAACGTTTACAGTTAGACCATTTCAACTTATTTGCTTTTAAACAGTACACGAGCTCCCTTTCAAATCCTCTTTATTCCGTTGAATCCGCCGTCGTCCTCCAAAGTGCCGACGACACAGTTTTAACATAAAGAGTGAAATAAAAAGCCTCAGGATGGGAAGGGGTTTTTAAATATTCATCATGTACTAATTTACTAGGGTTCACCTAAGTACATGTTTTTTAAACTTCAGAATTCTTTAAGTCTTTGGCGGTGCGTTAATTGCTGCAAGCCAGGGGACATGGACACTGAGTTGATAGGTTGACATCAAATCGTATGGAGATGATGAAAGATTCCAGTTTTTACTCTGGTAAAGTTACTCCACATTGATCACAAAAAAAGGTCTTTGAAATCCCAGCAAATCTAAGCAGCTAAAACTCAGTGAGTTAAGCTTAATTTAGTTTTAGCAGTGTGTGTCTATGTATAGTATATATAGTATAATATATATACATATATTGTTTTCAGGCAATTTTTCCAAATAAATTAAAGTGATGTTAAACTGTGTCATCTAATAAGCAATCAATAATTTTTACCTTGTTTATAAGACACTGTGACGTAATATTGTATCGACAACAAACTTTATTAATACATGTGGTGATTATTCAGGTCCTGTCCTGAAAAAGTTGTCACACGGCTCAGCGATGACATTTTTACAAGACTGCTCATCAATTTGCACACTTGTTAGTTCCAAACCATTCTCTTACACTTCAACTTTGAATCTTTCACGCTATTTGCTGTGATGCAGAAGAATATTGTGTATTAAATCAGTGCATTTCTTACAACTTGAACCAGGCAAATTATGATTAGAACTTAAATTTTCCAAGTGTTACTCAGAACCTCGGAGGGCAACCAAACACAGAACTCTTGTTTTGTAATGTTGACCACGGTCTTCTCCGAGCCTTTGGCCGAGATGACACCATGTATACGACCACGCTTGTTTAGTGCTACTCAGGATAAAACACAACTAAAGGTGAAAACAGTGCACAGGACTCTGACAAATATGTGGAAAAGTGCCACAAAGGTAAAGTGAATGTTGTTCAAATCCATCTTTAAAAAGTTTGCGAAAATTCAGTCAAAAAATTTAGACTTGTTGAAAACAAAAACAATACTATGTTAGAATTTCTAGTGGGTAACAAGTTTGGGGGTGCTGTTGCCCAGGAATCCCACCATGGAATAGTAGCAGAGCAGAATTCTAACTAGTTCTGGTTTTGATGTCGCTGTTGCATCATTTAATTTAATTGCCATTCTCTGTTATGAATGAAGAAGTAGAATTCATTATGAGTAATATGTGGAGGTGCTAATAACATTGGTAAAAAATATTCAGTGTCAAAATCTGATATCTACCTACAGTAAGAAGATAATGGGCTGAGTAGTAGTTCTGTCTGTTGCACTGTGACATCAGTTTGGGGTTGTGGGTCCAATTCCCGCCCCGGTTCTGTCATTCTCGTGTTTCACTTTGTTTGCTCTGAATTCATTGCTTTCTTCCCTCATTCCAAAGTCATGTGATTCAGGTGAATTGGTGGCTCTCTGTTGCACTCAATGTGTGGTTGTGTGTATTTGCTCTGTGATAGACCGATGTCCTGACCTTGCAGAGATAAAAAAAAACTTAATGGAGTGACTGGCGGAAACTTTGACCCTTAATAAAGTTATTTTTCAGCTTAAATTAATAGTGTTGCATATGGGATGTTTCTGGCATTAAATTTAATCAGCCATCGTGTGTACAGTAAAATAAATATTAAAATGTTAAAACGTTGGCTTGCCTTGGATAACAGGGTGGTATACGGTGGCTCAGTGCGTAGCACTGTCAACTCCAGCCAGCAGGGCTGGGGATTTGATTTCCACCTGCTACTCACATGTAGCGTTTCCGTGTTCTTCTTGTGTTGCACAGGTGTCCTCTGGGTACCCTGCTGAATTAGAATTTCTAAATGATGTGCAGTTTCCGAGTGGTTGTGAGTGTGTGAGCTCTGTGATGGACAGACATCCTATCCAGGGTGGTCTCTTGCCCTGTACCACCTGGAATAGACTCCATGGGGTTCCTCCAGTTGATGTAGGCTGATTGGGCATTCTAAATTGTTCATTGTGTGTGAGTGCATGTGTGACTGTGCCCTGCGATGGGTTGGCACTCCACCTATGCCTTCGGCTGCCTGGGATTGGCTCCAGGGTCCATATTCACGCAATTCTCCGGGGTATGTGCAGTGCACAAGGGAATTTCCAATGGTGGTTATTTGTCATAGTTTTGGTGGAATGCCATTGTACATACCGGCATTGGCAGCAGCTCTGTCTGTGAAAACCGCCACCAACTTAGTCTTCCATTCATCCAAGCCTGAGTCATGGAAAGGATTCACCAGCCTGTCTAATACATCCTACGCAGTTCAGCTGACATCCAATTCAAGTAATCCCAGGAAATCGGAGGTAAACACTTCGTTGCTAAACACAGACACAATGTAAACAATCTCCTGCTCTGACGTTGTTACGTCTTCTGATCCTTCAGAAAGCAGACCCCAAAATTCAGCTGACTCTTACTTTCCCCTTAATTCCTTACTGTCCATCTGTGCAATGCCCTGCATTATTTGTGTCCCTCCTCCATGTGAATGATACTCACTCATAGCCTCTTCGATAAAGCCATATACTCGGCCTGGGAAGACGTAGAACAATCGTGTTCAGTCTTATGAAACACCGTGAGAAAAACATTTCGCAGAACTCACCATTATTCTTCATTCACTGTGATTTCCATTCCGCAAGTGTGTAACTGGACTTCTGATCCTGACTTACATGTTTGCTAGCAATAGCATGTGTTATATTTGAATGCTCATTACGTTTTCATGCTTATCAAATGCTGAGTGATGGAAATTCTTTGTACCTTTATAAAAAGCATTAGTTTTGTCTGGTAGGTGAGGATTTGATGACATATTTCACACCACATTTGAATCAATCAATCAATCAGTCAATCAACCAATCAGTCAATCAACCAATGAGTCTTTACTTGTATAGCACTGTTTCAACCACAGGGTTTACAAAGTGCTTTACAGGCATTTTAAAAAGTTGAGAAAATGTAGAAGTAGTTAGAAATAAAAAAAAATAAGATTAAAATCAGCATGAAAGAGTTTAAAATTCAAAAGTAAACAGAAGAAATAAACACATAAATAATAAAGAATTTAAATTATCATGTAAATAATAAATTATCATAAGTTATTAAACACAATAGTGAACAAATGCATTTTTAGCCTAGTTGTAAAAGTACTAAAATTTACAGTAGCTCTCAGGATTTTGGGGAGAAGTTCCAGAGTTTGGGACCATAGTATTTTAAGGCTGCCTTCTCCCTCCTCAGCCGGATATTGGGAATAGCCAGTAAATTGCTGTTGCATGATCTGAGTAATCTACCTTGGATGTCGGTGCACTTAAGGTCAGATTGAAACCATAGTGCTTCTTGGAGCCACTTTTCAGAGAGAGCTCTCTTCTTTTGGCTGGGTTCGGTGGCTGAATGCCAAAGTATTTACTAGGCATCAGTTGTTTTTTAAACATTCATTGCATTAGGTTGAGATGGCAAATGTAAGTTGAAGGGTGTCAGCTATTTTGCTGGTATGCAAATGTGAGTTCTGAAACAATTAATCCTGCATATTTATGATTTTTGTCATTCATGTACACCTGTGCACCCGTTGTGTGCCCCTCTGACCATATGATCACTTAAAAATTGAATTTTGGGTTGAGGCAAAAGTCATCCGGTTGGAACATTTACCCACTGAGCTACTATAGTGTGCTGAGCTCTCCATCATCTTCCAATGCTCATCAGCTATCAGGTTGTTGTCCTTTCATTGTAAATAAATCTTACAGGCAAACCATTATCATTTCAGGGTACTTTGGATGACCAGTTTCTTATCGTCCAATGTGCCATCTCTTGATAGAATTAGGGTTGTTCGGTTAGGGTCACATGTCATTACTGGTAAAACTTTAAAATCATTTTCATTTAGACTGTTGCTATGATGATCTGAGTTAGGAGTTGATTGCACCCATCTTGCCAGGTTTGACACAATAGTGCTGGTTTGAGCTCTTTGAATATTGTTAAAATATAGCACCTGTGAAACCACTTTTAAACAGACTTTTTTTTTGCTGTGAAAAACTTGGGTCAACAGCCCATAACCTTAATCTATAGTGCAGAATGGAAAAGACTTGCTTTAGAAGTATTTTTTCTTAGATAACCAACATCTATTACTCTATAGGCAGAGTTCATGGTACTTGTTGAGTTTAATAGGTCAAGTTAACTCAAGAGAAAGACACATGGACCTTATCTTTGTGAAATGGATTTTGAAAACAAAGTTTAAGGACTGTGAACATGGTAATGTTCTGTTTTGCGATCATCAGATAGATTTAAAAATTGTGGGTGCTACATAGAATAGTCAAGAATGTTTGAGTGATTACATGGTTGTAGGCATGTGTGTTTTACCTGTTTACTGAAGGTTGACCTAGTTATTTTAATAGTAGATGAAAGAAAGCACTTTAAAATCTGGCCAAATTCCATCAAATTTTGTATACCATACTATTATCAACATGGCTGTTAATGGGTGTTCCACTGATAAGTACTGCTCCATGAGAATAATTCAGTGACATTAACAGATTAGATGTTAAAATTAAGCACATCATAAGCTTCCATATTAAATTAATTGTGATTCACGCTGTTGTGTTGCAGGGATGAGCAGGTCGGTCTCCTGTATCAGAACATTCATCTAACTGAACCTCGGATGTTGCCACAGTATGAAGGTGTCATCAAGAACTTCATCAAGGAGATGAAAATACACAGCACGGATATTGAGAATCTGGCCTTGGCAGTGAAAAGGTAGGCATACATACACACACATCCACACACACACACACACATATTCACCCAGTAATTGAGGAATACATTGGTCTAGTGGAGAAACAGGACTAATACTTGCCCACAAGCCATATCCATCCATCCATCCATCCATCCATCCATCCATCCATCCATCCATCCATCCTTTTTCATTAATCCAGGTCATGGGGATTTGATGCTTACCCTGGAAGCGTAGGTTGCAGGGTAGGGTAAATCCAGGTTGGGAAGCCAGTTCGTCTTGAGGCTCTTCTGTACACAGAAACACACACACGGTCCAAATATTATCCATCTACTTGACCCACGCACACAAGCTTAGGCTTCTGATGTTATGGCTGTGTGCAATGCTATTGGGAGTTGAATGACGCGTTGCATCGTGTCAGTAAAGAGATCCACAAAGCTCATAATAAACAAACGTGTTTGGTATGCTCCCCAGAGCTCAGGACAAAGCTGCCATCCAGCTAAGTGAAATGGAGGAGGAGATGGACCAACGCATCCAGGCAGCCGAGAGCATGGCGAGGCAGCAGGTGAGAAATCACCCGGTCATCTCACTACTGTAATTCTGCATTGGTCCACATTTGTTCACAGTATATATCCTTTAACAGTTTACTCTGAGTACATTTTTATCGACCAACCTTATTGGGACTCTACTCCACAGTATTTCTGCTGCATATTACATTAGTCACTGTTCTCAGACCTGTACTCACAGCACAGTAAATAACTCTGGAAGGCGTCAATTAATTACTGGATGGTAACAGAATACGAAAGCGATCAGCAGTCTTCAGAATGTTAGGTACACTGAACGTACTGCATATTTAACTGACAAAGTTATTTTAAAAGGTGCTTGCAACCAGTGAGACTGACATACTAAGTAGATGCTGCACTATATTGACAAAGTATGGGGACACCAGGTAATAGGGGGGTTCACATACTTTTGGACTTGGGTAATTAAGTAATAATTATTGAGAGAGGTGTATAATTAAACACACAGCCATCCAATATCCAGCAACAAACACTGGTGACATAATGGGTCATACTGAAGAGATTTGTGACTTTCAACATGGCACCATCATAAGATGCCATCTTCCCAAGAAGTCAGTATCAAACTTCTGCCTTAGTTAACTGCAAGTGAAGTGATTGTGATGTGGAAACTTCTATAAACAACAAGAGTCCAGTTGTGATGTCATAGGCCACACAAACAGAAAGGGACCCGATGACCTAACATCAGTACCCAACCTCTCTGATGCTGTTATGGCTGAATGGCAGCAAATCCCACCAACGATATTCAGACATCTAGAATAAAGCCTTTCCCAAAGAGTGGAGGCAAAGGAGAACCAACTTCTTATTCATACCCTTGGTTTTGGAATGAGATATTGCACAGGCAGGTGGCCCAATACTTTTGTCCATATAATTTACATTTGTATCCACAGTGAAATGTTTATGGGTAATATTCTGTCCAGTCTTCCCCTTGAAATATCAGTACCTGCTGATCTTACTGACATTCTACTCAATTAGTGGAATTGTGAAAGTGATACACCTTACGTGACCAGGGCACGCGTGATATATTTAAAGAGGCTTATGTGTTATTAACTCATATGCTTCACATGCAATTTGTCTTCATATGTTTACATGTCTAGTACATTCTCACAAGGGGGGGGGGGGGTGCTGTGTTTTTAATTTACCTGGACTAAAACAATGCTGCTTTTTATGGACTATGGACAAAGTCAGCAAATTTTAGTCATAATTGTTATGAGTAATGATTAGTGATTATTTTTATTGTTCAGACATTTAAAACAAAAGTTTCAGGGGAGGGAAAAGCTACCTGGTTCGATTATTGGATCATTTGTGTAGCTGTTTTTTCTAAGGTGCAAATTTTTCAGTGATAATATTTTCATGCTTGAGTTTACTTTTTAACTTGGTAACAGTTATTAAAAAGTAGCATAATCACTGTGAAGTAACCTTGTGCTTTGTACTGGATAAGCAGTTGTTAGTTGTATAGATGGGCTTTATGTAATACTGGTTAAACCATCTCACTAACCCATCCCAGCTGAGCTGACTGATGGAAACTTTTATTGTTATATAACTGTCTGTGCAGTACTTTCAACAGAGCATGGGATATTTGTTTTGGAGTAGCTATTTGCTTAAGTTACGAAAGCACGCACACCTGAAAACCTTGGTATGATTACAGATGCACACACACACACACACACACAGTTAGTGAGGAGCAAACTGAACATACTATGACAAGTCCACCATGTACCTACGTGACTATCTTTGACAGTTACGCCATTATGACACCTAATGGCCGTTGGACTTTTCTGACTTACTCTGAATATCCACAGATTAAACTTCCCAAATTTTCACTATAACCAAAACTTCTAAAGATTATTTTTGGATGATTATGGGGTGTAGCTCAGATGGAGGTGTCAGAAGCAGTTCTGTAGCTAATCTGCAAAAGGGGAATAGTAATTTTATACCACACCGGTTTCAGTCAAAGGCAGTAACTCTAAAAATGGCTCAAATTGCCACATGCCAACCTTTCTCAGCCCTGTTAGCAGTCAGCCTCAAATGAGAAAATGAATTACGAAAAGGAGCTCATTGCTCTTTCCAATCCTGGTCCTTGTGACACAACCTGTATGCTGAACCCTCTGTTAATTGGGCTTAATTGAACATGACAACCAATTACAATCGCATGACAGTGTCCGCTATATATCCAGACTATAACAAACTGTAATAATAATTTTACTAATTGTTATAATTATTCAGGTCTTTGATTAATTGGGGGCAGATGTTTAATTGCTGATAAAATGACTAATGATGAACACTCATTAGTTTTAAGGCCAAGACCAAGTGTTTAGAAACCGCAAATTATTTTTTTTTATCATTACAGTTATTCTCTAACACAGACCAGAAATAAATGTAAATTTTCATCTTTAGAATCAGGTATTCTATGATTTTAATTTATATCGTTAGGATTTAATTGATTCCTTCAACAACAGCTTTGTCAACCCTAATTAACTAGCATGTAGAGGGTACCGCAAGCAGGGTAAATTCTGTAGTGTAATGAACACACGGAGAATCTAAGAGTGGAGACAGAACATTTTAATCAGAGTCGATTTACAGGCATGGTCATAATAGAAGGGATCAGACTGAGACTTTCAAATCCAATGGGTAATCCAGAAACGTGGTCGCGGTCACAGGCAAAATGATCCAAAAGACCGGAATATCAAAGGCACAGCAAAGAGAACCAGGACGACAGGCAAAAACGAGAATCAAAGACACTCGGTAATGGTTTGGGAAATACGAAACTTCGTAATATGCTGGCTGAGATCTTGGGGCTTCCTAATAATACTAATGAACGTCAGCTGTTTAGTATTCTGGAGAGGAGGAAGGAGAACAGGTAGGGTATGACACATAGCCAACATTAAATTACGTATTGTTAATGAAAATTACTCTTATGGTCACATTGTTAGCTGTTATTTTTATGAAAACATTGCCAAATTTTAAAACTTTTTTGTATCAAAAAGTTTTAACTTGAACAGAAAGTGGCTAAGCTCACTGGTTATTTAGAAGGACCTAGAAAAAGAAAATAATTTATAGAAAACGTTTAAACGAAAGCATGGGAAACAGATGCTGAAATAAAAATTGTGAAGGTGCTATGATTTGTGGTAGAATCCCAATGAGGTGGAAGGAGTATATCAAATTACATAATAATTACAGTAAGACTGTGTACTGTCACCATAGAAACGCTGTGTCCAGGAATGCTTACAGTAAATTTCTGTTTTCCTTTTCATTCTTTGGCCTTATCAGTACAAGGTATTTACTTAGCCGGAGAGCCGTCGTACCATAGACCACTCTGGCAGACGCTGGGGGTTTTCTATGTCCCTGAGTTAAAAGTGCCAGCTGGGACTATGTCAGCTGTGTAAATAAATGACGGGGACACGAGGAACTGCACAGTCAGAGATCATTTTCAGCCATTTTGGACTTTTGGTAAATTTGTAGGTGCATTTAGTGGCCTTCATTGTATTGATTTATAGATTCCAATTGAATGGAAATATGGAGAATGTGTGTTTGGCATATGTGTGCAGCGTGATAAGTATTGTGTTGGACTGTCAGGGTATTCACGTTACAGTCACATGGGAGATTAACTAGGATAACAGTATCAAGTTTAAAATCTATTCAGTTTGTGGGTTTTTACACATTTTAACAGGTGGGTAGTTCACCGATGGGAGATCTAAACAGTCATTTCTGGGATTTGATCATCTCTAGTCTTGAGGGAGGTTGTGCCGTAGGGGTTGTGGCACCCTTACTGGTGAAGTGTCTCCACAGGAGGAGAAGGCGGCAGAATTGGCCCTCAGCAAGCTGAAGCGGCAGTATGAGACCGAAGTGTGTGAGCTGCAGCACAAGATCCAGAAGATGCAAATGGTAATAGGAGCCATGTTTTAGCTGGTGCTTTTAGTTCAAAGTGACACAGAAATGGGGTCAGGCAGCATCCAGTGACTCTGGAGCAGCGGGGGTTGAAAGCCTTACTGAAGAAAACACAATGGTGTTGTGGATGTTAATAGCCATGGGATTCGAACCCATAACGTTCTGGACATGGACACAGATCTCCAACCTTTGGACTCACTGCCCACAATTTTATGCGTATGAATCACCATCACTGCAGTGGGTTGCGAGCTCACAGTCCTGAAATGTCCACTTGCTCTCAGATCGAGGAGCGGTATAAGAGCATCAACCTGAGAGATGAGGCGTCCGAACTGAAGAGGAAAATCAGTGAATTAAGACTGGTGAGCGCTTCCCACTTGTAATCAGTGTTACAGACTCAGACCTGTGGAGGTGAAGCACTGAGTTTTATTTTGCATTTTCAGGAGAATCAGCAGCTGAAGAAGGAGCTGTTGGAGTCTCACACAAATATTGCATTTCTTCAGAGCGAGCTTGACAGTTTGAAGAGCGAGTACACGGACAGACTTAACTGTGAAAGGTTACTAGAGAATTATTCGCCTGATAACTTGGAGAAGTGCCCCTCTTGTCTGCCATTAGGAGAATATAGAGATTGCTTTAATTTTTTGCTGCTACATCGATGTAATTTCACTGTTCCTAGTTAACTTAACTTGCACCACACCATTTGTAAACAAGCCAAATATCTGAGGACCTGTCCACCCAGTTGGGCCAATCACACTTCAGAGCATGCTCAGTGGCAACCCTGTCATAGATGATGACTGGCCCATGTGATGTCTGTCTATGGGACTGTTGACACGTTCCCCTTGGTGGTAACCGGATATCCTGGAGTGATCTCAGCCACACAAAGAAACTCATGAAAGGGAGCAGTTTGGACTGGCGTTGCCTGGTAACCAAACCTGGGGCACATGATTTAAATTGTGCCGGTAGATTTGATTACGTCCCGGCTGCTGTGTCTGCTGGAGGTGTGACTGCTATAGTAGATGTCATCGTATATTACTGAGCAGAGGACAACAAATGGATCTTCTCTCTCTTCAGAGACCAAGCTTTGATGAGAGGCTACACTGACGAGAGGGATAGCTTGGAGCGCCAGATTGAAATGCTACAGTAAGTTTTGTCAAACACTTGTGAGAGTCCAGCTATGTCTGGAGAACATCTGGACTCCCCTTCTCGGACCTCGTTCTGGTCTTTATTCCATCATACTGTTTCTTGGCCTCCCTTAAACATGATCAAGTTCCCCCCTTACCCATCTTTAGAAAGTGAAAAACATCCCCCGTTTTCAATTTTCATTCAGCTGTGTTTTGCTTTTCTAATTCACTATATGGTCTTTCATGGAAAAAAATTTGACAGTTTTTTTACCATTTCGTGAAGCGCTGAGAAAATATGTCAAAACCTTTTTTGGTTATTTTATTTCCATACGGTATCCTGTCTACTTTTTCGAGGTCGGCAAACAGGAAGCTTCATGACAGCAACGATGGCCTGAGGGCTGCCCTGGAGAACAGCCTGAGCAAATACAACAAGAGTCTGGTAAGGACGTAGAAAATAGCAGCAGGGGCTCCGTGTGCTTCCGATCGGATGAGAAAGTCTGAGAGGCTAGCGCCCTCTAGTGGCAAACCCTAATAAGAAAATTATTACAAGCATTCCTTTCAGATTGCATTTATTTAAGCGGTCAAAAATTGAAGTTGTATATCACCTTCTCTTCTATTAGTCAAAGCTTATTTAATTACAGTTACTGGTTCAATTGTGTTAAACTCTCCCTCGTGGTCAAGTTTGAATGAAACTGGCTAAATTGTATGTAAATACTTGAGGAAAAAGATTGAAGATTGATTTCCACCTCATGCATGCCAATAAACAAGTGTTTATCCCTGAGTTGGCTTGACACCCCTCCCGCCCTTTACCAGACAAGTGTGCTGGGGGGCGATGGGGGCAGTGGGGTCATGCTGGCGTAGTTTGGAAGTGAGGCAGCAGCTGTAGTTGTTAGATGCAGAGCAGGTAAAGGAGGAAGATCCGGTCGTATATGTGCAGTGGGCAAATGCATCGAAACCTCAAAATGAAAAATATTTGGAAACGGGGGAAGAAAAAGGCACTACTTTTGCATGTGTCATGTGACCGTGGTTATATAATGACACTATGTATCGTGTGAGACAGGGCAATGTTCAAAAGGCTCCAGAGATTTTATTTGGTAGTGTCTCATTTCATTCAGAGGGTCCAAAATAAAATTTGGAATTCTGAATGCTCTGGGCTCTGGTCCTTTCTAGGGTAGGCAAAGGCCTCTCCTAAAGGACTCGTCTGAAATCTCATGCAAATGATGTACATTTTCTTAAATGTGCAACATTACTTCAGGTAATACCTCCTGTTGTTTCTACAGACTTTTTGCAAAACAAATGACATTGCTGATGTTTTGCCTATGTCTTTTCTAATAAAAGAGGGGGGCGGGGGTGGTGTTTTGTAGGTACATACAAATGCTTTCTTTAAGTATATGAATTTGTGGGTGAGCTTCTCATTTTGTGAATGGTGCCATGGGGAGAAAATCCCTCTTGAAAATTTGGCAAGTGTTTATACGTTGCTTTTAATAATGAATTCATTGCCAGAGGTACGTGTTCAGCGGGAAACTTTCACTTGTCTTCATTCCATTCATACACATTATAAAACAATGTGTGTTCATTTCTTCTTTTGTATGAATTTATAACGTAAAACAGAAGTGCTTAAATGCTGGATTTAACGTTGCCATTAGCAGTGTTTGTTAATTGCTCTTATTTGGGGAAGCCCGCTGGGTGCCAGTTATTCTTGATGCACAGCTTCAAAATAAAAGCCTCTAAGATGGCTGCTCCTCTGCCAGAAGCTGCAGAACACCTCTCCGGCCAGTACCATCTCCAGGAACAGTTCCCGTTTCGGCCATTGCCATTCCCCCTGCTGTGACAGGTAGCCTCAACGTCGGAGCGCACCGGTTTTGGCTCTTATCATGGTGCATATTCAGAGGATACGATGAAATTCTCATGCCGCAGTGTCTCTCTCCTGCGATGACGTAGTGTCGGGGGTGAAACACAAGGCGGCACAACAGTACAACACAACGGCAAACAGTAACGTAACACACAGCAGTGAACGACCCAAGGATACAGTGCAGGGGCACGTTAGATACAATAAAGTAATATAAACAGAAATGACAACAGTGCAATAGTGATGGAAGAGGAGCAGGGTACAGGAAGGTGTATGCAGTAAAGGGACACGTGGCCGGCAGCTGGCTCCTGGGTTAGGACTGAGGGGGGGTGTCTGCTGTAATGTGGAGGGGCTATGGCTCAGACTCAGGTGTTGCTTTACAGGCAGCTATCCTGGGCTTTGCTGTGTGTCATACTTAAGACCAGAGCTGAGAGCAAATACAGGCTGTATATCTAAAAAGAGGCTGCTGGCAGAAAACAACAGGCTGATCAAGGTGCCTAGACGCACGCTCACGCATGCTTTGTGTAATTTAGAGATGCCAGCTCAGCTGTCTGCAGGCTGTTGTTCTGTGGGGGTAGACTGGGGCACTCAGGGGAAAATGTGCAACCCTAAAGGGGTGAGCCACCTCACTAAGCTTGTCATATACTCGGTAAATAAACTATGTACATCCTGCTTATAAATAAAACAAAACAAGTGATAGAAAAACTTGACCTAGAATGTCTTGGTTGCTGCAGCAATGCTCTCAAAATGGCCAAGGCCTGTATGCCTAAGGGGTTACCTAAACAAGCTGTCGGCACCGCAGGTCATCACGCTCCTCCTACCAGGAAGAGGACCTCGACTCCCTGGCTCTGTGTGACCCCATGCGAAGGCCCAGCTGCGAGAGCTGCTTCGACAGCGGACTGTCCACCTTGCGCGACTCCAATGGCTACGACTCCGAGGCTGACGTCCGGAAGTGCTTCCAAAGGCCGGCGGGGATGGTCGAGAGCCTGGCGGGGGACGCGTCGGACATGGACGTGAGGGCACGGCCACTCGACATGCATGCACACGCAAACACATGTATGGGCATACATACACAGAAGTGTCTGGCAAACACCCATGGCTTCGTCACGTTCAAACCCTGTCTGAAGTGTGACCTTCTCTTGGCAGCTCAGCTTCCCTCAGGGGTAGTACCAGAGAACCCCCCCCCACACACACACACTGACCTTTCTGCATCCCCTTCCTGCCTGAACTCTCTCCTCACACATAACACACACACATCTCCACTCATGTCACCCCCCATGACCTTTTAAGTCTATGGTGCATTTCACATTTGGCATTCGATTTCATGTCTATGGTGCGTTTCTAAATCAGGACGGCTATAAAAGCATCAGTAAGAGCAAGAACTCTGCTTTTTACCTTGGTGACGCTTTCAGCCCCAGAATTGTTGTTATTTCGGTCTTTCCAAAGGTTCCTCTCTGGCCTCCTGGTTGCACTTTGGTGTTATTAAAATGAATTGTTTCCCTCTGCTGTCCAGCCTGTGTAGATGTAAAAGGTGACGGTTCTTCTCAGCCCGGCAGTAGGTATTCAGAATGACAAATGTTTCTAGGTACCGGACATCCAGGAGGAGGCAGCTTTCGGGCCCAGTGGGGAGCCGGTACTGGACTGGGCGCCGTCAAACCCTGTCAGCAGGAGCAGCTCTGTGGCGTCGAGCACGCGGAAGTGCCTGTCCGCCATCTCTGCTCAGGTACGTGAGCAGCTGGTGAGGGGTGTGCCATACGGGGAGTGAGGAAGAGCAGAGAGGGAGAGCGGAGGATTGTGGGGAGGAGTGGATGGCAGAAAGAGGAAGTGGGATGACGGGGGTGTCACTGCCACCTCGTACCTTCAGCATTGGGGGGGTTTGAATTGTGTTTCCCTGTATGAAGGACATATGTACAAACTGTCCCTATAGTGTGTGTGTGTCCTGCTGATGGACTAGAATCCAGAGAGTCCCCTGTCTCGTACCCAGTGCTATATCATAACCAAGAATTGGCGAAATGGTTAGACGATAGTAGGGTAATTTGCTTTGAGAAACAGTCACTGAAGACCACACACACGATGAGGACTGCATGCACATAATGATAAGCAAAACAAGGCTAAAACCTGATTTTAATCATAAAACAGATGCTGACCAATCAGTAACCTCTCCACTGAAAGTGATGTTTTTGATTAAAATGCAGTTATTTCAAATGTTTCAAATGAATTCTTTTCATTGCCCCAAGCACAACCCAACCATCACATGCAAACTACATTAAAAACAGTCACAATAATTGTCCTTGGTAAGTTACTGTTGGAAAATTGTGATTCTGTTTGGTGTCAGCTTGCAGAATGTAGATTCATTCTGAGAGTGATTATTTTATTTTTTTCTTTTACAAAAAAATGATTTTCAGTGTGGGTTCTTTTTGCTGTGGCAATGTAGGCCATCCTAGAGGATGATGGGATTTTGGCAATGTCACTCTTTGGAGTGTGCCGGGATATGTGAGCTACTGGCTATGACCCGTCATCTTGCAGCCTGACAAGGATGCGGTCACCTCAAAGTACCCGATGTCGGACAAGACCTACAAGATCGTCCTAGCTGGAGACGCGGCCGTGGGCAAGTCCAGCTTCCTCCTGCGGCTTTGCAAGAACGAGTTTCGTGGGAACACCAGCGCTACATTGGGTATGGCGTCGGATTTTGCTGGCTGGCGTCGGCCTCCTCAGTCTAAGTGAATGTGATGTTAATTAGGTCCTCTAGAAGGGGCATTTGACTGCTGAGTATGTCGTAAAGCGGTCGTATGACAGAATGAAACTGCCACAGCTGTTTTTGTTTTCTGAGTTTATATGGTGACAACCTTATGTCTGTCCTCTGTGTCTGGGGCTGACCAGGTGTGGATTTCCAAATGAAGACCCTCGTGGTGGATGGAGAACCTACAGTCCTCCAGCTGTGGGACACTGCTGGACAAGAAAGGCAAGCCCTGCACTGTGTTTGTGTGTGTGTGTGTGTGTGTGTATGCTTTTATGTATGTGCGTGTGTGTGTTCCCGTGATTGCTTGTGGATGTATCAAAAATGTTGAAGTACAGTACATTGAAATGATTCTGAGATGAATGGTTCTGATCTGTTGCAGTATATCATGCATATTTTTTGCACATTAGACCAGACGGAATGATGCTTCTTTATATATAACACTCTTCGAAACAAACTCAGGCATTTCAGCCACAAGTTCCTTTCTGTTAACTTTGTGTTGTGGCTGTTTTTCAGGTTTCGGAGTATTGCCAAGTCCTACTTCAGAAGGGCAGATGGTGTCCTTCTGCTGTACGATGTCACTTGTGAGAGGAGCTTCTTGAATGTGCGAGAATGGGTGGACATGATTGAGGTAGTCTACCCTCTCTGGCCTTTGTAAAAATCTCGTGCTCTACAAAGGAGCTCATGCCTTCGTAATTTGAGGTTCCCAGGGTAAGGTTACCTGGTACCTCTATAGATTTTAACCCATTAAAGTGCTATCCTCTGCTTCATTAATGCAGAGGAACCTTGTAACTTTCTTTCATGTTTGTCTCACGGTGTGTATCTACTGTGTTTGTCTCACTTGTGCGTTGGTCTTTTCGTCCAGGATGTATCCCAAGAGGCCATTCCCATCATGCTCGTGGGAAACAAGGCAGACCTGCGGAAGCAGACTCTGGAGGAAGGGATCAAGTGCGTTCCAACCAGCTATGGGGAGAAACTAGCCATGGTGAGAATCCAGACCAAGAGCTGGATTTATAATGCAGCCACGGAGGAGAATGGGCTTGAGGAAATACCAGAAAACATTCTGCTGGCCTTGAAATATGGAAAATTAAACACCTACCATTTGTAGAACCACTACTCCTGTCCTATGTCCTCAAATATTTGTGTCATTTTTAATTGGCATGGTAAGTCAGTGGGTAGGACTCACACCTAGGGTGTGAGTTCCTGTTCCCAGTTCTGTGTTTGTGGAATTAGGACATTCTTGCTGTGTGTGTTTTTCTGCCAGTGTTCCTGTATCTGCCTGCACCTCAAATGCATGCATCCAGGCAAATGGATGACTGTAAAATCCCCATAGTGTGTGACTGTGTGTATGTGATTGTGTCCACCTCATTTGATTGGCACCATTCAAAGTGTTCCATGACCTCCTGGCAATCCTGACTGAAATGGTAAACTGTTAGTTAGGGGAGTTATTTGTTGTTTAAAGGGTTTGACATTAACGTAGGCCTCTGGCCGATATTTAGAGAAGAGATGCGGCGGATGGGCATGTGTCTGTATCATTAATAAAACTTCGAGCTGTGGTCAGACTATACTCATCAGTTATGTCCTTCGTAGACGTACAACGCACTGTTTTGCGAAACAAGCGCCAAGGATGGCTCCAACGTCATCGAGGCAGTGCTGCACCTTGCTCGGTAAGCGCCACCCATCCGTGAGTCCGCTATGGCGGTTGTGCAACGTGATAATTGCGACTTCACGTGCTATATGACCTTCCCAAGAATGTTATCCAAGCAGGTATTAGGTGTAAGTGAGTGGACAGATAACAATTGTGTAAGCAGTACAGAGTAGCTGCAAACATGCTAATTATATAACATTCTGTCTTTTCTTGATGATTGAATGGTACAAATGGCCGTATAGGCGTAATAAATCTAAGTCAGTGGCAGCTATTCTTGGCTAAGTGTAACTTTGGCTAACTCTACACATTCTGTATTTTTTCCCCTCAGGGAGGTGACAAAGCAAGTACACAAAGACAAGGATCTTGTTTCTGTCACAAGCCTGACAGAAAATCACAACAAAAAGGTGTCTGGCATCAACTGCTGCATGCCATAGAGAAATACCTAAGATGGCTATCCCATGGGAGACTTCCACACCACTCCTAATCACTTGCTGATCAGACACTTTTACGTGGAGTGAAGCCAAAGCTTATGATTTTACTCTTTCAAACAGATGCTTACAAAATGTTTACTAGGTCAGGCACATAACCATCTGTTCATTTTCCAAAATACTTATCCTGTTCAGGGTTGCAAGGGGGCCTGGATCCCATTGCAGGCAGCCTAGAGCACAAGGCAGGAGACACCTTGGATGGGATGCCAACCTATCACAGGGGACAGTCACACATGCACAATGGGTAATTTTAGTCATGCCAAATAGCCTACATTGCATGTCTTTGGACTGGGTGATGAAACCTTAGTGCCCATAGGAAACCTGCAGAGCAAAGAGAGAACATGCAAAGTACATGCACACAGAAAATTGGTGGGATTCGAACCCCCAGCCCTGGAGGTGCAAGGTGCCAGCCACCGAGCTTCTGTGCCCTGCGGCACATATAACCAAAGGATGGAAAAATAGTTTCAACTGGACATTTCCTATTTTACCATATATGCACTTCTATGGCCCACCATGTCATGGGTAAGCTGTGTGTCACCATCTAAGCCAGAATGATTGGGTGTGGTTTGTCCTGGAGAACGATGAATGTGCCTGTAGTCAATTCAGAGAAACTTGCCTGAGGTACGTGGTGCTGTAGCCTTAGGGGTATTGATTACTGAATGCTCATTTCTATAGCTCCCTTTTGCAAGAACACCAATCTGCAGCTCCTTAGCCACAAATTCAGCTCCTTATCACAGTGGTCTTTACAGAATGTTGCACCTGTCACTTTTTGTGAGTGCATGTCTTTTCATTTATGTTTGTGAGGAGGTCCTTTGTAATAATTTCACAGTTATTTTCTCATCCTACTGTTAGTCCCTGTAACAAATTGTCCCCTTAATAAGGTGCCTCGGGCCACGTCCTGTCAGCGTTTCATTGTAGATTCAGAGAAACACTAATCCAGATATGCCATTGGCTGTGAGGCAAGTCAGACACCTGCACCTTGGGTGTTCAGTGTTGCTCCAGCATCACCTTGAATTAGAGTGAGCTGTGTTTGGAGTAGGCCCTGAAATAAACATACCAGCTCAGAGGAACGCCCTGCAGCCATTGCATCTGTCAGCACTGCAAAAGCACTGTTGCCGTGTGCTGAGTGGTTTTAGTTGTGCAGATGGGTGTGGCAGATTTAAGACATGCTTCAGGGCTTTCAGGCAATTGTACGGAAAACGAGTTGGGAAAAAATGTTGAAACCGTGTTCATTTGGGGACATCCCCACCAGCACACGTGGCGGTAGGTGAATAGAAGGGAGGTCTGGAAATATTATCTCAGCTGGTGTGAGCCGCTCGCCATATTCTGAACACTTCCCTTCCACCCATACAACTGCCAACTTTTGTTTGACATTTACTCCCTCTAGTGGTAGAAAAGTGAAACTTATAATACAGTCAGGAATGTTTTTTATCCATACCCATAAGCTATCATAAAAATAAGGTTGCATTACACTTATGTATGCTACTAGCTGCAGGTTTGTGGGGTAGTTCTGTAAAGTAACCACTTAGTCCTGCTGTGTTAATACTAGGTTTACATTGTCAAAGAATAAATATCTTATACTGTAATATTATTAATGCTATTACTGTTGTTTTGATTATTGCTAGTACCATTATTCCTATAAATAACTTGTTACCCAAATCACCTAATTTAATAAAACTATCATTTGATCTGTTCTTGAGGAACCCAAACCCATGTGGGTGGAACAATGGGAACTGGAACTTTTTCCAGTATCCAACCAATAGGACTGGGAACATAATACTGTGGATTAATGAAGGAAACCACATTTAGAGGCTGAGTCTTGGTAATAACAATTACATAGACTCAAATTTCTGGTATATGACTAGCCTGGCTGGTTTAGTGGTTGGGGTTTAGTTTAAATGGAATCTTATTTATTTATGTGCTGTGACTATTATGGAGAAAGATGACACTGACGTGGGATTCTTAATAAAAACAGCAACTCAGGGAAAATTCAAACATGGAGGGGAACCACAATGTCAGGCTTTTCCATTATGGTAAACTGGTTCAAAATTTGCACATTGTGTCCTGAAATAAAAAAAGAAGAAATCTTTTGCTGAAGTTTTTTGGACCTTTTTTGGAATTGTTTGTAATCATTTCATGGACATACATTGTAAATGTTATTATTAGGAGAAAAGGAAGCCCATTTTTCAGTCTTTATGCAAGCTCTATAAATCAAGCCTTGTGTTTTGGAATGTCGCTTGGGATTTGGATTGTTAGTCTGAGAAGGCATTCAAAGACTGAAATTTATCACCCAAATACTGGAAATATCTCATTTTTGCTGTTAAAAGTTTCATTCTCCAGGCCTTCATTAGATGTGCTGAATTTTGTGCCGCAAACTCTGAGTTCTTTTTTCCCTAGGATATTGTCATAACTTACACTCCATTCCCAAGGCTTACTAGCCATTTGTAAATATATAATCCTGTCCATGAGTGTGCTGTAAGTTTAGAACCTCGAGTTTATAAGTGTTACCTGATAGAAAATGCACTAGCATACATATATACATATACTAATTATTGATTTTTGAAAGTGTTATTGTGACCAGTAAGTGATCATACTACATTATCCTACACTGCTGGTGTCTCAGTATTTACTGTAGTTGTAAAGATATGTGTGATTGCTAGTTTAAATTGTTTTGTATAACATTAAACAGATAATTGAGATACTATATATGTAGAGTTAATGCATTTCAGTATAAGCTGATCTGGGGTTGAAAACGTTTCCCTTCTCTCATATGTTTGCTGGATTTTTGCGTGTTTAAACTGAAAAATGGCACTTTGTATCAAGAATGTGTTTATTGTTTATTAGTGATTACCATATGGTGATCTTGATTTGTTTTTAGTTATGACGAATTAGCATAGGAGAATAGGGTAGCTAATTTAACCTTCCTTGTAGAAAGATTTAGCATTTACACCTCATTCATTCTCTAATTTAAATTAGAATAATCTTGTGTGCAGAAATGCATCGTTCTTTAAATGGTAACATATTTTCTATGGATATTTGTTGTCTCAAAATATGTATAGTATTTATAACCTGCAACTTTACCCTGTTTAAAGCCGGTAACATTGATACGGCTTTGATGTAACCTCATTGACAATGCTAATATTTAATGAATAAAGAATCGTAACTTTAATAACTTAAGGAACCCATTCTGTCATCTGTCGTGATAACCGGGGGGTGGTGGTTTACGCTTGTGCCTCAGAATGTTAAAATGATCACTTGGGTGGAAAATTACAGCACCTGAGTTTGGCAGGTATAAATGCTTCACTGACTGGAAATTGACTGAGTGAATTATTGACACCTGAAATAAGTGCTTTCCCAGGGAGAATGATCATATTAGGACAACGTGCATGCTTCCTTGTTCCATGTGGCCATGTGCTTGATCTTCCCGTCAAGGTCTTGAGGGAAGATCTAATGTTCAGAGTCCTTACCTGATAGTCATTTAGGACACACCGTACCGGAGGAGACGTGGCAAAATGCAATAAAGCATCTCATAAGCAGCACAGCTGGGGGAGACACTTCTGCATCTCTCCTGGACCACAGGGTGATATGAGCTGTGTCACTGGCTGGCTCAGTAGTGCTGTTTTATTTGGACAAACGGCGCCATCTACCTTGCCGGCTGCTTTAGTGAGGTGACCTTTACGTGGCGCGCCAATTGAGTGTTCAGATTAGCCAAGTGTTTCAGCAACGTGTCTTAATGATATGGTTCTTTTGGGGCTTTTTTCAGGGTTAATAAGTATTTATGCAGGTATCCTCTTGCGTTAAATCGATTTTGCCTGCCAGGCACTTTAAAAATCTTATACACCCTGTCTATGCGGCAGTGCATTTATTTTCTGCACCAACTGGAAAAATGAAGTAATTATCACAAAATTCTTTTATAGAAATTCTTATCCTGTCCTGAGACTTCCCCAGCCAGCCAAAACTTTTGTGTTTGTCCAATATTTACACACCTGAATTTACATGGCAGATAATTATAAATGCATTTATTACCTGACTCAGATTAAAGGGGTGCGGAGGACCAAGTTGAGAACCACTGCTCTACAGCATCACCATCATGCCTGATTTTACACAGCATTAGTCCCCTCCAAGGCCAAAGGCAGTGTTGTCATATTGTTAGAGCAGAGGTTCCCAACCTTTACCATCTCACAGCCCATCCTGACAAGTGGAAAGGCCTTTGCAGCCCACAGGTTGAAAACCACAGCTTTTAGAGGATAATATCAAATGCAGTCTCACGTACATCAAAAACCCTCATTCGACTCTGGGGAAAGAGAGCTCTGACATCATTGATGCTGTCACCTCTCAGAGTAACAGAGCCAATTTACAGGTTTAGGTGCACTGGAGCAAGAGCAATGCAGTATCATGCACAAGTGCAAAATACAAGAGTATGTACGAGTATGTCTCGTATAAGAGATGGGAGTCAGGTAAGCTAGATGAGGTGTTCCTGGAAAAGTTGGCCATTGAGTTTTTTCTTGAACACTGACAGGGACTCTCCTGACTGGATGAGTATTGGTAGCTGTGAATGAAGAATTCAATCACTACCTATATATGTAGTGTTAGGACATTAAATATGATTATACATGCATTTAGTCATAAGTGGAGATGTCATTCATATTCTGTATGTCCTGTACGAAATTAAATGTGTGAAAGGGAACAGTTAGACCAAAGACAGACAACATGCAGATGTGTGTTATGCTGTGATGGAATTGCTGGAGCCTTAACAAGGCCATAAAGATAAAGACTCAGGCGCTTGGGGAGCGGTGGGGAGCCTACCTAGCAATGGTACCTAGCAACGGTCCCTAGTAATGAAGGAGACCAATCATTATTGCTTTAAACGGGGTGAGAGGTTGCATGTCCTCCCTCCACAGGGGGGCACTCTTTACAGAGACAAGGGGTGTTCTGCTGTTTTTACGCTCCCTTAGTCAATCAAGTAAACATTGTTAAAGTCCTCCTGCTTCAGGTGTGAGTTACTATATCCCCGGGACTGGAATGAAAAATGCAAATAAAATCAGAAAGCGGTGATTTCTGAACTCGCTTTGATTTATAATCTATCATAAACACTATAAAGACGAGATACTTAAAGTTTAAGGCCCATTCATACTTCACTTTTCTGTGCTCCGTTACGGTCCACTGAATCTTTGTCGTATTGTTTTATTCCTGCTTTTGGCATCAAAAATATGGCATTTGTGAAATAAAAAAAGCATTAATTAATTAATTAATAAAATGCGGTCCACGGACAGAGTGAGTAACGACAATTTCGTCATCGGGTTGTCAGTGCGTACAGATTTCATATCTAGCGGACATTTTGCGCGTGGGTCCACGTTGACTGCGCATGTGCAAGGAATAAATTAATGCTCTGCTGGGACTTTCCAGTAGATGGCGGCGATTTTAAAAGTTCGGATATCGACGAAGATGGAGTAGATGAGGAGAGTATATTAATTATGAACGCCTTCGACCCGCTGCTGTGCGAAGAGGTGCGGAGGTATTCACACATTTACGACTCGACTTCGACTGAGTGTTGTATGCTGGCACTTTTTAGAGTAACGGGGAGTGCGGAAAAGAGGTGAAGAAGAGTGCAGGCAGGGTGGAGTGGGTGGAGAAGAGTGTCAGGAGTGATTTGTGACAGACAGGT
>JAACJT020000034.1:15229685-15260646 GCA_009936485.2 Gymnarchus niloticus
GTAGTGAGACCAGCTATGTTATATGGGCTGGAGATGGTGGCACTGACGAAAAGACAGGAGGCAGAGCTGGAGGTGGCGGAGTTAAAGATGTTAAGATTTGTATTGGGTGTGACGAGGATGGACAGCATTAGGAATGAGTATATTAAAGGGTCAGCTCAGGTTGGACACTTTGGAGACAAAGCTAAAGAGGTGAGATTACATTGGTTTGGACATGTGTAGAGGAGAGATGCTGGGTATACTGGGAGAAGGATGCTGAGGATGGAGCTGCCAGGCAAAAGGAAAAGAGGAGGTTTATGGATGTGGTGAGAGAGAACATGCAGGTGGTTGGTGTGACAGAGCGGGATGAAGAAACTCGGGGTATTTGATGAGCAATTGTCTATATGTCAGTTTGCAGATACAACAATTTTTCTTAGTGACAAAGAACAAATTACAAAGGCAATAGACTTTTTTTTTTTGTGAGGCGTCTGGTTTAAAATTAAACTTGAACAAATGTCTGCTCTTGCCAATCCACTCAAGTCCATTAAAAGACATATGTCATAGTCTGATAAAAGATAAACTAAAATATTTAGGTATTATTATCACAAAATAAGTAATTATTGAAGAAAACTTTCAAAAACATATTTCTAACTTCCAAACTATATTGAATCTTTGGTTGTCGAGGGACAAAACAATTTTTGGCAGAATTTTGTTCACTAAGGTTGAAAGTCTTTCAAGAATGATTTATCCTGCCTCAGTTCTATACATTCCTCCAAAGATTATAATAAGAATTAATCAACTTAATTTCAACTACATAACGGAAAAAATAAAGCTCATTATTTAAAAAAAGGTATTTTGGTTAAAAAATTAGAAGATGGCTGTCTTAATGCTACCCCTTTTGAATGTATGAATGGGATGTTGAAAGTTAAATGGGCTCAATCTATGTTGAGCAATATGGATTGCTTTTGTTATATTCCCTTGTCAATTCTGAAAAAAGTGGGCGGTTTGGAATTTTTATTGAAGTGTGATTATGATGTAAACAAACTACCAGTCAAGCTCTAAGAATTCCATAAACAATTATTTCTGTATTGGAAACTTGCACGCGTGCGCACACACACACACACACACACACACACACACACACGCATGCACGCACGCAATTTTTCTCTGCGTAATTTCCCCATTTGGAACAATGGATTTATATTGCATCATAACAAATCTTTATTTTTTGGAGAGTAGTTACTGAAAAACATCATTTTCATCTCAGATCTAATGGATGAGCATGGCGATATCCTATTATATGATGAGTTTGTTAAAAATTTTAATTTCACATATACTATAAAACAGTATTACATTGTGGTTAAATGCTATTCCTCAGGCCATGAAGTTTCAGCTCAAGGGTATTTTGTTGTATTCTATGGTCAGCTCCCAATTATCACATTTGTATATCAGTAATTTTGCTGTCTCTGATAAAAAATGCTCAGGTAAATACATAAGGGAGTTTCTCTCAGACAAATGGTCTTCCTCACAATCAAAGAAGTGTCTAGACAGTTCATTTGATGTTTCACTGTCCATTAAAACTTAGAACAAAATTTTTTAAATTCCCTGTTCCACCCAAAGCTAAAGAGCTTCACTTTAAGCTACTTAATGATATTTATCCTTCATTTGAATTCTTAAGAATGAGATTTAATTTTGACAGAAACTGCTGTCCTTTCTACGAAGGTATTGAAACATCCGAACATCTATTCTTAGAATGTCCATACTCCAAAGCTTTTTGGAAAGAACTTATGGCTTGGAACTAAAAATCTGAAAATAAACATATTTAATTATAATCAGATAAAATATGGAAGTTGGATGAGAGTGATATTCAATACCTTCTTAACAATCTGTGTATCCTAGCTAATTTTTTTTATGCATAAATGTAGAATGATTAAAACCACTCCTCTATTGATTATGTTTAAAAAAAGAATTTCTGGCATATGGTAAACCTTTAAAGTATATGAGAAGCAAAAACAGTGTTAGACTTCTGGAATGTTTTGAAAGATACAACTTAATTGTTCTTTAGGTGACGTTATCCCTGGACTATTCTGTTTTCATGTTTTGTTATTATGTTTCAATGTAATTGTAAAAGTATGTATTGCAAGTGTGTGTATTTCTATATTCACACCTGTACTTTGCAATGGTTGAAATAAAAAAAATAACAAAAACAAAGGTCTGCGTGCTCGACTGTCCATGGTTCGTGATGGAGCACGGAAAGGTGAAGTCTGAATCCAACTTTTGTCTGGTTAACTTCATTTTTAGGGAAATATCCATCCATTCTTGCCATTGAGGGCCTGTAACACATTTCAAATAAGTTGGGATGGTGCAATTTAGGGCCAATAACGGTTCCAAATAAAATAATGATGCAAGTTGAAACATGATGTTTAACAAGTGATTGTAATCATGTTTTGCTATAAAAGCTGCATCCAGGGAAGGCCTAGTCCTTTAGGAGCAAAGATGGACTGGTTGTACAACCAGCAATGGCATAACCCATTCCTCCATTTAGGAAACATACACGAGAAAGCGTCTGGATTCAGTTGTCAAGTGTTGGAGGATCACCAGAAGGTCTTTGGTTGCTGACTGAAGAGCCTGTGACGGAATTTTGGTGTTGAAGTCAAATGCACCAAGACAAACTCAGTGTGCATTGTAATTAAATTGATTCTGACAATAATTAGTCTTGACTCTGCTTTGTTCTGGAAATGCCAAAGAACCTTACTTCTAACAAGAAGCAGATTGGGATAATCAACATCAGTTAATCATGCACATCATTTGAATTAACATGTTGTTGGCTGTTGGGCTTGATTAATTTTGATGATGTGCAAAAAACTTCATCCTGTTAGCTTGAATAATTGTGTGCACGGTAAGGATATATCATTTTAAGGTAATTCATGTTAATTTATACTTTAAGCACATAAAGATTAGTCAAATACAAAATTTTGTTTAATCCATTTCATTTGAGCACTATATTTCATGAGTCTTTTGTGACACAAGAAGCTGGAAAATAAACAGTTAAAAATAGCCAAGAAGATGAATATTAAAAAGGACAAAATAAAAAATGTACAAGGATGCTTTAATATGAGGATTTCCTAATATTATTCATGTATTTCAATATGTGCATCCATCCATTTTTCAAACTGCTTCTCCTGTGCAGGGCCAAGGGGGCCCTGGAGCCTCCCCCGGCAGCTTTGGGCACACCAACCCATGTGCAATTTAGGCATGCCAGTCACATGTGTTTGGTCTGTGGGAGGAAACCTGTGAAGCATGAGGAGAACATGCAAATTCCATGCACAAGCGGGTGGAGATGGGATTTGAGCTGCAAACGCTGAAGGTGTGAGGCAATGGTGCTAACCACTGAGCCACAGTGCAGCATGTTAACTAATATAATCCTGTCTGAATGAATCTGTTCTTATTTTTACAGGTTTACGTATTGTAAAAAACAGGCATTCTTTTATCGCATTATTTATTTAGGTTGGAATTGTATTTTTAAATGACTGCATGTGAATGCACTTGTAGTTTGGCATTTTGGTCAGAAGGATTATCGGTTCATTTCAATCCAGCCTCATGTTCCCAGGGATGTCCTGCAGTGTAGGAAAATGCAGTCCGATTGAAGTGGTATCATTAGTTCTGTGACTGTGTCCCCAAGCTATTGGTAAGGCATGTCGCAGCTGAAGCACATCAAATCAGGATGCATCATGGATGAGGATCCTCTCTGAGGTGTGAAGTTACAGGGAATATTCTCTCTGAAGTAAGACAAGCCAGTCTGTGAGAACTGTCTGCTTGGACAACACTGTATAATAAAAAACTGTCAAATGTTAGACTATGACCAATTTTAGAATATAGAATGTGCTTCAAAATAATGGGACTTCTATGACTAATTAATACAACAGCACATGAATTTTTAAGAGGGGTTGGTCAATTTGCAAGAAATAGACCTTGATGATGACAACCAGGGAGTGATTTCATTCATAATCCATAAAATGTCTGTTCTTTAAACTCCTCCCTCTAGTAGGCCGTGACCATGCTGGTGTAGCCTAGCCTCTGTTCTCCTGTGCTCGTTCAGCTTTCACTTATCCCTTAGTGGAAAGTGACTCGGTTCCTGAGTGGCATGACGGCTATGGAACTAAGCCCGAAGTGAAAGAGCTTAGCTGTTTTTCGCTTGAGAAATGTGAAATTGTAATAAGTTTAAGTTGTTTTAGATAAAGGCAGAGTGGCACAGTACCACACCTTAACGATCTGAATTCCGCCTCTTCACAATGGAGTGAAGGCTGGACTCAAAACCCAAACCCTGAAGGGGTGAGGCAATAGTGCTGCACACTGAGAAACCTAAATATACACTATAAGGACAAAAGTACTGGGATACCTGCCTGTGCAATATCTCATTCCAAAACCAAGGGTATAAATAAGAAGTTTGTCCTCCTTTGCCTCCACTCTTTAGGAAAGGCTTTACGCTAGATGTTTGAATATCATTGGTGGGATTTGCTGCCATTCAGCCATAACAGCATCAGTGAAGCTGGGTATTGATATTGGATCATCAGGTCCCTTTCTGTTTGTGTGGCCTATGACATCACGACTGGACTCTTGTTTCCACATCACAATCACGTGACTTGCAGTTAACCAAGACATGAGTTTAATACTTACTTGTTGGGAAGGTGGCATCTTATGGTGGTGCCACATTGAAAGTCACTAATCTCTTCAGTATGACCCGTTATGTCACCAGTCTTTGTTCAGTGTTGATGGGGCAGTACACTAAGTTATTATATTGAATGATATTTTTTATCAAAGACATTTTAAAACTAAAAATTTGTCTTTTATAAATGCGTTTCATTTATGCATATTTATGATTTACTGTTAATTTTTGGACCAGATTATTTAAAATACTTTAGTCCAAACGAATAAAACTCACTAGAAATGATTTGCTATTACGCATCTCGATTACTTTGCTGGCCGGATGTTTTAAATAGATTATAAATTGTATGAATTATTAGTATCGGGTTATTACAGTAGTTTGTAATTAAAATATGTACTTTTTTTGGTTAACTGTCGCTTGAAGAGAAGTGTTTTGTTTTTTCTGCCAACTGCTGTGTAGCCTTTTACGCTTTGCGGCAATTAAAATGAACTCGTAAATTGCATTTAATCTCTCAAGGATACGTCTCTGAAAGTCTCCCACCGGCGCACGTCTCCATCTGTTTACATTGTCACGCGTCTAATGAGCCGTATTGAGTCATTTGTCACAGCGCAAGCAAGGGGGAGTGGGATATTTTAATTATACAAGGCAAATCTGTGTCAGGAAAGGTTAATGTTGGTAATAAATTTCCTAATGCAGAAGGACAAATTAAACAATCACTTAGAACGTTCCGCCAGCTGCTCCGCCTCGAGCACAACAATGCTCTCATAACAGTTTTATAGGGGAGGTTCTGCTGGAGGATATTTTCCTTCGTGGTGGGATCAATGGATCCGCTTAATTCCTAATGCTTACCTAAGAGTCACGCTGCTTAAATTGTTGGTAGAGACTAGAGACCACGTTGTTTCACTGACAGACTTCAGTCAAAGATGAGCTATAGTCAAGTTTATATGGATCTCAGCCTTTTCACATGCTCCATTTATTTTAATTTAAACTTAATATCTCTCCTTGTAATATTTACACACATGGTGGTTAGTAACATGCATTGTGCTTTGTGGATTGACCAGGGAAAAACCGGAGATCATGTCTGGAAACACGGTAAAGGCCTCTACCAGAAATCATATTGTTTTGCAGTATTTTGCTTTAAATATTGTCATTTATTGATGTCAATCAAGTGTAGTCAGACCTTAATCCCATCCAGCACTTGAGGGGGAGATAATCGAGAATGATCGTGTAAAAAATAGACCGGCCATACCATGAAAGGAAAGGCCAGAGGTACATGAAGCAGGCTTTTCCTCTGTAAACACAGCATTACACATATCATTCTCTTTTATGCCCAGGTAATTCACTCCCTCACTGACGACTTTGTCTTGATGTAGGCTACTTGTTTGGCTCCCTGCGAAAGGCAGCAGTCTTGAGCCTAGGCCCTAAGCCAATAAGCACATCATTTAGACAGCAAAAACCCACCCCCCAAATATATAATCACATGGGTTCAGGATCAGCTCTCAGTACTCCATCTCTGGCAAAGCATCGCACCAATAAATTGGATTCTCATGTGCTGGAACTTGGTGCAATCTGATATAATTGATGAATCAAGAGAGGCAGGGGGCCGAAATGGCTATTTTTTTTCTGAAAGGTTTCACAGTGAAGAACTGGTCTTATTAATCCGACAGCTGCCCTTCAGAACAGGAGAGCCACAGTTAGGCTGAAGTGCTTTTGAAGAGTGGTCGATGAGCTTCAGAAGAACAATGACTTGGCTCGCTTTTTGCTTCTGTGGTGCACCTGCGTACGCGTACACACACACACACACACACACACACGCTGTACATGTGGCTAAGGCACACAGCCTGCAGCTTTAAGTAATTTTTTCCTCTGTTTCGTGTGGGTTTAGATGACAAACTCAGTGCATTAAGGAGCTGCGCTTGTAGAATCAAAGCTTCCGTGAGCAGCAGAGACGGCAAAGAGGGCAGAACATCCCTTAAATCGCGCCTTTGAGGCGACCGGATTTATCTCCCAGATACGACTGCTCCCCGAGCCAGACGGAAAGAATTGGATGGGGGAGAATGATGGAGTGTAATGAATAAATATAGACCCTCTGTAGGTTCGGTTTCTTCTTTACCATCCCACGTCATTGTGTGTCAGTGGACGCGGTCACCGGAGCTGCTGTGGAGATAAAAGCTTGGCGCGTGCGTCAGTGGTGCATGGAAACACCGAGACGCGGGCAGCGGGCTCAAACGACACCCCAACTTTGCCGAGCTTATTCGAAACGTGAAAGCCGGAATACAAGCTGACAATTATATGGCTATAGTCGTATTTATTGTTTCCATTGTTACATCGACTACTCTATGTATAGCTTTGAGTAATGAAGCTTAAAAATCACCACTTTGATATTAAAAAAAGGCTTCCCCATGAAAATTATGTATGTGTAATATAGGCACAAAGGGGTATATTTTAATTAAATTTTAATACAAGTCTACCATTACATTTCACCGTTTGAGAAATTTTATGTGTTGTCTTTTCAGTGCAATGGATTGGGGTGGTTTGTAATTAACGTGCTTCCTACTAATTATAGTAAATAATTATTGCTCAAATTGTAAATAATGTATTAAAGATTGCTTGGAGTGTGATGTAAGTTGCATGTATAGTGGTATCTAAAATAATTCTTGAGTTAAATACGGAAATCTTGGACAATACTAATGGGTAGGTGACAACTTCCTTGCTGGAGTGAAACGTTGTCAGCCAACACTAGAGGACGCCATTGTTACACATTAGTGTTTTGTCTTTTCTGCTTCATCCCAATGATTTTTACATTTAGCCTTGTAAATCACAAAAAAATGTGCATTATATAATGAGAACGTGACCGTGATATCTCATAGCAGTGACTAACCATGATCATCAGGCACCACAAATTCTGTCCCATAGCCACGTCAGCACTCCTCCGTCTTGTACTGCGGATTCAGCCACGTACAGTAGATCGACATATTATTCCGAGGCTGTTTAAGTGTTTACGAATTGCGACGTACTTTTATCCTCATTATAATCACAGATCACAAGTGTTCCTTGTATTTTAAATGAAGTGGGAGTAAAACACTACTGATGAGATGCATAAGAGTAACCAGCTTTCTAATTTTTGTTGGACTGGGAGTACTAACAAGAGCATTTGATAGACTGATCTGAGGACATCTGACTAACAAGCTAATTTTCTGTTCATTGTTAGAGGTGGTGCGAGCGTCATCAAATAATTCTCTTCTATACTAACCTTACTGAGTAATGTTTTTCTGTTAAACTGATTATATTTTGAAAAACATATGGTAAATTATAATGAACAAAAAATGAGACAGAACGTAATGTATTTCAGAACTGGTATACTGAAGAAGGTTCTTTGTTGGACACCTTTGCAAGAACAAAAAACTTCAACCTAATAAATAGCTGAACCTTGTGACAGACAGCTAAAGGGCCAATCAAAACGACCTGCCTGCCTGGCGTTCCATGCTGGGCACGCAGAAGGCAGACCTTTGACTGCCCCTCAGTCTGACAGACTTGTCTGGGAGATGGCACCAAGTTGAAGGCAGCCGCTCTCATCTTTCTCTGTGAAGGACGGGCGGAGCGGTGCACGCCGTCTCTCCTGCTGTGTCAGAGCCGGTTCCGTGGTGAACTCATCTCTGTGGATGAGAGAGCGAAACTGACAAGGAAATTTCAATATGGTGGTAATCAGTCTGGCAGCTTGACGCCCTTACTGTGGGTGTTCTCTGCCCAGGCACTGATCAAAGATCCTCAAATCATTAGTTTCTGCCCCAGGAACAAAATATTTCTCTGCTTCCCTCCTGAGAAGGGGAAATCAAGGAGAATCATGAGAAGGCAGAACATCCTGAGTGAGGCTCGTGTGAGAGAAAATATAGTGGAGTATTATTGAATGGAAACTAGGCCTCCGACTTCATATGCTGACATTGAGATGACATTTGAGAAACCCACTGCTATGAAAACCCACTGCCATTAATGGCCTCTATAACAATGGCATTTCAATGCTAAACCTGTGCAGATATGCTTTGTCCAAACAGTATTTTACATTTTACTCCATGATTGAGACATCTCATGTGACTGCAGCTTATGACTCTCTGTTTCTGCTGGAAGAAGTATTTTTGTTCCCCGGGAACAATAAAGGCCACTTTTTTCTCACCATTATGTCCAGTTATGCCCCCCACCCACACACACTATTTTCCAAAAGCAAAAATTGAGAACATCTTGTGTTTCAGTATGATTCGGCTGGTTTATTAGACATGTTGGCTAATTTATCGGAGGTACATGTTGGAGGTGGTGTAGCAGAGGCAGGTGTTTTGACTGATTCATGTGAGGTAGATGATGGTGCTGGTGTAGCAGAGGCAGGTGTTTTGACTGATTCATGTGAGGTAGATGATGGTGCTGGTGTAGCAGAGGCAGGTGTTGTGTGAGGTAGATCTCATTATTATTGGAGTAATAAATATAATGTATTACCCAGTGCTATTATCAGGAGCAGCCTGTACTGTAACCCCCATGACAATGTACATTTTGCCACAAAGGCCCAGAGACCCACAAAGTGATCAGATAACTCAGCTGAGCGGAGGCACTGGAACAAAGTTCACGCATGTCGGGAGTCATGCCACCACATGGGGGCCCAAGGGCCAGCTTGTATGGACACGTCACGCCGACTGCAATGAGGCATTGGGTTCTGGAATGTATATTGGGGCCACTTTGTCTCACGGTGGGTGGGAAGGGCCCTGCCAGGAGCAATCAGGCCTGTCGTCATTATTGCAAGCAACCAGGATCGGTAAATATTCACGCACGGTCGGCATGGCTGGCCAACGAAGGATGCTTTAACTGATTTACAGCCGTACCCTGTGCAAATGCTGATCCCTCATACTGTCTTGTTTTGTCTGAGCTGAGAATAAGCACCATATCAAATTAAAATGACTATTCTGACAAACCTGCCATAGAGTGGAGCGGCACAGGGAACAATTGATTTACATTTTTAACCCCCCCCATTCTTGCTCCGTTTGCTCTATCGTTGCTCTATCTCTCTCTTTGTGGTGAGCAGCCAGGCACTAATGGGCCTCAGTGGTAACTGGGCTACCCAGATGAGGTGCATACGTGTGGGAAATCAATCCCTGACTCAGAACTGCCGTTAGACACCCTCCAGAGGTAACAACAGAGACGGAGAGAGAGACAGAGAGAGTATGGCAGGACACGATTCACCTCTGTGACAAGTGTATCTCAGCTCACTTTAATCCTGACAATAGCCTGCTCTGATGACGCATACCACCCTCTGTGGGACGCCATCCTCAGGATCTCTTTTGACAGGAGTCCCCACAGACCTTAGCTGCAATAGGATGAGGTATGGTGGCACGCATGGGTGTAAGATGAAGAAAGGACAAAAAAAAAATAATGAGGCTGACGGGAACATGGTTTGACATCCATGGGATGGTATTTGTCCTCCAGGGCAGCGGGTGGCGATAGAGGAAGAGTGAAGGATCAGGGAGTGGGAGAAAAGTGTGTGAGCAGGGAGATGAGGGAGAGATGCTCAGTGCAAATTGAGTGTAGGGAAAATACATGTTACATGAATGCATTCCAGCACAATTGGGCCATTAGTGTGGCAACCTGCTTTGTGCCAATCAGGAGATTTGGCAGGATCCTGCTGATGAGAATATTTGACTAGATGAGTAAATATTTGATGGGATTTCTCTATCCTGCAGGTCAAGCACTGAGTAGTTCAAAGCCATGGAGAGGAGTCTGGAAGATGATGACAAGGCCGTAGTGAGATGGCTACCGAGTATCATTGAGAGAATGAGGTTTGCGTTTCAGGACACGGCCTGCTGGCGAGCAGCGACCTCCTTCTCTTCACACGCATCCTACGCTTTTAGAAGAATTGGAGGCAGGACAATACCCATGGACCTTAGAGATTTATCCATTTTGCCATATCTCTTTTACAGCTTTCCTGAAACAAAGGAATGCATTAATCATCCAAAAAAAATGCCAGAGAGCTAAAGTTGTGGTTTCCGAAGCCTTCAGAACTTTGCTGCTCCATGGCTCTGACAAGGATTATGAAGACCCCCTCGGCTACATTAACCAGGAGCTGAATCCACTGGCAGACGACCACCCAGAGAGAGCCCCCCCCAGCTTTCAGCTCACTGTCACGGGTATGGCCATAACCCTTTATGACCTTGGGCTGACTTTACCACGTCCGCCCAGGTGTAACCGCTTCCCTTTGCCCCCCTGTTTCTGGCTGAGAAGGCACCATCTGCCACAGAGTTCTGCGAGCTGCTGAACAGCTCCCCTGGGAGACGTTAGTGTGCCCCCCCATTGAGGGAGGGGGGGGCAGGGGCTTGTAAACAAAAGGAGTTACCACGGTGGAGTTGATAAAAGATGGGCCTCCAAAGACAGTGAATGCCGTCTGGCTTATTACTAATGAAGCTGTTCGGCAGGCGTGGCGCTGGGATTGCGGGTTTCAGAACTTTTTCTCATGCTTGTGTGGATGTAAGACCAACAAGCCCTCTGGTGCTTAAAGACACCGCCTGAAAATCTGCCAACTGAGCTCTTTCAGGGAACACTGTGGCCTAGTACAAGGTAACAGGATCTTCTCCCACAAAACATCCAGTGGTACAAATGGGTGAAATGGGTTGACTGGATTTAACAACAATCGAAATAATAATCTGTCTTCCAGCCACTCTCGCAGTGCTGGACCTGGAGCTTATCCCAGGCAGTATAGGGCAATACACAAGACACTTGTCCAATGCAGAGCAGATACCTTCACACACACCCACAATATGTGCAGTTTAGAGATACCAGTTCACCTGCAAGAGAGTATCCAAATCCTCCTGTTTCTTTCAGCAATATAAAAACACGCAGTTTGATGAATTGCATCCAAATTGCCCATAGTGTATGAGTGCATGCTCTGCATTGCACTGGTATCCTGTGCGGGGTGTTCTTTGGCTTATGTTTCCTGGAATATGTTCCAGACAAAACTAGATAAACAGAAAGTGAACAGATGGATAAGTAGGAAAAGAATTATAAACACAACAAGCGGCCACACAGTATTGATTAAGTGAATATTTTTTTGTTGAACTGCGCTTGTTCACCCATCAGAGGTGGCATTGTTTTGAGCCGGGGTCAGGTGTTTCCCTGTTGACTATTTTATTCTGAATCTGACTAGAAATTTGACCATCCCAGCCTGTTTAGGATGTTCTCTCGGTTTCCCTGCCTCAGAGCAAACACAAGGATGGTCACACAAGGGAAGATTCCTCCTGTTAAATATTTATCTAACCTCTTTCTATAGCACTTCCAAGAGAGCACATAGAACAAATATTGGGACTCAGAAACATACAATGAAATGTTAATGAAATGTTGACACAGTGTACTGAAGATGGCAAGCGTACAGGTGACAATTTTTCAGGTGCGCCGTGTCGGGTGGGTGTGACAAATGCTGTTGGAGTGGCCAAGCGTGACGTGGTGGACGTTTCGAGATCGAAATCGCATCTCCACATTCCTGGAAAGTTTCCTGGGCCTGTTTGGCATTTGCACCCAATTCCGTAAAGAGGATGTGTGTCATTAAACAGAAATCCAAGTGATCTAAATACGTGTTTGTGGATGTAAGTCACGTGTTTGGGGGGGGGCTCTTTTACCCATGACCACCACAGATGTAAAGCGAGGCCGGACCCCCTTATGAGAAATACCAGACAGCACACACTGACCACGAGGCAATGCTAAAAGGAAGGCCACTAAATTATCATTTTTATTAAAGTCTGTGAGAAGTCTGTGCATCTGGAAATGAACACACCTGCGGGGGGCGTATGTGATACATGGCGGTCCTTGATGTTAACTGCAGCAAATGATTCCCATGGACGTGCTTGCAGCCGTGTCTCCTGTTGGGTCGACCGGTCTTCGTCTTGCCCCTCCCCTTGGCGGTTAGCATGCAGTGAGGGAGGGAGCTGCCCTTTCACTGTGTCAGCGGGCGGAGCGGCGTGGAGGGCAATCTGCCGGCCCCGTGTGAGCGATGGCCGGCCGCTAACGGCTGCTCATTACCCCCCCACCCCCCACCCCCATCGCCTGGGATTGCAGTCATACTTTATGTTGGCAGATGTGTTTCCCTCCAAACGCGGGCTGAGCAGACAGAGGTCATCGATCACGCCCCTCTCCTCTATTACAGGAGACTTATTGCGGGGAGGGAGGGGGGTGAGCAAAGCAGCTAAGAAAATGATCTGCACACCTGGACACTGGGGTCACTGGGTCGAGGGGTTCAGAGGGCAGACATTTGCCAGTCCAGTTTCAACTTCCATGAGTCGGGGTCTGAAATGCGCAAATAGGCAATCGTTCATTTTCCGTTTGCTATTATCATTTTCAAAAGTCCAGGATCTTTTTGTCTATGTTTGCATATATTGTTTGGTCATCATTAAATGGATTTAACATTATCCTTCCATCTTCCATAACTACCTGGACGTTATCCCAGCAAGCACAGGCAGGGGACACCCGGAATGAGATGCCAGTCCACCACAGACACACACAACCACACACACACACACAAAAGAACGCACATACACACAACTCATGCAAATCTCACACCATAGATGTCACTTTTTGTACCAGATTATTTGCAAATTCTTTCAATTCTAACACCAAACCCAAATTGTAAAAATGGATAAATGGATTTTTATTGTCACAGTTAAAACACCTGACTAATGGACAGACACCTTTGGTCACACGAGTTAATACTGACACAAAAAGTAGATTCATCTCTACAAAAATGCAAATACATGTTTGTGGAACTGAATTTTTAAACATCGTTATTGATCAATTTCTCATAAAGTACTGAACTTTTAGCTTCTATTTCTAATATATATAGGTGAGCTGGTTTTGACTTGAGGAAGATCCCAACTGTTTAGGCTGGAGGTCTTCCACAAGGATGTGTGAAGTTCCAGATCATTTCCGCTCCTTTCCCATAACGAGCCCTTCAAACGGCAGGCCATCCCCTCTGTCCGGAGTGCTGCTGTCACTCGGAGGAGGCTGCCCGTGAGGCGAGCACAAATCACCTGGCGTGCTAATAAATGGCGCTGTCGGACGGTGTTTCACAGGCCGTTGGCTTGATGAATTTCACAACAAGCGGATGACACCTGCTGACATGTGTGGTGCTCTCCCATTGGCTGCCACGGCCAAAGCTGGCGTCCATCTGATGGATGAGCTCTGATCAGTGTTATGAGTGTATGTGTGTGTGTCTGTATCCTACTCTGTGTTCTCACATTATGTGTGTGTGTTTCCTACCGTGTGTCCTCACCTTTCGTGTGTGTGTGTGTTTCCTACCTCTGTTCTCACCTTTCGTGTGTGTGTTTCCTACCCTCTGTCTGCACCTTATGCTGTTTTCCTTGGTAACAGAAAAGGAAAAGGAGATAAAGGAGAACTCTGAAAAAGAAACATGTCAAGATTCTCTCTCTAACAACAAGACCGAAATGTGGAGTGCTCCTGGTAAAGTCCAATCAAAAGTTCAGTTCAATTTCACGTGTTCCCCTTTTGCACAAAGCAATTTCAGCCCAGTAACGGTTGGACGCCCATCACAAGCGGCAAAAGTGCGGCGACGCAATGGAGTGGGGAGAGAAAAAAAGGACGATTGGACGGCCGGAGCACAACAGCTTCATTACCAGGAGAATCTATTGGTGGCGTAACTGCGCCCCACCATGCGGAAAACCCGATTGATGAACTGGGCGCCTGCCGTGCCACCCCTGTGGTGAGTTTGGGGTGCGTGTGGAATTGGGGATTGGGGGGGGGGTGAAATTCTAAGGGTGACGAGTCGGTTGTAAATGAAGTGCTAGGGGGATGAGATGCATGGCGAGGTATGATGATGAGAGTATGAGAGTGAGTGAGAGTGAGGAGAGTACCCAGGGACTTGGCTCTCAAAATCCCGTGGGACAGAGGCCTGACACAATTGTTACTGTCCTCTCAGCAAATCTCCCAGAGCATGGTGGCACTGACGGGTCACAAGCCCCCCCAGTGTATTCTTCTGTCAGACTACTCATATCTTTGTGTGTGTGTGTGTGGGGGGGTACCTCACACTCATTGGACAAGCTTCTTCATCAAGTGAACCCATCCCTAAAAACTTAAATGTAACAAATGCCTAGTAAGTCCTAACAGCGAGATGAACTTTAAAATATAACTGAAGCTAAGTGTCTTTCAAACCAGTAACTGCTTTCTTTTGATATTGCAGTAATTTAAACAAGAACAAGTTCTTACAGCAATATTTGGGCCTTTTCTCCTCAATGACATTGTTACCATTTAACTCTTCTCCTTTCTACTCTTTGTCCTTATGAATGAGGAGGATATAAAATATTTAGAGTCTTCTGTACATTGTGTAGTAAACTCTATTGAGCGTGAGAGATAATATGCAGAGGTAGCTTTTAATATTTAATGCTTTCAGCTGTCAGCAGGGGTGTGGAAATCCCCCCAAAAAAACTATCATGGTGAAGGGAAACGCTCGATGGAAAGCCAAGACAAACAAGCACCATCGTATACTGCCTGTCTCCTGGCGGTTAATATTTTATGCAAGGTTTGCCTTTCAATTACATCAGGCACGGGTGCACAGCCCACAGCAACGAGATCACCTCTAATGCACGTTAAGTGTAAGTCCCCGAGAGGAAACTACGTGCTTCACCAGGGGTAGAATGTGGAAGGCATAAACTTTACAGAAAATTACTACTCAACACAGCGACAGCAGGACACGTGGTTGTTTTCAATCACGCTGTCAGGGGAAAAAGCCACTTTTCACGTTAGGAATCAAATTTGATTTCTTTGAGCATGTTCAAATTGCCTTTAGCTGTTGAAGTCCCTCCCTCCATGCGCTGGGTGTAATTGCTGTCCTTTGGCGAGGACTGGTCAATGATTGGATTCCTGCACTCTGTGAAAGGTCTTTAATTGCCCCTAGAAATAAAATTTTTTTAACACCAAGCTATAGTAGGGTGTCATTGCTGTTTGTAGGTAGCTTTAATTATTATGTCGTGGGCATTTGACACATAGCCTGTATTGTGAGGCTGCATTCTTTGTCAAGACATTCTACAGAAAGTACCTTGGGATGTTCAAGGCCCTGTACTTCTCACCCTTCACTGGTGCCATCCACACTACCCGCTGCTGGCCAGAAGTTGGTGTGCCCAGAAGGAAGGCAGGGAAAACTCCAACCCTCACTCTGCCTTACACTGTGAGAACAATGTGAACAGCAATAGCCGTAGTCCAAGTGTTTAAAAGACATTGTTTAAAGATTCACCTGGCTCCACCCAATCCGGCTTAAGCCACGCCCCAGATCGACTCCCCCGTCCAGCTTGGTGGTGTTCTTCCACTCCAAGTTGCCTCCTTGACCCCAGTTCACTTTAGCTCACTTGAGCTGACTGCAGATCAGCTCTCTTGGTGGGGCCCATTTGCAGCAGGTCATTACCCGCTCGGAGTTGATTTTCAGGGCAATTGAAGCCTCGTCCCATTGACTCGAGAGGAGCTAAGCACTGCTGTCCCTTTCTCTCTGTGTGAGGGAGGGGTGTGCCCTCCCACTGTATCGCTGTAGGCCTCGTTAGATACAGTAATCACAGGCAATTAGACAGCAGGTAAATGATGAAGGAAGAGCGTACAGATTGTTCTCAGAGACCATGGCATTTGTTGCAGGTCTTTTCCTTTATTTTCTAAGCAGCCCCTAAATCAGCTAGACTGGCGGAATAAATGATGGTCTATTTCGCTCGTTAGCTGCAGCGGCACTTAATTGCACCAATTAAATGCGGCTGCAGCTCAAGAGTAAAACAGTTCATTAAGCATGGTACATTTTAAGCCAAGATCAAAGCTTACTAGTTTGACCTGCAAACTAATTAAACTTTAAAATGTGAGGTGTTTTTTTTTCTCCTCTCCAGTTAAACTGTTATCATATTCTAAAAAACAGGAGTACACATAATTAAAATTAATAATTACACAGTAGCTGTGAAGGTCAGCAGGGCGGGGGGTGGGGGGGGGGCATGTCTTAGCTGGACTGGGCAGACACACAGTAGGGAAGTGGATCGTAGTTCAGCACAGAGGCCATCCTGGGCAGTGTCTCACATTCAGCACTGGCAGATGGCAAGTGTTACGGTTTTGCAGAAAAAACCCTGCGAACATACCACTGGCTCAAGAAAAGGGAAACACGGGGGGTTATATATGAAGTAGACAGACAACAAGCATGTCAGTAACAATGAACCTGGGCCAGTAGGTGGCATAGTCATTAGGGAACTACAGTGAAATAGTGAGTCAAAAAGTGAATACACGGCTGTAGCTTCATATTATTAAGGGATGGTGATTTCTTTGACCCATGGGAATATTTCTGATTAAACATTAAGGTCCATAAAGCATATCCTGCTTAAAATTGTAAGTTACAAAAACTATTCTGGACTAAGTAGGGAAACTGCACTGTGAAGGATGTTGAACTGGTGTCAAACAGTACAGGGAGTACATAGCTCGTCTGAGGTGTAACTCATTTGAGGTCATTTATTTTTAGCACTGGGCTTCAGGTTTGAATCATAAAGTGAGAACAACAATGCAATTGTTCTTGTTTGTTTGTTCTAGAAGATTAAGTTAAAGATCAACTGCTACATCTCCTTTGAGGGAGTTAATCCTGCAAATATGTAGACCACCATATTGTTCTGAGTTTACAACTGATTGGCCTTGATAGGTACGGGGAGTGTGTTCTTCTTGTTAAAATTATACTTTTCAGATACCATGTAGAGACATATACATACAAATAAATACACAATTTAAATGATGTCAAAGAGGTCTTATCCTTCCTCCTCATGCATGTCAATGTTTTTTTTCTCCTTTCCTTCTACGACTTGGTTTGCTGTACATAGCCTCAGGCCTGGATTTTAGTGATGGGAAGCTACACATTTTGCTAAGCTCAGGTTTTAGCAGCAACCTCATATGGGCTTCTGTATCTGAAGTGGCAGTTGGATTCACATGGTCATAACTCATTGACGAAGTGGGGACGGTCTGGTTTTCACTGTCATGCCTTTCTCCCGACGGGCCACAGTGTCACTTCGAAGGCCCGGGGTAATTGTCATGCGTTAACATTGCTTGATCCCCATTGTGTTTGCAGTGAGGCAGGCCGTCCAGAGTATGAGGGAGTCCATTGCCAGCAGGAACGGCCTCATGAAAGGGGGTGTGCTGGGATGTGATGTGTGTGAGATGAAGAAGGATTAGGATTAGGATCTATGGAAGGGCAGCAGTTTATAGCTTCAGCTGCAGCTAAATCCACTTAATACCGAGGTAGATTGGTGTAACCCCAAAGCATTCTGGGATGGAATTTCTGCCCAGAGCGGCATTCACATACTCTTGAAGCTGCTCACATGCTCTTGGCCTGAATCCGCCGCACTTCTCCTTTAGAGAGCACGTCTTGATGCTGATAACGTCGATTCATCTATTTGCGATATTTATACATCCTGTTCATGTGGTCATCTCAGCCACTTGGTTACCCCGCTCTGTGGTCATGTTCACGAAGTTGTCGGTTTGCGTTGGTGTTAGGGAGGTCACTCTCACTGCTGCCCCAGAAAAGTCAGATCTAGGAGAAAACCCAGGCCTCACTCTGCCCTCTCGCATGTGGTCTGTTTGGTCACTATGACAACAAGCCTCAAGGCATTACTCTTAGTAATATCTCCTCAGTTCTTTAAATTGAGAAAAAAAACAAAACACCCAACCTCACCGAACATGTCTCTTGCGTTCCCTCGTAGATAATTTCCAGGGCTACGGGGACGTGGAAACGAGGAAAGATAAATAGGCCATTATATTCTAATTACAAAAGTACACATAGGTGCTTCCTGGGCCAGGCAGACCACGCAGTCTTCAATTACAGCCATAAATTGTGCTGATATGAAACTCCTGGGCACAGTTAAACTTAAACGGAGATGACGGCACTCGAGAGAGAGCGGAGAATTAGGGTTCAGTTTTATTTTAAAGTACCCTGGTGATCCATTCCGCCTTTGGCCCACTCCGTGGAATTACCTCCCCCCAACACTACATTCACCATCCCACTGTACCCCCGATGCATTGATGTGTCCTGCTGATTTAGGGATTGCTGTGCTAGGCCTGGCTAAAAGCCTTGGCAGTAACTGCCCCAACCCCCCCCGTTCCATCATGTCCCCCAAAGATTTAACGCATCCTTTTGCCCTCCTTTAAATCCATGGCTCTTCTCAGAGCAGTGCATGTTTAATCTCTCAAATCAGGATTTGCCAAGATCTCGTCAACGATTCATCCCTCGGCCATTGCTAACAGAAAACCGCCCTGTCTATGTTTAATTTTCAGCTTTGGAAGCTGCAAACCACGTCATATCCTTCGATCTTCCAGCCACTGATCCTGCACAGTGTCACGCAGAGCACAAGTCAGGGGAACACTCCGGATGGGGTGCAGGTCTCTCGCATAGCATGCAGATGCACACAATCACACACTACAAGCTATTTAAAGTTACCAGTTAGATAAACTGCACGTCTTTGGATCGAGGTAGGAAACCGAAGGACCCAGATGAAACCCACACAACACAAGAAGAACGTGCAAGTTCAGACAGAGCTGATGTGGGACTCAAACCCACAGCCTTGAAAGTAAGTCGTTACAGTACTACCCAGTGAGCCCACGCGTAGCTGAAGCATAGCCAAAACACTGCCTTTCGCTCGCCGGCAGTACGAGTCGGCCTTGCTGCAACTGATAATTATATATTTTTTGAGTCAAGATGTGGCGTGACGATACAATAGAAGCGTGATGTTTGATATAGCGCCTCCGTCTTCCACTGCTCATTTACGTGGCTCTAATTACACATGCAGAGAAGAACAGAAGCACGGATAATCACGAGCGCATCTAATGTGTGCTATCTATTATTCACAGCCCATTTGCTTTTACTGTCTGTGCAGACTCCTTTCGACTTAACCTACGGTGTCACCATTAATCCAATAACCACGAGATGTAGGAAGGGGGAAGGAAACGACAGCCAAGATTGAGCTCCGCGGTAATTAGGAAATCGCTTCACAGCATTTCTTTATCTGGGATAACCTCTACCCTCTCATTCTTTGCCCCTTACCCCCCCCCCCCCCCCCCCCCCCAGAGGAAGTCGTGGGTGTTGGGCCAAACAGTGTTTGGGATGTTAAGATTTAAGAAACATTTTGATGGATTTTGGTTCAAAGCTGGAAATAGAATCATCATGTGTTTTCTTTTTCCCAACACCCGGAGGCTGAACCTAATTTCTCAGTTCCCCTCCCCCGTTCCCAATTATATTTAAGACATCTAAAGTGTCCCTCAGCAAATACCTGTAATTTCTTGGCCTGTCAGACATCTTCAGAGTAAACAGGCCCTAAAACAGCACAGCGAGTGGGCAGAGACAGGTCCCAGCAAGCTGGAATCCCTTCTCAATGGACCACTTGTCCATCGGCGAGACGGCAAATAGCCAGCATGTGGCGAAGAACGCAATTCTGCCGTTTGTTCTGACAGCTGGCCTGGTGTTCTCTGCCCTTCCCGCGATTGAGAGGGATCAGGTCCATCACCGATATTAGTCACGCCTGCCAACCGGTCCCCTAAATTTAACCGGTCAATTTTTGGCTGTAATCTAACACAATGTCCTCTGGAACCTGGCTGCCCAGTGGTACATCCCCATTCATGGGGGGTCTAGCACGGGGTCCTTGGTCACTGCTGAGCACTGTGCTGACCAAGATTGCAAGTGAGCGGCTGACAGCTCTTGACTGTGCCGGGGGGCGTGATGCCAAGATTTTTCTTTGCATCCCTGCCGCCTGATGGGAAGGGGAAAAACGTGCCTATTTTGTGATTACAAAACCGCCTCATAGCCCTGAATGAACCCCCCGCAGGAGTCACTCATCAGCTTCTGTCATCAGAGAGTCGCTGTCCTGTTTGTATTTATATCCAAACTCGCTGCAGGTTTACCGGCTCCGCTGTCCTCACTGGCCTGGTGCGTTTGGCATCCTGGGTGGGGATTGGGGGGGGTGTAGCTGTTGGCAAGCTAAAGAAAAAACAGCAAAGCCCTTTCTTTCACCAGCAGGCAGGTAAAGCCGACACATGCTGGTGTGAGGACGGAAAAGCACTCTGTCCCGTACCTGACCCCACCTACAGCACCACCCCATGCCCCCATTCACACTCCCTCTTCCACTCACTGAGGCTCGAACACATTCCAGATGCAAATGTTAACAAAAAAAATGCATGTTTTATGATGTTACCCTGGCTGCACCTAAGCCTTCAGATGCTGACAAGTGAAGGAGGCTCGGGATTTGCTCAGTCGCTGGGAAGCCCACCTGGGTTCCACAAAGTCCTTCACAGCCGGTGAAAGTGTGAACATTGACCAGGTGTTTAAGCTGCTTTTCCATAGTTAGAAAATAAAAATGTTATCTGCTAGTGTGGGGCAGGAGGGTTGCTGAGTATGGTTCGCTGTGATGGTTATAGGTTTGATTCCTGCATTCTGCCTTGTGTTTTTATTTTGCATGGGATTCCGCTGGGTACTCTGGTCTCCTCTAGCTGTACCAAAATATGTAGTTTGAATAATTTCTGTCATTAGATTGTCCATAGGGTGTGTGCCCTACGACAAACAGGAATAGACTGGCTGTAACCCTTAAGGAAGATAGATGGAGATGTGGGAGATGAGACCCAAGTCAAAATTAGGCATTTAGGCTAATTAACTATTTATCAAGCATTGTCAGTTGGCACAACACGTAGTAAGGTTCTTGTTAAAGCACTCTTTGGACCTGGAGGTCATCGATTTGAATCCTCTGATGGATGTGATTGTGTAGCAGGGCTGTACAGGGTACATAAAATTGTAAATTTGATCGATTTCTCTTGAAAATTTTTGAGGAATTTTGCCTCCACTTTCCAGCACACCGAGAGCATTAAAGATGCTGCGTTAATTCAATTCTACGTGTGTGTTTTTGAAGAACCTCTGTTTCTTCCTGCATTTGTTCTCCTGACTGGGCCGGTGAAATTATTCAAATGCTCAGCTCCAAATTTAGAGACCTCTGCTCCCACCCGCTGTTTGGCTGATTTCAAACTTGCATGAATAATTGTCATGTGACACTATCAGATTGACAAATAGTGCTACAGCAGTAGTGGTGTATGGACAGCGATGTTTGCCTAGGCAAGAATGAACTGCAATGGCTGGGAGATGTGGAAGTATGGTGATCTTGGCATCCTGTCAGAGTTTGGATACCAAACACCTGGAGCATACGGCAATGTACCCAAGTTACCCAGTACTGCCAGTGCCTCGCATGTCTTTGGACTGCGGGAGGAAACCGGCTAAGCACGGGGAGAACGAGGAGAGTGAGGAGAACATACAATCTCCACACACACAGAGCAGAAGCAGGATTCAAACTCCCAGACCTGGAGGTGTGAGACAACAGTGTAAACCACTGTGTTCCCCTGAGAAGAATGTCAGATGTGAAAATTCATTCTTAAAAGCACTGGGTCACCCATTGGTTAATTGGGGACGACTTCCTGTTAAAACGGCCTCGCGTGCAGGAAGCGGATGCCTGATGTAAGCATGCTGCATGTATCCTGACACACCTGTGGAGATGAAGACCTTGTTCTCATTCACTTGGACTTGCCCCAAGTCAAAGCTGTGTGTGTGCGTGAAAAAGAGAGCACTGTCCACTGTGGGGAACTGGGGCGGTGGCGGTGGGGTCGGTATGCATGTGTCACCTCAATGACATGTCTTGGGTCTTCTCGTAAAGGGCAAAAAACCATCGGCTTGAGATTTGCAGCTAAACTCGGGACATGCAAAGTAGGTTAGCCTCCGCTGCTGAAAGCTATGCATCCTGGGCAGCGCTGTTAGCGCTGCTCCTGGGCTCCACCTCACCGCCATGCCTGATATACGGCTAGCTGCACCGCAGCCTCGGCTCTGCGGCGTCTATGTGGCGCCTTTCATCACGCTTCCCTGCTTCTGCTGCTCTCTCCGGCTGTCACCAGCAGGGAGCAGCTTTTTTTTTATTACGTAATACGACTTTCTCGATTAGTGCGCGAATGCCGTGTCCGTCATATCGGGGACGAGCTGACGATTTCCACCCGCGTGCCCCTTTTCTTGGTTAATCGCTTCGCTATCAGCAACTTGTGACGCCAAGGAACACAATGGCAGAGAATCGAAGACGTCTCTGAAAAGCAAACAGTCTTTGGCTCCTCCAGATGTTTGAGCAGAGAAAATAATAGCGGACTGAATTACTGTAATAACTTTATATATTTTCATGAATATGTGGTACGCAAGGCAAACTCTCTTCAGCTGCCAGCCGCCCACTGCTCCTGATTTAAATTGGTTATAAAGGTTCATAATTCCATATTATCCAAGGGCATGTGCCTGGACCTTGGTAGGATATGAAAAGCTATAACCATCTATAATGAAGGCGCAACCCTCAGCTTCTGGTGTGACATTGATTAGCTAGGGTCAGTGGCACTTCCCATAAATGTAGAAGCTAAGTGTGAATCCTTCACCTCCCTGCCTCTTGTTTTGCTGTCATCTGAAGTGCCTTGAGGTGAATGTGGACAAGAATTATGGAAGGTTGATAAAATGTGGCAGAGGCACACACACACATGCACGCACGAACAGCTCCTTTGGTCTTTCCCACGTAATTCCCTCCAATAGCTTGGTGTGGCAATTCCTCAAACAGATTACTACCCGAGATCAGGGAGCGATTCCGTCAACAAGTCCCTCTTTATATGTGTTGCAAGAGATGATGACATGTTTTCTGAGGGCCCAGTTGGCAGGGGATGAGGGGAAAAATAAACACAGAGACAAACACAGTTCCGTGCGGCAATGGAAGCCGAACGTGTTTATTTGGAGTTACTTGGAGGAGGAAGCAGACGGGAGAAAGCTGCCGCTCGCCTGCGCGGCTCGGATTTTTGTGCCGGAGGAATTCTGAGTTTAAACAAACAAGTGAAGGACAGGGCCGTGGAGCCTGGCCTCTAGTATGGCTTTCTGCTGAAAAACTGTGCTCTGGTCAGGTTTCCGTGTGCAAAAGGGCCGCATTATAGAAGAATATATACCTGTAGAGAAGTCGAGGCGTCCTGCGTAGTTATTGTGTTGAAGTCAAGGCCATTCCTTACTGCCAGCGGTGTGTATGACCGTCCTCTTCACAGAGACTAGCGGTAAGAATGGTCCTTTGTAGCCATAGAAACGGGACAGCTACTGGGGTTCAATTCATTGGCCGACTGTTTGCAAAACTTGGCCAGCCGGACTGCTTAGAAGTTGCACTTCACGACCACTTTTTTACAGTGTGGCCCATGGATTTTCCTGGTCCTTCTTCAAAGGCATCTTAGGTCTTCCACTGTTGATTTCCAGCAGTTTCCCAGTCAACATTACCTTCGCAGAACTTGTCCGTATTAACGGAGGGATTCTTAGTTTCTCCTTTTTCTCCCTTGAGTGCAGAACGGTCAACAGTATATGTGATATTACGTACGTCTGGGGTCATATGGACACTGAGGGTCTACAGCAGGCAGAAATCTGAGTTTGACTCTGATTGATTGGCTGGTGCCATTGTAAAGACTGAGGATACATGGACGCGTGCTCAAAGCCTAAGCCACCGGCATCAGACAGCATGGACTTTACGGCATTGATGTGTCGACAAGTCCGTGAGTAATTCAGAAGTGCCGCTCGCACTCCGCATTCCCTGCGGTATCCCCATTCCTGTGTGTGTGTGCCTGTGGTCAGCCCAGAAGCCCGGCTCTCTCCCGTCACTGCCCGGCCCGTCGTGGGACAGCCTGACCGACAGGGCAGATGATTAAGCAGACAGTGTTTGTATATCTTTGTATTTAAACTCCGCCGCAAACATCCTGGTCTGTGGGTGGAATCCTGGGGCTGGAGTCAGAGGTCACAAATGAGAAGGTGCTGGAGGATGGGCAGCGATGAAAGGACTTTGTCCATCTTTTTTTGACCGTGTTTCTCCCTCACCCTCAGGCCTCCGCTATCACACCGGAGAAGAGTGTGTCTATTCTTCCTGTACAGCTATGGTTTTCTCTATTTTTGCATCAGAACTAACCCAGACTCAGAACCAAGGCTGTTTCCAGCCAAAAAGCTGAGTTAAAAATGAACTAGGCTCCGCCGATCGACGAGACCTTTGATCGTGGTGCAGTTTGGCCAGTGTTATATAACTTTGGTTCCATAGGAAACCCTCGCCTGACCCTTACTGAAAATATGGACCGTGAGTCAAAGTGAATCCCACTGTGGAAAAAGTAAGCACACAAACACGATGTAGGTATACACGCTAAAAGTGGCAACGTAACACACCCCCTGACTTACAGCAGCTCTGGGCCATAAAAAAGGCTTAATGCACTGTTTGTAAACTCCGAGTCTTCCTCAGTGTAAAAATACTGTTTAAATATTTTTTTTGTGTGTAAAAGCTTTTAAAGAGAGCCCTAATTATTTGGCCAGTTGTAACTCGACTTCTTAAGGTAAACACAGCTCGTTGTTTACCGGAGGGAGCCGGGGGAGCCCATTTTACAAGGGACCTGCCTCAGCTGCCATGTTTTCCATTTAAAAGATCGTGTAGTATTTTTAGTTTGATTTTGACTGGCCCACGATATTTCAGATGTGCGGACTGGCCCTGGTTTTTGTCAGGAAGGGCCCTTGCTCTGATTGGGAAGGGATTAAATTGTAAAGTGCAATCCAGTGTTGGACAGAGACCTCGGGATGTTCAATAGGCAGGGCGTTTGAAAGGTGATGGTATGTGCTGTGTCTAAACAGACACACGCAGGAGTAAAATTAACGGAGCCCCAAATTTTTTAAAGCACCGATTTTCCTCTCTGTAATCATGCGTTTTTATCCCGTGGGTCCAGTAAAATGCAGAGCCAGCAACAAAACCAGACACTCGAATCTCTTAAATAGCACGTCTCACCTCCGCCTATCTCCCCGTCTCCTCATTTTGTTTGCTGTAGCGCAACTACAGTGACATGAATTATGCATATAAATATATATGTAATATATAATGTAACAAGCCTTTGGGAAGTTGTTAGCTGTTTAGCGTGCTAATGCTAAGACTTCTAGAGAGACATCCCCCTGTCCGATGACGAGAAAAGGCATGAAAAAGGATCAAAAATGCGTGTCGGTGACTCCATCTGAGTGACACGTCACCAAGTTCATCAGCACTCTCCGTCAGACTCCCTGCCGTCTCACTCCATTCCGTATGAATCAATATCAAAGTAAAAGTATTGATTGTTAAACTAATAAAGCATTTGTTTTGCAAAGTTTTGTAAAAGACTTTGTAGTAATTCAAGCACTTTATTCAGACCAGGTTAGAAATTAGTCTGAATTTTATTTATGATTAAAATCCCCTGTATTCATAACATCAGAAATGGATTTAACACAAATTCAGGCACACAGTCTCTTTAAGTGAAGTCATGGGTGTTGAAGAGAAGAATTGAAAAAGAGGGTGTGTGTGTGTGTGTGTGTGTGTGTGTGTGTTTGATGGGGAGATTCGAGTGTCGGGGGGTTCATAGGACAGGGGCTCTCAATTGAAGGACATCAATGCAGTCTGTTGAAGAAAAGCCCTCATTGAAATTCATGGCTTACTACCTATAGTATTGTGGATTTAACTGGCTAGAAAGAGAGAGAGGGAGAGAGAGAGAGAGAGAAAGGGACACATAGAGTTGGACAGATTTCAATTAAAATGGCATTTGGAGAAGGGGGATGGAGGAGAGCAGTGTTTATGTGTGTGTGCATTCGTGGATGCCTGTTTCTTGCAACGCTCCCGGATTCACTCTTTCCGAGAGAGAGATCCCGTGGGTTCACGGGGTCGTGCGTCCGTAGTCAAAACGCTCCAACTCTGAAGCATCTTGACGCTTCGCTGACGAAGTCTGATAGCAATGAAGAAGGAAATTGGGTGAAGGACTGGAGTTGGAGGGTCTTCAGTGGGCTGTGGATGTCGTACCAGTTGGAGTAACATCCACTGGGATAGCAGGACCACCGGCAGGTCCCGTAAGAACGCACCTGGCAGGCCAGCGGTTCATCACTTTCTGTCGTATGCTGTTTGGACAGATCTTTACCCCTGGATGTGATGTTTGGTATCTCAGCTCCTGTGGCAGCAGCCCAAAGGTGCGGTTTTGGCTGCCTTCAGAGTGCAGTGGGTTTGTGATAACATAGGTCTGGTTACTGGCCCTTGTGCAAGCTGGAATGGGTGGGGTGGGGGGGTGCAAACTTGGAGGTTCCTCACGTGATCACTGGGAGCGGATGGAACAAGCCCCAGCAAACACCGAGTCCACATTTTTCGTGTGTGTTGGTCTACCCTCATTCATTGAGTATTTTAGGTTTAGCAGAGCCTCTAATAAAAGCATTATAATAAATTTAATCACTCGATAATTTAGCTACTCTGTAAGTAGAATAATTGAAAATTGGTACACTTGCCTTATGTTATTAATATGTTAAATAATGCCTGGGAATTGTATGGAAGTGTGTATCTGCACAAAATGGTTTTGCATTTGCGGGAACACCAGAGCACTGGTTTTAATGGATTTTCTACCATACTTCTCTCGTACTAATTTTCAGGCATAATTTTGCACACTGCAATCTGCAGCAATACAGACAGGGCATTAAGATATTTAATCGATAAGCTGTTAATGCACAAAGTCTGAAGAGAAAGCAACTTTTTTGCTGTCTTAAATGCACAGGTAACTTCAACCCATGCATATGTCTGATCTGAGTATGATTGTTATGTGTATATATATATATGAAATCAATAACATTTTTATTACAGCTACTGTTATTAAACTGAACGTCTACAAAACTTTGGAGACACAAGGGAGAATGCTTTTTCAAGTTTTAAAAGATGTGTAGATGTTTAATGACCATTATTAGATTGGCTGGTAGGAACCCACCCATAAGACTGCTTGTGGCGTTGCAGTTGGGTCAGGTGTGATCTGTTTCATCACTGTCCATCGCTTGGTGATCAAGTGGGCTGCTCTGCTCTTTGTGGTCACTCTGTAGGCAGAGTACCAGAGACTCCCAGAGGGCTGAGGTCCATTTATGATCTGGGATTGGGGTGAGGTTCAGTGGGAGTCAATCCTAGGCTGATAAACGAAGGTTGCTTCCCTGTTTTTACTCCAGCCTGTTTGTTGTCTGCAAGCAAGGTTAGATTTTACCACTTCTCAGCACAAGTCATCCCCTGATGATGTGCCTGATCCCTTATCTCATTATGTCCCTAAGGACAGTGGGAGATGGGTTCACCCTCGTCCCTAGCTGCCCGGGTTAGACTCCAGGCTGGGTCGGCCCTCGTCCCTGGCTGCCCGGTTAGCCACCAGGCTGGGTCGGCCCTCGTCCCTGGCTGCCCGGTTATCCTCCAGGCTGGGTCGGCCCTCGTCCCCGGCTGCCCGGTTAGCCACCAGCCTAGACAGCCATGGTGCTAAACATCGCTGTACACCATGAGAGTGGGGAGGCCTCCTCATCTGGAGAGCTTCCTCTCGCCTTTTGTGCATGATGGGATTATCCCTCCTTATTGTAAATGGATTACAGGCCACGGGGCGGCTCCACAATGGCTTCCCGCCGTGGCAGCTGAGTGCCAGTGTGCCACTGCTCCCCTGGTGCCCCCTGAGTCACACGCACCACATAACGACGCAGTTCGGCCGAGTGGCCCGCATAGAAACTGCAAATGATACTCCTGCCAGAGTTTTCAGAGGGACTGGTTCTTCGTCTGTTCTGTCAGCATGACTGTCACCTCTATCAACATAGCTCTCTGCTGTCCCCTAGCCTCAGTGTGTTTATTTTCATAAACGAGATACCTTCTAATTGCCAGTAGGTTCTTCATTTTAGTAGTTTTTCAGCTGGTGAGGCTGTTTAAGGGTGAAACCCAAAAAAAGTCACAATTTTTCGACTGATCACTGGGTTCAAGACCATCTAAATCTCTTGATTCTCGGCCCCCCTCCTATTATTGATGCTCGTTTCCACCTAGCATACACGTGGCCTAAGCATTCATTGGATCCCTTGTCAGGCCAACCATACACCTCATTCCAGTCTGTTGTGCTCAGTGTCTCTTACCACAGTAGGAGGAAAACAGCATGCATGCCGGCAGGTCAACCTAGAGACATGATCATCACCTCATCCTTGAATCAAAACGAGGAAGAGGCTCCTACCTTTTGTGAAGCATTAACTTGATTCAGTATTGCTTTGAAAGGTAGGCAATAACAACACACTGGTGATATGTTTGGACGAGACTTGGCCTTGTTTAGACTCGGTGTGATTTCAGGGGAAAATGTTTTAGTAGCTTTAAACTTGCTCACCTTTTTAGTCCAAAGGCCGGCCGAAGCGATGGGATTTCTCACACTGGTATTCTAAATGGTCTCATGGTCTGCAGTACCTTCCTGCGTGTGTTTTTCTGTCAAAAGCATTCTTTTAGAAACTGGCCCATTACAATTGAACGTCTGGCGCGTAAGATACTAGACTGCTTGCAAGACGATGTTGACCTTAATGTGACGTTTTCTCCCCTTCCTAATCTGTATAGCTTATGTTTTCTGAGCTCTTTTAGTGCTGGTCAGACAGACATTCCTGCACTGGTGTTTCAGTGACCCCCACACCTTTTAAATTTAGGGAACTCTTGTAAAATTTAGGGGACCAGTAATTTTAGACACTCCAGCAAAGCCAAGTATTCAGCAGTTCTTTCCGCCATTTTTTTGTTTGTTTTTTGACTCATTTCCCTGTCCAGTCTGGAGTGCTGGCTGGAGGCTCAGGTTTTTTTGAGAGGTCGCTTCCAAGCGCCGGGGGAGGGATGTGCTGGGATTCTTTCCTGTCGCATTCCTCCAAATGATGACACCGCTCCTCCAAAGAACCTGAAAGGAAGGAGGCGCTGGTTAAATGGTTGTCCAGCCATCAAAGACCTTGTTGAAGATTTGCTTCTGTCCTTCATGCTTTGTTATAATTATTCGCCAGGATATGAGGCGGGGGCTGGGGGAAGGTGTGGGGTGGGTTCTTAGCCACTAATAGGCCTTGCTGGATCCTAAGGCTTGTGCTTCCACGGGATTACTGTCTGTTAATGAGGTGCAACAAGGGCATTCTCGCCACTGTCGGTGTAGAAACATCCATTGTTCCCCGTACTGCATATTCACTGCTAAAGAAGGCCGGCCTGCGCTCTTCAAGTGGTTCAAGGGGATGAGGATGCAGAAAACATTGTTATTGATGGCGTTGCTATGGGGACAGTCATTGGCGGAAGAATGCATTATGCGGGCATTGTTGCGGTTGAGGGGAATGCTCAGATTCCGTGCCCTTTCCAGCTTTACCCATGGCCGCATTCCCAAACCACCTCTTGGTTTTACTTAGAAGGCTTAGGTATTTAGGGGCAGAGGCAGACGTTAATGAGGAGGAGAAGGAACACCGCGTCATGGATTCGTGTACGCGGTCCTGTACTGTCCTTCCTGATGGGATACTAGGGACTCTAGCTCAAGGACCCCCATGAGAAAATGTAGTCTTCCTGATTCTAGGAATCTGACCATCAAGCTTTCTAGCATGATCCTGCAGTCTAACACTGTTGGGTGTCCCATGGCCCAGAAGAAGGCTTGGCATTCCTAGTCCTAGAGGGCACAGGATTTCAACCCACCTCAGCTTCTATTTGCTTAGAGCAAATATTCCGAGAACACAGTCACCCCAAATTGTGTTTGTCTGGTGGTTTCATTCATCAATCAACTAATTAAGGGGCCTGGCGGTGCTGGCTTCTCAGGCTGTCTTACAAATGTATGTACAGGGAATCCTTCTCACGCTAAGGTCGTGACCCCGAGTCCTTTGAAAACCATCCCATACGGCATTCTTGAAAAGGCTTCTTGCTCTCACTGGATTCATAACCCAGGCTGATTTGTAACTTGGGAGAGCGCTGTAGCGTGTAAACTTATCTGAGGTGTAAAATCCAGATGATGAAACTCAATCATAAATTCAGTTTTGCGGGAAATGCCACAAAACGACTGGTAAGTGGCAGCTGCTCACTTCCGTCCAGACATGTCCTTATCCCGTCCTCCTCTCCATCGGTCCGTGTTTTGGCTCCCCGTGTCATTCCTAAACAATGTACAAGCCGATTCTGTTGGGCCCGTCGTTGATCGTTAATCGCACTTAGGAGTTTGTTAAACTCGCCAAAATTTTTTTACTTCATTGATATCTTTGGCTTTGCTAAATTGGCCGTTATCCCCTCAAATTTGGCCTTGGGAAAAAAGAACTTTGTGCGGCCGGTTGAATTACGGGTCCACAGTTCTGGCCCGTCTTCCACCCCCCCCCCCCCCCCCCCTTTTTCCTTTTAAGAAGAGTTTAGTGCGGAGAAATTAAAAGTTTTTGCACCGTTGTGTCCCCCATAAATTCCCAACCCCCAAGAAAAGCCGGGT
>JAACJT020000034.1:15260746-15271264 GCA_009936485.2 Gymnarchus niloticus
CCCCCGGGGCGCAAACATCACTTCCTCCCACACAGCACACTTTGTTCCTTACGGTGGTGCTCACTAAACCCCGCCCCACTGCCCGTTATGCATGGCCAGCTCAGCCAAAGCGAGGCCGTGCCTTTGATACAAAGATGCTCCAGGCCTCATCTGGGTCAGTACCAGTCGAACACACACGCGCACACACACACAACCCAGCAGCCAAGTCTCGTTCTCGTTTACCTCTTTTATCAGGCTATCAGTATGCAACTGGCAGTCTAGCTAACAGCTTCTCTGTGGCGAATAAATTTCTCCAAACCATCAATTTCTCATCCCCTGGGAGCACATGGGGGGGAGCAACGTTACGCACAGGAATATGGAGCAAACACAGTAAGAGATTCAAGTGTTCCTATGTACCTGCAGCATGCTATGCATGAAAAGCAAAACACCCATGTTGTCACCCACACTCCCTGATGGTGTGCGTACCCATTACATGTCTGTTTGCATCTGGAGAAAGCCTAATCGAGAATGGGGCCTCCATGCGTACCACCGAGGTATTTAACTCCACCGCTAAACAACTCGAGGCTTGTGGAACCGTGACTGTAGCAGTGTGACGTAAATGACATGAACACATGTCAAATACACTCGCCGATTCCGAAGGATGTAAACAAACATGTTTGTGGGATCTGACTGAGCAGCTCCTTGGTGGCGATGGTGAAAAACGCTTCTCATGTTGTACTGTCTTGTCCCCTGGCCTTCATACTCCTACATGATGTCTATTTCCGGCTCACCCTCCCCTTCCCCATGCAGAATGGTCTCTTGCTGTGAAATGAAAGACATTTTTTTCACAAACCTCATCCCTTAAATTGTCTGGCTTCCAGGTGGTGAAATGTAATACTTACAGGCATATGTATTAAAGATGTCAAGAACTAAAGGACTATTTAGCTAGATTAAACATGACTATTTATAATAAATGACTTGTATCTCAATTGACTAAGCAATAAGTCAATTTAGTGCAGAAAATCCATGAGAGTAATCAGCTCCATGGCAATCATCTGTCATTAGAATACATATATATTTTTAGCTGTACAGCTACTTTGCAGCATACATTAATGACATTAACTAGAAGGAATTTCAGGCACATTATTGCACTGGTATTAGCTGTTAGGTGAGACTCTAAAGGGGGCGAGTGGTCTGCAACTGAACAGGAAGCTGGTGAGCACACGCACTGCATTTCACTGTTGCTTAGCTGAAGAACTTTGATTCCCATCAGGTTGAAGGCCTCAGTCATTCTGTGAGCATTGCTCAGTCTCCTTGTAGATAACAGTAACAAGGCATACAGTATAACGGTCAACAATAAGGCATATCACATGGTTCAGCAACTGGAAACATCATGATAAGCTGAAAGTTTATCATGATCAAACATTTCCATCTTCACAAGCTCTCTAGGTGATTCCCTCAAATTCCGTTTCTTCCGTTTTTACTATTTGCACAAAGCATATCTGTAAATTTTCGTAAGTCATCCCATAAATTATCCAAAATGCTGGGGCAGCAGTTACCTGATCTTTAATGGGCCTGGAGGACTTGTTCTAACTTTCTGGGGACCACACTGCTCAGCTTCCCTGGGAAAACCAATGCCAGAGTACTGGAAAGGAGGGTCCGTCCACTGGTCGAACCTTGAATATAGGAGGAACAATGTGGTTTCTCTGGATTTTGAAACACTGGACCAGTTCTTTACCCTCAGAAGGATATGGGAGGGTTCATGGGAGTTTGCCCAAACAGTTTACAAGTGTTTTGTGGACTTGGAAAAGGCACATGACCGTGTCCCTTGTGGTATTCTGTGGGGATGCTTCAGGAGTATGGAGTACAGGGCAGCTGCTATGGCCATTGTATAACCTGAGCTTGGTTCGATTGTCAGCAATAAGTCAGACTCTTTTCCAGTGGGTTTTTGACTCCAATAGGGCTGCCCTTTGTCACCGATTCTGTTCATCACTATTATGAAGAACTGGAAGATGTCCGGTTCGGTGGCCTCAAAATTGCATCTTTGCTGTTTGCAGATGATGTGGCCCAGTGGTGACCAACTCGCGAGCCGTATACGGCTCTTCGTGTGTACTATTGTGGCCCTTTTATAACATTATAAAAACAGGAAATTTAGCAGTGAAAAACAAAACAGGAACCCCCGCCCCCACATTTGTTGGCCACCCTTGATGTGGTCCTATTAGCTTCATGGGCCTATGACCTCCAGCTTGCACTGGGGCGATTTTCAGTGTGAAGTGGTCGGGATGAGGACCAGCCCCTCCAAATCTGAAACCATGGTTCTTACCTGGAGAATGGTGGATTGCCCTCTTCGAGGATGAGCTGCTGCCACGAGCAGACGAGTTCAAGTATCTTGTCTTGTTCACGAGTGATGGAAGAATAGAGCAGGAGATTGACAGGTGGATCGGTGCTGTGTCTGCAGTTACGCAGACTCTGTAGTAGTCTGTCGTGGTGTAGAGAGAGCTGAATTGAAAGGCTAAGCTATGAATTTACCGGTCGATCTATGTTCCTACCCTCACCTATGGTCATGACTGAAAGAATGAGATTGCAGAAACAAGCAGAGGAATTGAGCTTCCTTCGCAGGGTGTCTGGGCTCAGACTTAGGGTTAGGAGTATGGACTTTCAAGAGGGGCTCAATGTAAGAGCGATGCTTCTCTGCATCAAAAGAAGTGGTTTGTACGTCTGTAGAATGCCTCCTGGATGCTTCCCATAGGAACTGTTTCAAGCATGTCCAACCGGGAGGAAACTCCAGGGTAAACCCAGGACACGGTGCCTTGGTATCTCCCTGAAGGAGCCAGAGGAAGTAGCTGGGGAGAGGGAGGTCCAGGCATCTCTGCTTAGACTGCTGCCCCCACAATCCGGACCCGAAAGATGAATGGATGGATGGATAGATGATGTAGTTACCTGCCACATGTAAAGATCTCAAATTGGTTATAAAATGTCTGCCTGAATTTACATTTAAATAATTTTATTTCCATTGGCTGTTTTAGTTTTTTCCTGCAAGCCATCCATCCATCCAGCCATCCATCCATTCAACAGGTCTCTGAGCTTAGGGCCTGCACTATGAAGCACAAGGCACACAGCGGGGAACAAAATTTGTGGGATGGACACAAATACTCTCATACACACACAGTCACAATTCAAGAGTACTAGTTCACCAAGCCACACGTTTTAGGACTGAGAGAGGAGACCACAATAAAAGGACTATTTCATTTATATGTCTGTGCTTTATGCTCTTCTGCACCCTATTGTCATCATCTACAAATGTACATGCTGGTAGCATCCATAGAAACCTCATTGTTGACTTCCATCGCATACCAAGAATGGGGTGTAATAGATACAACTCAGTGGGGAACTGCCCTCCCCCCAATAATGGAAACTGCAGCATAAGAAAATTCTTATTTCTGTCTCTATTCTCAATAATAGGGCCAAATTGAGCTCTGAATGAAAGAAAACGCCTTCAAGTTACCGGCAGCCTTGCAGATCCTTGCAGTGCCCAAGAAATAAAAATGAAATGAAAAAGTACTTCTCTCGTGGAACAAGAATTGTCCCGGGGGCACAGAGCGAGGTAGGCTCAGCTGAGCCATGTCTTGTTAGGCTTTTAAAGGAAGGATAATGGAGAGGCGGCAGGCTAGAATGGTGGGGTGCCCCTAGCAACCCTCAAGCCAAGCCCCTGGTTGGTGACCGGTTGACTGGGAGAAGATGATCACGTCTGTGCTTTGGCTGCTGTAACATGTTTCCGTGGTGGCATGGAATCGTGCTAACCTTTCCCCAAAGTTAGATGGTTCAACTCTACCCCCTCATCCCCCATCCTCTGAAGGAAAGCTGTGAAGCTGAAATTGAATATGGTACAACAGGCAGTACCGTCTCCCAAACAGTAACAGCACACACATGATGTGAACTGCCATCACTTTGAGTTATTTACGCATTCCGCATTATTCACAATTCCCCTTTTGGGGATATTTCTAAAGCATGTACAAGCCGAGTAGACAATATATCTTTGATTTAAAGAGACTGGCTTTCCCGTTCTGTGTTTCCCAGTCTTTTAATGGTGTCACCTTCCCTTTGAAAAATAATATCACATGGAAGAACTTATTAAATCTGAAATCTTTCCAGTTCGATGAGAATCATCAGATCCGTCGCCTCCGGGTCCCTCCGTCTCCATGCAGTGAACCTGGGCACAGATAAATCACTGTCTGCCTGCCACATTGTGGAATGCATAAACACCCCCCCACACTCTGTCTGATGTTGTTTAGGTGATAAAAGGCCACGCTTGATTGGCTGTGACTCCATGATTACACTCCATTGGAAACCCCTCACTGTGAGAAGACGGTGGGGTAAAACAGCAGGGAGAAGAGGAGCCAGCTCAGTTAGATGTTTAGATATGTATATTGATTTACATTCAGAAACGTATGTTAACCTTTCGAAGCTCTCTGTTCCTCTCTCTCGAGCGTGCAACGTGGGCAGCGGGGAGCTTTATTCACTCATACAATTGGACCTTTGCTGCTCTCTTTATCACGGCCATCTTAGGCATGCCACATGTCCGCAGACAAAGGCTCACAAAATCCATTCACAATGAACAACAACCAAACGTAAAAACATTATTCATCCATGCATCTTCCATAACCGCTTATCTGGTGCCAAAATTGAACTAAAAAAGCAAACAAAAAATCAGTTGGAATAGAAGGACACCTGGCTTATGAAGCTAATTAACCGGCACACCCAAGCCTTTAAAATCACAGAAGAAACTCCTGAAGGTAAGATTAGAGAAGAGTTAATGAAGAAGAATGCCATCCCTGCTGACCTCCCTCAAACATTACTTGACCTTTTTGTCTTTCTTATTTACACGCTCCTGAATAATTCTACAGGGACTGGTTGAAATGCCTGGTGTGCAAGGAGCTTAACATCTAAAAACTCACTATGTGAATGCACTGTGTGCATTTTGCACCATATTTATTGTCATTTCATGAGATGCACTCAAAGCTTTTAAGGCATTTGCTGCAGTGGACACCCCCTTGCTCTTGCAGTGTGGGCAGCGGCAGGATTGGGTCGACGGTACAGGGATACTGGTCCGCTTCTGGGTTATACTATGTGGAGCGGAATGGCTGACTCACGGTGTACATGATAAACAGCACAGGACCCGGCACGCGGCCCTGAGCCGGAACAAGCCGGGCAACGTCCTTCGTTTGTCTATGACTTCATCAAATCGACGGACACGTTCCACCACGTCTCATCGTGAGGATCTATTGACTTTGATCCCCACTCAAATGTCTAGCTAAGCAGGGCCAGATCAAGGTCCAGCAGGGCCCCGGGGCAAACGCTTTTGGTGTTCAGCTTCCTTTGGCAGTGTTGGGCCAGGTGGCCTGAGGCATTGCAGGGCCCCTGGCAGTCAGAGGCCCCTGGGCACGAGCTCCCGGTCCTGGTCCATAATCCAGCTTGGGTGTTAGTAGTATAAACACAGATTCCAAGTGACATGGTCTTGAAAGAAGTCAGTCTGGCCCTGAGTGAGTACAGTATGCAGTACTGTTCATTCTACAGAGGACCTTCCCCTGATGGCTGCTTAAAAATGCCAAACAGGAGGCTGATATGTCTGTACTTTTCAATACAGACAACAGATGTCTGTGCACCGCAGGGTTAGACCCAGTCGATCTGGCCCCTCCCATTCTGCTTCTCGAACCATTCACTTCTGACTCATTTTACGTTGTTGTGCAAGCCTGTTTCCCAGCATGTCCTCTCTCAGATACCCCCTCCTGTGCCTCATCCCTCCGCACCCCCCTTCAACCCCCCCAGTTAATGAGTGTTAAGTGTGTGGGATTCTGTGGTTTCGAATGATTGGCCGCCCATCTCTGGCTTCAGCTAGAGCTCTCCTAGCTCTGCAGGGTTTGGCCAGTTAAACACACAATTAACCCGCCATTGACATCCCTGACAGATCTAATCTTGTTAATAACCACCACATGCCCAGCCCAATCATCTTGGGATCACAATGAGTAATGATTACTTAAGCAGCCAATTTATAACTTACAGTGAGCCTTGTGAAATACAATCTTTTTTCTTTTTTTTTGGGAAATGAACTGCAGGACCAATGGTGATTAAGACCGGGTTCTGTTTTCCTGTTTTTAAACCCACAGATGTCGCTGTAATTATTGATCTCCTCAGTCAGCGATGGAGCGAGGCTTCGGGAAAAGCTAGCTTGCTTTGGAGTGAAGGGGTGCTGATGTTGTTGCAGATGTTGACCTTGATGGGGCACTTCAAATTACTGTTACTGGGAGGATGCTTCTCTTTCCCCGGCGTATAGCATTTAGCGCTGACAATGTTCCCCGGCAAAGATGGCAATGGTCTTGGCAGTGGCATGATTCTCTGATGCGTTTCCCTGGCACAAAAAATGCAGCCCACAGGGGCTGGCTCTTCCCGAAACGCTACCCAAGAGGCTGCCATCAAACCCTACCCCCTAGCAGCGAGTGACATCTTAGCCGCAAATCCTAATGCAGCATGTCATGTTACTGTGCTCCTGGGGGAAAAGCGGGAGGGTCAGACTCACTCGGACCTTCACAGATGTCCAGATATTCAGCGCTTCTGGAGTGAGGAAGTCACGTGACCCCCACAGCTCAGATAGTGTGGTCCTAAAAGCAGTCACTTTTATGTGCCAATGAGAATGCCACGTGAATGCTGAGGATTCCAACTAATGAAGTTTGCCTTTTCAGCCGCCGTGTTAGCCACTTCATTTTACAACGTGATGAGAACACTATGGTCACTAACTACAAGGCAGTAGCTGCAGTGGGGTCTTTCAGTGCCTCACCTACACTAACTGTGGATCCGTTCATTCATCTGTGCCCAGTTTTACTGAATTAAAATGGCGTCTTTAAAATAGACACCCGCATACTCATTAAGTGCACTTGTTTGGTAATTAGCACATAGTGTTTCGTTGTTAATTTTTTACAAAATTGAGTGGGGAAGGCCAGAAAACCTCAGCTAGTGGCACCATTGTCAGATGACAGAGTCAGCTAGTTCCTGTTCACGGTGGAACACAAGCGTTGTCATTAACAACATACTGACTGGATGGAGTAGGCAGGAATTGGTCTGGTAACTGTGTGCTGCCTCAGAACGACAGGACAGGAATAATTTCCCTGTGACGCACACCCCTCTAGGTCAGGGGACTGCGCTCGTGCGGCCTTACTCTCCACGTGCCACATGCAGCATCGCATGCTTTCATGAACGCTGCCCACACAGCGTGAAATTTCACATTACCGCGCGCACTGGGCTGCAACCTAATCGCTAAGCCACTTTCCATGCAAGTAGACACACCTGACTCGCCGCGGCCCCCGAGAGCCGGGAGAGCAACGGCAACCTTTCCAAGCCTTGACAACCTAGTGTCATGGGTTGTTATTAAAATCACATTCAGTAGTTGCGTTAGCAGACAGCTTTGCGGAACGCGACTCACACAATGTTAAAACTTTATCCATGTGTACCGTTATGGAGGCATTTTAGGTTGTGTCCTTTATTCGAGGTTGCATGGGCCTCTGAGAAAGTGAAACCTATTTGACATGAGTCCAGTTGCTTAAATACATCACCACCTATTGGCCTGTGACCCATGAACTCGTTCTAAAGCAGAAGATGCATATTATATCAGACTAGTAACCAAAACCAATTTAAAAAAAAAAAAAAACATCCTTGGGTGTTTCTGAGGTTCCCAGTGCCCTTAAATCATGGTTTTTGTGCAATGTTGTATGATTTCAGAACATAGTATTAACTTACCATTGGAAACAGATTTCTACAGGTTCTTGCGACTGAGGTGCACCTTTTAGAAATATTAGCATGCTCACACAACGTTCCACCTCCAGCGTAAATGACGGCATAAAGGACACTAACATTTAGCAAAAATGCTTTGGACCAAAAAGCCCTAAATACATTTCCTCTTTCATAGCCATTGGATATTTGCTATTTGTGGTCCGATTCATGATGCTTTTGGCAGCATTTTTTCTAACTTCTAACAGCAAAGGACACCAACGAACGGACTGACATTTCATCCCGCATTATAATTAGGTTGTCACCTATTGTAATTAGTTTTGCAGCTATTGGTCTAAAAGTTGTCAATGTGGAGATTTGTGGTGACTTCGTGTGTTAACGGCTGACCATACTTTATACCTCACATTTACGATCAGCGCATCCTAGTCTGCCTACACACCCGAGTAATTCCATAACAGCCATGGTGAGAGCTGATTAAAGTGCAGCACTCCCTCCTCTGAACAACACCACTGAACCACACCTAGCATTCACCTCAGGCCTTCACCTTTGTTTCCACCCCCAGTGCTCTTCTTAATCTAATAAATCCCATAATCTTCATAACCCTGAGCTCATTTTCAAAGCAACGGAGGAATATTATGGGTGACAACACATACAGTAATCTGTTAAACAGGGCAATGAGCCCAAATAGAACTGGTTAACCCTTTAGGTTTGAAGTATTTCTGTGTTATGTGCAGTATGTTTTCTTCAATCTTCATATTGTGCCTGCTGTCACCTATCAGCTTCTGCTGTTAATTGACTACTGCAGGTTAAGTTAAACTGACAGCTGTTGTTGTGAAGGTCCTGCTGTACTTCTGCTCTTAAACCTGTTGAGACGCCATTTCGTAATCCAAGTATAGGATTATGCTCTTTGTCACAAGCTGCAAAAATATGACGAATCAACTGGACCTTGTTCCCCTAAATCTTTTGGTAATGCTCTTGTTCAACCACAGGAGAATCAAAATAATTATTTCCTAAACCTTTCGTTTAATGGCACTCCTTCGAAAAGAGAACTCAATAAGCAAAAAAAGAGCATAGATATTAAAGAAACTGGAAATATTCCAAGTGGTTAGGGGTCTGGTGTAAAAAACAGCATTCACCCCAGACAGGGTATGTAGGCAGGCTATTTTAAGCCCATTATAGATCCTTGCTGTGCCCCGTTGGTCCTTAATGAGACATCAACACAGGAAAACGCACTCATATCAAGGCGCTCTGTATTATCGGTGATATATTGAGATAGAATGAGGAAGTGTTCAATCTGTGCCCAGGCCGACTTTATAAAAACACCTTCCGCCAATTTAACACCTAAATGCCTTTCCGTGGCTAAGGCAGACTGTGCCAGCTGTCTCATGAATCATATTATAGCTATTGATCTTCTCCCAAAAGTAAGAATTGTTATCGGGGATCCAATGACCTAGGATGATATGCCATTGATCACTGTAAGAAATACCTCAGGAAACTGTTTTTAATCTCCGTGCCCGAGCGTTGGCAATTACTCTTTATCCAATGTTGAGTAATGACTTTGGTCTCCCAGTCTCTCAATCGATGCGGTATTTACCACTCAGCTGCAACGTCCTGCGTGCTTACTGGGTCCATTCCTCTCCCCGACCTGCTTTCCTTCATGCGTTCCAGCGCGCATAAATTGCACGTTCGATGTTTAAACACTTTCATACTCCATCAGCCTTATTACCCATTCGTTAATGTAAGGTTTCGCAGTACATCCATCCATTTCTCTTTTGCCAGTCATTTCCACAAAGCAGGTAAACGCCTTGTGGGGATGCTAGTTTATCCCAACTCACACACACACACACACACACTGTGGGCAATTTAAAGATAGCGATTGACCAAAGTGTGTGTTTTAGGAACGTGGAAGGAAACCAATCAGAAGATGGGACAGACACACACGCACCACACAGACACAGCCTGTGACAGGAACCAAACCAGTAACAATGGAGGTGTAATGCTATGGTGTTAGCCGCCACGCCACACATTGTGTGAGTCCATCAATATGCATACATAACAATCAAAAGTGGCTTCTTTTTTCCAATTGAATGTATGCAGACTTTGGAGTTTAAGTCAAAAACTGTGCTGCACTGTAATGCAATTGTTATGCCACGTTGCATTTGCAATGGTGAGAGAAAACACATCTTGCTGCTGGTATTGTGCCAGCGCCCACGTGTTACGGAATACGTGCGTGATTCCAATCTTACCCTCAATATGGCCGCGTCTCCTGTTTTTGTTTTAGTAGCGGCTAAAGCAGTTTCTCACGAGGCCGAGCTGTACCCACTTCTCCCTGCTGAGAAACTGGTTGAGAGCCAGTTTTTCAGGAAATTAAGCCCACACTTTTATGTCGTGCCTGCCCATGCAACTTAGAGTCAATGCATGCGTAATTGTAAGCTGCTGTTTGTTCGAGATCAGCGAAATCAAGTTCAGTTTGAATACCAATTGAATAAAGAAGGCAAAAAAGGTTGTGAAACTGAATCAAGTAATCCTGGCTTGTTGGTACATCTACAGCATAATGGCTTTTTTAATAGGGATTTCATGCATTATCCCTTAATAACACATTCAGGTACATAGTACTGAGTAGGTGTGTCCCTCAGAATTGATCGGTAGCCTTGGGCTCAGTCTTGGGTGGTGACGCATACCACTCTGAAAAAAAGGATTCTGGGAATGCTACATGGACAGCATGATACTGAACTCACTGACCCCCACCCACCCACCCGC
>JAACJT020000034.1:15286424-15307159 GCA_009936485.2 Gymnarchus niloticus
TTTTTTTTTTTTTTTTTTTTTTTTTTTTTTTTTTTTTTTTTTTTTTTTTTTTTTTTTTTTTTTTTTTTTTTTAAATATATTCTCTGTCAGCCTGCTTTGACACACTTCAATGAAAAAAACATTTCACAAGCGATACCGAGAAAATGGATGTCAGGTTTCTTTCCGTCTGGTTGAGTCTCCTTTAACTTCTGTTGATTTTCAGGCAAGCACAATTATGGACAGGCACAATATTTATCATTAATTTTTTTTTTTTGTAGCTGGTGATCTGGTTTACCAGCCTCATTGCTGTTTGAGCTCAGTGACATCCGGCGTGCGTCATCAGAGATTTTGTGTTTTCAGTAAGCGGGTTATTCACCGTTGCTCTCCACTCTACTGCCATCCATCCTGTCATTCTGTGAATGGATCACTAACACATTCCACCCATTTCTCAAGTCAGTGTCCATAACATCTCCTGTCCTCTGGAATCTGAAATGTCACTTGATCTTGAAGGAGCTCCCACTGCTGTGACACTGAATATTAATTCAGGTCTGCCATCTGCATGCCCTTGGGATTTCATGTGAGTTTTTGCAACCCTGTGCTTTTTAAACCCCTACCCCGAGTCAGCATGAATAGGTGGACTCTGGTAAACCCGATCCCCGTGGCAACGTGAGTTCCAGCTTCCTGCCTAATTACTTCCTGGCCTGGCAGGGCTGCTATCGGTCTTAAAGCTCCTCGTTTCCGCTTTCTGCTCCAGGTGTTGGGAAAACAATATATGGGGTGGGGAAAAATGTTTCTTCTCAGCCATTCTGGGAAGCTGGGGGGGGGGCGCTACTTCACTGGGTTGTAGTATAATACCCCTTGTTAAGACAACTATTAAGTAAATAATCTTTTGCAAATATTTCATCGCTCTTTAGTATCTGAATGTTAATATCCAGTATTAATAAATATCCAGTACAGTTTAGTTTGTTATGGTTTTGCTTAGAGGCAGTTGTAACTGCTGATTCACAAACGCCTGTCCGGTAGGCATCAACATGGGTACATCATGACTCGGGAGAGCCTGTCGCAACAATATATGACAGGGGGTCAACCATGACTCAGGAGGGCCCGTCCTGGCGGTATGTGAGATGGGGTCAACTGTTACTCGGGAGGGCCTGTCCTAGTATGTAATGTGGGGTCACCGTGACTCGGGAGGGCCCGTCCCAGTATGTAATGTGGGGCCACTGTGACTTGGAGGGCCCGTCCCAGAGTAGGAGGGCCTGTCCCACTGGGGGTTAGTGTGGGGCACAGTGGTAGTCTAGTAATGCACCACAGAATCGGACAATTGGAGATGAACGCTTACCCTGGAGACCTGTTAGAAACTGTGAGTTGAAAGCACAGGCAGCACCCTGCAGTTATGACAGATATTGTTAAAAAACCCACATTGGTGAGGCATGTTCACTTGACAGTCATCTTTATGATAGATAAAATTTAGCTTTAGTTGCCAGCTGTACTGCTGGTTCCGCTGGACCTCCATGCTTGACCCTAGTTGTTCTGGCTGTGGATCGGCAGTTCAGGGCACTAAGGGATGTTGGCTTGGCTCTTGGTGTCATTTGGGATGGGGGCCAGTAGCCTCTGTCAACAGAGCCACCGCATGTTGGGGGGAAGCCCAAGTGACACTTGCCCCCGGGTTTGTTTTCCCTGGCGACGCATCCTGAACATTTGGGTTGCGCGGGTTTCCATTTGTCTCCTACACAATGTGTGCTTCGGTGAGCTACTGTGGCAGTTAACGTGATGATATCCCGCTCCATTTTTCTGGAAGCCTCCCCGGCCAGAGAATCTGGGAGAGTCTTGCGTCTTGGTGCTAATGAACTGAAATCGAAGGGACATTTCGCACCTCTTTACCCTCAGCAGGCCAAACTGACTTCGGTGACAACACGACCCTGGAATTTGTGCCAGGCAGGGAGATGGTGAGTTGATGTGTCTTCTGGAGTCCCGTGATAGCTGCCCTTGTTCTCGAGGGGAGGGGAACACAAGCCCACAAAGGCTCTCCTGTTTTAACTCAGCCTAGAAAAAGGCAAGACAAGGGGAGAGCTAGCTGGAATGTCCGAGTGCAGATTTTGTGGTGTATACTGGAGCCATGTCCCAGAACGAGGTTCCATTCCCATTGTAACTGTCCTCTCCTGACTTTACCTGTGAATTTGGATTGACCTCACCTTGCATCACCAGTGGTAGGGTGGGTGGGGTCTCCGCTGTGGGGCTGATGCCTCTTTCCCCAGAGGCTGGCCTCACTGTTGGCGGCCTGCCGTGATATCTCCTGCCCCCAAACACTGTTTTGTTACAGTGGTGACAAAAAGAGAATGGTCTGGAAGGTGTTCTTCTGTTTGACAGTAAGCAGCATTTGGTACACATGATCAGTTAATTTTGTGTGCGGGGTTGTTAGTGTGGTTTTTGGTTCGGATTGATGATTAACGAGCCATCGTTAACGTGTAGCACTTCTTAGGAGGTCCTGACTTCAGTCAATGACAGGTTACTTCTGTTATCTCCTTGGTCTTCAGGGTAAGCAGTGTTTTCTTGTGTCTCTATTGTTTCCTTAGTGCTGTAAATCTGTTTCTTTACCCCTGCCATACTTGTTAGTCACGAGACGGGATATGGAAACAGTGGGGCTGTTCCGGCCGTCTCTCCATGATGCTCTGGCTGAGGAAAGCCGTGTCAGAACCCGGACTCACTCGTGTCTGGGTCTGCGTGCTTTGAGTTTGTGCTCGGTGTGCCATTCGAACCAGAGTTCAGCCTCGAGCAGTTTGTGTTATACACCAGCCTCTGTTAGGCACCTCTGAAGGTGTTTGTCTGGGGGGACTTTCATCTCCTTTCTGAACTGTGTGTGTGTGCGCGCGTGTGTGTGTATTTTGGTTGGAGTCTGGCAGGAAGTCAGCTATTGTGTTGTGTTGTTTTTGAAGCTCTTTCTACTCTACAGCTCGTAGCGCGCTGTAGGAAGGCAGGAAGCCCAAAGTAACGTTTCATTTCTCCACTTTTTTTTGACGTCTCTGACTTGTCAGCAGAGGAACACGGAAGCGCGTTTTCCCCTGCCCTACTAAATCGGCGTCCACGTTCATCCGCCTCAAACAAGCGGGGCGAGATGAAAAGAGCTCTTACCGCAGAATCCTGCCTCCTCAGTCTGCCGGCGCTGCAGTGGCACGGCTCAACGGCGAGGGATGGTTACGAGCGGCGGCAAGACTGAGGGATCCTGCACTGTTGTCCACCGCTCGGCTGAGGCATGGCCCATTTCGGAGGTCACCTCACTGTCTGGTCCTGAATGAAATTGTGTGGGCTGCTAGTTAAACTTTACTGCCTTTTGAAGATGGGCTGGTATGGCTGTGTGTTTCCATTCATTTTCCGAACCAGGGTCACCTGGAGCCTATTTCAGGCAGCGTTGGGCACGGAGCAGGGAGCGGTCTGGCTGGACCACAGTCAGTCTGGAATCACTAATCAGCCTAGATTGCATCTCTTTGAGCTGTGGGAGGAAATGTGCACAGCATGGGGAGAACATGCAAGTGCTACATTCAGAATGGAGGTGGGATTTGAACCCTCATCCCTCAAAGAGAGAGGTGACAGTCCTAACCACTGAGCCATCTTGGTTAGGTGCGCCCCCTCCACCCAAATGTTGGTGATAGGGTGTAGGGAGATAGTTGGCCATGTAGAGTGCTGATCAATCAATGCTGGTGCTAAATGAGACTTCAAAACCTGTGGTGGGCGGGAGTATCCCAAACTAACCAATCAATCTTGGCAGGGTTTTGAAGCTTCATTTAGCACCAGCATTGACTGGTTAGTTCAGGATACTCCCACCTCATTTGTCCCATCACTACTGTAGACTGTGGCTTTGACCACCCTGTGAGCGGCCAGCTAGGCCCCCCGCCAGAGTCAGCTTTAAAAGACCTTGTTTGTTTATGCTTGTTTTCAGAGCTTCAGCAAGACATGTCATGTGACACATAAGGCCATGGGGCATGATAGCCAGGGGTTACTGCTGGGTGATCGTGCCACGCTGTACAGCTGAGGTTTCTGGGATAGCCCTGTCGTCCTGAGGCCCCTTGCCTTTTTGACTGTGCCGACCAGGCCTGTTATCTCCGAGGTCAAAAAAACAGCCTCAAAAAAGCTGACTTAATTATCGGGCCACAGACGACAGCACTCCGTTACTTTTCCGCTGACTCCATCGAAGCCAACCCCCTCGCTCGTTTTGTTCTTCAAAAGACTCGGTCGCAGTCATGGGCTGTTAGCGTTGTGTCTGTCCGCATGTCTGTGTGCGTTGGGAGTGAGTGAAAACAAGGCAAGGTCGGCACTCGAGCTTCCTGACATATAAACGGGGTGACTAAGCACTTGACGGGAAAGAGGAAGCACACGGTCTGCCTTTTTCGATAACGACGGTGCTGAGCTTCTCTCGCGCGGACGTCCACAACAGCTTGCCTCGCGGCCTTATTCACGGTCTGCTTATGTTCTCGCGTTCTGTTTGTTTGTCATCTGCGGTGTCCTCTGCCGTGTGCCCTGCGCTGTCTGGGACCAGCTCCAGGTTCACCGTGACCTTGTACCGGATCAGCGGTTATGCGAGATGAATAAATGCATGTAATGCCTGCAAACGGCTGTTATATGCAGCATATATTGCACACCGTCACCATAACTGGCATCCATTTCAAAGATGAATATTTGTGTAATAAATCTCATGATGCAATTCTAATCGATGACTTTGACAGCTCAAACTGTCATAAGCTGGGCGTTGATGTGAGACCCTCGTAGTGACGGCTGAGTGGCTTGCTGGCGTGTGGCCATGTGATGCCTGGGAAACTGATCCACCTCTGCTCTCATTGGTCAGCTTCGGGAGGTGTGGCGGAGCCCAGTGAGCAAGCAGGGGGAGAGTAATGGGCTGAGCCATCTGTACAGACTGTGTCCCCCCCCATCTAGACTATGGTGCTGCCCGATAAGACTGTATGTTAGACATTACCGGTAGTGTGTCAAGATCACCAGTCCTACTTCTAAACTACACCCCTCCCCCACCAGTTTTTACCATCTAATCTCTGAAAGAATGTCCCCCCCGGACCGCTCTATTACAAGCCGCGTGGTATCTGGACCTCTGTTTTCTGCACCGACAGTCAGACGTTTGCAGACGTTCCCCATTTAAAATTCCAAATTTTTGGGGCCGCGACAGGAACAGGACGTGATAGGAGAGATATCGCAGCTCATCTCTCCCTGAGCATGGGCTCGCTTACCCTTTGCTCACGTATCGCGGTGGGCTTCTGTCTTCCGGAGGATTCCACTTCGCCATGTGGCTATTGGCCTTTCATTGACCAGAGCTCCTCACATGTAGGCTACCCGGTGATCCACAGCGTGGAGGAAGATTGTCTTTTTCTGGTTCTTTCTTTTGGGAGGATGCTGGGGGGGCGTGGCCAGACAAATCGCCAGAGTGGGAATCAATCTGATTTGTTTCTAACAACGGTGTGGTTAAAATCCCGTGGAAGGAAAAAGAGAAAATCTTCTGCCAGATTTAATTATAATATTTAAATTTGGGTGGTTGCACCTTCCCGCTGTCAAGGAAACCTCTAGGGTCATGCCCCCTGGGGGTGGGATCAATGACAGCCCACCAGCAGGTAATGCTGCATTTAAATCGATGGTTTTGAAAGTGTTCGTGTATTTAAACTTCTGAATCTACTTCAGGGTTACCTGCCCCCTTTCATCTTGTGTGCCTGTATGTGTTTTATATTATTGTACCAAGGTTTTAAGAATGTTTAAGCAGAGCAATGTGGTGTGGATCTGTTTAATCAGCTTGTAGTGTTAGGCTTTGTGGGCTGGGTGTCTATGCCTGTGAATGGAAGGTCATTGGTTTAATTCCAATGCCTATCAAAAGTACTTGTCATCGATGGGCCCTTGAGCAGGGTTCTTAACCCCAAAACAACTTCTTGTGCTCTACCTCACTGTATGTTCCTGTGGCAAGATCATCTGTCATTTACCCCATGACCAACGAAGGGCTTCAGCCAAGAAAAGCTTGTTCCAGTTGGTATCCTCTGCACCTCTTGGACCATGTTTTCCTTCTCATCCTCCTCTTCTTCCTCCTCACAGCCAAGCACCTTGCTTCCGCTGCTTCCTCTGTAGACCATCGCCTCCTGTGTGGATCTGACCGGAGCGCCATGAGCAGGAAGCGTTTTGAGAGACAATTAAAAGACCCGACTTTCAGCTCATTTCCTGCCTCCCGTGGCTCCAGCAGTGTGTAGCTCCACAGCGCTACATGAAAGCAGCAATTATTTCGGTTGTGGGGGGGTGGGTGTAAAAATGACAAAGTGGAGGACAAATAACACATCTGAATAGCAGTCTCCCTCTCGAATACCTTGTTCCACTCTTTCCTGAGGATGGCTTCTGTTTTCACTCCCGGGCTGAGTTTTATGAGCTGTAATTAACAGTGGCCCCTTCCATTAGAGATTTAATGATTAATTATGCTTGAAAATTGGCATAGGCTCCGCCTCCTGATAGCACTTCAAAACACCGTCTGACGCTTTCATTCATATTAGGAGCCCAGAGCTTTAAGATCAACAGGAACTGTAATGAACCAACATGCTGCTGTCCATCTGAATGTTCTGCCTCACTGATGTTCGCCATATTGTGTCAATGAACCTGTCCTGCCCGGTGCCGGCCAGAGGAGGATGGGCCTCCCCTTTGAGTCGGGTTCCTCCCAAGGTTTCTTCCTCCTGAGGGAGATTTTCCTTGCTACTGTTGCCTTTGGCTTACTCTGAGGACCTTGGGGCCGGGGCTATGTAAAGCAGTTTGAGACAATGCTAATTGTTAAAGGCGCTATATAAATTAAACTGAATTGAATTGAACTCCAAAACTTCCCATACTTTTGTTATAGGAAGGGACGGAGGAGGAATCTTGTGCGAGGTAGACACCAAAATGACCCTGTTTGAGTGGCACAGGCCCTACTGTGTTAATGGAGCTAGGAGGTGCTTTCTGCTCTTTGTGCTACACCCAGTTTACCATCATTACCCATAATCCTGCAAGTCGATTACACAGTCACACTGCCCCGATCTTTAGTGACGTAGGACGAACAGCGACTGTACATACAGAGCAGGTCCTCTTGCTCAAAACGATGTGTTTGTTGGAAAGACTGCAGATCAGGCTTTACTCTGTGCTTACATCTTGCGAGGTGACACTTCCAGATTAGGCCAGTGTGGTTTTTTCATGCGGTTTGTGACAAAGTGAGGTCCTGAAACTAGCTTCTCTTCCATCAGACTGGGCAGAGCTTCTGAAACCTGCTGACCCCTTAGCGGTGTGTGGTGTTTTCAGCCCGCAGGATGGCTGAGTGTCCCTGTGTGCTTTTGCTCAGCTAGCTATCTTTTGTGACTTTACACAGAGAATCGCATGCCAGTTTAGGTGCCCCAGGTATGGGCGGAGGTGGGGACAGGCAGGTGCATCAGCGGAGCAGAGCTGTATGCGTCTAGCACCCTCCGATGTCGCGTCGCCCTACGTTTGCGGTGCAGGGGCCTGTTCGCCCACACAAAAGCTGTATTGTTCCCGTGTTACCAGCCCCGTCAACCTCCCACAGTCAGAGTCTGTTGAAATCGTCTGTTTCCGGGTGGGGTGGTGGCACACACGCTGCTCACTTCCTCCCGAGAAACAAAGGATGGACGGTTGGAGGGTTGGCCCGCGTGCGTGTGTGTGCACGCATGTGTGGATTCATTTTCACAAGTCCGCATTGAGCCATTGCTTAAATTTAGTTTACAGGAGCAGCTGTATGAGTCTTGACTGCTAACCCTTACCTTTGTTGCACCCATACTGTATATAATGTTTACCTGGCATTCCTAATCTATCAATATAGCTTTCAGGGTTGCCCGGTGAATAAATAAATTTTTTGTCCTCTTAATCTTAAGCGGCTCCTCACTGTCAGGTATACAAGCTACTCTGGCTTTTCCATTCCGGCTCCTGGTTTAAAAAATAAAACTGTTTACTGTTGAATCTGCGCCACCACAAGATAGCCGGTGCTGAACAGGGCTTTATCTGCCTGAACACCTTATATCACGGCTCATAAAAATGTCTAGCAGGTTATTTAGGTGTACGTTTTTAGTTATTTACTTTTGGGGGTTTAAATTCATCTTGTTTGGTGGGTTATTTCCCTCCCCATTTGGGGTGGAACGTCTGAGGAATTTTGGCTGTCTCTCATTGGGCGGTGATGTCAGCGGTATCTTGTCTGTATCTAGTATGTTCTATTGCTTCTGCGGTCTGTCAGCTCGGAGTGGGGCTCTTGGCTATGTCGTGATGTTTGCTGAATATTAGGAATGCCTATCTGGTGTGTTGATCTATCAGTTTCACACGATTGCTGTCCCAGTTACCCAATCGTGTTTGTGTCCGCGTGGTTGGCTGGCCATGTAGGGCCTGCCTCCTGCGCGTGAGGCTGTCTCTTGAGCTGCTGGATGGAGTATGGATTTGAAACTGGAGTTAAAATGAGAGTATGGCTGTGTAATTAACGTGTCTGGATGTGCTGGTTTGTCGCTGGAGGTTTAAGGGTAAATCCTTTTAAGATAGTTTCCATCGGAAGGTGTGTTATTGCATCAGCCTGGCCCCAGGGCTGCGCTGAATTTGCTAGTAAAAGTCACTTTGAGACGAGCGGTTTCGGGAAGGATTATCCGGAACCTTGTGTTCGTTTGAGATTTTGAAGAACTGGTGTCCCCGTGGCCGGAGAACACAAAGTGCCCGTGTCCTGGACGACGCATCCCTGATTCTGCTCCGGTTCTGCCAGCGGAGGTGCAGCTGAAGGTCCAGTTACCTGACTGGCACATTTTAATAAGTACCTCATGAGAGCAGAGGTCCTCAGATGGTCCTGGTAGGCGTAGAGGGCAAAGTGGGCAATGTAGTGGATGTGAGGGACAAACACACACACACACACATACTCTCACACACACGTAGCAGGTCATCTGAACAGTCTGAGAATATCAAACTGGCTAAATGAAATCTACACTGTCTCGGGGAGATCCTGCAACATCCTTGAAGAGGAAGGTGTGACGTATTCGTTTAAACCCCGCCCCCAGCAAAACAACACCTGCTGAGACCCTCACGTAGCCCACCTCTTGTCTCATTTTGCTTTTCTTTAATAGAGAATGAGCCTCAGTGTAACACGTATTAATATTGAAAAGCACTAGGCGTTGAGCCATATCATCTCTGCCAGCATTTCCTCTTCTTCATGTAGCCGCCAATTTGATCGTTCTCTCAGCACCTAAGCATGATTAACCTGTGAATTCCTGTAAGCCATGCTGTTCCCACCAGCAAAATTGATTCCTGTTCCCCCTGCTTTCACAGCATAATTGATCTGTTAATTAAAACAATTTGTATTGTGTTAGTAATCAATGCTATCTTGCAGTTCCAATTCTCAGTTCCCTTCAGTTTCACTGGATCCGTCTCGGAACGCCGTTATCTGTCCTGTGTCAGGGAACGAGCTTTCCCAGTACCAGGTGGACGGGTTCTAGTTTTCTCCTGCATTGGTTGACCGCGGAACATCTGAGTCCGTCAGTGTCCATTCGGTTATCTGGTCGCATGCTAGAATTTTAAACTTGTGTGTTGAACTGTCGGTGGTATGAAAATCACCAGGGGGCAACTGAGGGTATACATCACCGATTTGGGATGTGTGCCATATGGGCCCGCTCTTTAAGGACCCTCTGTGCTTCATTCTATTGCCAAGTTGCTCATGTTTATTTCCTTCCGTGCCACTCATCTGTGACATTCCTCAGGGCTTCACGGTGCCATCCAGATCGTATAAACGCTGCTGTGCCCCAAAGTGACCCCGCAGGCAAGGTTTTGGCAGTGTGGCTACCGTGTGTTTTCCTCCTCATTACCAAGCTCGTATGAAAGCGAAGTGGAGTTAGGGCTCCCCTCTCTGACAGTGGTGTGGTGGCGGCCTCCGAGACTAGAAGCCGTTTGCGGTCTCACAATTATTCTGATGTCAATTACCTCGGGAAGCTGTTTTAATAAGCCCTCCCTGACATGGAGTGGTTACAGCTGTATTGAGTGGGTGAAAAGCTAGTGCTCTCGCTAACATAAACCACACGACCAGTCGGACGGCAGCCTGACCTGGGTGGCCTGAATGCTGGCCCAGATCTGCACATGGAAGGTTCTGTTCTGTGCCGTGACCCAGATGGAAAGATAACATTCTGCTCGAGGGTGTGTGTGCTCTGCAAGAATAAAATCTGAACACCTCTGCAAGTTTGGCCTTTCTGAGGGTGCTGGGCCTAGTGTTGGTGTGGCAGCCGTGGTCCTCCCTCATGTAATTGCCCCTCCTGGGAAGTAAGGCTTACTTCGGTGTGCCGAATTCTGTTACCCATGATGCAATAGACCGATGACTGGGGAATCTTCTAAGGTCAGGCTCTTGGATTTACACAAACTGGCATGTCTATATTAAAGGGTGGCTTTTGACAAACAGGAAACAGTCACACAGGCAAACTGGCCCAGACGCATTCTCCCGCTTGCTGGCGTCTGCTCTTTTCGGTGTCTTCAACTGTCGTTAGCTTAGTGATCGCCGCTAACAGCGTGATGCTACCGCTGCTCCTACCCATATGTCTTCAGGTCCGTTTGCCCGTTGCTGTGCTTCCTGTGTTACTCTGGCAGTACAAAAAGCTGATGTCAGACCGATTTTTAACTCCCGTATCTGTCTGCTCGCTGAGCTGCATTTGAATTATAATTATTTAAAATTTTTCTTTAAGCTCTGAATGAATGCCCTCCTGCCCAGGGGCCAACAAAATAAAGCTGCCCACTACAATTGGTGGGTTTTTTAATTAGGATCGGAATTGTTTTTTTACATTAATTTCTGACATAGACAAGTAAATGTGGCTAAGTGAATAAAAGAGTAGTATTTAAAACCAATTAAGCGGTGATAAATATCACCGTACGATTAAAGTGGGCTGGGTGAGGATTACATAAAGCATCTTCCTTAAGGCCAGACACACAAATGTCACATTTCTGGAGGTTATTATATATCATAAAACCACTGGTATTGTTACTTTTTTTTTTTTTTTTTTAAAAAGTGTATTTGCCATCCGGGTTTATTTTTAATATGTCGCGATGTCGCTGGTGGGGGAGAAGGATGGCAGGTTTGGTGTACCGGAGCCAGTCTTGGTTCTCCCCAGTTGCGGTGACAGGCTGCTGTTTTGCGACAGCCAAACGTGGGAATCCTGTTTCCTGAGGAACGACACCGAGACGACCTGTCAGCCCGAATAGGAAATCTCTGCGGGTCTCAGTCGGCGCTCTATGGTAAGCCCGCATGTTTATCTGCCATGGCAGCCATGATATCGGTGTGTATGAATGAAGGCAGGACGGAAGGTAAACGCACACAGGTGTAGGTTTTCTGTATCATCTAATCAGGGTTGCTTTTGGCAGCAGATGTTCCTGCCGACAGTGAAGTACAAATGGGGAAAGCTTGGGGTCAGATGGACTTAGAGAGCTGTTAGTGACTACAAGCAGTTAATCTCTTTACTCAAGGGCCCACCGGTGATATGAGTGGTCTGCCTGACATGGGATTTGAACACACATCTTCCAGACATGGGCATAAATCCCAATCCTTCCCCCACCATGTTAAGGATGGTGTTGTTATGAGGGGCCCTGGGCCCCCGTAAACATCCTGCCGGTCTGTGGCACCTGGAGCTCTGTACTATCGCAGGGTAAGAATGAAATGCTGACAGGCAGCACTGTGTAATACAAGCATCTTAAGGAGCCCGGCATGTGTTAAACTAGCCCCCGGGGTTTCTCTCTGTGCCCGTGACGGCACGGGCATGACTTCTGTCGTCTAGACAGAAACACGAGAAACGGAATCAAAACTGAGCTTTTTTTTTTTGTCAACTTTGAAAAAGTGTGAAGGAAAAGGAATTTCTGTGGTTCTATGACACTACTTATACAAATGGCTCGTTTACTGGAGAGCTGATGCTTAGATGCTCCACCCCCCCGTGTATTGACTCATATTAGCCCGATTCTCATCAGCTACGTGTCCTGTGCTTTTGTAGCGAGCTCAGCTCTGGGGTTTCTGGACATCTGTGGTTTTGGGCATGAAAATGCAGGCGTGGAGTAGCCAGATCTGTGTGGTGTTTTCTTTTCACTGTTACTCGGTGGATGGTGGGATTGTGGATAGCTGGAGCAAATGAAAAAGAAGATTTAAGAACGGAGGTGGGCAGCGTGACGTTTCGGGCAGACCCTTTAAAGATTCCGAGCTGCTTGTGGACCAGGAAATGTCAGAACTTCTTTTTTTAATAGACCTGGTAAGATCGTGAAGGACGTCCAACTACAGAACTTCACATCAACCTGTAGGGAGATGGGAACCTGGCCTAGGAGGCTGTGAGGAAACCTCCATCTCATTCTCACCCCAGTGTGGCGCGGATAAACTGAGCTCACTGCTGAGGCATGGTCGGTATGGCCATGTTTAACACTTCTCTCAGCTCTACTTGGACAGTTAATTCCATGGCAGAACACAGCAGAGAGTTGTATTGGTTAATTACTCCCCCGTCTCTCATATGCTGTGGCTGCCAGTTTGCCTGACTGCCCCTCTTATCAGGCCTCAGTAAACAGAATCCTCGGGTTGATGTAGATCTTTCCTTTGGGCCCATTTAAATCACCAGTGTCAGCATCTGAGGCCTTTAAAAAAAGACCTTAATTTATCAAAGGCTTCTGCACACTGGCACGTGAACTCGAGTTTACCTGATAACCTTTGAAACGATTATATAAAACTAAACAGAAAGGCCATTTAAACATCCTCTGGTGTTTCCTACAGAGCCGCTGTGCCGGTGAAAATCATCTCGGGGAAGTGTAAATGATTTCCACCCACCTCTTTGCCCAGGAGCATGATCCAAGTGCTATTTCATTTCTGGAGCTCTGATTCTACACTGCCAGCTCTCAAACACTGGCGGGGGTGGGGGAGGGGATGGGGGGTGGATATATACACAAAATACAAAAGTCAAAATTGGTCTAGAAATAACTGCAGTGTGTAAGGGTCTCTGCTCATTAAAATTTTTCTATTGAGGCAAAAATGTTTTCAACACCCTCTCGTTCACTCTGTCTGTGACGATGAAAGAGTTTCTTTTGCGATTATCTGCTCTCTTTAAGGAGTGTGTTTTTTAGGCTCAAAGGCCTTGCATTGCGTTTGCTTAATGTCACAGTTCTGTTCACCCTGTTTTACTCTCCATCTCCACGAGAACGTTTATTATAGCGCCTTATGCTGCATCAGTAGCTTAACCTGCAGGTCTTTACAGTGACGTTTCGCACATCAAAAGTGAAACTTTTGGGAACCTGTTAGCAGTGACCTTTATGCAGGAACTATTGATAACACGGTGACCTGATGAGGTCAAATCTGTGCCCACATAGCCGTTTGCATGTTACCGTAGTGGCAGTCATACGCTGTTACTGAAATGCGAAAATATTTGGTCACTAGATTCAGACCGACGGTACTTATGTACTTTACAGCTCCATCATTTTGAGTGCTCTGCCGTTTATGAGAAACTTGAGTTAAGTGCACCTCATCTAAATTGTCAAAGAGGAGATTAAAGTGTGGAATCTGAGCAGAGTGTCTGGGTGTGTCTTTTAAGCTCCTGGTCACCGTGCATTCAGGAGGAATCTTCATACGGCAGCAAATTATGATGTGGCGTACAGCACGGGAGTTCACCGTTTTGTGGGTGTTGGGAGATTGGCTGATGGGGCGCGATAGGACGATGAAGCCGAGGGAAGGTGAAGCATTCTGCTCTTATCTAAGCTCCTGTGAACTCCTCGATATGCCTTTTATCTGTGAGATGCTCCTTATCTTGCTGGCAGAGGAAGCGCAGGATCTAATTTTCCCTTATTGATGTGCGCCCCTCGAAAGAGAAGAATTACGGCAGCCGCCATCTGTTAAGCTCACGAGTGCTCTTGAACGCTAGGCGCCGAGAACATGGCTATCGTTTTGATGGCGTTGTCAGGGAGCGCGCTCAGAAGCTCCTCCTGGGAGCCCGGGAGATTGTCGGTTTGTTCCGGTTTGATATTCCAAACCGACGCTGGGAACGTGTGCTTTTAATGTGGCAGATGTCTGTGAAATCTCAGCTGGGACGTTGGGCACAGAATAGCGGGCTGATAAAACAAGGGCTGTTTCAGAGAAGCAGAAATAATTTCTCTGGGATCTCTTGGGGAATTCTGTGTGTTGCTCAGATGTTGCATTCCCCGCACACAGACGCACATGTCGGCTTGGAGCCTTGTTTGGCTTTGACGTGGTTTTCTCGCGCGATTGTTGTCTTAAAGGCTTGGAACATGCACAGAAGACAGCAGGCCAGCTTCGTGGTGGCTTCCCCTCATGCCAGCCTCACTTCCTGTCCCCCTCCCCGCCTGTTCCGCACCATTCTTATCTGCTTGGCAATCTCCGGGTCGCTGGAAAAAGCCCGAGCCGGCGGGCAGAGGAACGGAGGCACCATGAGTTGTGATGGTGGCTTTCCAGAAGCCATGATGTTCTTGCGCTGCGTTTTCAGGACCGTTGGCGGTTAGTCATGCTGTTTCTGTTCCAGTGGTTAAATGTCTCAACCCCCGCCCCCCACGTTTTGATTCCCCGACTAACGAGCCTGTTTCGTGCATGAGTAAAACATTGTTAGGGCTAACAGGTGAGGGAGTCAGTCAGTCAGTCAGAAATTAGGCCTATCTCTAGCGTGCGTGCATTCGCGGTCACGTTCCTCCAGGACCCTTTATTAGCTGAGCCTCCTGGGAAATTCTGCTCGGTCATCAAAAAGCCAGCAAAAGGATAAAAGCGTAAGATGGACTAGTAATCAGCCAGATGACCGCCAGCTTGCTTTTAGGACCACTGAGCTTTTATTATAAAGACTGGACAACGGTCATGTTCACATGTGACACATCTATGAATACGTGAGGCCTGTGTTTGTTTCTTGTTGTGGTGGGAAGACAAATTATTTTTTTTCTAGGTATTCATTCTTTTTCTTTGTTTTTATGGTCCTGCAACATTTCTAATGAAATTTCATCGAAATACAATGGAGTTGTGTAAAAATGGAATTCTTCTTATTTTCGTCTGGTGGTTACTGACCCGCCGACATCTGGAAGTCGATCTTTGTTTTTGTCTAAGGCGTTTAAAGCACCTTACGTCGGGAGAGGTCCTGTAATTTAAAGTTTGACTGGCAACACGCAGGAAACAATGAGTGCATTGGAAGGATAGCTGGCCTAACGGACAACGAGGCCTTGTGATGGACAATGAGATCATTTCAGTTGTTTAGGGTGCATTCGTGTGCAAATGAGTGGCTTTGGGGGGATTGGGTTCCAGACTACGATACAGCGCTGTGCTAGCCGGCCCTGAAAAGGATGTCTGAGATATGCTAAAGTAAAGAGATTTACTTTCTGATGAGGGTGAGATCTGCCCCCACAGCCATGTCTTTCAGTTTGTACGGTGCGTTAAAACCTTCACCATCTTCAGTCTATTTGTCGCGTCTCACACACCGTATGAATTAGGCTTGTGCCTTAACTTTAAATTTTGCACGTTCTTTGTTTGCTTTCTGTCTGACCTAGGATTTTTAAGCAGTGCTGTTTGCTGTTGCGCCAGTGCAAAAACTTGGCATACAGCACAGTGTTCTTAAACGGGAAACAAACCGAATATTTTATAAAGTATATAAAGTTATAAAGTGCTTGTGAGCCCTGAAGTTGTGCTTGTGTACGTGTTCGTGAGCAGTCCACGTGTTCGTTCGTGCTGATAGTAATAATTTTAAAGGATAATATTACATATCTTAGACAGTGTTTAGTTTTTGTAGACTTTTGTTAATCTTGCTGAAAAAAATGCCACTACCGGAAGGCTGTTAGCAGGCAAAGGGGAACCCTGCTAATCAGGTGTTTCCTACCATTCCGATGACAGTTATAGGTGAGCTTAGCTGTTTAAAAAAAAAAGGCGGGAAAACACGGTCGAAAACCCTGGGCTTAACACGAGGAATCGGAAACCTTCTGGGAGTGGCTGTCGATAACTGGGAACAAAGTGTCCGTTTAAGGCTGCTGTATAATACATATGGCAAGGCCATGGCAAAGAGCTCCTTTGTTATGTATATTTGATGGCGAGGCACTGTCGGCTCGTGTATCACCTTTACTGAGGTCTTCTGGTGGAAAGCCCAGGCCTTCAGAGGTTCCTGTTACAACACAGTATAGCACGGTACAAGAGACCAACGCTTTGGGTTAAAACACCAGGATTTCAAGTCAGTCGGGCTCTCGGCTATCACATCACGTAGATGCTGACCCACAGGTGCTCTTCCTGCTACTCTTGTGGAAATATTTGGGCCTGTGGTCTGTTTGCCACGTGGTGGCCTGGGGGAGGGTTATTTTTAGCACTTTTCATCGAGTTCCTCCTCAGTAGTCCTCATATCCTCTTGATTCTGGTGACTAAAATAGCCAGAGCCCAGATGTGAAATTGCGGACCGAGCGATTTCTCCGCCTCGCTGCCACGTTCCCTATATTTAACGCCGCGCCATCAATATTTAACCTCTGGCATTGATTACTTGCTTCACAAGAATGGCTCCCTCGCCCTTAGCGGAGGTGACTCACTTAATGGGAGGCTCAGGTTTCCACAGATAAATAAGAGATGACTTTGTCGGGGCCGCTGTTGTCACAAGAACTTCTGGAGGATCGCTATAGTTCGAGGATGACGGCGATATCATCGGTGATTCTCTTTAACAATGCCGGGAGGGGTTCAAAGAGACCAAGCAAGAGGATGGGCTATGGTTGGACACGGTGAGGTTGCTAACTGATGGAACAAGTGGGCCTGAACGTCGTTAGGAAGGTGCTCAGGTATACAGCCAAGGTCTCTCTCCCCGATGTCTAGTGAAGAGTTTACTGTCGGGGACACGATGGCTGGGTTGAGGTGAGTCACAGGAAGCCGGGGTGGGTGTGATTCTGAATGTGGAGCATCCTCCACTATGCCAGCTGCTACTGAGCTCTAAAACCCATCTGTTGCTCCGGTCTCCTAGGAAGTCCCGGCCTCGTCTTCTTTTTCCGGTGACAGGAAGCACACTGGCCAGCCACAGTTCCTCCGTTTCCGTGCTGCTTTTCCACAGTCTCCACAGAGTGATTCCATCGGTCGGTCTTAATAGTAGGAGTTAGTTATGAGTCACCAGACCTCATCCTCATGTGGGTCAACGGGACGCTTGTTACCATCAAGAGAGCCCGTGACTGAGACGGCAGAGTTTACGCAGTACGTGAGCACAGAGCCACAGGCTAAATGTGACCGTGAAAGATGTAGGTGTTTTATATTCGCAGGTCAGTCCATCTTCAGATCCTTGTGCCTCGGTGCGAAGCATTTTGGATTCCATTGCAAATCAGTTCTTCACAGAGGCGAGGAGAGGATTTCTGGAAAGTACCATCGGTTCACACTCTGGTGCTGGACAAGCATGTATATGAGTTGTTATTTTAAGATGTAGCTCCTGGAAAGGGGGGTTGCTTGTTTAGTTCTACATAATTAAGTAATTCCCAGTGAGTTGGCCGTCTGTGGTAGGGGTAGGCATGGCTAATTAGGTTTATAATCACCTTGAGCTGTTGGGTCTTTAGCAGTAAATGGCTTCTCAGACATAGGCTGACGTAATGTAGTGACCTGCAGGATGAGTGGTGTGCAATGAGACTGGAAAAGATGGATTTAATCTTCCGACTTCATCTGGGTACCTGCAATGAATGTGAAAGTCTTGTCTTTTTCAGGCAAGGTTAAATCGCATAATGCTCCCTGTGATGCATGAATTCATAGCCTGCTTTGTTTTTTTTTTTTTTCGTTTGTTTGTTTGTTTGTCTTTTCCAAGTTTGGATCGTAGCTGGCTCAAACACCATCTGCTCTCTCAGTGAGTCCTCGGAGCGATTCATGTCCTCGCGAGCGAGCTTCTGGTTGGTTGCTGGGGGCGGATGCTCGACTCGTTCAGCTGGGAGCTTAATGCTCCTTGGACAAATTCCAGAGAACCATCATCATAATGTGGCGCCATCTTCTATCAAAGCATTTCTTAAGCTGAAGAGCTCAAAAACAACACTGAACAATCGATATCAAACCGGGAAGGTGCCCCTTGTTATCCTACCAGTCGAATCAAGGAACAGAGGAGCCAGGAACTACTAAGACGACAAATCCTTTGAGTGTAATTTTTTTATGTTAGACTCTTCAATATTAGACCTGCTCTTAACTTTGAGCTTAATGGCTTCATCTGGCAATATTAGCACAAGTTAACATAAGTGTGCTCTTTGGACAGACATTCAAGGCTTTGGATCTCTTCTCCCCGTTTCTGTTCTGACTGGTAGCTTCTCTTTGAGTTGTAGATGTCACATTTTCCTCTGTCACAGCCACCGAAGCAAGAAGTATTCTCTGAGCAGTTTCATCATTTAAGGGCTGTAGAAGAGGACCCATGGAAGGGCGGCTGTGCCAGTTTTTACGATGATGAAAGCTAGTAAATTCTGCAGCGTAGCTCAACTTAGTGTGGAGATCTTTCATAAGTACTGCGCGCTTGTTCGGTGAATGCCTTTCAGATGTGTTTTTAATGAGTAGTAGTAAATGCAGTTCGCCTCATCGAGGACTTCAGAGAGTATGGAGAGCTTTGCCTCTTTAAGATCCTCTTCCAGTAAATGATCCTATCTCAAATATCGTTCCACCGATCCAAACTGCGGACTTCCGTAGAGATTAAGTGACACTTCGAGCAATCGAAAATTAGCAGCATCCGGGGCTCGGGTAACCCTTCGATCTTCCCGAGCACAGCTGAGCGTACCGTCAGCTGTCTGGGCAGGTGTGTCTACCCGGTTTAAAAAGGACATGGGGATCACCTGAACACGAAATGTACAGCTCTGAATGTGCTGTGCCTTTCCCCCGTGATCGTCGTGTCTTCCATCAGAGGCTAAATCGGCACAGCTTGATTCAGGGTTCAGGCTGCACTCAGGTATATAGAAGTGCCGTGCGATGGCATTTCCGGAGGATTCCACATAAGGATGGTATAACGTCATAATGTCTATGGCTTTAACAAGGTTCTATTTGCTTATGCCATGAACACAGGTACTTATGAAGTCGCTAGTTATTCACTTACCCCGTCTCACTCTCCTGTGAGAGAGACATGCATGTACAGGTGAGAACAAAGCCTGAAAGGGGCCTACTGTCCAGCCCCCCGGAGCACTTTTGGCAGTTTAGGCTCTTGCCAACAGCCTGACGGTGCAGTGGTCACGATAACCGTAACCCCAGCAATTTTGTGGCCACAGACTCCTGACCCATGGAGCTTCGTCTGGTGTTATTGCTCAATCTGTTTATTGTGTTATTATGTTGTATGTTTGTAAGTCTGTCTAAGCTTGTATTTCTATATTTTTTTATGGTAAATCTGTGAGATGGTGAGAGTGACATGTGTTCACGTGGTTACAAACAGGCACACATGCCTTCTGTGCAAATCACAGGAACATGTGCATCAGCCCACCATGCACATTAGGTGTGCACATTTAATGCATTGCATCCTCTGGGGGTTTGTGTTTTATTTTAAAATGTGTTGTTCAGTCGTCCTCAGGATGTCCCGTGTGATGATTGGCACAGCGCCTGCAACTACTGCCGAGTTTCTGAATCCGCTGACACAATTTGCTGTTTTCTGCGGCTTGTGAACTGTTTGGGAGCAATATCACTCCAGTTGTCATGTTGGAAGCAGACCTTCTTCCGTCTCAAAGCGAAAAACTGGGGACAGGAGGCTGGGGTATAATTTGGATGGCAGAATGTGCCTCGTCATGACGGATAGCAGTTTATCGTGAAAGAGAGTGGTGTGGCTGTGCAAATTCATTTCTTTGTTTTATTTTGGATGAGGAATGAGGCGGGATCGTATTGTGCTCTGAAAGTAACGGCTGGACAGCTGCATTTCTGACCTTTAGAGTAACAGCTGGCGGAGAGGAGGGTGGAGGAATGAGGAGGGGAGAGGAAGAGGGGTGGAGAGACTGGAAGAGATTGCATTGCAATTTTCAGCTGTGACTTGGCAGATACCTGCAGCACATGTGTTGAGTTAAAGATCTGTCTTGCGGAAGTGTCATGCAGAGGAATTCCAGTGCTGCGTATTTTAGTGTTGCCTGTTATATAGTATGTATGTATGCATATAAAACTTCATATTTTTATAGGGTTATCAACATGAGAAGGGGGTCCTCTGGGATAGGTGGGCCTCTTTTGGGTTGGTGATGGACTACCTCTGGGATTGGTGGCTTGGGATAGACCTTCTCCAGGATTTGTGGGTTGGGATTTGTGGTAAGGATTTGCCAATCAGAAATTCAGTATTGGTATCAGTTAGAATACTGACCAGAAACACCAGATCGGTTTTCAGAAAAAAATAAAGTTATAACCCGGTACAATAAATAGACAAGCCTCTCTTTGCATTACCAAATCGACATTCTGTTGTGTAATTATTCCTTTAGGGCATTGGAGTTTTTCGGTTTGAGCATTTTTATAAAATCACTATATTACATATGGTATACGAATGGTGTAAAAGTTGTGTGATATGTGTATGATTAACTCTGTATAGTACAGTACTGTGCTAAAGTCAGGCACACAGAAGCCATTTGAGGCCATTTATCTGGGCAGAAAGTGTACATTGGCTTGGGAAAAAACAAACATAATTTGCCATCAAACTGTATACTAATAAACAGTAATGCAACCAGAATTAACAAGAATTTCTTCTGCTTTCAAAAATGTTCCTGATATCTGATTGGATGGCTAGAAGGACACAGCTTTGATTCCTAAATCTCTCATTAGGAGCACCCCAGTCATTCCATGTATTTGTTAAATTTCATCACTGGCT
>JAACJT020000034.1:15316297-15342493 GCA_009936485.2 Gymnarchus niloticus
GCTGTTCCGTTTTTACAGTGCAAATTGTGAAAAGGAGATTTTTTTGGTGTGGTTTTTTCCTTTGAGGCCAATCTCCCTTTTTTTTTTTTTTTTATAGAAGGGAAAATATGTGGGGAAGCCCCCCCCCCCCCCCCCCCCATGTGCTCTGTTCCTACTGAAAGACCTTTTCCCTGGGTCTCATCTTTGATGGCAGTCCACATGGGAGCTATACATGGGAGTTTCCAACGTAATAAATGGAAGGATCTTTTTTAATTACTGTCAGGACTGTGACTGGACCCATCCTAAAATGTTGGTTGGCTTTATTGCACAGAAACTGGTGATTGTGTCCTGAACGGCACGTTAAGGCCAAACTGAAGTGTTTGTGAGCGTGACATCGCGATTTCCCGAGTAGCAAGCCCCAAACGGTCGTTTTAGGGTCATTCGGAGCGGAATCCTCACTCTTGGAGGAGGCCGACCTCAGTTCTCTCTGCGCTGCGGTCAGGCTGGAGTTGATCTCGCCTTGTCAGCAGTGCCTCAAGAACTGTGACCTAAATCCACTTGGGTGGCCATTCCTGCCCCACGACGGGGGAGGGGCGATCCCGCACCTTCCATGGTGTGGCCGTGAGCCTCTTCAAGGGTTTAGTGTGAAGCACGGGACTGCCACAGAACATAGGGAAAACAAGAATGTACAATCTAGGCAGAGTCCTTGAACCAACGATGTACCGGAGCCATTATAGTTTCTTATTCTTGATTCGGCGGTGTCCTGTGGGCTATCATCGCTCAAGGTTGCCAGTGTACCAGGGGACAGTGGGGGGATTGCCCCAACCGAAGGGGATCCCTGGAATCTGTGTTTGGTTGGGCTGAGGTACACCTCCTCTCTAAGTGGCCCAATGCTCTGATTTAACAGGGGATTAGGGAGTGCTCAGCTGTGTGCAATTATGGTCATGGCTCCAGTGAGCTGGGGGGTGGGGGTCTTCTCGGTAACACCCACTGTGGGTGGCAAGTGTTGTGCATTCATACTTCAGTTAATGGTGTCTGCTTGTAGTTATTTTGCGAATTTACCCTTTGCTTGTGTAGCAAAGCCTCTCATTTACACTCTGTGGCAGGTGAGTGGTACGTTTAAAAAACACAAAAAGAAACACCTTGGTTGTCTTCTCACATGCTGCTCAGATGTCCAGGTATCCTTGTGTCTGTCTGAGTGCCAGCTGTCAGTACACGTGGCACAGAGGAAAGAGAAAGTACACGCTGTCTGTCTGACTGACAGTACCTTCCCCTTCGGAGTCGGGCAGGATGTCTGCTTAGTTCTCAACCCCCCCACCACCAAAGCTTCTGTGCTGCCTGCTGATGTCATCTTGCAGGAAGGAGGAATCCAGCCATTTGGCTCTGTTCACTTCTCTCCCCCGTCATGTTGAACTTGAGATTTGCTCTGCTGGGGTGGTAATGCTAAGGTGCCCCCTGTCGTGTGGAGCTCAGGCACTGTGCGTACTGCCGGACGGTGCTGCTGTGCGGTTAAAGAGCTGGACATGCATTGTGTACAATGCTCCTCTTTATAAAGGTCAGAGGCTGTGAGATTTCACACAATGGCATATATAAAGCTCTTCACCCCAAGTAATAACCCCCAACTCCAGATGTGTGAGCCACATCTGTCTGATTTTGATCTTCTCTCTGCACTAGTGCATGACGATGTGTAGCTTAATTTGGTGTGTTGTTCAGTTTGATTAATTTAGGAGATTTCCACGACCTTGAGTGGCTCTTCCAGGCACGGAGATAAATGAAAACAGCCGTTAGTAATCTTGTCCTGTGTTAGTGTTCGCAGTAAAGCGTGAAATAATTTCATCTCGCCGCCAGATGCAGCTTCTACGGGGGGGGGCATCCTGAAATGGGACCGGAAGCACTGCATTATCACCCAGACCTTTTGCACCATGCAATTCTGGTTGGATGACACTCAGCTCAAAACATTTTGACGTTAATCCCGAAGAGTATGGCTGAGTGACAGAGGAACATCTGAGAGGAAAGGATGGTGGTTCTCTTGTAGGGTTCTCTCTGTAGCACTGTTGTGAGAAAATACCACTTTGATTTTCCAAACCTGCTTGTAGGTAGTCAATGGGAACCTGGAGCCGGTTCCGGGAGCACAAAGCACAAGGCTTGGATAACGCTCAGCTACTGTTGCCCATTTTTATGTGTATAATATTCTAAAATAAACAAATTACAGTAAGCCTTTCATCTCAGGAATGGCTTCTTGGGTCTCCTGATGAGCGACATGTCAGACCACCGCTGTGGGACTGGGGGGGCTTCCTGCCGCGTTTGCTCCAGTGCAGTCAGAATTGCCTATATTTAGGATTTTTCAGGTTTTGCCGGATGTGGGTGTTTAGAAGGTGTTGATGAGCTACCTTGGGGGAGGAGTTCGCACTTCCTGTGTGTGAGAGAAAATATGACAGAGAGCCCACGTGTGTAGCTGATGCTATGCTGGGGGGGGGGTGCTGAGGCTGGAGAACACAGGAACTCTTTACTCTCAGTGGGGGGGAGCTTCACAGTCAATATGGGCCTCTCTGAGGGACAGAGCCGATCGCCCGGCAATTTTCCGGGGGTATGACATTTCAGAGCTGCCGTTCATAGCCAGGAGGCTGCATGGGAGAGAGGCGATGGGGTTGTCATGGAGAAGAGAGCTGCTTGGGTAGGTGTTTGGTGGTGACTGCCTTCCTCCGTCAGGTCCTTAAAAATCCCTGCAGTCAGATCTGCTCGGCAGCATGACACTCAGCCGGTACTGTCCACCCCTTCCTCTCCACTGGTCAGGGGACGCTGTCCATCTTTGGCCAGCCTTCCTTTCTCTGCCCGCCCCCTCCCCCTTCATCACGCCTCTCATTCGGACCGTGGGTCCTGTCCTGCACACTGCCTGCCCGTGGCCTCTTTGCTGGGCTGTCCCCGGTGCATCTGCCTCCTCTGGACCTCTCCCAGGAGCCTGTCCTGCCAGATGGTATTCTGACTGGGATCCTGTCCAACTGTGTCTAAAATAAAATAAAATTAAGAAAACAATAAACAGGCTGAATTTGAGCCAGTTTAGAAGTCAGATAACAAGCAGAGGTGGAAATCTGGCCCAGCAGGAAAGTGTTATTATTGTGCTAACTGATGGTTATCTTAGCAGAGCTGTGCTTCACACACCCCACCCCTTGTTAGACAGCTGCCTTGGAGGCCAGATTTCCACGAGGGCAGTGTCTGTTTCCTGCGCCATGTGGTGCTTTGAGACGACTGAGCGGATCCCTCAGGTCGGGCCGATCTGCCGAAGGTCCAGCTGTCTGTGCGGGAGTCCTACTGAGAGGCTGTACTCGTTTCAGCTGAACGGCGGGAAATAGATGCCTAATCTGGCCTGATCAGGGGATTTATGTACGCCGAGGGCGACACAAAGTGAAAAAAACAGTGTAGCCTTGCAGCTGTTGAAGAACAGCGTATCCCAGTGATTTAAGCAACTTGCTTTTCCGTTTTTGCACGTTGAAGCGGTCCTGTTTCATTGGAGTAGTTACAGGAAGGAGATGTGGATTTCTCACTTTCTGAGCTAGATACCCATGGCAGTTGTTTGTGCCGCAAATATTTTCGGCTGGCAGATGAAATGTTTGTTTGGTCAAATGATTTTTGTTGGGGCTGAGATCCAGTGCTCCCTGGGAAGCGGGCATGGGCACGTTGGCCTTCTTTCTGCCGAGAGCTTTGATCTGCTCTCTCAGAGAGTCAGTGGGCATCCTAGGCATCTGAAGGAAGACATCAGCTTCACTCGGTTCCTGGGCACCCTTTGAGATCACTTTGCTCATTTCTGCAAAGGTGCAGAGCAACTCAAGGTGTTTGAAGAATCCTGCACAGAAGGGATGGGTTCAGCATTGAAGAGTCGTTCAGCAGGATGGGATACAGCCATTTAGAAAATACGATTCTGCGAAAGGCTTCCACTCTCATGAATTAACCTCATGAAACCTCGGAAGTTCTTTGCTGGCCGCTTGGTGGCTGTGTGTGTGTGGGTGGGGTGTATGAGGCAGCCATACGTCGTTTCTCTGAACCTTCTCTGAGCTTTTTTTGGCGCCATGGAAACCAATTCCCAAGTGAGCTCCTAGAGCCTTAATTTCTGCATTTGAGACGCTAGTTGGACTTCTAAATGGCGCTGGTGTGTATTTTAAGTGTTGGGGGGTACAATGTCCCTTCCCCCCTCCTCCAACCAGGTGGCTCTATTACAAACCATGTGCTTTTTATTATGCGTCTTAGAGACGATCCTCCTCCCCTTTCCGGAAGGATCTCCCCTACTTCTGCAAGTGTGCCTTCCCCGCGGGCTGTTAGACACTTCAGTGTCCTACCATGCAGATCTGTGGTGTGAAAAGCATACTGTTGTCGACCTGGAGTAGTAATACATTCTCTCCTGGCTGTCGCCACAGCAACGGGCACAAGTTAGCCTGGGGGCAGATATCCCCTCTGGTCAGGGTGAGGGCCCGAGTCCTGTCTCCGGCTCGGCTAAATCCAGCATCAGCTAACTGTCAGCTTCAGATTTGTACAAGAGAGACGAGAAGAGAAGTTAAAACAAAGAAATTGGATCAAATTCTCAGCTCTTGTGTTTCTTTTTGCTTGCAGGCATGGTCAATCCATCTCTGAGAATTTCCTCCACATCTAACATTTTCTGCTCTTTTGAGCCAAAGCTTGCCAGATGGTGTTCAGTCTCATCTCTTCTCCTGGGTTGAATGAGGAGATGCTGTGTGCCGGAGGCCCCCCCACCACCACCACATGAACGAACCGATTTGGTAATTTAGCGGTTACTAATTGCGCTAACGGCACAGGCTTGTCCGGATGGTGCTGATTGTCAGAAGCCAGTAGAACTGTCCATCGGCCCCAGGTTCCTCTACCTGATCCCATCAGTCTGATCCTAATTGAACCCAAAGCTGACACCGTACGTGTTGATCAGACGTGCTTATTAACAGCCTGGTGTGAGGCGCAATACATCATGCCAGTGTGATTCTATTGCCCCCCCCCCCCCCAAATCTTACGTTGCGCTAATGAATATCGATAGCGCAACACTGGCGTCGAAAGTCTCACGGCCCCGTTGTGGCGTTGGTGGGCGATTGATGAAAGGAGATGGGTTTGTGGGGCTTCTCCGTCGGCCTGAACCAGGTGTGTCAGGCATGTTGTTTAAAACGCGCTCACTGTTTACCACCGACTCGGCTCTTCGGCTGCACACCTTTGTGCTGCGGTGCTGTTTTGTTAACCCTAATGTAAATCACCATCTGGTGGCTTTGTGAGCCAATTATTTGATTATTCAGACTGATTGCCCCACGAGGGCCGTCTGGAACAATTTAGCCCCATGACTGGAAAACAGATGTTGAAATCCGAGCTAATAATCTGGCAGCGGCGTCTCATCCCCAGGCCCGAGTGGTGGCGCGTCCTCTCCCACAGCCCGAGCCGAGGCTCTGCGGAGATATCAAGGTTTGTTTGCCGCGATGATGCCGCCCGTAGGATCCCAAATGAGGCCAACTCTCCACTGTTGGTTTCAGCTTTGTTCGCGCTGTCAAGTCACTGAATAGAGATGTGGCGGTGATGCTGTGATCCATTCTGATGGCTGTGCCGCCACTACAACCACCTTTAAAAGTACCTGTACTAAGTTATTATTCAGGTTTTTCACTTCAATGGCCAACCGGAACTTTGCTTGTGGGTTGTTCGCTTGGACCCGCCACCACCTTGTGGCAGTATGCAAGAAGCTGATTGGCTCCAAACTGTGCCTCAAATTTTAAGTGCTGTATAAACATTTGGCGGATATAAGATCTTCCACATACATTAATGTTGATTTATTTATCAAACGCTTTTGAAAAAAGTGACGTACAGTGAAGCAACTGCAACATAAGCTTACGTGACTGTAGAGGAGACGAGTGGAGCTGGTAGTGAGTTCAGGTACTCATTGTGTACTCATTGTGTATTCAATTATTGAATTTGCCCCCCCCCCCCGGGTGTTTCCTTGCAGAAGAAGAAGGGAACACTGAAGACACAGGAGAAGAAGAAGTGGGAGAAGCAAGTGGTGAAGAGGCGAAGAGAGATGGAAAACAGCGTCTCCATGGAGCCCCCTGAGAATGGCTTCAATGACCATGGAGCCGGCCTGGAGGCGGAGCCAGACGGTGGCAAGGAGCAAGCCAAGAAGAAGACGTACTCAAGGAAGAACAAACAGGTATGTGAAGCGGCAGGTCCTCTGGTGTCCTTTGGCGAGAGAGCACGGCTAACGGCTTCACGGGCCGTCGACTGGACCCCGTTCGACAAAGGCGTGACCTTCCGGTCTCCATCTCTCACTGTGGTGGTGTGTCTTTCAGGAATGAGATCTGAGATGCTAACTGTGGGTGCCGGTGGGCCTGTTAATTCTGAGCTACTCTTAGGGTTTGACAGACGTGAGAAAACAAGTCAGGAAATGGACCCGAGAACAGTGACTGAGGTGAGGATTAGCCTGGGCAAAATTAAATTGTTGAAGTTACGGTAATGTGATGTAAATCGGACGACGGTTTGAACGTTTTCTGAAATGCGCAGCCTTTCGTTATGATGAGGCTGACTCTGGTGCTCAGTTTGGAGCCAATAAAGATTCAAACTCATAGATTTTTCCACCACATGTGACACTGTCCCTGTCTCGGTTTTTTATGCATGTATGTCGAGTTCTCCCCATTTCAGCTTATCTTAATGCTCACATGACCCGTTTTGGAGGCTTTACGTACTTTTCAATTGCCTTTTTCCTTGAGCTGCTCAGGTGCTGTCATTTTTATGCTGACCAGTACCTTGTTGGGCATTGAGCTCGCAGCTGCCCTTGGGTAGTACTAAATGGTGCTGAACAGGCCGCTTGAGACGGACCCACATGGCAGTGCCCCAGCTGGGGTTCAGCTCAGAGTCACCCTTTTGTTCGTCTGACCCAGCCTTACTTCTCCCCGAAAATCCAAACTGTCCAGACCTGAAGTATTCACATGGGTCCAATTTTGGCAAAATGTTGTCTTATCTTTGCTTGAATCATCCTTGGTGGAAATGTAAACACTGAATGTTACAACTGGTGTTGGGTGTTAATCTTTAACTAACCCTCTGCCACCCTGTTTCTTATCTGGTCAAGCAATCATGCTTCGAGAGAAATGTGGGCTGGGTTTTTGTTTTTTTTTTGTCTGTGGTTCAGCACTCCACCATAGCTGCAGGCGTTCCTGCTCTCCGTGACTGTGCACTGGCTGTGCGTGATCTCTAGCATCTTACGGACCCTCAGGGTGGTGGATGTTTATAGCATCGCCCTCCGGAGGGCCCCCTGAGAATGTCCTCATAACAACGAGTTCGCAGTAACATCCAATTATGGCGCTGAACTCGTGACCCCTGACCCCATCCAGTGGCAGAAAGCATGGAAATGTGAGCTCTGCAGTGGTCTTGACTTTAATAAACCTTAAAAAAAAAGATGGCGGTTGTGTTGTAACGTTCAAGCATAATGTAAATCTCACTTATATCTAAAGTTCTTCAGTCTTATCTCTCAGTGTGTCTGTCACCTTGGGGTGTACCCTCAGTCATTCTGTGCAGTGGAAAAAACAGACTGAATATTTCAGCCACCCCCGGCCAGCCTATATTGATGGGGGAAGGTTAAGGGTGGTGTGTGGCTCTGTGGGTAAGGGGTCTGTGCCTGTCTTTGGAAGTTTGCCGGTTCAAATCCCCAGACCGATCATATCACCACTGGGGCTCTGAGTAAGACCATAAGCTTTACTCTCGTATAAATACGCAGACCATGATGGGATCTGTGAAAACCAAAGAATTCCTATGTGCACAAATGTCCATTAAAACGTATATGTGGCTCACACTGCCAGTGTGTGGCTGCTGTCTTCTCTATCTGCCTGCTCGTGCCTTTGAGATGTGTGGATGTTAGCCACTCAGATCTCCTCTGGTACCCTGTGTCCATTCTTCACCGCTCTATTGCCCCTTCTGAATGCGAAGGCACACTGGGAGTCTTCCTCAGTGTCTCTCTGCTTGACTACTTCAGCCCAGGGCTCCCAGCCATCACCGCCCATCATTCCTGCCCGTGTGAAACATCCGAGGCGTGTCTCGCTAATGTTTCGAGCAGTGCCATGTGTCCCTGGGTCGGACGGGCGTTACCTCAGTAACGAGAAGTGGGGGAGACGCCTCAGGGCAGAAACCAGTCAGATTCCCTTGAGCCTGCTTGTCGTGCCTACATGTGAGGCGGGCCTGAGAACAGTCTGTTTCCTCCGGAGGTGTGCAGCGTGCCCACGCTGGCTCTGAAACCACAAAAGCCTCAGTTTACCAAAGGATTCAGCCTGAAGTGAGATTTCATTAGCTCCCAGGCAGCGCTGTCTGCCTGCCTACACAAGGTGCTGTAAGGAGGACATCGATCCCTCGTTTAATTTGTCTCCCTTATTTTCCGAAGATGCTTCCGCGCTTTGTCCTTCAGACTTTTTAAGGAGGCCCACTGGCCTCTCAGAAGAGAAGATGACAGTGCAAATAAAGTGTGACTCGAATGTGGTTCATAGACTGATAGCTCTGTTTTGGGGAGTTAAAGGTGGCAGTAAGCTTTTGTATGTTGAGCGGACTGGTCAAGGCCAAAATCCTCTGGTGATAACTGGCACCTGTAGCAGAGGAGATCTAAGATACAGGTGAAAAAGGCTGTTCTGACTCAGTGTGATTATTATTTAGTCCTCTTTGCTGTTTCTGCTTTTTTTTTTTTTGTCTCAGCTTCTTTTCAGTCAGTGTTTTTGTTCTCCTCGATGTTGTTATTGTGGTCTGTCTTCTTTCCAATTACAGCTTGCTGGCCTTGTTGTTGTTCATCTTCTTGCTTGTTGTTGCCCTCAACCTGTTTCTATTGTTTGTCACCACTGCTCCTATGGTTTGCCGTTACGCTCGCTCGTTCGCCTTGCCGCAGTTTCTCCTCGTGATGGCCATTTTCAACCCGCTGACACCGTTTCCACCTCGTTCATTTCTTCCTGCCCCGTGTCGCCTTCGTTGTTGATCCCCTACTTCTCCGTCGGCGTTTCTCTTGTCTGTTAGTGTCATTGGCCTAGTTCTCACTGCCACTGCTTGTTTGACGCTCAGTTAGAGAAGAGCCACCGATGACCTGATATTCACGACCTGTACCCGCTGCGTAGCTGACATTCTAATCTGTCAGACACGATTGGACGGCAGGACAGAGCAGATTCAAAACAAGCGAAATGCGTAAAAGGTGTTCAGGAATCTGATTTAAATCTAAAAGTTAGGTGTCATGTCTATAGAGGGATTGTTGGCATCATAGTATACCTGTGACAAAGAGCAGTGGTGTCAGTTCCAGCCAAGAAACTCTGCATCCCATGAGGCTTTGCCCAAGCGGCAAGGTTGTGGCCTTAAAGGAATTCTGGGAAACGTTATGTCGGAAGGTGTGAGATAACCCCGAAGCCACCCTGCATTACGGCGGGGTGTCTTGTCTGGCCCGCTGGAACCTTAGCTTTTAACCACAACCTGGTAGCTTGTTGAGTTGTCAGTGGATGCACAAAGCAAGCGAGGTCCACCGTGATCAGACGCTATTAACACAGTGCGCAGGTCTACGTCCGCCGGCTGATTCATGCAGATTAGCAGCTGAACAGCACGGCAGTGCCAAGACCTTGTCTTAATGGTTATTTCAGTTTGACTTAATTGTTAATAGGTATTTCAATGGACCATCGGGCAGCTTAAAGCCGTCTCTGTCAGGTGATGTTACCATGACATGGCTTCCCCCACCTGACATCCTCCTCCTCCCCGATGGCCGGCCTCCCCTCATTATCATCCAGCGCTGAGACTTCCTTCAGTGAGCTCGGAGGAAGCCGGCGGCATTTTTAAACGCACTGGCAAAAGCGGAGGCTGCCAGGCCACCCCGGGGCCTGCAGGTGGCTCTTTTAAGGAACGGAGACCCTTGGTAGAAAGGTCATGGATCCAAGTAACAGTTGCTGTACCTTTTGGGTTAGGGCAGCTAATCAGAATCAGCCGGGAAAACACCCAAATTACCAGATGTTTTAATGGCTAAAGCAAAAGTCAGAAATAAGCCTTTAATATAGTTCTCAGAATAATATAAATCTTCTTTATTATGGAGTATTAGGGTATTATTACTTGGATTCGAACGCCTATGCCTCCATCTCCCAGAGGTTGGTCAGGAGACCGTTTAGCTACACGCTAATCAGATTGATTCCAGCACGTTCCCAGGCTCTTCCTGAGTTTGAGCATTTCAACCTTGTGCTTTGCGACGAGTAGGCAGAAGTACATTGAATTAGTGAGGGGTCACGTGGCATGGTCTCATGTAACATCTGACAAACTGATCTTGACGAAAGGGCCTTTGGGGGGCATCTGTTTAAGACTTTACCCCTGTCACAATTGCAGCATCGACAACCTGCAAGGTCAACTAATTAATAGTCAGCGGGCGATGTCATAAAGGTCATTGGTGGGGGTCACTTTTTATTGGTCACAGTGTCCTTAGTCCACACAGGCAAGTGCCTGTAAATGGAGTATTGCTAAGAACTTTTACTCTCCGATTCCTTCTGCTTAACTGTTGCTAATTATTCATGAATGGAAAAAGTTCTCCCGTCAGACTCTATTTCGTTAATGTCTGAATTCAGTTATACACAAAAGCGAGTGAATCAGCCGAGGCGGTAAGTCGACGCTGCAAGGCTGGCAAGGAAGCAGGTCTGTGGAAGGCCAAAATCGCGTCAAGTCAAGTGGCTTTTGTTTGTTACACCATCAAGGTACAACAACGAAAGTACACAACGGTGTAAGATAATGTACTCCCATGGTGCAACATACAGACAGGAAGTGACAAAAAATAGGCTTTGCCGTAATTTGAAGATGCTAAATGCAATGGCTAAGTGTGTGAGGATCAAGAGGATCATCCTCTCTTACAGGAGAAAAGCACGTAACTTTTACCTCATCCCATAAGCATGAAAGATGTGTGTGCTGATTCCTTATTAAGCCCCATTTGTACAAATATCTCGGGAACATGCTCCAGAGTCAGGCTGGCTGTCACGTTGTTTATATTCATTACTTTTTGCCTTGCTAAAGCCCTTTTAAACTGCCTCTGCATCACTCTGTCGACGGGGTGCATGTGTTAACACAGTTGGAGGGTTTGTTATGACTGGTTAAAGTTAACGATTTTGATTGGACGGTATAAGTGAGAATGGGCAGGGCACATTTGGCATGCTAAAAAAGCAGCTAGCTAGCGGTGCTGTAGTATGTTGTTTGCTGTATTCTGGGAGGCCAGCCCTCCCCCCACGAGTGAACCAACACTGCACCACCACCCGCCGCCAAACATCCTTTCCCCTTTAATTGCAACCTGTTCACAGAAACAGTCTACAGTGCCTGTAAGAAGAAGATCCAGACTGTAGACTCTTCTGGTCTAGACTGGCCTCCAGTTCTGGCATCTCTCCCTCTGCTCTTCAGTCACAGTGTAGTGCTGTCATCTAAACCCTCAAAGAAATCTTCAGTCCACCCCTTCCATAAGAGAGCAGGGAGGGAGGGGGGCCACCCAAGCAAATAAAACAGTTACCACTCGCAGGTGTAATAAAGATGCAAACATTAACTGAGCTCCAAGATTATTGCTGTTCTGCTCCAGTACTGCTTCAGGACAGCCAGTTAAAGCTTGGTTTATGGTAGTAACTGCCAACTGATTTAGGCCCATGCCTGGAAACTGCACAGTGTTGACGTTATTCCCCTCAGAGCTGGTAGGGAGTAGATGGACTTTAAGTGCTGCTGTGTGGCTTTACTGGAATTCTTCCAGCAGACGATCAGGTAGTAAGTCTTTGTGTAGACGCTACAGCTTAGCAACTAAATATTCACCCCTTCCTGTGTGTACTGTATGTGGACGTTCTTCATTAGGAATTGAAGGGCTAACTTTCTCTGCAGAGGAAGCAGCCTCTCATGTGTATAGGAATTAGGGTACCTGAGAAGATGAGCTGCAATTCAGGTTTTCAAGCTGCAGGTGTGGATTTTTTTGTCATCTTCCTGAGAAAGTGCCTGTCTTTTAAATGAGGCTTCAAAGCCCATTGTGGGTGAGAGTATCCTGAACTAACCAATCAATGCTGGCATTAAATGAGGCTTCAAAGCCCATTGGGCATGGGAGTCTCCCTTCACTAGCAGGAAGCACAGGGCATGATGCAGGGAACACTGTGTGCTGTCCTAACTTCCTCCCATCATGCCTTTCTGTTCAAGGCCCTCAGGTATTGGCGTTTGACTGAATAGAGTGTGATGGTTTAAGCTTCGTTCAGCTGGCCACCCTTGATGGAGGACACATCTGGAATAGAGCTACCCTAACCCTAAAAATGAGTGAATAGCCACTCATTTTTTAACTGTTGTTCTGTGACAATTCATTGATTTAAAATTCTGATTTCCCTCCTTCGATGTCATGTAATTGCAATATTTTTTTTGTAATGCAATTAGGAATGAAGGTAAGTATTCATCATGGTGAGTGCCATGCCGTGGGGGTCTCCACGCGTGTCTTTAACACACCTGTTCCCATGATCTCTGTTATGCTGGGTCAGCAAAACAGCAGCCCTCATCCCATGCCAGCATGTGGGGAAACCCCCCCACCCCGAAGTCGGGGGGGGTCAGGCCATGTTGGTGTGCAGCCTCGGGTTTGTCATTTGTTTGCTGCTCTGTGGGCAGGAACCAAAACGGGAGGGGAAGTCACAGTGATACCTTGGCCTATAGAGGCGAGCAGTTCGACATGTGATTGTCGTGTCAGCGGCTGGCTCTCATTTCACTGTGTGTGAGAGAAAAATGCTTTAGCTGAGCTTGTTTGATTTGAATTGCTTAGTTTCTTAGTTTACCCATTCTTCATGACTGGCTGTTTTACCACACGGGTTCAAGGTACAATAGGTGGGTTCGTTCAGGGATTTGGCCTGACATCCCATGTCCATCTAGTACCTGCTGCGTTGAGGCACTGGCCAGAAGAATCAGTGAGAAAGCACGGTTTTCCTCTCAATGTGAAAAACAGTTTGTATTTGTATTTAAGCCAAAGTGCAAAGATTTCCTAGCTACTTGCTATTTTGCTTTTTAATGTTCGTAAACAGTAAAGCTCAGTTCCTCCTCATCTCCTCAGAGTTTTCCTCTGGACTGCTGAGCTTTATGAACGAAAACACCTCATCTGCCTGAAATTTTGTTTTCTCCTGCTTCATAAACACAGAGCCTGTCACTCTGAATTGCTCCTAGGTAATTGTGTGGGTGCCTCCCCTTCCCCCCCAAAAAACACCATCATCCCACCCACCCCTTGCCCAGTGCCCCCTGACTCTTGGTGGTGGGGGGTAACCTGGACAATCAGTCTGTTTCCTTGCTTAGTTCTGTGTTCATAATACAGGCAGTCTTTTCTACAGGATATTTTATATGCATGTGTTGGAGAGTTAAATTGAAACAGTGGGGTCGATAAACTAATTGGATAAATAGACGCTCTGTCCCAAGGCTTATTGGCCATGTTGTTTTGCGGGGGTGGGGTCATCTCGTACGTATTAAATGGGATTAAACGTGTCACTGATAAGATCTTATCACTGAAGGAGGGCTTTTCTGTGTGCTTTCTTCTGCTTCCATTGGTTGTTCTGTGGTGCAACACTGCCCCCTGCTGGAAAGGAGATGACAAGTGGAGCATAGCTGGGGGGATGGTAGAGACCTAAAATTAACACTTTGCATCCCCACATCCCTGCCAAACCCCCCACGTTGCGCTCACACACATACACACACATACACACAAACGAGCTCGTTGTCCACTGGGGGTCACTGTTCTTTTGAGCAAGAAGAGAAACTACGACATTTTTTTAAATTTGGAATTTGAGGGCTGTCTTCAGTGCGTTTATTCCACAGGAGTCTTTCAGAAATGATATGTATCAGACCATGCCACACGTACCGCTGACAGGTTGCCATCTCCGAACCGCCTCCCGTCTTGTAACGTGCCTTAATGAATTCCTTATGTGCCTCTGACTGATCTACGGTGTCAGCTTAGAGTGAGTGAACCAGGTCTTTCCCCCGAAGCGTTTGGTGCGTCTCCACAGTTTTCAATGCAACTGCAGCTATTTTTATTGCCACCCTAAGAAAGACCCTGTGCTGCCTTTGTTTCTGGGCCCAGCTTTCTGCGGAGACGGTCCCTCTGAGGTGGCTAAGGGTAGCTCCACTTCCATCCTACTCATTTAACCAATAAAAACTTCTCTTTTTGAAGTGTGAAAGGGCCCTTTGGTTAGACTTTGGCATTTTGACTTTGAGTTATGTTTCAATTTCTGGTATGAATTAGAGAAAGTAGGTGATCCTGTACCCCCCCCCCGACTGGGCTCAGCTCTGACCCCCCCCTCCCGACTTTGTTCCCATGGCGCACAAGGTTCCTGTGGGACAGTGAGTGTCATAAGCATGCTGGGAGGGTCGTCTAGCATGCGCATTGGGCGGAAACAAGTGGGTCACGTTGATAACCATCGGCGTGACGCTAGCCTGACCTGGGATCAGGTTGATGATCGGACCTGATGAAGGTTAAAGCCCACCCTCTCGTACAGAAACCTGGAGCTGGCGTGGAAACGCTGTCCGGTGTCTTACAGCTGAACACAGCACCTCCTACAGGCTTGGTTAAATGTAACATGCTGTGCAATGAAACGATAAGTCAGGTCCTTGTGGCAGGTACTCCTACCTCATGTGGTTTCAGTTGGCATTTTCTCCCTGGTGCTCAGGAAGGTCCCTCAGCCCAAGGTGGGACCTATGACTCACTGCTGGGGTCCCTTTGAGCTTCTAACTGGAGTGCAGACCTGATCTGGCTATCGGGTTGGTGCCGCACGGTCCCACTTTAGGCTGCAGTGTTTATTTTTATTGACTTATTTTTGCATTGCACTGCCCAGTGGTCATCATGTTTTTTCTCCCAGTTCCGGGGACCTTGGACCACTTTCTGCACCTGCTGTGCTCAGGTTTAACTTCACCATCCATGACAGCTGGTGCCGTGGTGTGTGGCTCTGTGGGTCAGCCATGTCACCACAGCATCACCTGGAGTTCTGAAGAAGATTCTTTCTCTAACTCGGACCCGAGCTACCTTTGGCTGCTCCCGACCCAATTCTGTATCTCTTACTTTAAAAAAATATATATACCGTATATACCGTTTTAAAAATAGACTACACCAGAAGGTTTTGATAAATGTAGGGAGTTAAGTTTCAGCTGAAAATTATAATTGTAGTAGATATTTTAGTGTTTGGCCAATGTGGTCTTTGATTGTGGTGATTAATTAATGCCATTAGCCATTAGAGTTTAGTTTTATAAACTTCCGTTGTCACACAGGTTCAGTTGCGTAATAAGACACTAAGGACATACAGACCTGACCCACATATGTTTTAAAATAACTGCGTGAACCCCAGCTGGCACAGATGGGTCGGAGCCATTGATTGGATGCTTTTTTTTGGGGGGGGGGTGTGGCCGTGCTGTTTTGACACCCAGCGTGTAGTGCAGTTATTTCGATCAGCGGGACCACTGTCATGCGCTGGTGGTTTGGCCCAGATCATGAGGCCTGACAAAGCATGGGTACAGAAAGCAGGTGTAACGGCTTCCAGAGGTCGAAGGTCATTCCTCACTCTGCCACCGAAAATGGCATCTCTTAGCGGCCCTGACACTTTGCTTTGTCACATTCGAGGGTGTTTCCCGCAGTCCCTGGCGGCTGTGCTAGTGTCCATTTCTGTTTTGCTAACAGGTGCCGCGTTTTGCACCCACAGACTCGGGCTGTCAACAGCTGGCAGAGTGTCTCTAAGGCCAGCTGATGTCGATCGAGCATCTTACCCTCTGCTCACTGATAATCACGTCGCTTCTCTTTTTGCTGAGAGGAGATGGACTGAGCCTTCAGCTGGGTTCTACAGTTTGCAGTTTGCTTCTCCTTCTGGTCCCGCCATGTCGTCCAGTTACTCAGCCCCCCCCCCCCCTTTTCCCTATTCTTTGACCCACTGTTGTGCCAGAGGGCCTATTTATTCTCAAACGGCCCAGGCGTTTCGATACGTTTACCTGTCACTGATGGTGATTTAAACGACATTATCCAGTGTATCGAGAACAGCCTGGTGTGGGGGGTGGGCAACAGGATTAGGGGAATGAGCCCCAGATCTGGTATAGTGCCGCTACAGCACCCGGTGGTGGTTCCGGAACTGAGCTTTTGCCATGGCAGGTCTTCGCAATGCAGAGGGGCATCCTTGTAGCCCCCCTTCATCTCACTGCTGTGCCCTCCCACAAGCCACAGTAACCCGACCCCCTCATCAACCCCCCCCCCGGGAGCCCATTAGAGGTAGTTGGCGAGGTGTCACTGAGTAAGTAAATTCTGCCGGGTTAGCTGTGGACGTGTCTGGCTGGAGGGGGAGGTGCCCTTACCTCCCAGGTGACTGTCGTGTTTAATTGGAGCCCTTGGATGAACATAATTAGGCTGATTGCTGGGAGAAAAGACAAAGGTTTTACAAGCACTGGTGCTCCATCAAAGCCAAGGCTGTCAGTCACCAACATCCTCATCGCCTGCCCTAGTCTAGATATCATCTGCCTCCTTTAATTGAAGACATAATCTTTATCCCTCTTTTATGCAGTTAAAGTGCTCTCCTCGCCTTCTGGTAGAATGACCGTAAGCTTTCTTTCTTTCATTTGTCTCTAGTTTTTCGACACTCCACCAAGCCGGTTATGTAAAAGTTAACGTACGCCTTCCAGAACACTCGCAGCTTGACTGAGATCTTCTCTCTTGCAGCGTATGATTTGGGTGAGTTACCAGCATCCCTCTGGTAAAGGGACCGGTTGGGGAAGCGGCACAGTGGGTCGCAGTGGGTTCCACATTCAGCCCTGTTCTCCAGCAATGGACCCAGCTCTGAGCCCTGTCAGCCTGGCCTGACTTCCTGGGACACCGTACGGTTCTCTACCGGATCTGAGGCCGCGTTCGGAGACCCCAAAGAGAGTGGACCACCTCGATCGATTGTGTCCTGGCGATTAACCAATCCCGTGCTGGCTAAAAATAAAGCACCATTTGGACAGAGATGACAAACCGTTAAAACAAATTGAATGTTGGCTTTCCCCCCCTTGTGTCACAAGCCAGACAGTTGGAGTCAATATGTCAATGGGATCCGGCAGTGAAGTGCGGCTGGTGGCACATTGGCTGAGACGTGACAAGGCACCAGACCGGCTAATGGCATGCCTCCCCTCATGCGAGGGGGCGGACATCAGTGTGACGGATCTCTGCTCACGATGGGGGGGTGCGGTAACCTAGGCAACTCCCAATTACGCCATACTCCGGTCAGTTTCCGGACGGATCTCCTCCCTCCCCTCCTTCGCCATCGTTATTCTGGATTTTTGCGGAATAACTTTAAGGGGGTTCATGAGTAGAGTCGGAGTTTTTTTTTTTTTTCCCGAATCTATCGAAACTGCTAAGTAAACAGTGCATTGTATTTTTGCTGTTTCCTGATTTTTTTTTTTTTTTGTGGACCCCTCTATCAGCATGAGCGGGAGATGAGATAAAGCTTTTACTACGGTCGCTAATCTAAAACAGCGACTTCCTGACCCTTTGACCATTCTCGACCCTGCGGTCTGGGAGTTTACAACGTCTCCCTGGCTCAGCAGCCAACGTATCAATGTCTACCTAGAGGCTGCCCAGTTGTGGAGTAGCGTTCTGGTCTCAATGACCAGTGGGTCATGATGGATACCCGGGCCTGAGATTTCCCTACTGGTTCTGATGAAGCGTGCCCCCGGACATGGTGTGAGCTCTCAGATACAGGATTCTGTCATCTTCGCCTCCGTTTTTTTTCCCCCTTTTATGCACAAGTGTTTTATAACATTAAGCTGCGGAAAATAGGATTCCGTCCGATATTTTGTGGGCATATTGAATTTCGCATCGGTGAAATTGAAGACCTGTGGATGTTTCTGTTGTCATTGTTTAACAGAACTCTGTGGTATATTGTGTCCAAAGGTTTTTAAAAGCTGTAGTTTTCACAGTTTGAAATGTCTACCACGGCTTGACCGGCATGGATTGACCAACGTAGCAGTCAGTCTGCCGGATGTCATTAAAGTCAGGCATGTATCTGCCTTTTTGGCTGTCACGGCACCACTGCTGGACTCAAAAGGTGCTTTTGTTTAGTATTTTCATTTTAAAATCTCGGTTCTTCATGGAGCCAAACCACCGAGTGGGACATGATGCATTCAGAGGCAGCTAAAACCGTTTAACGTGTGTCACCTAGTCTGCCCTCAGCCGGGGGGGCCGAGGGGCACAGTGTAGCACGGTCACAGGCGAAGATTAACTTGTGTATTTACAGCCGTGCCTGTACAGCGACATCTGAAATGATAGGAAATACCGCTCACTTAGCAGGATTACTGGGTGCTGTTCTCTTGCCCCCCCTCTTTCCCCACATTCTTTATGGTCGACCATAAACATTCCAGTGGATAACGCCAGTGCGGGATTGATCGTCGCTCTGGGGGAACTCGATATGTCACCCGCGTGCTGCGGACGGGCCTGATGGATGGTTCCGGAGAGCGATGGGTGGGGGCGTGGGGGGCACTTTCCTCAGATGCGCTCTGGGTGACGAGATGGACGATCGCCTCATGGGAACGCCCCCCCGCGAGTGCCTCCACCGCTCAGCCGGAAGGACAGCAACGCAAAGCTACCTTTGATGTCCTGTCAGTTTGCTTTCACTGTGTTTCCTGGATCTTTCTAGACGACAGTCGTTGCTGAGAGCTCATGCCTGCCGCTGTTTGTTTTGTGTTGTCTTTGGTGTGCTGTTTAGCTTGCTGGGTCCGTGCTGACAGGAAGATCGAGTGTCCCCTCCCCAACTGGAACACGTGGGTCTCTTTCATGTCTCAGTACTATCAAAACCGGCAAGCAATTATCGGATGAAGGAAGGTAGAATACGATGGTGGGGACCAAATTCAACACGGGGTTTGGTGAGATGGTCAGAGCCCCTTTCTGTAAAATGTCCGTCTTGAACTTCAGCGGATCGGGTCTCATTGTTCATCTTTCCTTTTAGTTTGGGCCTTCACAAAAGAGTTTCTCCATTCCAACGTCATCGTTTTCAACTGCCGATTGCGTCAACATCCCCAGCCTTCCTTAGGCTTTTCCCGTTTTCCAAGCAGACAAGTGGGATGGCTGAACGCTCCGGGCGCTCCTCACTGGTCCCTCCTGGGTGCCGTTTGGCTTCTCTTGTTTATTTTTATTACCAGACTAAGAGAGTATGTGGAAACCAGGCCGCTGTCTGTGTTCCGCGTCACGAGGATTTACGGCCGTGTCCGTCTTTAGTTTCCCCCCAAAACAAAGTGCCCTTGTCTTTCTACATCTTTAGAGCAAAACCTGCAGTAGTGGCTCATGGGGGATTTGGCTGGTCGCTCGTTGTAGTGAATGGTCTGTTTTTATGGAGTTTAATCTCCTGTAGGGACAGCATTCATCTGCTGCTCCTGCTTTTGACCCTTTAATCCCACTCTTTTGCTGGTCGTGGTTTGTCAGAGCAAGATGCATATCTGTGACCGTGAAGTTTGTCTGCGGCAGAAGTGGTGATTCCGAAACACCTCGTATGGCCAAGGACACCACTGCAAACCTCAAACACGTACAAACAGGCCTACGGCGTGACTTTGTCAGTCCATAGAAGTGAATGCGACCCTGATGCCGATGTGTTGGAGTCACATCCGTGTTGCGCGGACTCCTCTCCGCCACCCAAGGTGACCAGTAAGCCCAGCCTGCCTGTCCCGCTTATTTTGAGTGTATGCGTGTGGTTTCTGACGTCCTTGAGACGACTTCTGGGCTGCAGAGAACACCCTCCGTCCTTAAAATAAAATATCCGAGGCCCCCAGGATTTCGGGAAGTCGTCACAAGTAGCTGGATTTACTCCACCCTTCCATGATGCACTTTTTTCTCAATCCCTCCCTCAGGGGAGGGTTATCAACATGACAGTTTAGCTGCCCACGAGGTCCTCTGGAGGCTTTTTGTTTTTCTGCGGTTATGACTGCACCGTCTGTGCGGAAAAGTTTCTCAAAAGACTTTAGGGCTTTTTTCGTCGTCGTCTTCCTGGAAGTGACTGCAAACGTAGCATCCGTGAGTCTCTGACATCACCACTGCAAACCCAAAGCCTCCCATCTCAGTATGTGGCTGGCCCAGGACTGTACGGCAGTTAAATATGGCCTCTTGGAGCTGCCTCTCCGTTCCATGCTAAGGGTTGTGCACAAGGAACAACATTTTGTGGTGGTTCAGAGGCTGAAATATCCAAAAAAGTAAATACATTTCTACAAATCATGGTTCACAAACAGACAGTTAAACGTGACCTCTTGTTGCCCCCAAGTGGTCGGCTCCTAAATTGGAGCGTTCTGGAAAAACAGGTTTTCAGGGTTCGTTCTGCTTCAGCGAAAGATATCGCATACCTTATGCAGGGTTTAGCGTTGCCTGCCGTCGTGGTTTAAACCAAACCTATGGGTTACTGCTTCTCTATTTCTCTTTGTCTGCCATCTTCTTGTCACATTTTCTGCAGACTATCCGGCGTGAGCGAAAGTAAAGTGCGTGAAGCAGAAAAGTAGAGAAGGCCGGCAAGCTGGTGGGCTGTTATCTTTATCCCATGACACTGGGTCACCCGTGAAAAGATTACGGTTCTCTGAAGGCTGTGACACCTGTCAGCCGTGGGCACCTCTGCACGGTCTACATCACCCGCATTCTCCTTGTCGACTGCCGCCTCGTTCATTTCCTTCGTAACCAGGACAAACCAGGGCGGGACAGTAAAATCAGAAACGGAGAGGGACATGATGCTCACGGCACAATGCTGCTTAATTGACATCCTTGTTTTGCTTCCTCGTGAAGAAGATGATTACTTCAGGGGAACGAAAATGCATATTTCTCTCACAGAGTAATACCAGCTTCAAATTTTGACTTCAAGCCAGGGGGTGATACTTGAGCCCATGTCCTTTTTTAAAAAATGTTGCTTTTAAACATTTAACAGTGCAAAATCAGCAGTGGAACCTCGATCTCCACACACTGCTGTGTTCATAACAGGAGACCGATTTCCCCAACTGCACCGCATGAGGTGGCACGATATTCATAGTGAAATACAATAACCTAATTTGTTAAGTTAATTAGCTTAATTTACAGATCATATTGCGTTTGGCTATACAGCAAGATTAATCAAATATTTGAACGTGGTTGATAGTTCAGTCCACAGATGGCTGCACAATTAAGAGACATCTGTGAGTGCAATTAGGCTCTTTTGAATATGTTAATGATATAGGTGAGCTCGGTACATATGTCGGCTTCAGCTTCTGGTCTGCGGCCTGGCGTGGTGGCCTTGCAATAAATTCATCAAGTCATGGTTTGAGTAATGAGCAGCCTTACCTGTACTCTCCATTTGAATGGCAGCCCTTCAGCAGCTAGCTGCTGAGCGACCCAAGGCACTAAAGTGTTCACACCTGCTGACCAGGTGCCGATTCTTCCTGTCATAAATCTGATGAGGCCTGGCACACCATAGGGAAACCCCGCCCACACGATACGGTGGCTCTTTCCCCCTTAAAGGTGAGTTATGTAAGCACCGGACACGTTAGCGATGAGGGGTGATATGAGCGAGTGACAACCTGCCACCCAGTAGTGCTTTGTGGTCTGCCTGTTTGCACGGAGGTCATCCTGAATTTCTATTCCATGTCTTCCCTCTGGCTGGCCAGAGTTTCACAAACTGAGAAGCTTCCGGACCGGGCAGAACTTGCATCGTGTTCAGATTTGGAGCTCTCTGACTATCACCAAAAGTATTTCACCAAACCCAAAATGCTAGCATGTACACGGTATAATTTTATCGAAATGGTAATCATCCTGAGGAGGTATCTGCCGTGTACCTCTCACAAAACAGTCATCAAATAAAGAAGGCATGGGAGGGTAGATTCGGAGTCTTTCCAACACTTCGCTGACTCCCTGAACTGTGACTACCGTCCCAGGGTTGAGCAGATGCCAAGTCAATTTTCAGGGATTCCTCCCTGATCATTGCTCCTCGTCCTTGCATCACAGTCAGTGTGTCCTTGGAGCAGCGGTGACCGTGACCGTGGGGGCTGCTTTGTGAGTTTCTAGACCACCATCCAGGTGAAAGTTCTCTGGACCCGCATGACCTTCTCCTCCCTGATGCCTTCAGGGCTGCTCCCAGCATCCTTGAAGCCCTTATGGACCTCCGAGCCTGGGGATGGTGGGGGTACAGTGCCTCGTGACAGGGCTCGTTTTGCACTAAGGCCTCCAGACCCATCACCGCCCCAGCCTTGGGTCTCTCGCTCCCCCCAGGAGAGAGAGGTGGCCTTCAGGTGTCTCGTGTCGCCTGCTCCTCTCCTTGGGGATGGTGTCATGCCCCCTGCCTTGGCCCAGTTCTTCTCCTCGTCCCCCCCATCCTGCTTGTTCCATCTCATCTGTTGTTGTTCCGACTCAGCTGTGTTGAGGGAGTTTGTTTGCAGTTCTAAATCACACTCGCCACATTAAAGCACCCGGGCATCTCTGTCTTTCTGCCATTGTCTGCTGTTGTGTCAGACTGGACTTTTTTAAATACCCTCCCATTATTCCTACTGCCCTTGAGGAAGAAATCTTTCCACACTCTTGGCTTGAGAGCAAATGCCATTTCAGCGGAAACTCTCCTTTATCCACTTCAGCTGCTAAGAGCTGTTTGTGTGGCACCAGGACAACAAGCTTGGCAGATCTCTTTTTCCCAAGTACCGCAGACAAGATACCCCCCCAACCACGTCCTCTTTTGTTTCTCAGGACAGCCACCCCAGCGGCAAAGCCGCTTTGTTAGTTTTGGACCTCATCTCCCGTTCATGCCGGCTTTGATACTCTGCCTCTTAGCTGACTCCGGGTCACTCGCCGACCTATGGTGTCTTACTGCCATCAAGTGGTGCCTGGCAACGGGGTCTCACGCACGCGGCTTCCATTTCTGTGCTTCTGGCAACCGTCGTGCACTTTCTTTGGCACCCGTGTTCTCGTGGTTCTGTTTGCCTGCATGTGTATGCACTTCCTAAAGAGCCAGGTTCAAGAGTGAGCGGGGTGGAGGGTGACCCACACCTAATGTAAATGTTATGGGCCTCATTGTGGGTGCTTTTGGCTCCCCTCAGCTAATCGCCTAATATTTGTCAATGTCATCCCAGTGATCACTCTTTCCGCGGAGACTGAACGTCGTGGTCCTTTCAGAGCTCCACCTCACCTGACCCACTTCACGTTTTGGGGGTGTGGCCCATTTAAATACTGCATTGGCATATTAAGTTGCTGCTGGCTCCGTTGTACAATGGGACAAGGCCGCTGTTTAACTGGCGGTCACAGAAGCCAGTCCTGTTAGCAGGTTTCTGAAAGTGCGGAGCTGTTAGTGGAGATGCACGTCTTTTACGAAAGCCTGGTGCACTTCTATATGTGGTGAGGAGTTACTTTTGTTTTAATGTTTACCCCCCCAATTCTTTCCAAAACTCATGCAGGACACTGAGCTCTGCGTTTCTGATACTTCCTGCCTTTGGGAGAGATTCGACAGGTTCTCAAGGACTAAAATGACCCCCCCCCAAACACATGCAGAGTGACAAGAGAGTTTCTCAGTGCGGTCCTGTGACTTTAAAACCAGATGTTTATTCCAGCCCCCCCCAAAAAAGACAGACAATGACAGCAGGCCTACACCTGTGGAGAGAATTGTGGGTAGGGTTCCTCTCCATTTCCTCAGCTTGGCGTCTACAGAAAAAAAAAACAACATGTAGCCTTTTCTAGAAATGTGCTCACAGACAAGACACGAGCAGACACCTACTTGTGCTCCAGGTGCCCCCCCCCCCCCCCTCCCCTCCAAGTCGTTTTTTTGTTATGGCTTTTCTACCTCGCCTTGCCTCTTAACAGACGACAAAAGGCTGCTGTTTCCACGCTAGGTACAGAATCGGGAAAATGACTTCTGTGGAGTCTTCTCATGTCGCCGCCCCCCCTTCCACTCTGCAGGGATCCTGCCAACATGGGACACCACCCCCATAAGACCTTCCTCTTGTAGGACTGAAATCAAGTAACTCTGTTGACTTCATTGTGAATATAAGCGCTGTTTTGATTTGAGCTGCTGTGAGCAGTTTGGTGTTTTTGTTTTCACGAGGTCCGTGTGCCCTGCAGATGCCAACAGAACTGGCCATTATGTCCTCTTACATCAAAGTCCTGACTGTTTTTGGCCTGCGTGGGATCGTCCATTGACCGAGAGAATTACCATGATGGGTCCTTCATCATTAGCGGGACCACAGTGATTTTACCTTCACCTGGTAGTAGGAAATGTGACTTTTGGTGATATTCACAATGTTTTATTTCATATTGTCTGGTTAGAATCACTTATGGAAACCAAACTGAGTAGTAAAGGTTTCTAAAATAAGGGGGATTTTATGTACCCCCAGCTGGGGTGGGATGGAGGTTGCATTTGCATTTATCCATCTTGGGAGGGATGTGGGAGAATGACCTGAGTCCAGAGGGTCACATGTGGCGTTGTCTGGAAGGTCATGCACATTTCAGATGCCCTCACAGACACCGATGGAGAAAGGCAGACGAGATGACGTTCCGAAGACTGTGGTAGGAGGCTTTAGGTGTCAAAAGGAGATTCATTGCCATGGTGACTCTGTTTCTCTGAAGTCATTGTCACATCGAAATCCCAAGGTTGTTGCGGTATTTCCCAAACGACTGAACACTACATTTTGACCATTTTCCACACCCTCCAATCCCAGGATGAGCCTCAATTATGTTCTCTTTAGATCTGGGTCAAAGACCTCACCTGGCTCAGCTGTCAAAGGCTCCTTTCTGAAGACTGCATTGTACAGCTGCTCAGGTTGTAGGTCCGTTCGATCTTCCGGGCGTTCACGATGGGCTGTTTTAGCCCTGGTTGAACTTGCGTAACGGGACTCGTGTTTATCGTAGTTTCACACTTCGTCAATCCTCCATAGAGCTGTCTATCTGAGGTTCCACCTGCTGGTGGTTCAGTGGATCCGTCTTGACTTTCATGTGGTGGGTCACGCTCAGCAGGCACTCATAAGTGCATTCAATTGGAGGGCTCTGAGCTGCTCCATACAACTGTCTCTGCTAGCTTCAAAAGAGAATCCAAGATGGCGGCACCTTCTTGGAAACATTTGTGGAAAAGGTTCGAGCACCAGCCGGGCACCACCTCACTGGTTTTTATTCAGGTGTCATAGCCCCGTTCCCCCTGTGGGTTAATTCTATCGTTCCTGTGATCTGATAATGCTGCTTTTAGCCACAATCTGGAAGGTTCTGAATGACGACAATCAGTTTGCATTGTGCGGCCGTAGTTATTTCCGTCATTTTGCACCAAGGTGCAGTGGCTGCTTGGTTTTTCTGTCTGGGCCAGGCTGCACTCGTTTTCTCGTCTTAAAACTCGTACGGCTCAGTGGGGAAATTGGTCACACTGGATTTAATACTACTACTGTCATAGTGCAATTTAAATTATGTTCACCCATCATTTATTCCTAAGTTCAGATTCTTTTTAATATACATTTTTAAAAATCTTACTGATAACAGTGGCACCATACACACAGTATTTAGTTAAAAACAACTGCACTTTAAAGATGGACCAATTTATTTACTATTTATTTTTTGTATGTTTATAATTTCTGAGGACAGTACGGCATTCCCCGTTGGGCTGTTAAGGAAAATCTTTGTTCAATGCACCAATGAGCAGTGGCCTTTCAATGCAGGATGAACTCCGCTGCGGGTGGCCGAAGTGATAGGTTGTACAACACTATTACTAGCTTTGTCACATTGCGAGTAATATTTTCTAACTTTAAAATTGGACAAAATAATAAGTTTATGATGTCAGTGCATCTCTCTGATGTTCTTCCCTCGTTAACGACACCTCGGGTCAGGTTGAGGCCTCCTGACAGGTGTAGCCTCGTGCTGTTGTCCCCCTTTTTTGGGCGTCGGCTCTCACTTTGCATCCCCAGTGAGGCGATACGGTCGCTATTGACTGGCAAACGCTGGAGCGTGGTGCGGGGCGGAGCCAGCGAACCCACAGCATTGAGGCGGAGGGTCTCATTTCAATGCTGAGCCCTTCACGGAACGTGCTTGCCTTTCGTTTATCGTTAATGGGATGCAGGGGCAGAGAGCTGCCCGCTTAACGAGTTTGACACACCGCTGCGTGATTTGCGGTATTGACTTTTGCATCTGGGGGGAGAAATCATGCGCTGTGCCTAAGCCACAGCAGGTTTGGGGGTTTCCAAGGCGACAGACAGGTTGCGGCTAAAGGCTCCTCCTCAGCCCCCCCCCCCCCCCCCCCCCCCCCCTCCCCCCCGGACAAT
>JAACJT020000034.1:15343758-15355952 GCA_009936485.2 Gymnarchus niloticus
GTTGTGGGTGGCTGGGGGGGGGGGGGGGGGGGGGGGGGGGGGGGGGGGGGGGGGGGGGGGGGGGGGGGGGGGGGGGCGGTGTTGCTGAGGAACAAAGCCAGCGGCTCAGAACGGCCGCCTCTAAACAGCTGCCACTTCGGAGCCTAGAGAAAATGAAGGCAGATGAATCAATTTGGCCCGTGGCCCTGAAGTGCTCTTCTGGACGCCCTGGCCTACGCAGCGGATAATGAGCCGATAGATTGAGCCGGCGCGGCGCGGCATAGCGCCGCTGTTCCACGGGACCGCCGGGTGCACGTCTCCCCTGGCGATGGTGGCCCGTCTGGCTGGGTTAATGGGGGTGAGGGTCCTTTGCACAGGACACTTTTCAGAACAAATTAGAGGAAGGATCCGTCTCCTCTTTGCCCCCCCAGTCCCCTCCACCACTCGCTGAGCTCGTCCCGGCTTCGGTTCCCAAGACATGGCCGGACCCAATGTAGCCTTAATGAGGAGCGTCAGTAGTGGGGGGTCGCAGCAGGGGTTTGATCGTGGAGCTCACATGGCATTGTCATGGCAACCTGTCAGCTAGAGAGCAAGGGCAGCAAAAGACCATTAAGACAAGGTGTCCGACCTCTGCCCCCCCGTGCTCCCTGCCTTTCCTAAGATCTGCCTGACTATATGTATCCACGTTGGCTGAGTGTGAAATCTCACCACTCCACGCCCACTTCTTCAGAGGGAATTAGAAAGCCAGAGGCTCTTTGAAGAAGATTAGCGAGCATGTGTCAGGACCCCTGGAGAGTGTCCACTTTCCCGCCCGATTCCGACACCCAGGCAGGGATCATTTCCAACATGTTACTCATGGAAAATGAACAATACTCATGTGTTTCTGCCTCTATAAGTCAAGCTCACAGAGTTTACCCCTCTTTAATTGTGCCCCACACGGTTCAGCCCCACCTAACATCAAGGACCTCGCCCTAGCAATCGAAACGGTGATGTTGATCGTGAGCGCAAATCGCGGCCCAGAAGTGCTTGTTCCGTTCAGAGCTCCTCTTCACACACTCCTGCCAGCAGTCGACCGGAAAGTAAACATTTGTAAGAGGTCGTGAATTGAATGAGACCATTAATTAGACCTTTTGCTTCTAATCAATAATCAGTACTGATTAGTGACTCGAGCATAGTAAGAGAGCCTGCCATCTTTAATTAGCTGGAGTCATTGCCTGTAAATGGAGCCACTGGTGGGTTGTGTTTGTTTTCTTTATTTTTTTGCCCAATTCACACCCCACATCGACTAGCATCCACTCATGGCATTTCAAAGAGTCACCTGATAGTCGTGGATATCATGAGTGGGAGGGCCTCCGTCAAAGCAATGTGTACGAACGCTCCGTGCTACACCTGCGCTCCCGTGTGCCGGAGGAGACTGCCATCCCTCCGCCCTTAATCACGGTTTGCCGCCAAAATCGCCATTTTCTTTGTAGCCCCGGTGTTGTTTTGTTGAGATATGATGGCATTATGAAATGTCTGCAGCGGTGAAGCAGTAATTTATTTGCCCAATCATCAGGCCTTGCCTGGGGTTCGTTAGCATAATTAAGGGGAATCGTGTCCATTTGGCTCACTGCTGCTTGGCAGAAGGGCGGGCAGCCTCCTCCGCCTTACGTGACCAGGTGGCCTGACACAGGGCCCATCAGCACGTCGGATGACCCTTTTAATTTTGCCCAGCCGGGGGCCGTAATTGAAATTTACTGGGAAAGGTTAATCGTGGGGGCCATCGGACTGATTTACGGTGGTGATAGGGGAAACTTGCTCATGGCTCCTGGCGTCAGTAGCACGGTACTTCCTCGCCAGCCACTGCTGCCCTGATCCACTAGACATCGGGAGTCTTCTCTATGGGGTATGGGGGGTACTGTGGATTTCCATCATGTGACCAGTGACATTCGCTGTCATCGCTCGAAGTCGAGAGTCAGAGGTTGTGACTTTCAGGGGTGTATTGGGTCTGGCTTGAGCGTTCGGTTTCGATGCCCTTGAGTGGGGGGTGACTGTTCTGGACGCCAAGTTTAAGATGCCACCCCCTTTTGTTTTATGTCACTCTTGCAGATGGTGTTGGGCGTGTGCCCAGGGAAGACCACTGTGAACAAGGCCCTTCAGGAGTGGAGCAGGCCCCAGCAGAGTGACTCCAGAGAGCCCCTCAGTGAGGTGAGCCCCCCCAAAGGAACACACACGCCCCCTGCAGGCTGCCCCCGGGAGTGCTGGACACCGGTAACAGCTCCGCTCCCTGTTTCTATGGTCAAGTGTCAGGGTCACCCCATACTGCCTGGGTCACCTGATCCTGTTACTTGGGATGAGAGGAGCGAGTGACTTTGCCAAATACATCCCATACCACCCCCCTCCCCGGTCTCATCCATATGCTAACTTGTTGTTGGTCTGCAGGACCGTGAGAGGAGACTACCGGAAATGAAGGTGGTGAGATTCCTCCTCAGACCTTCTGTGTGCAGAGAAATCCAATTTGACCATTGGGGGGGGTTGGTGTTGGGGCTAGTAGTGGTTGTGGCCGGGCTGAACTTTTCTTTTACACTGTTTAAATGCTTTTGAAATTTCTGCAGGAAATCAGACGGTGACTGTCTGTCTACTGTTCTCTGAACCTTTATGCAGTTGCTAACCAAGTTTCCCAAATCTCAGTGAAAGCCACATTCTACTGGAAAACCTGGGGGGGGGGGGGGGCTTGGGGAGATGTCAATGTGAAATGTGGCTTTACAAAAAAAAAAACACAGTTGAAAATTACAGGCCATTATCTTCCAGTGGTGTTGGATACGGGAAGTCGCTGTAATCTTCTGTCAGGCGAACAATGCGGGGCGTGGATGGGATGAACAGCGGTATTCAGGTCCGTCTCTGTGTCCCCAAGACATGCTTTCTCTCCACGGGCAAAAAAAAAGCTACGATCTTTACCCTTCTGGTTAAAAAGCCTGGTTTTGACTGTCAGAAGATTTCCTCAGGATTATTTGTACAGCGGCGATATTTGTGGTAATTTCCATAAAATTACTGCAAGTGGGCCAGCTGTTGTATGCGACAGACCCCCTCCCGTGCTCTCCCCATGTCATCGGCGTCTGCATTAACCCTCAAGTGATGGTGGCGACTAAAAGGGATTTGAGGGGGACGATGCAGGAGGATGGCGATAACTTACAGGCCTCTTCGCCGATTTTAACAGGCAATGCAGGGATTAGCAAGAACAGCTGTGCATCAATTAAAGTCGCATGAAATGCTGGCTTCAGACGGTGTCTGGAATAAATGGTTTGGGGGAGGGGGAAATCTTTGTATGGCATTTTGAGTGTTTGTGTGTGACAGGGAGGGTGGGGTGAATGGGTGTGCTCAGGGCAGGAATGGGGGTGGAGATAGGATGCATAGGGACCGCTCATATAAAAGGCCCCATGGGCCCCATTTCGGCCCAGGGGAACATGCTTCACTGAGCTCCAATTGGCCCTTTCAACCCCCGGGAAAGCGGGAGGGGCCAGGGGCAGTGGGCGTGGAAATGGGAGGAGATTAGGTACTGGATGAGGGCAACATTTCTATTCTCTGGGGCTGTTTAGTTAACCCCGAATAGCTGGGCGTGCCTTCCCCCCTTTTGCTTTGTGGGACGGATCCCTAAATCCTTTCTGAAGTTCCCGGTGCAGCAGAGACCTATTGAGGGACCTGTGTAAAGGCGTTTAACTGAGTCCTGACCCTGCCACTGATTTAATGGGGGGTCCTCCTTCACCCACACAGAATCAAATGAATTATCCTTTATTATTATTTAAATAGGCCCCGTCCCCTGACAGACTCCTAGCTTAGTCATTAGGGACGAGTCTGGGGTTAAACTGTCGCTGGTGGCCACGTATGCACCTCACAACCCGTGTTCCAGTAGCGGTGGGAACCATGCAGGTCGAGTTGGCTGTGGCAGCGTTTAGCTGTTCATTGGCGCAGGGTGGATCCTGCAATGGGGGGGTAGAGTTCTGCGGTTGGGGGTGCAGCCGTTCTAAGCCAGGTTTAGATTGTGGTGGAAGGAAATGACTCCTTCGGAGAATGCAGTGGAAATTGCCAATCAAAACAGGAAATAAGACAGAAAAAGGAAGGGGGGGCCTGTCTGTGGGAGTCTTCCTGAAGAGAATTCTCTACGCAGGCCATGGCGCGCACACTCTCACTGGCCACTTCAGTTGGTACACCTGGATGGTACCAGGTAGGACCCCCGGTTGGTCTGCACACCCTCTTCCAGGGTTGATGAGTTGTGTGTTCAGGGAAGCCTTTCTGCTCACCACCGTTGTACTGAGCAGTTATCTTTCTGCACTCGTGGTCTTCTTGTTGGCTTTAACGACTCTGGCCATTCTCCCCTGACCTCTCTCATTAATAAGGTGTTTTCAACCACAGAACTGCCGCTAACCGTATGTTTCAGCTTATCACACGATTCTTTGTAAACCGTGGACGCCGTGGTTGTGGAATTCCCATGGAGGGTGGCTGTTTCTGACATGCTGGGACCACCATGTCTTGCACAAATGGCCACATCGCATTCAAAATGGCTCGGATCGGCCATCAAAGCCATTCTAATGCGTAGCGGAAAAGAACGTGGACATATTGGCTCTCTCTGCATTATAAATGTCTTCAGTTGCAGCCAGATGATTCACTGTCTACAGTTAGGCTGTTTGTGTTTCCATCCAGGTGTACCTAATGGAGTGGCCACTGAATGCATGTACATGTATGCACACATTTAATTTCTTCAAATACTTTGTTTCAGTTCTCGCTTGTCTGTTTGCTGCCAACATTGCTGGTATCAGTGCAGCCCATTAGATCCGAACAGCGGCCTCCTGAGCTTCCCGAGAGCTGCCGTGGCTGGGCGTGGCCAGGCAGAGGCGGGGCCAAGGGCCGTCTTGAAGTACAGCGCCACATTCGGTCAGCTCTCACCGGGGAGGCTCGGAATCGGCGTACTCAGCACGGTTTCATTTTGTTTCTTGTGGGCGTTGGTGTGCCATACTTGAATTACAGATTCAGTTTGTCAAAGCAATAAACCCCAACACTTCCAATCGTCTTAAACGCACTAACGCAGGTGTGTGTTGATATTTCAATAAAAGGCAAAATTGCTGATGTGTGTAACATGATTGCCCTTGTGCTGGTGCCAGTGAAGGTAATCTGGCAGCACAGGAAAAGGCTAACAAACTTAATGTGCCGCCGGTCAGGGCCTCGGCTAAGTGTCTTACCTGTCCGCTGCGCGTTGTTGTGAGAGCTCACTGTGTTTTTATCTCTCTCTCTCTCTCTCCCCCCACAGAGTTCCGCTCAGTCTTTGTCGGGGCACGGCTACTCGGTAAGTGAGACTTTCCGGCTCCTATTTTCCCGTATGGACAGGGACACTACGGGGTTATCCTCGGGCCGGGTGCCGTGCCTTCTGGGAACGTGCTGAGCACCTTCACATAGATCTCAAATTTGGGTCCCTCAGACGTACCAATCCAACGCCTGTCCAGTCCGGGTATGTTTGTGCCTCGTGTGTTGATAGGTTTGGAAAGTTATGGAAGACGTCCTCTGGGTTGATGTGTCCCTTTCCATCTTGGCTCTCAAAGAAGCGAGTTGGCTGAAGCCTCCTTTTGTCTCACGGTGGATTAAAGGAGACACCGGTGTGCACTTTGTGTTCACATCGAATCTGAAGAGTATTCCTTAGCTGAATCTGTCCCATATCATCCCACATTTGGCTCTGCCTGGCACCCTCGTACCCAAGGTGCACTGGGTATTATCTGTGGCCCCTGGGGGTGTAAGAGGCATCTGCTGGCAGGGAGAGTGGGGCATGGGGGTGAGTTGGAAGGAGTGGAGAAGAGCACGGTGTCACAGTGAGGGGACAGCTGGTTGTCTGATGGCCGAATGTCGCCCAGATTACCATCTCCAGCACGGTTTCTCAGGAAACAGCAAGCCATAGGGGGCTCTGTCTGTCAGCAGGCACGGAGGGGGGGCAAGGAAAATGCAAACCTCTTGACACTTTGTTTTAGTCAGAGAGAGAGCGAGGTGGAAACAGAGCCTTCTCAGTTCGTTCAGCCTCATGGCTTCTCTGCTGTCTGCAAGGGATGTAGTCCAAAGGCCTACATGAACGCCAACACGAAGAGCTAAGAAAGCATGTTACCATAAAAACGTGGAGTTTTTAAGTTTATGGACCATGGAGGTCTATCTCACGGTTCGTGTTGCAGGTGCCGAGGGTGTAGCATATGGATTTTGCTGAAAGGATTAAACGTTGCTCGAAGTTATCGTGTGTGCATGTTACCTTGTGGTGGTGATTCTACTCTTAAAATGGATGTCATAGATACATACCTGCTTTGATGTTCTCCCTTGCCTCTCTGCTGACACTGCGTGGTCCAGAGGGGTTGTTGGGTATGTCAGACAGCTCAAGAGCTAATGACCACAGTGATGCTATAGCAAAACATTGAGGAAGAACCCTCTGTTTACGCAGTAATTTAAGATCGAAAGACAACTAACATGGGGGGGAGGCAGAAATCAGGCAGCGCCATGAAATTACAAACACTTGCTACCAGTCTGGCATATTGGGAATTAAAGGGTCGGCTGTGGTCACATACATGTTACAGGTAAACAAGTTAGCTTTCGGTATGTCGAACATCGTAGGGCTAATTAATGATGCCGCTTTTGTCTGTTATGCAGTTTCAACCGTCTTCCAGGCATACATTTGTGGCTGGGGAGGACTAGCGGAGATTCACTCTGAGGAGTGACTTTCAACAGTGACTAAGTGGACGGCGATTGGGTCCCTGAGCCCAGTGAAATATGAATAAAAGCGCGAGCGAGAAGGTTGCGGGAAAAAGACGGTCAAAGAACATCCAATCAGATGGGATAGTTCTGCAGTGCACCCAGGTGATGTAGGAAGGCCATGTCAAAGACAACTGTTACCCTTCCGGGTGAAGGATAGAGCTACACGTCTTTATTTATGGAAAGGTGAGTCAGGAGAGAAGACTGGTAAGGTGCTAAGAGGTGTCATGAAGCTTTCCTGGGTCATGTCTCTCAGGGTTAATCGGCTGGAAGCTTCAGGAAAGACGTGGGTACGGTGTGATCATTCTCTTCAGCACTGGGTTTGCCTCCTGACTCGTGTAGCTACCTGTCGGTGGGAGCCCAGGTGCCGCAAGGCGCGTCGCAGCAAATTTAGGCCATTGGCATTTACATAGGCGCCATTACTGCATCTTTGGCGCAGAGTTCCTTAAACGGAGCCATTTTCCTGTTCCATCACCAGCTCGTTTTATTGTGCCACTGCGCCATAGGCCCATTGATTCATCTTCCTCTCAGGAACCGACGATAAATGAGAAGTCTTCTGCACCTCTGGAGATAGTCCTAAATGGCTAGCGAAATGTCAGAGCACCTCAGCACGGCTATCTCCTCCCCAATCTCGTCGGGAGGCTTGTGAAGCCCTGGTGAAGGAGACGGTTTTCAATAAACAGCCCTTTCTCCGAGATGAGGTGATAGCTCCCCCCCCACACACACACACGGCTGCAGACGGTGTTTTTGTGATAAGGAGGGCCTCGTTTCCATGCTTAGTGTAGGTTTAGGGAAAATATCGCAAGCTTTGAAACATCTAAAACCCTAGTTTCCTATCACCTCGTTCTGTCGTAGCCATAGGTATTTCACAGTCCGTTTGGCGGTCATTCCTCAGGAAAATTCATCCGCTTTTCCCATGCCGAGCATGTGAGGCACAATGAGTCCCCCTGTGCATGTTTTTCCTCATGAATGTTGTTTGTAACCCACGTTTTGGTCTAAATGAAGATGGCTGTGCTTCCATACTTATGAAGGCATCGTTTCGAAAACAGCGATCGTGTCATGCTATAAATGTGGACCTTTTAAAAGCTTCGACCACGATCAGAATATCGCATGGATCACAGCCATTGTGTAAATAACCGCCCCCCCCAAAAGACGAACATTGATTTGTTGTCCCGGTGATATGACGCCCCCCCACCCACTTACAGCGGTGAGTGCCTGTCGTTTGTGCAGGTGTCTCGCAGGTGTCTCCATGCTACACACGGTGAAAATGAGTAAAGGAGCCCAGGGTTAAGGCGCTGACACAGCCAGCCTCTCCAATGGGAACGTTTCTGTCAGCGCTGTGCAGCCTGGCCAGTGCCGGCTGAAAAACCTATTTGTTTATCCCTGTGTGCGGGCCTGATTCAGAGCTGGGCCTGCTGCTCCCCTCTCGCCGGGGACCCGGGCTGTTGCCGCTAGCAACAGATAAAAATTTCTGTTAACCACAGCAGTGCCCATAACGCATCAATCAGCCGCTGCAGATGAAGGCTCGGGGCTTTCCTGACCCTTGGAAGTCAGCCTCCAGATCCTTTCCAGTCACCGCACGGCTTGTGGCCGAGCCCTGGTGTTGTTAGGGGGCGGAAACTTTATTCTCTGCTCACTCTTCTTTGAATTTTTATTTTTTTTTTTTTTGGGGGGGGGGGATGCGGTGCATTAAAAGCCATTAACACAAAGGGTATTCACGGAGAGACCGCTTGAATTTGGGGGTTTGGGGGGTGTTGTGGCGAATTAGCACATGCCTGCCCCCCTTAAGTACGTGTGGTTCACGGAGTTAACTCTTCTTCGCACGCCGGACATCTGTTGTGTGCCGTGTGAAATTTGCTTCACTTTGGGCTTCACTGTGTACTGGGATTCGAGCTCTGTGACCTTCCCCTTCCCCGGTAGAAAATTGACGAAAGGGCAGCTAGTTTGTTTCGTTCTTCCCATTTTAACTTCATTTTATTTCCGTGACGCATTTGCTAAGCTAGCTGTTCTTAAAATAAACGGAATAGTAATGAAACGGACTGTATATGGACGATGAGCCCCATTTGTTACTTTAATCAAATGCGGCCGCGGTGATGAATTTGCCGTTCACGTGCTACCTCTGGGCAGCCAGCGTAAGCTCGCAAGGTCGCAGTCCATCCCATTAGCTTGCGGCTCCCTGTCCTAATTTCACGGTTTCACCTCTGCAGCTTCCTTCTGCTCATGTCCCTTCCTCATCTGGTCAAATGTATTTTGCTGTTTTCTTTTTTCTACTGCTGCACTTGCCGTAATGCTGTAATCTAACTGGGCCTGTAATGTAAATGATACGTTTGTAGAACATTCTCCTAACGATGATGAAATCCCAGTGGTCTTTTCCAGTTACCCTGGCTCCTGATGGACTGTTTATGGCCTGTAACGGTGCGTGGTTTGCATCAGCAAATTACTCCGCTCTCTGCCAACGCCCACTTCGATGCTTCTAATTGGAGCTGTGTAATTCCCGATCGATTTCTATTTGCGAAGTGAGCAACAGGTGGTCTTTTCTCCAGAAAGAGACCGGTGTGGCGGGGGGGTGGGAGCAACCTTTGGTCGCATCATTTGGCTTGGCCACACCCGGTCCCCCAGTACCTTAAATGGCACATTAAAAGCTCATTAAGCTGACACTGCCGTCTTGTGCTGGAAGCGAAGACTCAGGGAACACAGCAGGCAATGGGGTTGGCTTGTTCCTCTACCGGCGACGTGATTTCACCCGCTGCAGACTTTTAACGGGGGACTTAATAGCGTGTATGGCTCCATAAAATAAAAAGACACACTTTATGGCTCGGTGGAGCAGTAGTATTTCTGAATTAAAGATGGCGCCCTGCTCTTGCCAGAGGCGATCTCTCCCTCGCAGCTCCTCTCTCTCTCCTGCAGCCTGATTATACAGTACAGGGAACGCAATAAATCACTCGGATTTATTATATTGCAGCTTATTAATTCAGCGCCATGTGCGGAAGGCGAGCCCGCGTCGTTTAAAGGCACAGAGTCATGCCTACCTGCAACCGTCATTCTGCCGCCTTGAAGGCCGTCACGTAAGGCGCCTTCGTCGATGTAGCTCTCCTTTCCGTTTCGCTTTCCTCCACATTCAACTCCAACCCGGCATGGACTGGGGGTTGGATCACAGGAAGCTGCATTTCTCCAAACATGGTCAATAGGGTATCCGTGTTCTGAGATGAAGCCTCGTCAGGTTTGTTTAATCCTCTTCCCTAAACGCAGGGGCCGAGTGGGAAGATCTGTACTGGTGGCGTTCCCTGAAGTCTCACGACCTGTGGCCAACCTCCGAAAAAGGAGGAGAACAAAACGTCAGTGGCAGATTGCTAGAGGGGTGGAGGCGGCCCGCTCTGTGTGGAGGCAGACAGCCCGGAGGCCTTGGCGAAGCCCAGGAGCGTAGCGGCACTGTAAACAAAACCCCAAATTAAAGCGAGCCCAAGGCTACGAGATTCCTCTACATCTCAGCTAAATGTTTCTTTCATGGCCCTGGTGTATTCCAGAATCGCGTATCTGAGCATGAGATGTGTGCCGTGGCATTTGTGTCGGTACCCCCAACATGAAGCGCGAATCTGTGCTTTTAAAATTCCCCCAGCGATACTTGGAACATTTTCTTACCCATGAGTTCATTTTAAAGAGTACTAAACTTTTCGTGCAACACTTTTTAAGGATCTTCCAACGTTTCTTTCCATCTCCTCTTTCCGTTGTCGATCGAAGCATACGGCCTCCCTGACAGGCAGTTGTCGTCCCATGAACCTCTTCCTTCTGCACCCATGCCCAGGGCCTCTCGCACACGCATACGTGCGTGCGTGTGTCTGCGTGTTCAAACGCCCACGCTTGCCTATAGACGCACACACAAGAAGTTCCTAAGTAGGTCACGTTCTCCGGTTTGTCTCCGAACGGCTGATAAAATCCTCGCTCGTCTGCATCCCCGCCCCTGAGCTTCGCTTCTGGGACTCCCACCTCGACACAGTCGCGCGTTTGATTTTACTGTCATGTTTTGCTCCCCGTCTGACAGAGCAGACGTACGATAGCCCCCCCATCCCCATCTGCCTCCTTACAAGCAGCAGGTAAGATGACATGTTATAAAAGTAACTGTATAATTATGGGACCAGTTGATCCCGCTCTGTTTGTGATGGAAACGTTTGTTAATGACTCTGCCGGCCTGTCCCTCAGGAGTCTTGTGGTGCGAGCTGGAATGTGCGCCTCATTGTCATCACCTCTGTCTTTTCCCACACACACCGAAAGCAGCAAACACGGTGTGCTCTTGGCACCATGGTACAGTCATCCCGCCCCCCCACCACTGCGGTTAGGTTGTCAGGCTGGCGGAGGTGTCTCACAGGTGTCATTCTGGTACAGTTCTGTTTTTCTCGGGGGTGTGGATGTGAGCGTGCGTGTTTGCGTGCGTGCGTGTGTGTGTGTGTGTGTGTGTGTGTGTTTCTAAGCTTAATTCTAAACCCTAAATCGGAAAACTAGATGGTCAGTCACATTTTTTTTATTATTATTGAAGATGAACAGTTTTGAATTAACTAATGCAATGAATTGATAGTATTACTTTTTTACATAGAGGTTAGGCAAGGGAAATGACGTGCTTTGGCAGAGTGATACTAATTGTGTCCATCTTGTTGTGATGTTTTGTGTATTTCTCAAACAGAATGCCCCCCCCCCCAGAAGCACCTCATATCCGACCAGCATTTGCACACAGAATATGTTGATCTTGGCTCTATTTTCATAGGCAAATTAGCCAAGCATGAGCTGCCAGACTGCATGAATGCTGCTTTTATTTCCATTTTTCCCATCCTTATCCACCAGCACACCTGTTGGTACCTCAGCCACCTGTTCTGTAGTGCCAGCTTCTCAGGCCCGACTGACCGAAAAACGTCCAGACTCGTGTTCGTTCCCATCATTAACGAGACTCGGCAAACGCACCGAGTGCGCAATGGTGCGCTTCGTCCGTCATGAAGCCGCATTAAAGTTTTCATGGTAGAGCCCCGGCATCCGTTCCCACAGCACGCCCTCACCATGGCATTCCCCATGATTATTAACATTGCATGTACCCAAGGGGGTGTGTCCAGAGAGATTAGACACACCCCCATATGACATCATATTAGACAGTCTCCTTCCTGAATGGAGGCTGAAGTTCTCAAGTTGCTCACGCTGTCAATTCAGCTTCTCCAAAAAGCCCCCCAGAAATCTTGTTAAAAATTCCCCCTGCCAGCTCCACCCCCCTCAGCCCCATTTGGAACGGGTCCGGGCAGGCTGTCTCGGCGGGCCTTCACAACTCGAAGCCTGGAGAAAGCCGATCTGGTACCCAGCCTCCCGCTACCAGGAACAGCGGGGCGCCCTGCTTGGTGTTGGCTTCATTACGCCGGCCAGATGGGCCGAGAATTAGATTCTGAGTCCCTCGGTGGGGCGGGTGGGGGGGGGGGGCATGGGCGCGG
>JAACJT020000034.1:15356052-15375215 GCA_009936485.2 Gymnarchus niloticus
GGATACCATACTCTCCAGCTTTTTATATCTCCTACAGTACTGGTGTGCTTTTTAATATATATCTGTACTGTACAGTGGATGGCAACAGGCAGGAGGGAGGGAGGGAAAAGTAATGTTTTTTGTTTTCATTTACATTGCGAGTTATTACATTTTAATGTAACACCTCTGGGACCCAGGAGCATTAAATGGCTGTTCTTGAATAATCGACGCTAACTGCTAGCAAATGCTGGGGAGAAATAAAATTAGCGAGCGCAGCAATTTGGAGCGGCGATTATGGCCCCCTCAGAGGCACTTCCTGATGATTTAAGAATGCTAACATTTAAGCAAGTCAGATCTCATTAGTCTTCAGGGTTAAGCTCAGCCGTCTCATAGGAAGACGCCGTGAGCTAGCAAATGAGGCCCCTCTGTTTTTTAATTATTATTATTTCCATCTATGCTCTCTGTAATCGATGGAGACCCTTTGCCAACGGTGACCACTCAAATTGCAATGAAGCCTTCCCTTTGGAGTCGGTCAAATCCCTTAAAAGTTGTTTTCCTCCTTGTCGTCCCTCGACTTCTAGCGACTGTGACGCTTGCTCGGCGGAAGACGTCAAAGCAGGCCCTGAAAACAAAGGCACGTCTGTCTTTGAAGGAGTTCAAGAGATGCATGCGCAGCTGCCCGAGTGATCAAGTGGACAAAAATCAGTTTGTTGGTTAAAATACACAGCAGCCTCTGCGTCGTCTCAGACGAGAAGGTACCGGGTGGCGTGTGAATCATGGGAGTCATCCCCATTTGCGTTGACAGTTGGGGGGGTGGTCTTTCGGCGTGGTGCCTTTTTTGTATGTGAGAGGGCACGTCCTCTTTTCAGAGCCGTTTTTTGCACCGCACGGCGTGGTGGCTTCTGCCGCGGGCTGCGCTTTGCAGCACAACGCCCTGTGCCGAATGGCAAACCCCCGCCTTTCCCACTCCCCGCGGTGCACCCCGCCGCTGAAGATTACCACCATAAGGAAAGGTTTTTTTTTTTCCCCCCTCCCCTTTCCAACGTTGAGATTGTGGGCTCTTCGACCGTTTCTGGGGGCCTTGGTCGGAAGTGTGCCGAGAATAGGAGCATGAACGCGTCTCGCAAACACCAGCGTGCCCTCACAGCTCTTCGTGACGAATTCTCTTGCTTCCCAACAGATGGTTTCCGCTTTCATTTTTTGCTTTCGACAGCAGAAGCGAAAAATGTTTGTTGTTGCTTTGACAATATTTATTCTGCATAACAGCGCTCGGTGTGGAAGGAGATCCGCTTAAACGTTCCGTGTAAGCCTCACAAGCGTTCGCGGCACAAAACGTGGCGATGCGCGGAACGTAAAATCTTATAAGCCGGGGTTTTGTTCGGCTGGTATTCATGTGGTGCCGGCCTGCATCCGGAAGCTTCTTCCTATCCAGTGAGGTTCTCGGCACCCACGGCTCTGGCACGGTTATCCCTGGGAAGACAACACAGAATTTACTGCGCAAAACATTTGCGCTTACGCGTGATTTGGAGAGATTATCGTGGGGAGGGTTTGTCCGCTTCCAAAGCGCCCCGTGACGGTGTCAAAATGGATTGTGTACAGCTTTCGCAGAACGCATTTGATAAATCCCACACAAATATTTCTCACCCAGCCACTATGCAGTTGTTTACACTAAGTTCTTGCATTCTCTTTTGAAACAAGCAATCACAAAGTACTCTTCTGGCAAGTACAGAAATCCTTATTGTAAGTTTGTTTGTGCTTAATGGATTTACACTTCCTTCCATAAATATATGTCTCCGTATGGCAATAAAATAATATCAATATTGTATTTCAGAATACATGTAGTTCTTCCTCATCATTACTGTACTTGTGTTTGAAACTGTTTGTGTGAAATTCTTTCAAGAGGGCTCGATACCAAGTCATAGCCACAAATATCTCGCAGGTGTCTAACAGCAGGGTGACATGATATTTCAAATTTCATATGGCAGCGAGGAATGTAGCTTAAAGTAGGAGGCACTACAGACAGCTCCTGGTATGGAGACACGAAGCAGGAAACCACAGTGAATCTTTTGATCTGCAGGTCCACGAAGGGTCTCGATCCTACCGGAAGTTAGCTGTACTCCCCCATGTTTGTGCCCCGATGAGCCCAGATTCTCCACTACTTTGACAGCGAAGTATGGATTCAGTTTGGGCCATTAGCTAGATTAATCACATGTGTGAAAGATGTGCTTCTGCAGCGGTAGCTCCTAGTTTGGTAGAAATGGGTGGTCACTCCTCTGCTCAGCCAACTGATCCGGGTGGTGGGGGGGCATGTCGAAATCTTCAGCACCTGGAGTGGGAGCTGTGGATGGCTTTTGTGGGGTCCTAGGAATGTTGAAGAATGGGCTAATGAGTATTGTTTCGGTTGGGGAAAGCAGGCTGGAGCACCAAACAGACAGGCACGTGTCAGGATGGCCCATCACTGCTGCTCAGCCTTAGACATGTGGTTCTCCTCTAGGTTGTTTCCCATGACATCGTAAGGAGACAATTCACAGCAGAGGAAGACCAGCCATCCTGTTTTCTGGGTGTGCTGCTGCCTTGCAGGTTTTCCGGGCTCTTCCACACTAGGAAAATGCCAAGCTTCTGGTACTGTGTGCTCACTAGCATTAATTGGGCATAATAATTTATCCAATTACGCTTTGAGTGGAGCGAGAACCGGGAAATCGCTCCAAGACTGTCTGCCGTTGGACTGAGCGTATCGAAACTGCCGCTGATTTGGAGTTTGTTGCGTCAAACCTGGCATGGCGGCCCTCCCTAGCTCCTGACGGTACTTCACATGTGCCGGTGTGTCCTGTAGATCCAACACAAGGCCTGAGCATGAACTGTTGATGCAGTCTTCTGTGGTGACCTACTGGGTCACGGAACATGGAGCAAATTCTGCAAGTGAGACGAGGACGAGGTGTGGAACATAATGCCACTCACAGTGTGTCACCACTCAAGGTATTCCTGCGACTCTGCTTATGCTAATCCAGGCAGTGGATATTGAGCGTAGCCGGGAAGCTTCTGGAATGCGCAGCACTGAAAAGGCCAGCAGGTGATAAAGGAGGCTGTGGGCGTTTAAGGTGAGAGCTGGAAGTGGTTAAGCAGTTAGGAATGTGGTCGGGAAGGGAGGTCTGCAAGATCCTCTGAAAGCTGAGAGAGACCTACTGGCAAAACAGATCTCAGAATGCCGAAAGGAGCAACATGCAGCGAATTCTAATCAGGAATTATAACAGACAGCTGTACAGTCACTTCTGTATGTTCGTCATTCTGCGAAGTGTGAAAATCCAAACTCAGATTTGGTGGCATCAGAAATTTGACTGATGTCATTGCTTCATTTAGCTGTAGCCGTAGGCTGGTGATGGAGAGGTGACGGTTTGTCAGCGTTGAGTCCCAGAGGAAACAGCCCCCGGGGAAGTGAGGGATACAGGGAATATGGTGACACACCAGAGGAAGTATCGCTTATTAGAGCGGTGCTGTGTGGTTGGCCCTGTAGATTGAGTGTCCTCATGAACAGAAGGATGTTGGTTCAAGTCCCACGGCTTATAAAATGACCATATTACCACTGAGCCTGTGCCCCAGTCATTTAACCACATCAACTGCTTATAGGATGCCAGATTAAAGCATCTCCCTGTGTTTTGACTCCAGGCTTTGCTCTCGTGCAAGCATGTCTCATGGAGAACAAGATGGCCTTTTACCAATACAGATTCATTTCAGTTCATTACGCTAAGGAAAGTGCTGAGAGACCATGCCTGAGCACTGGAGGAACAGGAAAACAAGACAGCGAGGCTGAATAGCCATGTCCTGTGCAGCTCTGGCCAGTGTCATTAACGGCTGTGTCTTTGGTGGAGCATGTCCCGCTTGGTTTGAGGGACCCCTCGGTGCTCCAGTCAGCTCTTCCGACCCTTCGAGAAGGAACGTCCACTCTCCATCCACCTCGCTGGCTGCCATCAGCTATCAAAGTGTTAAACAGAACTGGCAGTGGGTGAAGCGAGGAGAGGGAGTGAAGTAGCAGGAGAGCTCGTTGATTGGTTTTTAATTGAAAGATGAATGCTGAAATCGCATAACATGATGACAGGAGTGGAAAAAGGGAAAGAAAACAAAGATAATTAAGTTCATTAAGGAAATTAGTCAGAGAACCATTCATCTGAAAAACAACAATGACATTTTCTAATAATTTGCTCCTTGAGAACTTTGTGCTTTTTACTGCAGGATGCTGAGAGTGGCTCAGATCTCCGCCCCCTGCATTTTAATGGCTCCCTGTCAGTCATGGTTGTGTGTGAAAATGCCAGCAGATTTTCTCTTACCCACGGCTAATCAAGGCGGAGGAATCCACAGGCCAAGGCTTCAGCTGCCTCTCATCTTCCCAGGAATGGAATCTCACGCCGGTCCAGGGTTGGATTTGGTTGGGCTTTCGGACCGAAGCAGTTTGGCGCTCGCGATCCGGTTGAAACACGACTGCGTTTTCCACGAAGGACGTAATTCTTCTTGCACCATGGTGTATCCTGTTCGTTTAGCGATTAGACTCTTCTCTGGCTGTTCAGTAACCTCCTCCTTAGTATGTAGAAATTCACTGTTAAGTATAAGGGACTGTGGGGGGCATGCTGGCTCAGCTGTTAGCTGTGATTTTATCTTATTTATGCTCATTATTGGTGATGTTTATGTCCTTCTGTAAAGTTCCTCTATGTACAGTGTTTTGTCTTTAGGGTAGCGTGTATTCAGTGTTGTTTCCTCACCCCAATATGACTGCTAAGCTGAAACTGTAACTCTCCACGCAAATTCCTTGGTGAAAATGCATGCAAATCGGTTGCTCAATTGTGACTTTCTACACTGCGAATCGATCTCGTAATCAGCGAGCTCAATCTGTTAAGGGCGAACTAAAACAAGCAACCATGTGGAAAGGGAGGCAGAAAAAAGAAAACAATTTTCACCGTGGTTTTCATTTAACAGCTTTAGACCTGTACGGTTTCTCACCTTCCTATTCCCCCCCCCCACCCCCTCAAAGAGTTGAACCGATATGCTGGTTCCCACACGCTCTGCTTCTGAAATTTCACAACCGATAGCGGTTACCGAGAGGCCCGATAACATCTCGTATGATGAAAAGATGGAGAGGCGAGAGAGAGGTGTGTGTGTGTGTGTGTGTGTGTGTGTGTGTGAGAGAGATGAGGCTGAAGCTCACTCTTGGGTGACGCCTCTTTTAACCGCTTTCCGAGCATTCTGTTCCTTGCAGGTGTTGTCAGAACATAGCTTGACAGTGGGAGGGAATGGGGGTGGGGCCACACGTACGTTTGTTTGTTTCTTCATCACCCCCCCAGATGACCACCACAGGGCAGAAAGCTTTTGCGCAGCGTAAAAGTAAACATTTACTGCCCTGACAGGAGCAACTCTCATCTCTGTTTCTGTCTCTCTGCTTTCTAGGATGGAGTGGTTTTTTTTTTTTTTTTTCTTAAAGCTGACTGTCCCAGAGGTGCCCCCCTCATCTCATTCTGTGGTTGCCTTGTGATGCCCAGAAGGGAGGCTGTCTCTTGGGGTGGGGGGGGGCAGTGTAAGATGAGACTGGCCCCACGTAGGCACAACGTAACTCAAAATAGCCCCAGAGCCCCACCCCCTGATGCAGCCAGATGCTATCGGCCTAGAAGCAGTCACCCTCCCGCGTGCGGTAACACTAAGGCTTTCCATCTTGTTTGGATAACGTCCCTCTGTGGCCTGTTCTGACTGCCTTCCAAGGTCTTTGCTGATCTTCGGTTATCAGAAGAAGTCTCTTGCATGCTGTCTTTATTTAAGATAACGAACGGCTTAACGGGGCAAATCTCTGTGCTGCCCCCAACCAGAGACCAGCCATCTGCTTTTTCAAACACAAATAAGGCCTTATAATAACATGTAAAACATTTTATGTCGTTCTTAAAATATTTATGCTTTATGAAAAAACCGCATGTAAATTTATGTAAATCTAATGCACATATATCTAATAACTTCTTCGGTCTGCTGTGGATGGTAATATTAAGCCTGGAACAGACCGTCCATTTCACCTGCTAAAAGTCCTCCTTAACGTTTAGCTCTGCCGTATTTAATGAACACTTTTCAGGTAGTGTTTAATGCTGCATTTTTTTGGTCATTTTTCTCCTCATGGGCTGTCAGTGAGGGGTGCGTGGGGCCTGTTCTGACAGCTCGTCCCCCTCGTGTCGTTGCGAAGGGGGAGAATGGTATCCGCGAGCATGGTGGGCCGCGTCTAGCCTTGGCCCGCCTGCTCCAGAGCGGTATGACGGCGGTCTAACGCACAGCCTTGTCGTAAGAAACCAAAACACGATTAAGCAGATAAGCCAAGCAGCCACGTCATTAACGGCTACGTGTTGCTCTAGCCGATAATTAGGAGGGAGCCAGGAAACTGCACTGTGTTCACGGTGAACAGAACCTGACAGCCACCAATGATAAATTAGCCTCCATGTTTCCGCCGGGCTGAACAAAGCTGGGAAAGGCTTAGGTTACTGGTGGCTACCGTCATCAAGGCTTAACAGGGCCAAAGAGAGCATTCTGTCTGAGTGGTAATCTGCAAAATCCTGCTGTTACTCTCCCACATTATGCAAGTGTTTTTTTTTTTTTTTAATTGTTATTTTTAAATAGTGCTTTCTGAATTAGCCAGCCACCTGTTAGCATTCACTGCTGCAGCAACAAACATAGTCAGGTTGATAATAAAATGGCAGCAGTCAGTTTTTTGTATACAAATGTTGTCTTTCACATATAACCTGTTGTTGGAGTCTTTTTTTTTTTTTTTTTTTTTTAATTTAATTATTGTTTTTGGCACGATGAGAAGCTCCTCCACAAGGGAAAGATTTCAGGTGCACTGCCGTAAATCAGGTCATCTTAGTCACATGTTTTAACAACGCTAATTATGAAAGACTAAGCGAGGGTTGGGGAAAACTCCTGTGTTTTTGTGGTTAAGGCCATGATTGCCAACCGTTTGGCTTAAAATTAGTGTGGTTGACTGGCGGTCACGTGTAACGACCCCCACTCATCCCGAGGAAGCAACTTAATCCGTGAGCGTAATTGTCAGGGATGTCAGCAGAACGCAGGGAGCCACCCGATTTGGAAAGCAGGTGAAAGCGGAGGTGATGGCAGAAGGAAACACATCCACCTTTTGTGAGGGAGGGAGATAAGACAGGTCTCGGCGGGGAGGCGGGGGGGGGGGGCATCTCACCTGAGGCGAAAGCCAGAGCCCCAGATTAATGAGGTCCCGCTTTCACCACGGATACCATAGAGGCAGGAGCGGGCGATGGAGTCGGCGGAGAGACAGGCTTTTTGGGGTTGGGGGTAAATAAAATCTTCCACTGCTGACACCCCTTGCCTTGTTTGTAGAAAAGAAGGGTAGGGTGTTTCTTGAGTCATCCGGCGCTGCCTCTTCCGTTTCTCCTCGCGGGCCGTGAGCGTGCCTAAATCCGTTTATGGCTCTGGCGGCGATACGGAGAATCTCAGGCCTTTACCTGCAAAGTGGCTGCTAATTTGTATGTCATTCATGTTGCTTCCAGAATCTGGTCGATTGGGGCTCACTGGGCCGCAATGTGACACCCATGCAGGACAGTTCTTCGCTTTGCTCTGCAAAGTGACCAAGGGTCTGGATGAATCGGATATCTGACTCGTACCGTTCACCGGCAGGCAAGAGACAAAAGCTTTGCTTGTTGCTAGTAATCCTCTCCTGACCCACTTCTCAACTTGAAGCGTGCAGTATTTCTGACGCACCTTTTCCCGTGTTGAATTCCCCTCGTTAAGAGGATTACCTCCCTTCCACCATTTTCTCCGTTTCAGCCAGTGGAACCTGGAGCGTGATATGTGGGGCACATCAAAGAGCGTGATAAATCACTCCGTGTTACGCGGCGGCGTCCGTGAACGGTGTGTCGTCGCTTTAATTTGTTTTGGCCACCAAATCGATGTTTGTTTTTTTTTTTTAATTGATTTATGTTTGGGTGGGTTGTGAGAATGGGTGTGATTCCTTGTCATGAAATGGTTTCAGCCCTATTTTCTGGATGGCGCCTTCACGAGCGTCGGTTGTCGTGGACACGGCACAATCGGTGGTGAAAAATATGTTTAATTTCGAAAGGGAAGAAGACATCATCTTGCTTAGCCCCCCCCACTCAGCCAAGATTCTCTTCATGCCGTCTTCCTCCCGGCAAATCTTGTAAGGTCGTTTGATCGTCTCGTTCATTACTGACTGACGGTGACCCAGAGAAAGCTGTAAAAAAAAAAAAAAAGTGTAATAATAATCCCTGTTCTCAGAGCTTTGGGGTAAATCATGAATCTCAGAAAAGCTATTCTGGGTGAGAACGAAAGTGCAGTCATGCAGAACGTGATGTTGTGAGAATGACCGGGGTAGTAATGTACGAAGACCCACCCCCGCTACCCAGTTTGACTTATTTATGGCTTACGCCTTCGTCCCAGTGAGCTCTGACCTAGCAGTCTCCATCGCAGCACGGGTATTGGACACCTCTGTTTCGCTTAATCTCTCTGGGTCTTCAGATGAACTTTTTACTTCTGTTAATTATTCATGGATATCATTGCACAACAAATTGTGCCTCGACTTTTAGAGTCGATTTTTTTTCTGTTTAAAATGTCAAATGTTCTAATATTGTACTTTAATTGTACAATCTATTAAAGTACCGTCCTAATGCTGGGCGTCCACTGTCCATCTGCTCGGAGTCCAGCCCTTGATATGGCAGTATTTTTAGCTCTTCAGTTTACATGCATTGATCTTTCATGCGATGCAGGGAGGGTCACGTGATATCAGCCATTGTCTTTGGTGGGAAAACAGGCTTTCATCATATTTAGTAGTCTTCGGGCTTTTATGGGAGCGGGGGTGGAGTTATTATGAAGCCCCTCCCCCGACACATTCATAACCCCGCCCCTCATGCCTTCCTATATAAGTCCACACGGGGACTCCTGCGATCGACAGAGTGGAGGGTTGTTTTGGGGTGAGCAGGCTCAAGCGGGCTGGAGTGATCACAGCACCTAACAGCAGGCCGAGGCTGTGTGTCACCCGGCTGCCATTCCCGGCATCTCCGTGACAGCGGCCCAAGGAGGTCTGCCCCCACGCTGTGCTGAGCCGCGCTTGTCGACATATTATCGGTGAGCGCCTGTGGCTCCTGTCACCAGCGACGGGCCGCGGCTGACAGCTGAAGCACACAGGCAGGTTACCGCCCCACCCACTCTGCCATTGTTGCCTGTAAACAACAGGTCTCGCCAAAGCTGGCAAGACGGGAGGGAATTAGCAGGGCTGAAATGAGCCCCTGACTTCTTGTAAACACTTTGTTTTTTTTTAAACTTCTTTACTTTTTCATTTTGTTTCCCGGCGCACATTTAGCATACAGATGGTGTGACATGGTGGCATGAACACCGTGAGGCAAACACAAAACTGTGCTACCTCTGACTCATGTGCAGTGTTTCAGTCTGATGGCAGCAGAGCCCCCAGCATTGCTGACCACCTGAGGGAACGTAGAGGGACATGACGGTTTCAGGACAAATCTCTTCAATCCCATAATGCACGTTAAAAAATGAATGAATAAATGTTTAATTGTCCAGTCAACAAACGAGTCACAGCCTCTTTGCCTGGTTTGGTAGTAAAATAAAAGGAAAATAAACATCGTGTATTTCAGGTTTACATTTTCATAGAACAAAGGTTTGTTCAGGTCTGGATGCAGTGTTCTCCTGGATCCTCAGAAACTTCAAACTGTGCTGAACTCCGGCTTAGTTGCAGCTGTTGGTTTATCATAATCATCCCATACTCTGCTAGTAGGTAGGGTAGTTAGGGAACCGAACCTGATCGTTACTGGTACAGAGATCAATGAGCTTTCAAGATGTTTGTTCATAACCAGAGCTACTCCAGTAAATTATTCAGCTCAAACTTCAAACCGTGAATGATGCAGCTTGTGTCACATAAACGTGACTGCAAACGACCTAGACTACACAATGTTCAGAATGCCAGGGACCGAGTGAACCGCACAGATCATTTTTACTATGATGGTAAAAATCACAAAACAATTTTTTTGCCGTTTGCTTACCTCTGGATATTTCTGCGATTTCTCTGCCAATAGAGTGGCTGGCTGTTCTTGGCCATAAATAGCAGAATTGCCATCAATTTACATTTTGATATCAATGCCCACCTTGTTCCTCAGTCACATATCGAACTCCATGCAATTACCGCCATTCTCCGATAATTGTGTGCCTTAGCCGTCTCCCTGTAATAAACATCCCTTTTGATTGACCATGTATGTACATGAGCAAGGAGTGTAGGTAGGATGTGATATGAACTGTAAGGTATGTACAGCCCCCCCCCCCCCCCCATAAATGCCAGAGCGCTGAAGAATGGTAATTTTTATCTGGTTTAATGTAGTATGTCTGAAGAATGTATGCTAATTTCCCATCTCCACGGTGAACTTTCCTTGGTACGGCTTGTCCAAACTTAGCTGACCTTCTCGCTTTCGCTCCACAAAGTCTTGGGTGTGATCACAAACGTAGCCTGGGATTTGACCAGCTGTGCAGCAGGGTCTTGGCTAGGCTGTCCCTCCCTTGACTCCCCCCCCCCAGCTGCATTTAGGGAATGCAGTCGGATGGAAGTAATTATTTTGATTCCAAATAGCCTCATATCGCCAAAGCAAATTACCGGCCTTCCAAATATTTACAGGGAGCTTAGATTTGAGTCTCATTTCCCGTTCAGAAACGCTAACTCAAGACTTGAAGGAAACATCCCAAACAATAATAAAGGAAAGCCGCGACAAAGGCCGACCGACCCCGTTGACCCCATGCCAAGGGCCGGGTGAGCTGAAGGCGGCTGGCCCAAGTTCTGTCCCATCAGGGTGCCGTCCATCAAACAACACCCGTCCCCGAAAAAGCATGAGAGGCGGGCAGCACAGCTCTGAGCATGTGATAGGTCTGCCTGTTCCTGCCAAGTCGCCTTTGTCCGTTCGGGGTCAGGACAGCACCTGCTCCGTGCCGATCCTGGTGTATGGCTTGACTGACCGTGGGGGCGCCGCTCAACTGTGCACCACCCCCCCAGAAGCTCCACCCACCTGCAGAGAGGGGTCAAGACCCACATTGACATCCGTGACTTGCGTTGATGAAGGAGTTCAGCAGTTGGCTTTGTTTAATGTCACATTGTGCTTCCTCCGTGAAAGAGAAGCCCATCTGGGCTTTCATAACCCTCCTGCCCCCCCCCCAAACGTCCTTCAGCAATCTCACCTATCTCTCCCTCACATCTGTGGAAACCTTTGTCGTGGTCCCCCACTGTCCTGGGCCACCTCGCTCTCCCTGCACGGTATCAAAACAGCTGGGAGTCTGTTTGTAGTACATCTATAATGGTGCCAAGGTAATTAAGAGCTCTCTCCTAAATGATAGCTTAGTTTTGCTTTCAGATGTTCTTTAACAAGGCGGCCTACAAAGGTGTTGGTGTAGTGTATACATCACTGTCATCTGAGGCTAATTACTGGGCTGTAAATCAGGGCGGTGACCCACACAGCCCCCCCCCCCCCCACTGGGACGTTCACATCATCTTAAGGTGGACTGGGCCAGTGAGATGCCGCAAAGGCGTGGACTTTTTATCCTTGACTCTGCCTGAACTTTAATTGGTCTTCATTTATTTCATCTTCACATATTTGGGAATATGACTTCTTTCTGTATGAGAGTGACCCTATCTGCATTTTGGGGTTTTTCATTTTTTTTTATTAATTATTTTTATATAATTATATAAAAGCAAGAAGGTCAGCTAATTATATATTATATAATTATATTTCCTTATTACTTGTATATGTACTATATGTATATACAGCCTATATTACATGTCTGGTGACGTGTGCATGAAAAATGTACCAGTTTAATCCAAAATGAGTGAGATAATTGGGGTGGTGTTTATAAAATATCACATGACAATTTATTTTGTTATCCTGGACCAACGTAACCTCCTCAGGTTTTCGCTAAACTGAACCAGTCTATAAAACGGTAGCTTACTTATATTTAATTAAGTCCCACAATAAATGGCCTCAGAGCTAATTTGGAGACCACCTTAACGACTGCAATATCAGCTGTCCCATGCCTTTACCCCCAACCCCCCCCCCCCCCCTTTGAGATCCGAGCGAAACATTCATCTTAACAAGGTCATGCCATTAGATTTTTGATGTATCGTTTGGGCATTGGTCCATCTGAGTGCAGAGAAATATTAGCAGTTATTAATGATGATGATAGACCTGCTTTTGGAGACTGCCAGTCGCCCCCAGTCACCTCTGCAAATGATTTAACACAAGTACTCAGGTCCTCTTCCGAACATTCCACAGAGCTCCTTTATGAGGCAGATTCACAAGCTGCTCTCCCTCCTTCCATCATCCACAGTCCAGAGAATAGTCTGAATTTCGGATGACTCCAGACCGATGGTTCCTGAGGTCATGCTTATGATGTGTCCTGCAAGACCAGTTGGCTGGTGCAGGCAGAGCAGAAAACCATCTTGCAGTTTGTGAATTTGGCCAAGTGTGGTGACTTGAATAGTACGCACCTGAAATTTTATTCTCCGGAAGATGTTTACAGCATTTCAGCAGAGCCAGCAGATATCTGTATGTCATCATCAACTCTCGTTAAGCAGCAGTTTGCAGCACTCATTTATATGGTTATCTGCACGGGTTTGTTTGTGCACCTTAGACCATGGTCATCGTTGTAGATAAACAGGAACAGCTGGTCAGCATCCAGCTATTCAAATAGGCTTTTATGGGGGGTTGTTTTGTCCCTCTGAAAGGCTACGGCATTGTCAGACAGAATTTTGTTCTGCCCTGAAAGCCACTGATTCCCCAGATAACCTCACACCAGATACGTCCTGGGGGGCAGAAGAATCACGTTCCATGGAATCTTCGACTTTCAGGAATTTAGCAAGTCACCAGGGATGCCATTTACAGCACAGCTCAGCCGAAGAGGGTGAAAAAATGTTTTGTTTTTTTTTTCTTTCTTTAAGACAAATGTTCTGTTTCTTTAAGAAGTTGGTGAGGTTTTACTGGCTTTCCCGAACCTCATTCCTGTAGGCCATGTACATCGCACCTATGGAACTACATCACAAAGCCTGTTTAGCCGCCACTATTAAAAATTAACCATCAACCTTCCATAACACTTAGCAAGCAGTAGATAAAATATTTTTGAAATTGCTGATAGAGCATTTACCAAGCTTAAGGTTGGGAGTAATTTTTCAGTTTAATTTCTCATCGAATTCAGGAGCATATATTTGTTTTTCTTAAGTATAGATACTCCTTGTAGTCAGGAGCCATTCAGCAATAAACTAGACTGAAGACAGTGATCCATGGTGTAGTTCAATGAACTTTTTATTCAATCAAGTTTATTCAATAAACATATTTTTGACAGCCCTCTTTTCCCAGTTCACAATATATCAAGCAACATGACCTCCTGTATGTCTGTATGCATATATCTCAGTGTTCTGTATATAAGTACACATTTAAGAGGAAGTGCTCCCGCTTTTTCTGGAGAAAAGTCTTTGAAACATAAAGCTTGCCCTGTAGATGCCTGACTCAGTGAGCCACCCCTCTACACCAGTGTTACTTTATCCAGGCTTTGTAGACGTGTCCCAGGTCAAAAGCCCACACCAGTCTCGGATCCAAGCGGATGTGGCCTAGAGTCCGTGGCTCGATGTCTACTGTGACGTGAGCAGAGAATCTACACTGCAGACATATGAATCTGTCTCTCTCTTTGCTTGCTCAGAATCGGTATGTGCTGCTGGTGAGGGCTCTTTGAGAAACGAGCAAGAACTTTTTGTTTGGCTCTGGCACCGGCCTTTTTCGCCACAGTTCGGCACTCTTGTATCTGCTGTCCAGTTGTCAGTACACAAGGTGCTGAGTTCTGAACAGAACTGTCAGACTGACCGTGGGGAGCGGAGTCTTCCATTAAATTGACCAGGACTTCTTGGCTAACCAAAGGCCGCCTTTTACGATTAAAATGCCGTCTGCTACATCCGTGCACTATGCAGCATCCATGCGGATGAAATACCTGGGATTTAGGCCTCTGCTCTCATATTCCCGAATCATCTGCATGATGGAATACGTGTGTATATGTAGAAATGTGTGTCGGTGTGCATCGATGGGACAGGTGGTGTTATCATTACGTGCAGTAAGAGGAAAGTCTAGAAAGGAGGGTTAAACTCACTTATCCCAAGGAGGGAAGAAAACCTGTGGGAAAAGTGAGATTAATCCTTTAAGGCTTTCCGTGGAAACGTAATGGCAACACCATGTTTCCCACCAAGCCAGTGTTCACACTTCAGATGACCCTATGAAGATTCAGACAGCGGCAGGTCGTAAAAAGCCATATTTTGCTGACTCGGGAGGGGAGGGGAAAATCCTTGGCCGTGGTTCGGGTACCCATTCCAGATTTGCCTTAAATTCAGAAGACCGTCCATTCTTTGTTCAGGAAACACGACTTCTGTTCAAAAACCAAATTGTTCTGAAGCATAACAGGAGTCAAGCTAATCTGAATCTGTCAAAAAACACCAAGGCTAACATAAATGTCAAGCTGAGAAAAACAACTTAAATACCCATCAGCCACTGCAATTCCCTTCACGAAGCCACAGGACTTTGTTATACATACTGAGGGACATTAGTCTCACTGAAAAACAGATTCAGATCATTTAACTAGAGGAATACGTAAACAAGATGGAGCTGAGGACAGTAGCCATTTGCTGTTTTGTAACGTGGAACCCGGGGGTGGTGAGAAAAACAAGCAGAAATATAAGACAGCCATAGCAGAATTTCTGTAATGGATACTCTTGGTGGGTGGGATTAATCTGTGCTGTCAATCACTGAGTAGTGTAACCAATGGGAAATTAGAGCAGCTGGTGATTGACAGCCCATGTTAATCCCACATGTCATTGTGGGTTTTGAAGCTGTACTCCACTCATCATTAGCCTCAGTCTAAGGAACCAGCTGCCTCGTCTCAAACTCAAGTCAGGCACTGAATGGCCTTGACTGGAAACCGGTTAGCAGACTTTTCCAGAACATCATGTGGATTCAAACGTCCTCCAGGACGCCCGCTGCTCTTACTGAATTATGCCAAATGACGGCCTGTTAATCTGTTCGCCGTCGCATCGACAGCAGCGAGTTCCATCTCCACTACATTCAGATTTTGACAGTTGTTTTTTCTCGTTAATCTTCTGCCGATGTCTGCATGCTCATTAGTGTCAGAAACGTCCCCAAATCTCACAGAAGCAATTAGCCGTGGCTTTCTGCTTATATCTCTGGATTTGTCAAGTTGAAGGGCAAATGAACTGACTGGTTTAATTTTTTTAACCACTTGATCAACGTTGTAATTTGTCTCATCATTGATCTTGCGGCACCCAGTGTCATTTGACTAAGTTGCTGTCTTCAGTTTGAGGGCTGGCTTATTTTGTCAAGCTTGGCTTCTGTGAAGACATCAGCAGCAGGTAGATGGGTTATTTCAGTGTCAGAATCCTTTTTCCAGGTCTTGAGTCTTTCTTTTGTTGGTGTACTCATTTTGTACTTTGTTTGAAATCCATGATGACGAGTTTTTCACCATCAGCTTGACCTTGTTCACCCCCTTCACCTCTGTTAACTAATAGCTCAATAACTCTTGATAATGCAGTACGTTTGTAGGTTTTTAGCTCAGTTCCCTTACTCAGCCTGAGTGAGCTGGTCAGTGGTTGTGAACCGTCTCTTTTCACTCGTTCCATAGTCTGTCTTTTACTGTCAGTAGTCCTCAAAGTGCCTATGAGCATTGTGAGTTTACAATCGAGTTTCTCCCTCGTCCTCCGCACGGTCCGTTTGCAAGTTCCGAGTAGTCTGTGAAGGCCGGGAGGTTCATAATGGCTGCATTTGAAGGTAAACGAGGAAAGATTCCGTGCCAGTTTTGAGAGTTTTGATATGTGTTTTGATAACGTGAAATTGCAGCCAGCGCTGTTCAGAGACGGGCTGAATTGAGTGTAAATGGTGCCTGTGTTACACAGGCAGAACAGCCTGATGTATGTGATTGTGCTTTTATACAAAAACCCTTGTCTCTTTCATCTTCCTCCATCTGTAGTCCCTGTAATTATACATATAATGGCTGGTCTTACTTTGTAAAACCAAAGTGCTTGCAGAAGTATTTTCACTGCAGCTCATCCACAACTTTAAGGGAAATAACTTTATTCAGCAGTTCCAATGGAAATTATCATTTGTTTGTTTTTTCTTCGTTTTCTAGGATCATTTTAAGATGTTTGCGGCGTAACTGTTTTATAGCAGATTCTGAAGGGTAACCATTACTCCCTGTCTGCGTGTAAATGATACGTTTGGCCAGTCTTCCATTGTACGTTTTGTAGCCTTAGTCTTTGTTACCTCCATATGAAGCCCTTCTCTGTGACTCGGTTTGTTTCTTTCTGTTGTGATTCTTCGCCCTCCTCTCCTCTTCCATTGTCAGACTCGTCGAAGCTGTGTTATACAACCATCGATCCAGCGTAATCTCTTCAGGTTCGAAAATCTGCTCCATCGATTGCCTGGATCCTCGCAATTCTATGACACGTTTCTCCCTCCTTGTATGTTTTATCTTTTTTGCCTGGAAACATTGTGAGGTAATTTTATTAAACTGACCCGAGGATGGCTATTGTGGCACCACCAATAAAATGTGACAGGTGGGAAGTGAAGTCCATAGTATTGTGCTTAGCGACGTGGATTTGTGAAGGTTAATTTAATTGCATTTGTCGTAAGAGTCTTCAGCGGGCACCTAACCTGACGTAGTTCCCTTATGTTTACTGAACATTTGCCATCATACCGTCGCTCTCGACTATGTTTGGTCGGGAACAGGCAGGAGAATGAGAGAAATCGGCAGCCAATGGCGCCTTCGTGGTAACCACGCTACAGTGACCCCTGACCTTTTTACAAGCCCCCAAGAAACGGGCCATGTGGTGTAGAATAAGCCCTGTAAATTCTGAGACGGTGATCTCACAAAGTGGACGTGAGCCCAGGGTTGAGGGACATGGTCCATTAAGTTTGCACTCATTCTAACGCACACAGCAGGTCCTATATTCGATTCACACTAACTCTGTGTATTTAATCAGCAGTGCTTTAAAATCCCCCCTTAAACACACCTTAACCTTAAAGAGCCATCAGAAAAATGATTAGCCCCCCGTTCCATAAAAACACCTCCATATCTTGTCGGTGGGTGTGAAATCTGTACTCGTTACTCCTTTTACTTCATTGCTCCAGGCTCCACTTCCATGAACTACATCGGTGGCCATTTTGAAGATGTGTGTCATCTGTAAGTGAAACTGCAGTCAGTACTGAAAGGTGGCAGTTTCATTACCTGTCAGGGCCCCGTAGTCGTTTGTGATTTCTCCAGATATTTCTCTAAATGTGTATGACAGAGTGATCTACTCTAATTAGCATTCATTTTGCTGAATTTATTGTCTCGTTGAGCCAACAACCAAATTTCAGCTGCCTACAACCTAAGAAATGGAGGGGAACAGTTCAGCTGAAGTAGTCAAATGCATCTTCAGAATCCTTCAAACCTTCAAACCCATTTCAATGAAATACAAGGCCTTAAGAATGTTCCAGGTTGCACGTGGTTTTTGCCACGTCCTCTTAACGGCTGTCGGGATGGACTCGGCAATTGGTTGGTGCACAGCCTGGGGTCCACACACACACACACACACACACACACACACACACACACACACACCCTGCCGAGAGCCATCTGAAGAGTGTGTGCTAACAGAACTGTCCCTGGTCCCCCCATATCAAAGGAATGGTGTGTCTCAGGGCGCTCAAGCGGGTCACGCTTTTGATTTGAAACCCCTGATATCTCAATGGTTAAAAAGACCCATTAAACCTCTTCCGACCGCCCCTGCCTCACTGCCCCCCCCCATTCCTGGCAGTAATCTTTAGAAGGGTTAAACGCTTCACAGAATGTGTACTCTTGAGGTTCCTTTAAGAGCCCACTTAAAGTCTCTTTTGTGGTTCCAGATGTTTTGTGTGGCTATTTATTTAGCTTGTAAACAGCCCGCCGAAAGCTTTCCGTATAATGATGGAGAGGGAAACCACAATTACATTGTTGCGGGGACTTACAAAAGATTGCTGCATGCTGAATGTGATTTAGTGCTTTGGGTGAGCCTTTGTCGCCTCTGCAAGGGAGGTTTCCAGATTGAAATGCAAATCTTAACATTTTGGAATTCATTAGGGGCAAAACAGCCACCACCACAACAGCGGAAGAAAAAGCCTCCGTTTAAAGGGAGTAATGAATGGAAGCCTGTCTTTAACTCACCTTCCTCCTTCACCCCTTCCATTTCTTTCAAACTCCAGCTGAGTGTTAAGATCATCGCAGTAATGATGGTGTGTTTGCTCGCTCCGGGATAACGAACATAGGGACGGCTTTTCACTGCTCCGAAGCGAAGCCCAAGCCACCGGCTGAAGGTGTATCATTATGCTGGCTTACCTGCCCGTCGTTCTCCCACACGCGTCTACGGCACCTGCACGCTTTTCCCCGAGCCGACACATTCATTATTGAAGGACAGATTTAAACGTATCTCGACCCACAGGGGTCTGCGTTTCTTCAAACCAGAACGATTGCTGATCTTTTGCTTCCAAACACGTCCAGTGCGCCCCTCAAACCACACACACATAAACATACACACACACACACACACACACATTTCCCACTTACTTATGACAAAACCTGTCGTGTATCTCCCACATGGCGCCCCTGGAGAATTGATGAAACTCTAAGAGACACAGGCCTTGAGTGGAACTCCTTTTTCAGAGCAAACAAAGACTGTGGGTAATTGGATTCACATTGAGAGAGGTATTTAAAACAGTCTGGTAAGCGGGGCAAGCCAAGTCCTCACTGATGTTTTGCCAAGGTGGCCCCTTGTCGGGCCCCCTAAAAAGTGTCTGACTATCTCACTTTTATGAGGCACGCCCTGTTTCTGCAGCCCCACCATATGAGTAGGTCTCTTTTTCATATTTGATTCAACGTCATTAATGAGGTATTCAGGAATTTTTAACCTCTCTTGGTCCGTTCAAAATTCCTCCTCGATTTCATCATTTTGATTATTTCTGTAAGGGAACTATTTTTGTTTTTATTGTTGTATGCTCCCCCCTCCCCCGCCCCCCCCCCATTCTTCCTTTTGGCGTCCCTCTTCCACGTTTTGTGCTCTCCCACAG
>JAACJT020000034.1:15388894-15423803 GCA_009936485.2 Gymnarchus niloticus
GGGCGTTTCGTCGCCCCCCCCCCCCCCCGCTGCCTCCACCGGCGCGGACGGCCGGCGCTACACACCTTTCAGCCCCCCCCTTCCCCCCCAAACCCCCCCCCGCCGAAGCCCAACCCCCCCCCCCCCCCCCCCCACCGGTTTGAGGCGACTTCTAAAACCAAATACCCCTCCCCCATTATTCAGTGACAATCTCGCTATAGATAGGCAGAGCTTTCTTGAGGTAAAGGAGGGTTTCAGTTTAAATCAGCCCTGAAGCGGAGTTATATTCTGTGTCAGTCTGTGGATGGTTACGGTGAACGTTCCCATGCTACACTGGGAGTCCCTCCGAAGCCTTTGGCTTGCATGAAGGGTAAACTCGGCTAAAGCCTTATTACGCTCCCCGTTGGCTGAGCTGGAGCTGACATTACTGTTTGCTGTATCCAGGCCATGAGGTGACACAGAACCCCGCCGAGGACTCCGAGCGCGTCACACCTCCCTTGCTCTCAATTGCTCTGAATTAATTGAGTCCTCATTCCGAGGAACAAAGCCGGGGCTGCCGCAGAGAAGCCTGGGGATTGGTGGGGCCCCCAGGAGCTAGGACCAAGGTGAGCAGGTCCACAGTCAGAGTCAAGGACAGGAAACAGCTCTGAAACCAGAGGGTATGGTGCACTGGGCTGGCCTTGCAGTGAGAACAGAGGGTCCAGGCTGGGTGTGGTACACCTGGCTGGCCTTGCAGTGAAAACAGAGGGTCCACGCTGGGTGTGGTACACCTGGCTGGCCTTGCAGTGAGAACAGAGAACAAATGTATATGCCATGTCCTCAGTGAGGTACTGCTGTAGTTCAGTGGGTTAAGGATCTGTGCCTATAGCTAGAAGGTCATGGGTTTGAATCCTGTGGGCTGTAATGATTTCATCATTGGCCCATTAAACGAGATCCTTAACCCCAGCTGTTCCTGGGGTGCTAGATGCTGGCTGATCCTGGACTCTGACCTTAACTTTCCTCACTTGAACATCGGTTTGGTTAAAAGCGTCTAGCAGATAAATAAATGTAAAATGTTTTCCTCTCTGCAGCTGCTCACAGATCATTAGCATGTTCCATTGTTCATGTAGGGTGTGAGACGGTTCCCGATAGACCACTTTGGGATGCACGCTTGAGGACTGGAACAAGGGGTCTCCCAATCTCTTTTGGATGATTCAAATCACGCATTAATGAGATCCCTCTTTTACAGGTCCCAGAACAGTGTTCCTTCCACACATTACATATATCTTGTCCGCTTTCAAATCGGTTCTTTTTTTAACCATCTCATAGTAACATAATTTGGTTTGATTAAGTTTACCTTGCGACAGCCAAACGTTAGTGTTTTTGGCGCTGGTATCTGGCTCGACGGGGGGAATCTTCGCAAATGAAGAGCCTATTATCATTTTAGGGTGGCTAAATTAAAAAGCCCATCCGAGGAAGCAGGGCAGAGCTTGTTGGCGCCTGCTGAAACTGTGGCGAGGCTGTCAGAGACTTGGCGTAGTGAGGACAGTGGCAGAGAGGAGCCTGTGTGACATGGGCATTGCATCTGGAAAGATGAAGAATATTCTAAATTATACATCTCTGATTCCTGTGTGATTTTTCTTCCCACCGGCATCTTCCTTACCATAAATAAATGTACGAAGTAAGCTCAAGTCAGATGGCATTGGACTGTGTTGTTGCTGGGTGCGGAGTCTGTCTAGTGCTGTATGCACGCACACACACACACGTGGATGGCCCCCGTCCTCACATGGAGAGAGAGGGGCCCGAGGTGGGCTGCATGACTGCTGTTGAATGGTAATGAAATGTGGCTGATGTCAGCCCCGGGACGGATAACAAACGTGGCAAAGCAGCCAAACTCATACATAAGGAGGCAGACATACGTGTCAGATTCAGAGCTCTCCAAAAATAAAATGGAGACAGACCGTCCCCCCCGCATCCACACCCCAGCCTGCCACCCCCATCCCTCACTGCTGCTTCTGCTTTCTGCCGTGCTATCGCGCTCTGCTCTTCTTTGCCCCTCACTGTCTGCTTCTGCCTCCCCCCCTTCCTCTCTCTCTATCTCCCCTCCCACCATCTCTTCCTCACTCTCTCACTGATTCTGTCTTTCTCGTTTCCTCTTTCTTTGTCTCGCTCTCTCTCCCTTACGCTCACTCTACTCCCTCCCTTACTGTCTCTCCTCCTCACGGCCCTCGCATCCCTCCCTCTGTCTCTCCCATCCCCGCTCCCTCCATCTGTCTCCGTGTCTCTCCGTCTCTCCTTCGCTCTCCCCTCTCTCACGCCTCTTGGTTATTACCACTGGGAGCAGGAGCATACTGCTACAATCTAGCCTTTCATTTCATGGCTGGTGGAAATGGATGTTTTACTGCCTTCATTAAGATGTGAAGCCGTCGGATGCCAGTTTTTCCCTGAAGTTTTGCTCCATGAACCTCGCCATTATAGGACATTACAGTCTCAGATTTCAGGGCGCAGTGGAACACTGTATAATTTGATTAGTGTTATTAATCAAGTGAAATACTCCCCCTTCCCCCCCCCCCAATGCCCCCCGTTTACTTCCAAAGCACCGGGGATGCCCCGCCCCCCCCCCCCCCCCCCAAAATAGAAACACAGGAGGTGTTAAAGTCTGGGGCTCCCCTTATAAAAACAGTGCTTTACAATAGGTTTTTTTTTTTTTTTCTTTCCAATCTCTGCCTGAACCATAAATCAATTGAGATGAAAGTTCCATAATTGTAATTGCTGGAAGGGATTTGAGCAAAATTGCACCATGAATTTTTTAAGGGGAATTTTTACTAACTGTTCGACGGAGTTGTAAGGAGAGAAAGGTGAGCTTAGAGGATTTATGGTCTGGATTCTTCATTACTGAAGTCATTTTCCTGCAAATGATAACATGGCCCTGGAGCCGTGCTGCAAAAGGAGTGATTTTTAACGCGCTTAATCTTTCATTGTGAATGTTCCAGACCATCGTAACGTCTTTTTGTCCCTCTCTGGTGCGGGTAGCATTGTTTCCGGAAGACGGGTGCTTTTTAATTATCCGGTTCACATTTCCGAGCACTCTTTACATTCAGGTATATGAAGTGTTAAATCTCGGAGGTTCCGTTCAATAATCCCGTGTGTTCGTTTTGAAAATACGTGCTAATGTGTGAAGTATCTTAACGACGGCTGCGTGGAAATATTTCCCTTGCAAGCCGTTTTAAAATCACAACAGGATATGTTAGCACTCTGAATCACCAGCGCACTGCTAGGCAGGCAGGGAGGATGACCAGGCTGGCAGGATGTGGACCTCTTTGGAGAGACTAGGCCCCCAATACATGGTAATCAGCATATTTCATGAAAATGTTGCTGGATTCCCTTCCTTCAAAAGTAGTCACTGAATATATTGTACAGTTACACACGTTTATGTACTGAAAGATGGTGTATGATGTTAAGTACACGCTTTGTTTGACCTGTTAATGATGTCGTCTTAAAACTCCACGCATAAGCAGAAGATCCTTAACACTAGTTGTAGTTTCGTTGTTGCTAGTGATGATCTTCCGATAAGAGTGAGATCACTTCATGCATCTGCGGATCTCTGAAGTGGAGTAGGTGCATTGGAGGGCATCACTAGGAGAACCCTCACTCCTCCGAGGGTGGAGACAAGCTCTGAGACGGGGGAGCTACCCGTCAGCTCTAATGAAGACCGACAAATGGTCTCTTTTCCCTGACAGCCTGCCACCCCGTGCACAGGTTTATAAGTCATTCTGACAGGTGCTCCTACACTTCCCACCTGGATTGCGCCAGTCCCACCCCTCGCTCCTCGGCTCCCCCATCTTTCGACCTTTATGTGACGGGGTGTCTGGAATCATCGTTATGGCAGACGTTAAAGGGCACTAGCTCACATTACAGGTACTGCCAGTGTGTCTCTGTGTCTCGCGCAGCCGTGTTCCATGAACGCACATGCGATCCCACGCCGTCATCCAGCCCCCGACGTGCCTCCCGTCTCATCTGTAATGGTTTGGGTCGCGGAAGGGTAATCGTCTTCTCTCTCCCTGCCTAAGATGGCCGTCCCTCACTCCCTCACGCTCCTCAAGGTTAGTGAGTCGGGGACACCGGGTCCTTTTCCCCCTTCTCACCATGTGCGGGCTCAATTTTACACTCCAGTGAGCTTGGAGGCAGAGGGCAACAACTTGGGGGTGGTGGGGCACTAGCTTGTCATAAGCCAGTCCTTGTCTAAACTCCCCCATTGCAGGGTGGTAACGGCTAGCTCCAATTAGTCCATTCTCACTAACTGGGCCCCATCGCTCATCGAACCCCAGTCAACCCAGGAGGAGGGCCCACTCTTTTGACCAAACAAAGAGTGACTGCTTCTTTTTTCCTCTTAGTCTACCTCTGGTCATCCATTTCTTTTGCTCTAGTGATTTTATTGTTGGTATTTACTCAACAGCGAGTCTCTCATCTGCAGCTTTATAGTGGAGCTGGCAGCGTGAACCACTTGAGCGGAGGCAGCAGAACCACACACGCCTGCGGCAAATCTGACGTAAATCTCAAGACTTCACTGGGGCTCATGTCAACAGCACAGAAGAACTTGATGACTTAAAACCTGTCGGGTTTCCACCAGACTCTCCTTGGCATCCAAAGTCATAAGCCTGGTCTCCTTAGAGAGCCACTTGGACAAATGTACTTGGGGTCCGTTCGAGCGTGGCGTCTTCATAAACATAGAGGCGGAGTTGGGTTAGACATGGATAACAGCTCAGTTGAAAGGTTACACTGGTATCCGTCCATGCATAACATTAACATGTTTTATTGTTTTAGTTCGATCATCTAATGGCATCCGTGCCCAGTGTGGCAAGCAAAGATATAGGTATAGGAGAAATATATTCCTTAGTAAACCATCTTCAACGCATTTGTCATAAGATACAGTCAGTACTTTAATGGTTAAATCATGTACAAAATTTTTATTGGCAAGATGCACAGGCTGATAATGTCATTTTTGATACTTCATTGAAGGGTACTTAGGGTTCACGTTCCACAGTAGGTTTGCTCCACTCTAAAGAGATCGGAGTGCTAAATACTCTCTGGAGGAACAGACATGGAGGCTAAATCCCTGGTGATCTGAGGCTAACAAACCCAGGGACAGACACTGGTGTTTTGCGAGAGTCTTGAATTGCACCGAAAGTACCTCCAGAGGTCCATTAGGTAAGTGAGGATTAGCACAGCAAATTCCAACCTCCCTCCATACTACATGTTGGTCCTACCTGAAGTTGACTTGCATCCTGAATAACGCTAACCCGTCTCGTATCATACGCCACCAGATGATGGGTACCTGAATCCCAGGATTGATGGTGACGAACTTCACTTTACTTTGAGGCTCCAGAACCTGCCAATATTTCGAAGTGGGCTTTGATTCTGTGCAAGCCTTCATTCAACGAGTTGGACAGATCTGGTGGAGATTTCTGGGATGTGGAGTAGAAAGTGACCCACCGCGGTCTAGGAGAGAGTCCATGTCTCTGATCTCTGATGACCCATAATTAGGGATGGCATGTAAAACCAGCTGGGCAGAGACCTCCCTAAGACTTGGGTGTGTGACCACCGACGTAAGCGGGCAGAAAGGCAAAGTACATGCGACGAGAATGTGCGTGCATGCGTGTCCTTTTCCGTCAGGCCATGTGGTGAGGGTTCTTGAAAGGGGGGGTCGCTGGAGAAGGTTGGGGGTGCTGACTTGGTGCAAATGGGGAGGAATGAAGGAAGGATGAAGGGAAAATACTCACAAGTGAAAGGTCCTCCTGGGCTGGCTGTATAGATTCAGCATGACCAATTGAAGGCAGCGGATGAATGGGGGTATTCACTGGACCACTGAAAGGAGTCCCGCTGGGTCCTAAATGAGGGTGGGCCCATCTGGGCAAGGAGGACGTGCACAAACCAGTGACCTTGAAAATTACCCAGGAAGCACTTTTATAATGGTCACCCCAGCAACGGGCTGGGTTCACATGGCAACGGAGCATAGCGCTCAATCAATTCTTGGCCAAGTCCTAAACTTACCAAAGTTGGTGTCTCCAGGGCCAAAACCCACTGGTGTTGAGCCAATCAGGAGGCAGCAGAGTGAGGTCTCTGTAGAGTGGTGTCTGTGTAGATGCCCGCAATAAAACTGACATACAAAAAAAAACAATAATGTTTTTAAACAGGATTGGCAGCTGAATTCTGAAGGGAAATGACGTATCAGTAGTCAGTTTCTGTCAAGTCACAGAGTGCCAAATTCTGTGACACCATTGCTGCAAAAGTGGATTTTGTTGGGGGTGTTAAAGGTTACTGCTCGACAAATATGTCCAAACGAGCTAAACTTGCATCCAGAACTGGGGTTAATCCGTGTCCGTAAGACCTTCCATTTGGCATTTCTGCGTCCTCGTTTATTTACAGCATCGCAGTGTCAACGCCTCATGCTCACGATCCGCCAATCAATGCCTTCCTCTGTGGCCGCAATGCGACCGCACAGATTGTTCTAGAAGCAGACAGAGTGGGGCAGGTGCATCTCAGCCAGCTAATCCTGGGGCGATATTACATGTGTTTCAGCTTAAGGCCCTAGCTGTATGATATTTGGAATATGCTTTGTGTGTGTGTGAGATCTCGTCAGCTCTAAGTGGTGCAATCATCGAATGCTGCAAAATGTTTTTGGTACTTTAAAGGTTTTTCCTCCCATGTAAGCATGCAACTGCCACCAGCCTGAAAACAGACAAGCCTTCAGTTGAAAATAGTCGTCATTGCTTTTTACAAAAAAAATGTTTGTGCTTGCAGACCTTGCACAGATCAGTAGCATTTTTAAACGATATTTTGTACATGTTAATCGATGGGATACCCCCCATCACCACCCCCCATTGTTCTTCATATCAGTTTAAAAAAAAAAAAAAGCTGAAGGGGGAGGGAGTGTTGAAAACAGAGCTCGTTTTTATGAGTATTATAACAACATTAATTGATGGCGCTGAGGGCCATATGCAGTGCCATATGGAAACGGCAGCCTGAGAGAGTCGCCATAAGAGGCTGCCTGGTGTCTCACGGCTTGGCTCGTTTGCAAACAAGGGACATCCCATTAGTATCTGCCATTCAGACGGGCCCTGGTGGGGGAGGGGTTTCTCCGCCTGCCATTCTGGCATCATTGCTTCCCTTTTTTTTTTATTTTTAAGGAGGGGGTGGCACAGGAAGGCAGCTCTGACCATAATTCAGCTTCCTTCCCAGCCAACTGACCGGAGTTGGTTAATCGCCGGTTGGCCCCGGTGCGGGGGTGGATCCCGCCCAGCTCCATTGTCTTCTCCTGGCGGCGGGGAGCCGCGTCGAAATAAGTTGTCAGGCGCTGAGGTTTTTAAACCGTGAGCCGTGGAGATGGGGGGGGGCAGTTTCCACGGCTGTTTTCGTGCTTTAGAAGAAAGAGTGAGGGAGCGAGATTGACTGTGATGCGCTGGCGTTACCGCGCAGACACGGGGTCAAACGCTGCCAGCGTTCTGTGCTCCTCTTTGTGAAGTGGTCCCGGCTCTCCTCTAAATTATTCACAGCCTGGGGATGCTCTGAAAAACACTCTGCTCCTGAAAGCTCGCTTTAGGAGGGAACGATGCTCCTTTCCCTCCACTTAGCTTCTCCCTCCCTCCCTCCCTCCTACTCACACTGCACAGCTAGCTGCTCTGCCTCTCCTATCTTTTCCTCCCTCTCTTCATTTTTCTCCTCTTTCCCCCTCTGCGGCACACGTGGGCCTGCAGAAATGGTCTGAAAGGACCTGGCCAACTCTTTGAAATCCGCCCCTTGGCAAAGATGGAGACGGCATTCACTTTTTACCGCTGGCAGGAGGAAATGCTAACCCTACCTCTCAGCCTCTTCATCCCTGACTTCCTGCTGAGGGGAGCCTATCTCGGAAAGGTGACGTGCTGTAAGGGACCTTCTTTGGTCTGCCTTAGTCTAGCCACATCTCGTGACTTTGTTCTTTTCTTGCCCCAAGTTCAGAATTACAAGAGGGAAAATCAAATCCTCTGGAATTCAATGGTGCTGGTGAAAGATCCCTCCCTTAAAGGAATGCCTCCTTAACCAGAAAAGCCCAAAGTGGATGTATGGAAATCTTATGTAATTTAGCTTTTTGAACAATGTAGAAAAAGTGGTCCGATTCTGGCTACCTGGAGGGTTGCGGTGTGTTTAGTCCTGGTCGATGCCACGGGATGGACATTTTTCATTTTTGAGCCCAAGTCTTACAGCCTTTGATCATGTGGGGGAGATGAACGCCCTGTCTCCCCGTGGACTGAACAATGGGTCTGCCGCCAAACGCTCTGCTGGCCCCCGAAATTAGCCGCACAGTCCCAGCGGCACGCAGGCCTCATGACGCACATGCGGTGGGCTGCCACAATAGCCTACCCCCCCAAAGTTCTTTCGCCCAGTCCCCTCGCGTGTAGGCAGGGAGTCTAAACCGCATCTGTAGAATTCGTCATGACACCACCTCGGAGAATGGCGTGTGTCTGTGTCTGTGTCTGTGTGTGTGTATGTGTGTGTGTGTATGTGTGTGTGTGTGTGTGTGTGGGGAAGGGGGGTGCTATGCAGCTCCGTACCTCCAGGCTCAATCTGTTCCTCGCTGAGCTACATCAGTCTCGACGACGGCGCTGGGCCGCAGGGAACCCCGCTCTCACTCCATCAAGCTGTCAGGAGGCCAGCGTGGCTCCCGGTCGCCGCTAGCCCAGTTCAAGTCAACATTCCATTTCCTTCCTTCCACCGGCTAATTTCTTCAGCGCCTGGAGCCACTCCGGCATGTCAGCACCGAGGCCCAGAGTGCCGCCGCAACGAGGGAGGAGCCCGGTAGTGTGATGGGCATCTCGGGGAATTGGCACAGCCAAAGAGACTGTTCGGGGGGGGTTTCAGAAAACAAGGGGGACCTTATAAAAGATTGGCTGCCGAAATGGATGCCATAAATCAGTACCTTTTATCTCTGCCCCTCACCCCCACTCTTGCCCCTTAATACCGCCACTGCACCCGGCCCCCTTGGAAGGCTTTTTGGCTGAGGCTCTGCCCCATGAATAAATGCCCCCTCGCCGTCCCTTTTTCCTCCCCTGTGCGGCTTCCCATTAGACCCCTGCGCCAGACGACTGCAGCCGGCGGCCAGGCCCAGCTCTCCACGGTGCCGAAACTTGGACGCCGGGAGGCAGCTCTTTTGATGGGAAGGGAGGCTCGCCGCGGGGGCCTGGCTAGAAGATGGGAACGTGATGGTGCTGTCCTGGACCGGAGGCTCTGTGAAGAGGGGGAGGGGGGCTTGGCGCGCACGACGGTTCTGCTCTCTGCTTGACTCGTACGAGGCCCCTGCCTGTAATCCCGTCGAGTTCCTCAGAGGGATCTGCTTCCTCGTTTCCCACCCTGGCTTCAACCTCCTGTGGGTGACTGGGCTGCTCAATGAATCAGACCTTAGCATTGAACTACCGGCTGCGGTCAGGCGCTGAAGGAAATGTCCACATCACTTGAAGGTTGCTAGTTCAAATTCTGCCGGGAGTTTTGCTGTTGCAGTGAAGTATCCGTTTTTTTAAACTATCATAACTGGTAAAGTTGCTTTGGGTGAGAGTGTCCGCTAACTAAGACCATAGCAGTCCACTTCCCTCCCGGCGTCGAGCTAGCTGACCGTACAGACTCACGTTGCAGTGCTGGAATGTCACAGAGTCACCTCGCTTCACACCAGCTCTGGCAGCTTCCATATCGTTCCATTTGTGTGAATGCACCCTCCCCTTAATCAGACGCGAAGATGGAGGATTTGATTCCTAGCCGCCGCGCCAAGTCTTAGCCGGGTGACATTCCGGAAACGCGGTGTCTTCTGCCATCCCTGCTGTCGCGCGGCATGGCAGCAAACGCGCCGGGGCCTCCACTTCCACGCTGCTGCCCTAATGTTTACTCCCACGACGTAGTCGCAGACTTGCTCCACCCTTTGCGATCCGACAGACTTTTAATGTTTCTCCATTTTGTCGCACCTTTCCAGGACCCTCACAGTTTTCTCAAGTTTTTCTGTGCTCATCACACAATAAAAATAATAAAACGATACGTACATATATGTGTGTTATATAAAGAGAGACTTCTGCCTGGTCACACCACAATGGTGTCAAACCGCCCCCCCAACTCATCCAGCTCTCCATTTGCTGAGGCTCCAATGGGGGCCAAGTGCGGAGGAAGCTGCCAAGGAGATGGTGAGATTACTGAGCCTCCCAGTACAAAGTGTTACATTCAATATTAAAGCATCAGCATCTCTCTCAATTGTGCCGCCCCCAGGTGCTACAGCCTCGACATTACGGCCCAGCGTCACTCCCGGCTGTTACAGCAGTATGACCACTGTGTTATTCTCGGGAATCACCACTCCAGTGTTATGTCCCCAGCATTACTCTCCTGATGTTTTGGTCCCCAGTGTTGCTGTCCGGTGTTACAGTGTGAGCATTTTTCTCCATCGTTATTATTAAAGTATTATAACCTCAGTACCACTCACAAGTATTACCGCCTCTGCATACGTCCCGGCGTTTTGAGTTTGCTGCGATCTGTGACTTTTTTTCTTCACACCTCCATTGACACAGATTCAATGACAAGAGTCAGTATCACATCCAAAGGCACTTTAATGCGTCATTAAAATATTAGCACAAAAACCTTTTTAAAAGATTATATAATAAGAGAAAAAATGTTTTTGCAGCAGCGGTTTGTCATCTTGTGTGAGACACTTTCTCTGACCTTCCAGCCATAGTTTTTTAACGCTTCCATATTTACACAGAGGAGTAAGTTACTCCCACAAGTCTGCAGATTCGGTTCAGTTGAGGAGCCTGGCCAAATTGGCTGTCTGGTTCTTCTCAAGACTGATCCAGGACAGTCCAGTAACTCCACCCCTCTGCCACAGAGCCGGCAGAGGAAAATGATGGTCCAAACTGCGACTTCAGAATTGATGCCTGTCTTGTTCTCTTCATACATAAGACTGGGTTTGACTCAGGGCCAGCATCGTGAGCGGGCTAGATTCAGAACAAGGACTCTGATGATGCCACCACGATTGAGCCTGATTTGAGACCAGGGCTGACGATGGCACCGTGATCAGGCCTGAATTAGGACCAGGACTGATGATGGCACCACGATCGTGCCAGAGTTGGCACTAAGGTTGTCTCCTCCCCAAATTCGGTATCAGCTAAAGGTTGCAGTAAATACATAGGCTGAGGAAACAAGTCCGTGTTCGGAAGCGACCAGCTCTCGGTCTGGCTATGCTGCACTGTTACATGATTTTCTGTGCATCACGCCAGGGTCCGTGTCCCATCCCCAGCCTGGCATGTCACCCTGTGCACCCCCTCCCACAGATCTGTTAGAGCCTCAGCTCATCCAAATGCTTAAACCCCCAGTTACCGTGAACATCCCGACCTCATGAGCCCCATTTGTGGTGTTTCATTAGCGCCGGTGAGGGGTATGTCTCCTGACCCACTTTCTGGCTATTTTAATCTCAACATCATGCCCGCTTTTATGCAAGTTGAGCAGGACCAACTGCCCAACTCGCAGCATTCCACCGTAGCATGGCGAATAACGCCTCCCACTGCCTGCGTCCGGCTGCCGCTTTACCAGAAAACTCCACTCCGCTCCCGACTGTAGAACAAAGCCTTCAGCTCAACGGTGACGTGACGGCCAGAGCTCGCTTTTGTTTCTCTGCTCTAATGAAAGCCTTGTGACAGTTAGCATTTGTTTAACCAACAATCCCAGGAGTTTGGCGGTGGTGTGCGTGCACTCATTTTTGCTAATCACACACACACTCGACATGTTCACCATATAAGCAGTCAAAGACACCTCTCCCTAAGCCCAAAATCAGCTTCTCTCTCCCTCCCTCCCTTCTTTTTTATGTGCCTGATCTTTTTTGGGCACCGTCAGTGGCGATGCCTCGAGAAAGTAATATCTGACATGCAGAACATCATCTTTTTCTCTCTTTGCCGGCTCTCCCCACCTGTTTCGTCGCCTTTGTTCCTTTCATCACCAGGATGCCACGACGTGGGTGGTTCTCAAGTATTCCTCCGTCGAAGTGCGCGTCCGCCTGCACACGCGTGTGAACACACACAATAAAACACCGCTGAAGAAAGGTCTCTTGACAGTGCCCGCTGACAGGAGAGGGCCCTGTCCTCTGAATGCAAGAGAAAAGCTCGCTTTGTGTGGGAGGGGGCTTTCTCTGAAGAGGCCTTTCCTCCCATGCCCTAGTGGTGATTATACTTGTTACTTAATTACATGTTTGGACCTACCGCGCTCACACAAATGAGCGCCTCCTGTCTTTTGACCCAGCACTGCCCTTTGTGCAAGACCTGAAAGGGAAGCTAAATAAAGGGCGGGACTCTTAAATCTGTGTCCTCTGAGACATTTGTCCAGAAAGCCGAGCGATTTTTCATCGCCCGGATCTGAACCGTAAGTGAATCAGAGTTGTATCCTGTAGCAACAATTCACTGGTGTGCGTTTCCTTCCGGTGAAGATGGATGCTGCGCAAGTGTAGCTAACCGTGTGGTTCTACTGATTCAGTTCTCAAATCGTTAATTCAGTGTGAGAAGTAACTTCAGTCAAGTCCCATCTTTCTTACCATCTTCTGTGTTTGGATTTATCTAGGCCTTATTCTAAAGCTCTGAACGGCCTCGATGGAAATCCACTGGACTTACCTGCCATGATGACATGAGAGTGTTGAGAAAAAAAAACACCTTGTGAAAAAAAAAAAAGTCATGTTTTCTTGCATTGTACCAAAAAAAAACTCTTGCATTCACCGGTCTGACAAAGTTAGTCTCTCAAGGGCCACTGGATCTGATAAGTCCTTTAGCACATCGAGTTCACTCCAGTCCTTCCTCCTCCCTCATGGTGATTCATACCAAAATTGGCCTCATATGCTGTTTGCGGTCTCTGCAGTAAACTGGTGTTACAATTCCTTGTTTTGTGTGTGTGTGTGTGTGTGTGTGTGTGTATGAAGATAGCACTGTTCTGAATTATGATTTTAATTTACAAATCTAATGCCTAGTGTGAATTTTTCTGAAGTTTTTGGTAAATTCAGTCTTTTTTTCAGGGAAGCAAGTGTCCATGAAGTCAGACTGGACTAATTAATTGCTTTGAATGACTGCTCAAACGAGGTTCCCATTGGATTGTTTCTTGTCCACCAAAATGTTTTATTGGGTAGGACATCGGAAGTCTGGGATAAGGACCGTGGTTGTTGCTTTTGACCCACAGTGCCTCACTGAGGTGCACGTCAGTCCCACGTGCCGAGGCAGACGATCCTCACTCCTGAACACAACTGTTCCCGTAATGAGGAGCACAATGAATAATTCTTTCTGTTTCCCCTCCCTTTTTTCTTGCAGTGTGACAGCGAGAGTGACGTCGATGACAAGGTAGGCCTTTGCCGTTTTTCCGTCTTCGCGTGGAGCCGTGGTGTGCATGTGTTTGTGTTTTTTACCGCTTTAACTGTCGATATGACGAGATGGTGGCAGACTATTAGACTTTTGTAGTTCTCATTTGCATCTCATTTGCATCTTGCTGCTGGAAGCTGAGGGTGAGGCTCGCTAACACGTGCCCAACTCTTTCTCTGGCTCCAACGGCGGTGGGATGCTCCGACGTGCCGGCCGGTGTCACGTGCCAGACCCGTGTTGGAGATCGCACTGAGCCTACGGCGCCAGTTACGCCAGACTAGTGAGCGTCACTCATATCGTATGTCTGCTGGCCCTCCGAGCAACTTCCTGTGACCTGAACGCACCCTGGCTTTAGAGGCTGGCGTTGTCCATATGACTCAAAAAGACAGGCTGTAATTTAAAGGGTGAGGGAGAAAAGTATGAGTCCCTCATGGCGTGACAATTTTTCATCCCAAACGACTGCCCTGCCCCCCAGTCTACATCTCCATTTATGGTGTGTGAGTGTGTGGGTGGACTCGCAGGTTAATTTCATACGCTATAAAGATAATTTACCTGAATCAGTTACAGCCCATCTTATCACGCTGCACCAGGTGCCAGCCCTTGTCGGTGGAATACTAATTATGGTCTAACCATTTCGATACCACCGCTTTTTTGGTCGATGAACAAAATAACGGCCTTTCGACCTCTGTGAGGAACAGACGGACAGACAGATGAAGGAAATTTTCGAGCGTTAGCGATGCCGTGACCCAGCGAGCCCAAATTCTCAGCCGACGTCCGAAACCGACTCTGCAGCAGCCAGATTTTTCCATTCCCGTCGTGTCCGGTCTGGCAAAGCTTAGTGTGGCATGAGATTTAGCACCTGGAAGCTATGAACTGAATCCGGGAATGGGAGTAAAGGTTGAATATGGATATCTGCAGAGATGCTGCATCTTGAGAGCATCAGAGAGAAAGAGATGGAGAGAAAGAGAAAGGGATGGAAAGATTAATATGTAACAGAGAGTTTTGCACCAACTACGAGATGATCATTGAAACAAAAGGTTTATTCACATTAATTCCCGTACAGTGCAGCAGAAAGTCGGAGCTTGTAATTGAATGACGAAGGTGAGTTATCTTTGACAAGTTTACCTTTCGTTCCAATGGAAGTTCTCACATCTCTGCTGTGAGGAACATGCTGATTTGCATGTGCTAGCGTGGAAATCACTGAGCCGTTATCTCTGAACTGAACCAAATTATTCGGAAAATCTTTGTCTCGTTGTCGTTGGACGGCAGTTCGAAAAGCTGTTATTTATGGGAAGCTGTGGGCCAGGAATTGGAGATGTAACTGAAACATTTCTGGGTCTCTAAGTGACACGCTTCAACGAGATAAAGATGACAGGAGCTTATAGCAGGGAAAAGGGACAATGGCAGAATTGATGCTGATTTTGGAGAAACCACCCATTTAGATGGGTCGTACAAGTTACTCCGAAAGTCCCATGGAAGGCTACACTGTGCCAATAACGCAGTGTAATATACATTTATTTATCGTTCGTATTCATGACCTCCACGGCAAGAACTTGTGTGGATAGGGAATGTCAGATTTTTTGCTTTCATGTTAATTGGAGTCTTTATTGTGTAATCATCTCTAATGTGTAAGTTGTCAGGGAAGAAAATCTCCTTTCCAGTAATGGTGTGGGCTGGCATGCAGGGGGGGGGGCTTTAAGTGTCAACTGTCTGGATGGTCGATTGCTGCCCTTTTGGGGACCTCCAGTCATGTCAGCAGGGTGTTGTGTTAATGAGAAGAACGGCCACCTGGGAAAGCAGCCCACCCAGCAAGCCCACTGGATATGTTCTTCACCTGAGCCGAGTGGACTTCTCTCTGTCGGTGAGAGGACCCTGAGAGCCATCTTAACATGACAAGCTTGGGGGAGTTTGGGGACGGGGTGCCTGGCGAAGGTGGCAGGCGAGAAGATTCCGCAACAGGAGCCGCACTCCTAATGGACCCATGTGCCTTCTGGCATGTTCTGCGGCGCCTGGTGTCCTTTGAGCCAAGGAGCAGGCGGGGGTGAAGGTGATCTCCGTTAACGCCATGGGGCCTGCTAGCTAACTGTTCTGGGAGCGTGTTCACATTAATGGATCATGTGAAGGCACCACACTGCAGTGGATAGAATGCGTATAGCGGTTAGTAACCAATAAAAAACAAACCAGAAAAACGACGCCTTCGCAACTCATCAGGCACCTGTTTATCAGCTCCTAACCGTTAATTGGAAAACAGGTGCAGTGTCTCTCTTTGTTCTCAGAGTGATGGCGACACATTTCATGTTGCGTCACCAACCACCCAGACGGCCTCTTCACCAGGACATAACAGATCTCCTCCACCAGAACGTTCTGGGCAGGTGTGCCTGTCAGGTCTGATCAGTCGTGCTGATTTAAGTAAAACGGATCCCCTGGTGTTTTACGCTCGTCTGTGTGGCAGGGCGTCACAAAACCTCATTCGGCATTTCTCCAGTACAACAACTCTTCCATCTACCCCCCCAGACTCAGTGTAAGGGACTCGTTGCTGTTGAGTTGGGTACCCCTGTCATGATCTTCCACACATTTTGATTGATGGGAACATTATGATGAAAAACAATCTGGTCCCATCACCAAGATGCAACATTTTCTGCAGCTTGATTCTGTATGACTATCGCTGACCAAACGTCTCAAATACTTTAAAGCTGGAGTCATCATGACGTAAGGCCAGTTCTCCTCAGACGTTCTCAGTTAACAGATTTCTGAAGCTGAAAGAAAGTTGCAGACTCTGAGTTTATGCTGTTAAATGTCGGGTTAGGCTGCAGGCACATGTAAAACGAGCAGAGTTATCCTTGGGGCAGCTGGCTACTTCACTCTTAGACGACCCTCGCCACAGAGCGGATGTCTATAAATGGCCTGTCGTGAGTCACTCGAAGGTTCGGCATGTTTCACTCTGCCTCTTGACAGCAAGTCGGGACCCCGTGTCATCTTTTCATGTCTGAGTGGCCACTTGCTCTCTCGCTTCATTCGTCATAACACTTTTTTAAAGCTCTTGACGCCTCGAGCGTTCCACAGAACTGCGGACTCCAGAGGCGTCGTCGCCTCGGCTCAATAATCTCCATCCTAAGTCGGACGTTTTGATCTCAGCGGCAAGACAACCATCGGCTTCCTCTCGTGGCCTCATTTCCCCCGAAATCGCTATCATCGGATCGTCATGCCGCCGATGCGGACGTCCACGCATGTGGCCTCTAATTACCTGCTTTATTTTCTGCTTCTGAAGACAGCATGTCAACATTAGCAGTGACACCCAGACAATGATGAGCCCTTAAAAGCAGATTCTGAAATTCAGTGCTGACTTTGATTTTAGTTTATTGTTTAAAAAAAAAAACACAAAGGCCTTTATAACATGACTGCAACACAAGGCTTTCCATAGCGTTTGTGTATGTCATGCAATATCCTCCATTATAAAATGACAAACAGGGTCCATTGACATAAATCACGCAGAGGGGGGCCGTCATTGCGTCTCAGTGACTTTTTATGTTTTTTTCAAGGTGTTTTTCAGCATCTCTTCCACACTCCCTGATTTCTACATGTCAATCTTGAGTTTCTTGGTCTAATTAGTACTACCACACACGGCTGTTTGGTAGTCTGCTCAGAAGGGCTAGACACTTGATGTTTTTTTTCAGACTTGATTTGTGTTTAAATTGCAGTAGGATGGTCTCGCCTGGTGCAGCCGTAGGGTGAGTCCCTGGGAGGCGACAGTGGGCCGTTTGAGCTGGTTTTCTCCCACCGCCTGCCCACATTCAGCGGTACAGTTTAAAGCAACAGCACTTCCCCCGTCCCTCCTCAGCCTACGTGGCTCGTTGATGTACCCACTTATCTGTGCTTTAGCACAGTTCAAATACTGCAGTTTTCTTTCATTGGGGAATTTACAAGGGCCCCCCTTTCCCACTCTGGACAGCCCTCTCTGAGTGTCACAGCACTCACTCCATCCTGGCACGGCTTCCTGTGACCCTCTTTCACCGAAGTATCTCTCTCTCCCTCTCTCTCTCCTTCTCTATCTTCCCTTCCTCTCTATCTCCCTCTCTCTCTTCCTTTTTCTTTCCCCCTCTCTCTCTTTCTCCCCACTCTTCCCTGTGTCCCTTTTCAATTAGTAGATTTTTTTTTAATTTCAGGAATACCTGTTGCCTTGACGGACTGTTCTCTCGTCAGTCTTTCCTGCCGGTAGCAGTTTCACATGATGCCCGACCGCCACGTTCCGCTTCATTGAGGCAGTCATCCACGGGTGGCCGTATCCATCACCCACCCGCTGTCACCCCCCCAGGACCATTAACTCTGCCTCACACCTCCCGCCGCCGCTCTTTAACGGCCTTAATCCGTGTGCGACAGGCCGTTGGCGAGCCCTGATTGACGCGTTAATTCTTCCCGTCTCTCAGCAGGAGCTCAGAAAAGCGGATGGGGCGTCGAGGTGGGCAGAATGCAGGACGCCTCCACAGCCCCTCAACTGTAGGCTGTATCCCTCCCCCATCTCAACATCTCTGCATAACAAATGAGCCACTGTGTCCCGCGAGTGCCCCCCCGCCATCACACAGCCCTCAACGTCAACCACAAACAACTCACACTGTTGACAGGCCTGATAGTTTTTTTTATGAGGGTCGGGGAGGGCGGTGGATGAACTTAATGTTTCGCCACAACTGATCATCTGTCCTCATCTCCTTAATGAAATTAGATGAGGTACACCTGGGACGGCGCCAGGGCTACGTGCCACCCCCACCTCCCCTCATTTTAAACCAATTTGTAACCAATATTCTCTTAAGCATATTCCAGCAGACGGTTACGGACAGGGAGGCGACAGGATTGGACCCGCGCTGCCGACTTTAATTCTGCTCCCTGCAGGCAGCTGGCGAATTCTGACTGACGTGTGCGGCAGAGATTTTAATATGTGGACGATCTTTTCTATCCGACTGATTTCGCTCTCCCCTGAGTGAGAGGAGGCCAACTCTCTGGTGGTGATCACAGCAGTCTTCAAGTGCGTCTTAAAACTCTTATTTGTTCTTTCGGGGATGCTCTCCCAGCTACGCGGTATCCCACCTAAATCCCCGGCCCACCAACGTCACAGATGTGGGGATGGGACAGCATGTCCAAACGTCTTTGGAGTCATGTAAGCCAGAATAGCAGGCCAGGTGGATGTTTCAGAGTTGAAGGGGAGCGGGATCACTAGCTACCTTACAGAAGCGATGGATTGAAGACATCTTTCTGGCCAGAAACGTAGCAAAGAAGGGCCCAACATTGCAGGTGTGAGATGTGATATGTGCCTCGTTGCCTCTCTTCTGTTCTCTCCCATCCATCTTTCATGACTGCTTATCGGGTACCAAATCAAAGTGAGTCTGGAGTCTATCCCAGAAAGCCCATGTCACTGGGATGGGACGTCAGTCTCCAGAGGGCCACACGCATGCCCACATGCAAAAAGGGCAGATTAGGGGCCGTTCATCCATCTAAACCACACAGACTGTGGGTGGAAACAGAAGTATCTGGAGGAAACCCATAGCAACAAGCAAGCTGTGTACATTGAACCCGCAGTCCTGGAGGTGTGAGTCCACAGTATTGCCCACTGAGCCGTCGGTCTGGCTTGTTATTTACAGGAGTTTCACTGTAGTTTTTATGAAATGGTACCCAGACCCAGGGCTGTATTCAGGGGCTTGTGAGCATTAAAGCTGGGGAAATTACAGCCAATGGAGGTGGGTTCCCACGGTGCAAGATGGCCGACACGGGATGTGACATTAGCTTGTATGGCACCACTGCTCGTGGGGGAGGGCCTAGCAGGCCCCCCTGAATCCGCCGCAATGGCATATTATGGTCTGCCGCCCCAGAGTGCGTCTCTAAAGGTCACGCGTGCGAGGCGTGATGTAAAAACACTCGCCGTGATTACCACTTGCCATTTATTCTTGATTCTGCGTCGATCGCCGCCTTCCCTCTCAGTTTGTCGATACGACGTGAAATGCTGTTTGCTTAAAAAAAAGAAAGAATGTCCAGTAGATTTCTCTAGCACGCTGGACGTGCGCTGTGTCGCGTGTCCTTTCGCTATTCTCGATGCCGCTGTGCACATTTCTGTCAAGCAGCTGGCAGCCCTCTCGATCTCGTTTCAAGCTTTGCGCCGAGTTCCCGTCGTATTCCCCACCCGCTCCTACCTTTTGTGTTACTTCCCCACTCCTGACTGAGCGCCCGTAACGCTTTGGACAGGAACGGGCGAGCTCGTCGGCACCTCCAGTCTCCGGCTGGAGCTTTGAGAGTCGAACAAACGTGTTCTGTGTTACCCACTCGTTTAGCCAGTTTCGGATTTTTGCCGTGAGGAGATTTTTCATTTTATTTTCCTTCCTTTTGCACAAAAGGTCTCTGTTTGAATCTTGGACATATTAGCAAAGGTAGCGCAACAAATCACAATCTCCCCAGAGCTGAAATGTCGTCCCAGTCCTTGTTTTCATTAGGGTTAGTGTTTGAATAACACGCCAAGCACTATAAACATTTTTCCACATCAGTAATAAAAGTGAAATTGAGTCCATATTGCTCACAGATGTCTTTCGGCGACGATAATTGTTTTTGCGCGAGATTCTGAGCGTTTCTGATCCGGCATAAACAGGACGGCTAAGTGGCTTTTATTTGCTAAGCTGTAGCAGAGCTCGAATCATTAGCATGTTTTTACGGCCGGGACCCATCCTCGTGTTTTTTTTTTTTTTCCTGCGGCGAGACCGGGAGACACTTCGATGGGCATCAGCGTTACCCAAGGGAGACCACTTGTCACAGCAGAATCCTGTATTGGTACCAACCCCCTCCCCTATTCCTCTGTCTTAGTCCCAGACAATCACGGTCTGAATTTTGTGCCGTGAAACTCCACTGGACAAAGTGATCTGTTAGGCCAAAACCTCACATTAACTGGGTGAGTAAGTCCAGCCCCCAATGTCAGTTTAACCTTCAAGTCTGGAAATTAAAAGAAAGAACCAGCAATTTCCTGTGAACCACGCACACACACTCTCACTCACTCATTGCTGTTGACGGGAAAATAAACATATATTAGTAAGGAGAAATGACCCCGTTATTGGTTAAAGATAACATATTATTTCAACTTTTTCCCCGTGTAGGAGTTAACCTATTTTATGTCATTCTCACCGCCTGACAAATCGCTTCAGACCAGCGATGACTAGGCCTAAAATAAGCTTTTACGTTATGCTGTGTTCATGGGCCTGACCCAGGTTACACTTCCAAAAACTAAAAGAACGAGAACGCTGGTATGCGGAACCAGAGCCAGATCCCCACGGTACGACACCTCGTCCCGTCCCGTCTGCGAGTACCCAAAAAAAAAAAAAAAACCCCTGGCAAGCATTTTGACTGCCGAGACCTGCAGACCATTCCCAACGGGCTTTAAACGGCCAGCTTTAGATGCCCACAAAGCAGGAGGAGGCATCGAGACCTTGGAGCCGGCTGGGGGCCCCCCGAGTCGCCATGGCGTCCGGGGGAGACTTTCCACGAGGCCCTGTGTGATGTGGGGAGCGCAGACCCGCCAACTCAGCTGCCTCCTATTAAGGCCAAACGTGGCAGCTGAGTTCCGTCTCAAAGAACCCGCCTTTGATCTCCTGTGGCGAAGGGGGGGGCTGGATGGTAAAAAAGATTACAGGAAAAAATAATTACTGTATGAAAGGGGCCCACATAAAATGTTATTGGTATGGAGAGGCCGAAGGCTGTAGTAGTGCGTGCCGTTCTCTCGTTTTGTTTTCGCCGCTGCGTCTGTTGCCTGGTCTGACTCACCGCCGTCTGTGCCCCGTTTTCTCTTTTTAAGTGCCCCTTAGTGTGTGTGTGTGTGTGTGTCAGTGTCCCTCCTGCGGCCGTCTCTGAGCTGTGGCGTATGATGGCCAGTCCTGGGTTCAACAAATTTAGGAGAAGGGAGAGTAAATATCTCTACTCTTTCCTCTCCGGGCTGTGATGTGTATCGTCATTTTAATGCTGCTACTCTCAATACAGTATGTAACGTGTTACCGAGCAGCCGTATGCTAATGGTAGATGTCAATACGTGATGCCATAGCGGCAAGGCCGGGGCATGGTACTCTTTTGGCAGTTGGTTGCCTCCCTGCCATTCCCACTGGTAGGTTCCACAGCCTCCCATTAAATGAGTTTCACGTCATTAGCTCGGACCTGCTGTAGTCTGGGTTTCCGCGGCGACGTCACATGAGAAGAGCTCATCACCGCGGGGAGAGGGCACACGTGGAGCCAGCATCTGGTTGAGGTGTGCGTGGTGTCTCCACCAAGGAGAGGGTGAGTGATACCAGCCAAAACGGCAGGATGTGTGCGTTGGTGAACTCCAGGGTGCTCCTCTTGCGCTCGGGCGTGACATTAATACTCACAGCCACACTGCGGGGCTCGCCTTCTCTCCAGGTGCCACGCCTGGCATCGCTGTAGCAAGGAGAGCCCATCTCTGCCTTCCACTCTTACGCTAGGATGATTCAGCCACTCCCTCAGAGCCTCAGAAGGATGGGTCTCAAACCGTGGTAAGGCTGATGCTGTCAAGCGGCCACACACGGGAGGCCCAGTGAAATTCCATTTGCACATGTGCGCTGCTGTTTTGTTTGTGGTTTTTGGCGAACTGTGGTTTAGTCTGCCAGGACTGACGATGTAACGGTTAGATCTGATTGCATATCAGCTAAGGATTTGGGTCCCAGCATTTCACCCAGTATGGTAACACATCACAAAGGCGGACATGAGAGGTTGAGTGACATCGACAGGAGTGTGTAGGCTGTAGGGTGACTGGTCTGTGTCGTGTTCTGCTGGAGGAACACTGACGTGGGAGATGCCTGCTGGTCACACTTCCCTCAGACATGAAAGACCCTGGTTTGCCTACACCATCTTTTATGCTTCATTAATATTTACTGCACCTTTACACTCACGTTGCTTTTGTCTTCTGGCCGTGTTGAACACTTGAGATGGCTGATCGATAATCCCGCTGAAAGGATGGACTTAGAAAGCCCAGAGGCACACACGCCGGTGTTCTGATAATGGTGGTCCTGCTTAAGGTCGCGGCTCGACACCAACATCACGGCGCATTAAAGCTTTGCTGTTGCTAGCAAAGCGTTTGTCTCTTGTTTATGAGCACTGCTTTTGGTACATGATCTTGTCCTGCAATGGCGATGCAGGGCTCAGTTCCTCCCCATAGTGATAATAAAGGTAGAAAGGGATGGATGGAGCTTAGGGCTGGGGGGGGGGGGTCAGACTCCTGTTTGACCAAGGCGATCATAATAGAGACGGTGGAGGGGTGTGCCTGATGAATAAATATGTAAGAGGTGTCGTGGTGGCTGGGTCTGGCTTATGGTAGCCCAAGGGTGGAGAGCCCTTCCCACCCACACCCATACCACCCCCTCTCCCAGTCTGCTGTCGATGGAGAGAGAGCACTTTGATCAGAGCGGCGTCTGATGATCCGTTCCACATCTGTACACGGAACGCTGGCTGTAATCTGCCAAGAAACATGTTAATGGCGACTGGATTATAAAATGAAGATGGCGTTCCAGATGGCAGGCAGGGCCCGCCTGCGGTCGGGGGGGGGGGTTTTAACCGTTTTTTTATTGGAAAAATATGGGGTGAAAAATTGCGTGGGGCTTATTAGACTTCCCGCCGCGATGTTGCTCAGCTGGCCAGGCTGTTCACAGTGGACCCCGTCCAAACATGCCTCCATAAATTTCCAGGGCCTGCCTTTAAATCTGTGAGATCTCTGCTTGTTAGGTTTTCCTCCCCCCCGTACAAACACCACCACCTCCGGTTTATTTCAGGCATTTTTTTAAGATGGGAGGATGAAAGGCATTCTTTTTCGAAGAGGGACTGGGGCGTCCCGCCGTTTAGTGTCGTTAGCATCCGGCTGGAACGCAAGTTTAGCCCCTTAACGACATAATTCCCACCTGATTTCATTAGCCGCTCTGCCTGACGCGACGTGAGGCGAGCCGGCCAGCTTAATGGTCTTCTCTCCCTGCCGCGTCCCTTGTGGGGTCGGCAGCTGAAATAGAACGGCCACCACGGGCTGTCAGGCCCAGAGCCCAGCGCTGCCCGGTGTTTGGGGATTGGGTCGGCTGGCCGTGCTGTGTGTCGTTAATGGTGGTGTGTTATTTACGTTTCTCCTTGTTGCCGTTCCAACCCAGAGAACCTCTGCTCGAGGAACAGAACGGACGTGCAGGCCATTCAGTTTCACCGTAAAGCTGTTGTGTTCCTGACAATGGCGTTAGGTAAGTCTACTAAAGAAGGGCGGTCAAGGTTGCTTGAGAAGATGTAAGACTACTGCAGCACTGGCAGAAAGTTTTGGGGTGTATGTATATATGACTTCCACCAGGGCTTTGATCCTGAAGGTCACAGGTTACACAGGGTTCCGATTGGCCTTGTGGATGCAGTGATTTGGTAGGAGGTGCCTTAGTTCAGGGTTTGTCAGTGTAAAACAGTTGCTGATTTAGATGTCTTCCAGGTTCAGCTGGGCTTCTGGTCCCGTGTTCTTCCCTGTGTGATGGGAAGCTCAGTGGCTTTCTTGACCTTGCACCTCCAGTGAAGGATCACTTTGGCCTGTGGATGAGTCCCGTTTATCCCTCGTGAACCTGGTCGCTGACCTCTGAGCTTTCACTAGAATCCCAGCCTAAGAGCACTATGTGGACGTGGTTTTGCCCCATGCAGAGTACGGGATGCTATCTGATGCTGGCGGGTGGTGAAGATGCTGCCCCAGGCAACGGCTGTGCTGTCGATTCTCCATAAACACTTTCCACGTTGCGTCTGCAAGCTCCCTTTCCAGCTGAGCATCGGGAGCGTCTTCCGGAAGCTTTACCTGTTCGTTTCGATACGTTGAATCAGACTCCAGACTTTGGCGCAGGCGGTCAGAATTACCTCATCGGTTCTCTGTACCTTGTTTCTGCACGCTGTTCCTGTGAGATGTTGTGTATGTGATGCACGGACGCTCGTACACTTGGTGTTGTGAAAGCGTATACACTGTATGTGATCCGCATACACCAGAAACTGCTCGTACACTCTAGGTTAGTGATGCATATACTCCATGTATAATGCACGTCCACCCAAATACAGCAATACACTTCCTGCTGGCAATAGGGGCCAACACCTAATGTAATGCACCATGTATACCCAAACATTCTGTATTAGTCATGTATACATCCCATACATACCATATGGAATGCTTTTGAACTCATAGACACCCATGTATTCAGTATTAGCAATGCAGATACACCCTACGTGATGTAAATACACCCGCGTTCACCCGTACACTCAATGTTAATGATGCTGATACACCCTACATGGTGTACGTACATCTGCTCCACTCCGCTTCAACGCCAATATACACACAGGAGCTTTTCAGATTGAAGATCCACCAGGCCAAAGGTCAACAGGACAGCTGAAACCCTGGGTGAAGTTGGCCCTGTTCCCTGATGGCTGCCGCCTCCTCAATTTACTATCCTTAAATTATTTATTGCTGTCCTCCCCTCACAAGCCCCCACCCCGCATGCCTCATCAAGAGCGGGCGTGGCAGACAGCATGTCAAACGACAGCTGTTTGCTGTCCCGTTGCTTGTCTCAAAACCTGCAGACGTTCCTCGCTCATCTGCCTCCCTCAGTGCCATGTGCCAGGAGAGCTGTTCCATTATGATGGGAATCCTCCGAGGACTCCCCACCCCCTCGCCACTCGCACCCGGGGGAGACAGAGAGACCCACACCAGCAGCTTAATGTGCTAATTTGTAGCCATGTTTGGGGGTAGTGTGTTCCTGAATGCGTTCACACCTGACCAACTGGCAACGGAAGCTACAGATGTGTGCCGTTTTTTGCATTTTGTTTCCTTTTTGTCTTACCTTGTAAGTCATCGTTCTTTTATTCCTCAGTCTGGGGAGAGGCTGAGGTAGTGTGGAGTGGGTGGGCATGCTCCCAGCTGGACATGGGCCTTTCCAGTGCGTGTCAGCTGGCGGTAACCAGCAGACCACGACTGCAAGAATGGTTAAAGCTGAATGTTGGTGGGGGTGACAGGAGACTCTGCGTTCTCTCCATGAGTTATTTATGATGGCCATAAGTACCCCAAAAATAGTCCTGAGGGCCTCAAACATGGAGACTGGCGACTTGCACCATGAGTTCACGCCGTGTTTCTGGGATGTGGGGAGATGAGTGTATCTGGAGGCCGGGGGTGAGGTGCGGGGGGCCGGCCGGCACTGTCTCTGTGTGTAGGTCAGCTTACACTTAGTGTGAGCCTGCCCGGTCCCCCCCCATATGCACGCATGGTGAAATAGACACTTGTACTTGGTTTCCATGAGAACCATCTCGCTCCCAAGCACACGGTGTGGTTGCGCTCTTCAGCTGTGTTGGGGTCTCTTTAGTAACCAAACCCACATGTGATTCTTGTCATACTGGGAAATCACCGACAGATGAAAGGGGTAATATGCAGATACACTGGCCAGCTGAACGCAGCGCCGCATTTGACATGCAGCCCACAAAAACTGCAGCCTGCATAGACTCAGGTTTTTTTTATTTTTTTGCCATTTTCTTCATTTCTCCGAAGGTCGATCTCTCTTCCATGACTCACCCTCGTGACTCACCCTGACTTATCTAAAGCAGGAACAGGACAGCTCCGTAACCCGGGAGACCATGGAAATCTCAATAACAATTACGGGGCGACCTTTCTGCGGCGAGCATGCACTGGCGCGATGATCAAAAAAAAAGCGTGTAAAGGGCAGCGCGGAGAGCGGCTGCTTCGCCTGCCTTAATTGCTCGTCCCTGGGTCTCAGCAAGACGCATCTCCAGGGCGCGTGTCGGGGGGGCTCGTCATCAGCTTGGTCTACCCGCAGGTCATCCCTCGCCGCCTAATTGACTCGCCGAGGACACATCCTGATCACCTTCTTCTGGCGCTTAGACCGCCAGGGGGAGGGAGCGGCCATTTTGTGCCAACTGCCATGACACGGGGGTGGGTGGACGCAGACAGATGAGGCGGCAGGCCGTCATGAGGATGACGAGGACGAAGTACGGTTGCTGTAGCTGTAAATGACCAGAGCTGCATCGTCATCACACGTTTGGCACCGTATGACTTCAATGCATTGCTTATTCATTTCTATCAGCTACAGCCACCCCTTCTGATCTTCAAGGCCGGTGGGAGGCTTCCCATTTTCTCACTTTTGTCGTCACCTGATTCCTTAAGAACATCTTGACCTTTTCCCCTCGTCGTTAACCGTACACTAACTACATTGAGGCCATTTTATTAGGTACACATGCTTATTAACACAGACTGTCTGCCCCTCCAAATAACAAATGCGGCTGCAACTGAACACATACAAGATGCCAAGAGTCAAGAGGTCCATGTCTGTTCTGAGCAGTTTCGAATGTGGTGTGAGCGCCTTCGCCAGATGATGGTGGTTCCGGCATCTCCAAAACAGGCATCCTCCAGGGATTGTTCACATTCTGTGGCGTCTACAGTTTGGAGAGAACAGCACAGTAAACAGAAATCATCCAGTTGGCGGCAGCGCTGTGGGCAGAAACACCTGTTTAATGAGAGTGGTCGGGGGAGAATGAAAAGACTCGTTAAAGCTAACAAGAAGGCCGCTAGTGTAAAAATAACAACTCCGTACAGCAATGATGTGAAGAAACGCTTCTCTGAAGGGACACCTCATCTATGCTTGAAGCAGTTCTGGAGGCAAAGCTGGACCTGCCTGCTGCTAGACAGGTGAGCCTAAAATAGTGGCCACTGAGTGTACAAACACAGTGCAACTGATTGTCATGATATCGTTCATGGAAAGTGCTGTATTATCATTTTGATTTAATAATTTTCCTTGCCCACTTTTCCATCAACTTAAATTGTCTCTGGTGATTTCTGTTATTTCCCATCTGTGGCAGAGACAGTCACTCCCCTCGTCCTCAGGTCCGGACCGGTCTGTTCCCCACGGTGATCAGTGGAGGCCATGGCAACCTGTCGTTCTGGCGATAATGGCGATCATGAATGCATGCAGTCTACTAGCTACTGGCTAGCTCCAGTCAAAACACTGGTTTTTACTGTGGTTTTTACTGGTGGTGGCTATGCTGAGTTCAAGGTTATAATGAGACGGGCTTGTCATGTGGATGGAGTTTCACACGTGACACTCTCCCGGGTTAGCTAAAAACCACAGGCACACAGGGTGGTCTAGCCAAAAGCTATGAGAATTAGCCAAGACACAACAAGGTTCCGCCATCACAACTTCAGTCCCACAATCCTCTCTGTGGACTCTCACTGCACGCCTGCAGCCGCACCTCCGTCTCGCGTCTCCATCTTGCCGTGTCCATGAGAGGCTTCATGGGGCAGACTACAGCGAATATCCGCAGAATGTCCGCTTGGTCCGACTCTGGGAGGCCTTAGCCACCCCCGCCACCGGTCCTCGCCAAAGTCTTCTCGGGTTGACGTCTTCTGACATACCGTCGGGGCCTGACATCTGGACACCTGCAGAAAAATAGAAGTTTCCAGCTCGTTTTAGCATTGGCTAATGAAGGCAGCTTTTCTGCGAGAAAATGAAACGGTAATGGATATCTTCATCCGAGCGTAACCGCTATAATGTCCTGCCTTACGTTACACGTCCTTGATGGATTCTACAAGCCTGATTAAAATGATAGAAATGTAAGCATCTAGGTATTTTCCCGGTATGGAATGGCTTTTGGGGGGACTAAGATGAGGCGCTTGTTGTGTTGGTTGTTGCTAAATTGGATCACGTCTCACATTCTGATGAAAAATGTTGCCAATGCAAGCGCCAGTCATTGCTTCATCCGAAGATGCGGGTTGTCATAGAGCACGTGTGCGCGTGTGTTTGCGCGTCTGTGCGGTTAAGGTTTCCATTGCTCTAGGGGGTCTGAGGGCTTGGAGGAGGTGGGCTTGTAGGAAGCAGCCGGGGGGAGGGGGGGGGTTGCTGTGACTGACGCAGTGGGGGAAGGAGGGCGGCCAGCTTAACAAGCACTAGATTGTTAGTGACAGGAAGCTACTTCAGCACTTAAAGTAGAAGGTTTGATTTAATCACAGACCTGTCATTTGTTATTTGTCTGCCGTAGCTGTAGCTGATCGCCTGCAGACCCCCCCTCCTCTTCCCCTGTAATGTCTAAATCCTTGATACAAATTGCATTGCTTTGCTGTCTTGCAGACATTGGTGGTGGGGGGGGAGATCTGGCTGGACTGGAAGAAGGGGGAATGCTTTCAACCGCCTGAGGGCCACTAAACATCATTAATAGCGCTGTCAGCGAGCTCACCAGTTGGTTAGCTTCTCATAAATAAGAAATGAATTCCCTCTTTGACTTCATTAATAATGCCTGCTGTAGCTGTTACGTGCCTTAAAGGCGGCAGCGGGAGGGGGCGGCACACAGAGCTCTGCATTTACCCGTAACACTGTAAGATGCCCCCCCCACCCTAGGCCAGCTCCCGGAGACACGCAACAGCCGATTGCTTAGAGGTCAAGGGATATTCTGGGTTGGGCGGAGTGGGCGGTGCTGAGTGTAACAGGAGTCAGGTTGAGAAAAGAACAGGCCTTGATTGACTGCATTATTGCTGGCTTGGTGATTCCGGGGAGACATGGCTTCAACACCCCCCTCCAACATGGATCCATGCTCTTTCCAGCTCAATAGTTGGGGAAACCTGCTCCTCTGCTTCTTCCTCTTTCTCCTCCTCCTCCGTGCAGAGAGGGGGTCCCCAGGTCAGGGAAGGTCAGTCGCACAGGTGAAAGTGGCCTCTTTTAATCAGCTAAAGGGACATGATTATTTTATAAAGGGCAGAGTGTGCTGTTCTCTCGTCAGCCGTCTGCTCTCCATTAACCTCCCCTCCTTGTTGTGTTCACGACTCGAGTCCACCAACCAGAAAAAGGGGGGTCTTTAATTGCCGTTTTCCTCTCCTGCTCTCCAGGGGCTTCCTCCTGGACTCCAGCGCCTTGCAGAGGTCCATTCTCGAACCGGCTGCCCAACCCTGCTTTTCTCTCAGCATGCTGAGGTGGTTTAGACATCAAGTAGTTGGGGGTGGGGGCTAGTGGGGGCTTCCAAGGCATGATGCATGTGTTTCCTGTTCCCGATTAGGGACCTTTAAACTAAGATCAGTTGGGATTTAGGCTGCACTGCAAATGAAACTCAGATATCTGTTAAATAAAAAACAGGCCGCAAATCCCCTCTCTACGCTACATCATTTGGACAGCAGGGTTTAGATAGCCGAACCAACCAATAAGGTCGTGCTGGCGGCGCCACACAGCAGTACGCGATTGGTCGCCCCGCTCACCCTTATCTGACCCTTCTGGTGCCTATGTTTGGTAAGACCCACCTGCTGCTGTTTTCTGGAGATCCCATCTGGAGTCCACAGCTCGCTGCCGTGAACCTACGATGAAGTGGAATAAGAGCACGGGGGTCTCTTCTTGCGTGAACGGTCCTGCAGGCGGCCCCCTGGGCTACGGCAAGCCCTAGACATACCCACAAGCCCTTACAACAGGCAACTCGTGTCTCCTGAAGGCGTTCAGATCTTTGCTGCGTATTTGGATTTTTCTTTAATGGCCCGCCAAGGCAACGTTCTGTGTAGTGATCTGAGGTTCAAGGGAAAATGAAAAAACCTATTTGCATACACAGATAGTATTCTGTTTTCTCATAAAAAATAACAATTATAGCATAAAGCACCAAATCACTGTTCCAGCAGATTTAGCAAGACTGAGAACTGCCTCTGAGTCTCACATGAGCTCACGGCTGTAGTAGAGCATCAACCTCGAAGTCCTCAAGGAATGAAACCTCACCTGTAACTTAACAGTATAGAAATGGCACCGCTGCATACATACCATTGTTAAACAGTACCAAAAGCTGACACCTGATCCAATGTCCCAACAGGCACCGTTAGCATACATCTATCTATTAATGACTGTAAGATGGGTATTAAAGATGTTCTTGTGACAGTTTTTTTTAGGTTACTGGAAGAGCACAGAGCCAGAATCACGTGTTTAAGTGTTGCAGTATTCCCTTTAACTCACAACAGAAGGTTGCGTTAGTGGTTAAATGTTTAACCCCCTCAGCTAGGGAGAATATGTTGTACCTAAGAGTTATAGATCTGAATTGTGCCAGTGAAACATCAATGGGTAGAACTTGTAAAAAGCGCCATAAAATACAATCATCAGATGGAGTTTGTGTTGCACTGCTTGTGGGATGTTGTGTGGGATTTTCTTGGCTTCAACTAGAAATGAATATTAATGCTCATCAAATATTCATTCAGGTGTTAAGCTTTCTCTGAAAAACATGCCAGGATGTGTCCCATTGTCTTTCGAAAGCTTTGAAGGCAGATCCCTAAAACCCAGGATCATGTGACATGGCGGAAAACTAATCGCTGTCGCTACGGACAACCGCGATCTCCCCGGCTTTCCATGTCGTCATGGGCTTTTATTGACGTCCCCCGATGACTCGACAGGAGAACCTGATGAGGGAGAAGCGGGCATCTTAATGGGTAGGGGTGCAAGCAGGGGGGGCAAATAAATAAAGAGGATCGCTGTCTTCGCAGGAGACATCTTATTCCGTGGGGGGGGTGTGTCTCTGTCACTAGAGTGTGAGGGGCTCATTGGATACATAGAGGGTGTCGTCTGAGGAGCATGAAGACCGTCCGTCTATACTGACCCCTGTATTCATGTCCCGGCACCAGCAGCGTGCTGATACTCGGCCTGCGCCTGTGTTGTCCTCTCTGGTACCTTGGTTGGGATAATAGAAGGTGACGTAGGTCGTGCAGAATGTGGGCCCCCTGCGCTGTATGTTTCAGGGCCCCCTAATGAAGTCCAGGTACTCAGCCTGGGTCCCTCTCTGCCGCCCTTCCTCATGAAGACTGACAGGCCCTCTGTTTGGTCAGCTGCAGATCTCTCTACAGAAAGATTTACCCTCTCCGCACATGGGCAGGACCAGGGTGGGGGTGTGGGCCGCTACAGCCCCCCCATCACCTCCAGCGGCACCTCGGGTCAGATGGAGACCGCCGTGACTTGCAGCTGGGATCAGCCTTTAAAAACCAGAGTGCTGTTTGGGTTTCTGTAAGACGTAAATCAGGGCCGGGCCCCCTGAGGCCCTTAAACTACCAATAAAATAAATCTGAAGTAAAAACACACATGCTGCTGGAAATCCATGTCTGTCCTCGACTTTTCTTAAACTCAGTACCTCAGTCTTTTTCACCCATTTTTATTTTGACAGTTTTGCTGAACAGGGAAATATTAGTCTATGTAGCAAGTTGTTTGACTTTTAAATATTATGGGGGGGGTGACTTACACCTGATGGATGCAGGTGCGAGGAACGGAGCTATGCAGTTGCATCAAAGGCTCTCATGGGGCGTGGCCTGAGCGTCATCCAGACCTCTCTGCTTCCCGTGTGCAAGAGGGTCAGCCCTGTCTCCTAGGGGGGCCAGGTCAGTTCCATAATATCAGCAGACACAACTTGTTAGAAAAGTCGCTTTTCAATTATTAGCTTAAGGAAACAGCCCCGAGAATTGTTAGTAACCACCCCCACCCCCGCTTAAAAATAGCCCTAGTCACTTCCATATGTGACCCCGCAGGGAAGGGGTTGACAGGACCCTTCGAGGGCAATTAGACCCTCAGCCCAATTTGAGGCTCTGGGCCTCTTGGGAGACTGAGAGAGCCTCCTGCATTCAGCTGGTTAGCATCCACATGTGTGGACTCCCAGAGACTGGCACCCACAATTGAGGGTTTACGGTTACAGAGTTCCTTAAAGGGGAAATAACTTAGCCACCAATTAAAGGTTTAAGACATTAAATAAACCCCCCATTGCTGTTTTAAGGCATGCCAGTAAATGCCTCCCTGCTACAGTTCAGCCCCAGCCAGCCACCATTTTGTCAGGTCTGCTTCACGTAGTTATTCTTGGACTTTGTGGCTGGGTTTTTACATTTTTTGTGTTGTCTGGTAGTTTGCTTGATTGCTGAGTAAAAAAAAAAAAAGTTGATGCTAAAGATATGGAAAATAATGGGTAGGGGTCAAACTACCCAGGAGATTCCTTTAAAAAGTGCTACACAAATATGTTTTTGCTCTTAAATAATGTGGTCCTTAAACGAGTCGACAGAACTCGTTTGGTTTGTCTACTTTCTGTAGACTCCTGAAACGGTTGAGATGTCCCGTGACCTGCTATGTGTGACATAGCCATTGCATTTTAACAATCGGGGGGCATCTCAGGCTCCTCAGACACCTCCGGGGCTCATTTGCCAGAGGCGGTGCTGGGGGGGGGGCAGCCATGGGGTGTCCCCAAAGATGCCAGAACATTAATCACAGCTGGAGCCATGAAGGCCTCACTGTCGTTCCACAAAGTGGATCGGATGATTTGCCACGGGATCTGAGGGTTTATGCACTCATGTCTGGCATGGTTTTATGTCGTTTTATGGCATTTGTTTATCTGCTACGTTCAGTTGACTTCTCTGCCTTCTCATAGTCGGCTGTGTTTTTTTGCTTCTTTATGTCGGTTATGTTGAACCCGTAAGGTTCAGCTGAAGTATCTTCATCCTTGAGGCAGTTCTGCTTTCTTAAAAGGCAGGCAGGACCCGACTACATGTTTGTTAGGGTTTTCCTCGTTCTTCAAACCACCGTCTATAGAGCGGAGCCTTGACTGTCTGCATCTTGTGGTTTTACGTAGGGCTGTTTTTTTGTTTCTGCCCATAGGGCTGATCTGCATTTCATTACAGCATGAGTAAACATAGGCCCGTGTTTCTCTGTGTTGTTGAGTCTGAGGGACCCCCCTCCCCCCCACCATTGTCAGTGGACCTGCTGGGTGGTGCACAAGGAAAGAGGGGCTGGAGTCAAAAATCCAGGAATTGGAACCCAGCTAAATACATCACATGGGCAAGCTTGCTTGGGCCAACTCTTAATAAACATGCCTTGTCCCCGTCCCCTGCAAAAGGTTTTTTGGGCTGGGGGGGTTGCATTAATGAATTTTAGAGAGTTTTTAGAGGTGGGAGGTGGTCTCTTGAGCCTCGTTGTGTCGTATGGAGTGGGGGGGAGGTCAATCCAATGAGGGGCCCATCTGACTGCTTTGGAGTCTCAGTAATTAGCCAAGAAGCACCTCTGGCCTCTCAGGGTGACCCCCTCCCTGACTGGAACATGGTGCAAGGTGGGGCAGTGTGGCCCCCAGAGGGACCTCTCAGACCCTGGGGACCTGTCCCAGGATGGGGGAAAGGGTAAAAGTCACGGTCGGGCTCCTGGCCAGATGGATTTGTGGGGAGTGGGGTGTCTTCCACCAAAGAGCCTAATCCATATTAGCTGCACAAAGGCCCAGCGGATTAGCAGACCTCTTTGTTAAAGTGAATTCAGCCTCCGTTCCATGGAGCAGGTCAGACAGAGAAGGAGTTTACCAGGCCTGCGATTGGTGGGTTAGACTTAAACAATTATCATTTTATCTATTTCTGCTCCGGCTGCTCGTGGGTGCATTGATGTTAAGTCACGTGAATCCCCTGGGAGAGGCGGGCAATCCGGCCCTCCATGTCATCTCCATCTGTCCTCGGTGCCAACACCTGTCCACTTTCTCTCCTCTGTCCCCTGACTTTGGGAAGCTGCCTATTTTCTCAGGCTCAACTTTGAGAGTGGGAGACATAGAGCAGCCTCCCCGCGGTCCGTCCCCCTTGGCTTCTACCCCCAGTGTATGCTGGGAAGAGGCATTTTGTTCTCGAAGATGGAACGACAGGCTGTGCATGTCCCGTGCTTGATAGCTATCGTTAAAGGATTTCATGACATGGCTGTAAAGTGTGCTGAGGTGGAGACAGAGAAGAGCTTTTGTCCAACAGACATCACAGCGAGCAGGTTTGTGGGAAGAGTCTGAATGTGGATGGGGCAATCTGCTGGACCATCAAAAAGGAGGCGCATGATGCAGAGAGAACTGAGGCTTGAGGGCATGAAATGGACATGTTCTCATTTGCATTCGTCCTGGTCATTTTGTCTGCAAAGTATTGACGACTTGCCCAGGTTCGCTTGCCTGCTTAGCATTTGTTTACTTTGCCTTCCTGCTCCGGTCCACTGATCCTGGGTTCAGAAGGGCTTTGCAGAGAATAACTGTGTAATCAGCTTGCCTGTAATTCATGATTCAATTTGAAATTTGCTGTCGTAAATCTAATTTATTGATTGTAATGCGATATTCCTAACTTAATACGTCTCATTTGCTTGCTTTTGATACTTTTCTCTCAAGGGGATTTTCTGGGTCTGTATCCAAAGCAAGTTACCTCCCTTTATGTCTATAAGTTGAGTGTATTATCTTGATAATGTCTCTGGTTTTCCTGAGCGAATGGAGTAAGAAGGAAAAACATTTTAATGCGTGCCAAAGTTAACGTCAGAGAAGAATTTTACAATAAAATTAGCCGTTTATTGAAAATGACTGACTGTAGAATAACAGTAGATGTTCACATTAGTGATTGGACAAATGAGGCTTCAAAACCTGTGGTGGGTGGGAGTATCTTAAACTGACCAATCAAGGCTGGTGCTAAATGAGGCTTCAAACCCCATGGTGGGTGGGAGTATCCTGAACTAGCCAATCAATGTTGGCACTAAATGAGGTTTCAAAACCCATGGAATGCG
>JAACJT020000034.1:15423903-15453184 GCA_009936485.2 Gymnarchus niloticus
CCCATGGTGGGTGGGAGTATCCTGAACTAGCCAATCAATGTTGGCACTAAATGAGGTTTCAAAACCCATGGAATGCGTTATAAAGGAAAGCACAAACAGCAATACCAAGTTTTAACGATTTGGCCTGACATTGGTGTATTTCACCTACCGATCCGACAGTAGCAGTCATGAACGTGTTGCTTGTCAAATCCGCCCTTACTTGGCCCCATTGATGCGAGGGGCACTTTATGAATCAGCAATTACTACGCTGTTCCCTTAGGAAATGACCGTTCCCTAAATTCTGTGTTCACAGGCTTTTCGTTTACTAGGAGGCACTGATAAATGCCTGAACCTTGGTCAAATGAACGGGACAGGCCGGATGTTTGGGGCTTTTTTTCTTTATTTTATTTTATTCTTAGATCATCTTCAGGCTTGACTCGGGAGTGAGGAAACCCCAGAGGAGGTCTTTGGGGGGGGTGGCATGATAACCCCCAGCTGTCGGGCAGATTCAGATCTTTGGCATCTCAAAGGCAGGACAAACAACATGGACGATGCGGGTTTTTACATTTTTTTGTACCAGAGCTTTCTGTTGTGCTCTTTTCTCAAGGGGGCCTATTATACACTTCTGGAGCAGTGGAGAAGTCAGCGTGCTGCCTGGGGGGGGTAAAAAAACCCCTCTTGGCTCCTTTAAATCTGTCACAGCATCTGCCGCCCCCTCCCTGGCAGGATTCTTTGACGTTTCGGGCTGAAGAGCGGAGCCATACCATTCATGAGTGCCGGAGGATTTGCATATGTGACAGCGGGCCGGCGGGGGCCCCGCACTCTCATCCACCGCCGCGGCGTGAAATCCTGCGGCATATGGTGGGCGGAGGGGCGCGGACATGCCGGCGTGCTGACGGGGGCGAGTGCGGGCCACTGCCACGTGGGGAGACGCTTGTGTGCATTCGCACGAGTGTGGATGCGCTCGCACGAGAGTGCTGGTTCTCACGTGGATGTTCCCACGAGAGGCTGTAAGAGCGTGCTCACACACACACGCTTTGGCTAGAAGTATTAAGACACACCAACACTTTTCTGTGATCAAAAACAGAATCATATGATTTTATAAATCCTTGCATGATCATTAAAATTCCTGGCACTTGATAGCGTTGGCCAAGGTTATAGATGCACACAATCACAGACTGGCACACGGACGCCTTCACAGGCAGGACCTCTGTCTGTTTGTCCGTCTGTCACCCGCGCACACGGCTGTTTCTTTGTGGGAAATTTAATTACATTTATATCCAATTTAAAGATTCTTCGGCCCTCCCCAAAACTCAAAAAGGGAATAAAACAAATTGAGATTTACCCCATTCAAAATTTTTGAATAACAAGCAGGTGGGGGGGCACTGTTTGTTGTGAGGTACTGTTCCCACAGCGTTGGTTTATATATATTTAAATTTTGTCCCTGCAAAGTGAGCAAGGCTGTATTATGCACTCGCGTGTACAGCAATGCGCTAACCCATGTGCACACTGAATACACATGCGTACACAAACACACAGCTCCATTCAAGCTGAGATGTCTGTCCGTCTGAGCGTGGTGCCCACGTGCCTCTCCATCTGTGCCCCCCTTCTCTTCCGGTCCCTCAGCCTATCTTAGGGACATCAGTAAATCCCTCTAATGATGAGAAATGGATTTATAACACCGGTTGTTAAGGCCTTTCGCCACACGACAAATGTGCTACAGTGCTTTGCCGTTGGTCTCTGAATGGATTAGGCTTCTGTACTTTAATCTCAGTCCTACCTCTGATGGTTGGCCTGTACCCCCCCAGATAACAGGCACTCTGTCATTTCCCATTTTTGCCCTTTTAACCGCTGAGGGTCATGCACGGACCCGCCTTCCCGCCCCATAACTCGTTCTCTCCGCCTGAGAGCAAGGGAGTAAACGAGTGGGGGGGTGGGCTCCGTCACCTAAAGCCAGTAAACAGCAGCCGCTTCCCGACTGCTCCCCACCTGCCTCAAACCTTACCCAGCATTCCTTGCTTCCTAAATGAAATCCACATTGCTCCCAGCACCTGGCAACAAGGCCTCCTCTGACCCCCACTTTCCCAAAGCAGCCCGCTCTCCCCCCCACCCCCCTGATGACCATCTTATTTCCAGCTGTCTTGTGAGATCTCACTTCCTTGAAGGATCTGGTCAGTTTCTACCCTGGTCAGGACCCCCCCCACCCACTCCATTGCTCCATTTGAAATGTAAATGTACATATTTTTTATATACTTTTTCCCAGGTAATAGAAAGCAGAAAAAAAAGTTTCACCTTAATTTACTCTGTAGCTTTATCCATTTTTTATGATGGCAGTTAATGTGACGTTTCTTAAATGTTCCTCTGAATTCTGAAGGGCCGCATTTGCCCTGTGCATACGGTCGTAGAAAGGTGCTGAAAGGGGGTTCCATTGTATTAAATTATCCACTTGAGCGGTAAAACCTTTGTGACGTACGCTTATACCGGGAACGGTACAGAGACTAGCTGGCCAAGTTATACCATCTGCGGCCCTTTGTTTAATAACTGTTCGTATTTGGAAACATCAGGACCTCTTCGATTCTCGGCCAGACACTCGGTTTAACATCTACATTGTCACAAATATAGTTTGCCATTAGAGAAGTGTATTTGATTTCACCTAATGACGGCGATGACATCCTGAGCATTATCTCACGTTCATCCTGCAACGTTGGATAAATGTGGTTGCCGGCAGGGTAGCGATATCGCGGATGCTGTCCCACTATCAGACCGCCCGGAAGGTCCACGTTAATCGCTAATTTCATTTTGGGGGGTTCTGTTTCCACCAGCTAAATGTCTAAGTGCTGCCAAATCACCCCTAAAAGACTGAAAGGAACAATGAATAATAAACTTCCTGTATTTGGGTTTCGATCGGACAATAATAAACAGATTTGGGGTGGGGGGTGAGAGCGTGAGATTATGTTATGAGAAATTCTTTGTTCATTATCAGACCATAAGGACAACATCAAACGATTAACTTACATTTATTTGCGTTTAGCTGTCATCTCGCAGCCTGGAACAAGCCACAGATATTCGTTTTCATTTTAATTAAAAAACATAATAATTGTACTTAATAGTCACCTCCTGCTATTAACAGAAAATATATCAATCAAAACTTTTTTAGTTAAGAAGTCTTTAAGTAAGAAATCTCATTAATTAGGAAATCCCATATGGTTGGAAATGAAGATATTAACACAATTATTGGCAATGCAGCCATACTCTGTATGAATTGTGTGACCCGCCTGTTTGAACCCCAACGTGCTGTTTAATCCCCCTGTGATCCGATGAAATTAAAAAGCAGCGAGACAGGACTGCAACTGGCAACAAAGACTAGCGATCCCTCGAAAACGGCTGCGGAGGTGTCTGTCGACTGGGGGTAGGCGTGCATTCAGCAAAATGAGGCCCAGCGGACTCCAGGTCTGTGGAAGCGAACACCCATGTCACTGAGGCAACCACACAGTTACCGGCCCTTCCGGTGGGCCTCTCGACCGTGGAGGTGGGAGTTACCTGGAAATACAGTGATCTCCTTAGCTCTCTCTGCCAAAGACACAGCTAGCGTGGCCCTCTGGTTTCTGCCCCAATCGATCGGCAGCCCGAAACGCTGTGTGCCTCACCTAGGGTATTTTGCCATCAATGGAGAGTAATTATCCTCAGTGAGAACCAATATTGGACTGCTAAGCCTGAGGATAAGGAGCACAGAAAGGCATTCAAACAGTCAGCCACCCCAGGGATTGGAGTGAGTCTGACAGACAGATCTTCTGGGTCAGGTACCTGCAATGGGACCCGAGGTTAACTGCTGTGCAGTTCAGCTTTATTCTGCCCCCCCAAACTGGTTTTACAAGGAGAGACTTTGGAATCCCTCAGAAATTAATTTTTATGCGCTTGATGAAACGCCCCCTTTTTTGTACCAGACCTCAGACAATCGATAGCCTAACTCTTCATGTAGAGCATGACCTCCTAGAAGATTTACCGGAACTCGCTCTGCAATTGCAGACAGGGAAAAGTATGTAAAAATAAATAAATAAATTAGAAACCAGACGGGAAGAGTTATAAGTTGCCGACTGGTTGCCCAGGGGACTGTGAAGATTTGCAAAATGCTTACAGCAAGGTTCCAAGAGGTTCCAGGTAAATGAAAATTCACCGCAGCCGCCTGATTCTGTTTCTGTGCGATACACTGGAGAATTTTTATCTTGAAAGAGATGTAATGCATTGATTTCAAGCTGTCGGCTCCTCATATTCCACAGCTAATCTCTCTTCGTTAAGTTTCTGCCTTCTGAAACTTCTTTCTGATGCCTGACATTTCTTGTTGCAAATTTCCCTCTGTGACATTTGAGCCTGAGAGTGTGGCAGTGCTTCGGGCAACCAAGGCAGGACCTGGCGCTGATCGCATTGTTAAAAAAACACTGCCTTTGTTCCTCCAAAGTAAAACTGAGGTACTATAATGAATCAGTCAGGCGGTGGAGGTTCTCCCTTCTGCGCCAAAGCTGACACCGTCTATAAATTATTACTTGTCAATGTATGTGCAGAAAAGGGATGTTATTCTGAACAGCCTGTGGGTTATGGAAGACACTAGTGTTGTGGCTGTCACCTTCATCGATGAACCCTCTCACCCAGTGCTGAGTTTCGGCTTGCTGGTTGATTCTGGCTGATTTGGGTTTCCCTGCTAGAGTATACTAGTTGACTAAATGCTCAGACTGAACTGCTAAGGCCATAAATTCTCCCATTAAATTAACCAAGGAATCCAGTAAGGATGTACAGTAACCACCCACTTACTGACAGAAACACCTTTAGTGAAAACGTCCATAAGAACAACAATGGGAACAGTAGTAATTATGCCACAGTGTTATTCACTCTCGTCATTTACACCCACACTTGCTTGGTGTAGTGTAACACATGACAAGTGAGAGCTCGCAATTACATGCTCATAAAATTACAAATGTTATTCCTGTTTGTCAGTCTAGTACTGGTATGTGTCAGTCCGCTTAAGAACAAATCATCACCAGCTGCTATAGATTAAGTCATTCTGAGGAACGGACAGAACGTCAAGCATAAACAAACAAAACGGAACTGGCATTTCAATTTCTGGAAATACCTACAAATAGCTGTATTTGATATGTCACAAAACTTTTAATCATTACACAGTTTGTGTCCATAGATAGTGAAACACACAATAGCTTGAAATTTTTTTTTATATTAATTTTCTTCAGTATGACCTTTTGAAAACCAACGAGTCTTGCTCAGGCCTATTTTGAGTGCACAGAGGAAGCCTGACTGTACTGTAAAGCCGGCAATATAAGGCTGGAATGCAGACGAGTGTTTCAACAGAGAAGATGCTTGGACTGTGATGGAGGTCCACGTTGTTATAGTGGGCTTTACCTGAGATTAACTGTACTTGATGCATTGGGCCGTAGCGTTAATGAGTCTGAGTGAACAAATGATAAAACACGACGACATGACCCAAAGCAAAGGAATGTCCAAGTCTCAGTCCTCCTCACCGTACTCCTGACTTGTCCAGTTTCCTTCTCTGTTTTCATTAAAATGGCAGCAGAGCTTCATTTTTTGGCAGCTTACTTTGGAGTGGAAGCAAATTCCACAAGTATGTTTGAAGTTCTCGTGGGTGGGGTTGCTTTGCTATTAAAGTCATTTAGTCACCTTGCTCTAATCCCATCTAATGAACGTTGTGGAGTGCCCTCCCTAAGTGACCAGCCCACTTGTTTACCACCAGGGTTTTTCGCTATGCAGCTGCAGACTTTAAGTAGATCTTGACTTGCTTCTGATTTTCACCAAGCAGAAATGCTGGGATCACTGGAGAATTAGCACAGCCGAGTCTTAAGCAAAGTGCTTCTCTGGGACCTGCTCTGACTTGTTTTTGAGGCCTCTCAGCTCTGAAACCAGCTGCCCCCCAGAGAGCCCTGCTGTCGTTCTCTGGTCCCTAGGGACGAGCTTTCATAAGAGCCACACACACACCGCTGGTGTTTATCTCTCGAAGCCTCATGTTTTTAATAGGAAGTCTGCAGGGTTAGGGATGACCCATGATTACAGTCAGCTGGGAGATAATTACAGACCATGCATTCCAGGCACAAAAACCTTGGAGCACCCTTACCGCCATTGCATGCAAAGCTGAGGAGGATTTATGTCAGGCCGGAGCGATCTCACTTTTGTTTACGTTGTGGAGGCTTCGCTAAAGTGAGGGTGGAGGGGAGGCCTTCACTAAGCAATGTGCATTTGTGCATTTTGAAGTTTTTAGGAAACCTAGAAAGCATCCTATGGTGTCAAAATGACTGAGGGGGAATATGGAGAGCCCATTCACCAACATTTACAGATCCAAACTGGTAATACACCCCCCCGAACCCCAGCACTGTCCCCTCAATTTTTAGAGGCCCCAGCCACCACATGCCTTAAATGCTGATTCCATACAGCACGATTCCTATCCCTTTGCATGGAAAATAACTTTCAAAGGCCGTGTTTTTGGCCTTAACCCATTCACCATCACACAACTCCATCAGAATGAAACTGTGCAGTATAAGCCAGTTATAACTGCAGAAGGAATAACCCCTTCAGCCAAATCCTCAGCTGATGTAGAAAAGATCCTCCACCTGCCATCAAAGTCCTGTTCCAGAAATGGGTGAAATTGTACTGTTTACAGTAACATTTTTGACTTTAAAGGAAGAATTTCACAACCTCCAAACAGCAACCTCTCCTCCATTGGCCGCAGTTGATTTTAATGCTGAAGGAATCTTCGTAGACAACAGAGGTCAGATGTGGAAATGGGGGAGTTTCCTGACTACCATTAACAGATGAGAAAGACTGAATGCAGCATAAGCCGTGGAACATGATGGAAATCGGCAGAAAAACAAGCTTATAGCTGCACATCTGAAGTTCGACATATCATTAAGATGTCCTACAAAGAGTCGGTGAAAGGACAAGTGTACCACTTAGTATTTCAGAAGGTAACAACCATCCATATCATCTTGGAGTTACTCTGCCAAGGATTTCAGCTTAATTGTTTGAGGATGACTCTAACCCCTGTCCCATTCTCCAAAAAATAATAAATAATAATAAACTGATAGGGCCATGACCAGTGCTGTAGAGTGTAGACACACTTAAATTTGTGAAGTGCAGTGAAAATGTACAACATTGAAAAATAACTACTTGGTTTTTTTGCAGAAAGATAGTTGCTCTCCCCCCTAGAGAATGTTTTATGATTTTGAATTGGCGCTATTTGTGTGCTGTGTAAGACCACTGATTCCAGTTGCGCTTCCCCGTCTCCCAGTTCGCCACCCCCAGGCATCGTTTCTGCAAGTTACATCAGCGTGAGATGGGTCTAGTTTTACAGCAGCGACCAGCCTTGCGTGAACTGCCACCCAACTGTTACATGCGTTCATACGAGGCCAAAGCGGTCAAGTTAATGAGGCAGCGAATCATTTTTCCTCTGTTGCTGCAGAAATATTTACTTGTAAGTTGAAAATGCACAGATGTAGCCTGTGTAATGAGTGAAAATTGCATTTGTGAATGGTGACATTTCATAAAAATTCTCTTTTCATGTGGAGTCACTTAATATTTTAATAGTAGTAGACAAACGTGTACAATTACACGTTTGTTTTTGAGGTACAAGTGCAGGGTAAAAGGTTGCTTTTTAAAATGTATACACGCGGGGTAAAGTGTGAAAATGCGTCCATTTTAAGCGCTGCGGTAACGCTACACGCGTATTTGGTGTGTGTGTGTGTGTGTGTGTGTGGGGGGCGGTCAGGTGGTTAAAGTGAGAAAGGCGCGCGCAGGCACGAGTCATCGCTCCCCCGCGTTCGCGCATCGATTGCTCTGGTCTAGTCCGCGAAGACGCTCTGCTCGAAGCTCGCACCCAGCCTGCCGACACGCGTCGGACCCGCAGTCGGAGGACGGAGCTGCACAGAGGAACCGCATCCGATCGGCGCCGCGTCCGCTGGATACCTGCCGCCTCCGCCTCCGTCTCCGCCTCGTCTTCTGCCCGCACGTCCGCTGCAACGAAATCGTCCGGTTTATTCTTGGGATCTATTGTTGGTGACCTGCTGCCGGGGCTCCTCGGTCCGGCTTGGATTCCGGTCGACGTTAGACGCGGTCTAAAAGGAGGAGCTGATTGGTGACCATCTCCATTCAGGGGAAAAAAAAAAAAAGTTTTATTTTTTATTTTTCTGCTCCTTATCGAGGTAGGAAAACAAAAGGAAATAAATACACAGCCCGTTTTGTGGTAAAGAGCAGCCGAAGCCTGCCGGGTTCTGACGTCTCCGGACGACGAGCCGAACCGCGCTGGATTTTACCGAACCTTTTCTGCGGGCTCTCATGTGCGGAGCCCCCCGTCTCTAGGTCTCGGTAAGGTTTTTTTTATTTTCATTTTTATTTTTTGCGGTTTTTTTAAAATTTTTTTTACAGTCGAATCTTTCTTTTTTCTTTAATAAAATCTTCCTTCCAGAGGTGAACGTGAGCGTCTTGCCCGTCTTCACGCGCTCGCACATCTGTCCAGATGTTTGGGAGGGACGGCGCGCTGAACGGCTTTTTTGTCTCCTCTTTTCAGACACATTCCCCCCTTCATCCCGGACTGCTCTTGCCGTGTTATTCTGATATTCATGCCCATATATGCTTTATGAAGTGATAACTACAGATTTGCCCCTTTATTGTTCAGATGTCTTTGTCTGCCCCCCAAATCATCCAGTCAGCCTTTTCTAAGATTAATATTAAATATTCTTATTCCTCTTTCGCCTTACTGTTTGTTTCCTAGGTGGTGCTGTTTAATTACTTTTTGTTCTTAAAGCTCGTACTTATCTGGATGTTGCATGTATTTTTTATTATTATTATGGTATGTTTTTTTTATAATTTTTTTCCCCCCCGTTATTGTTAGATGTCCTATCGGCTCCGGAGGATTCGGACTCAGATCATATTTTGCTATAAAAGATGTGCACTAAATAGTCTGGGTGTTCATACTGTTGTATCGAAAGGATTTTATTGCTGTTGTTGTTGTTATACGAATCTCATCTATTATTACTGTTATTATTATTATGTTACTATTAATATTTAATTTCTGTTATTATGGCTATTTTATTATTAGGTAAAACTCCTCAGTCATAATCTCATCTCTTAGGGACCCTGACAGGCAGCCTTTCTGAAGTTGAATGCTGCTCGGCTTTACACCATCTATAAATGGCCCTTTTCCGCCGGTGCAATCCAAGTTTGTGCGCTTGTGACACGGAGATCCGTGTTTAGCACGCCTCTGCTTGGGTATGTCATGGACTGGGCTGTAAATAATATTACAGGGCCGTTCCAGCGGAATTTATCTACAAGCAGTCCAAATATGTGAGTTGTTTATGTCCATAACCTCGGTATAGATATTTATTTTTGCTGCAGTACCTTCTGCTCAAAGTGACAAATATTGGCTGTTGTCCTGTTGCCTTCAGAAATCAGATTAGACCGCTCAAACTTTATTACTTAAATCAATCAAATGTGTTTTACACTTTGGTACATTTAGGGGTCAAAAATCAGATTTTTAAGAATGAAATGCTTAATGTTTTTATTGTTGTTCTCTATCTGCTTCTAAAATAGCTCGGTGCCTGGTTTATGATATGGGGTTTATATCAGATTGAATATATCATTTATGTAAAGGGGAAATGAATACAGTTAGAGTGCGGGATGAAGCCCTGTGTTATTAAAAATATGTGCTGCCAGTGTTTAGGCAGGCCAGACTTGCTGCAGAAGCACGGAGTCACTTCTGAGCTTTGACCTTTGCCGATCTACATGCTTGGAGTCAGGAATATGTCGCATGTCTCTCTTCTCGTGGTTCCCTCCCATCGCAGAGAGGCATCTACCTGTGGCTGCCCGCACCATACGCTTACCTGCTATGGGCGAGCGTCTGGTGACGGTTTTTGGCATCAGCGTGGTTTAGCTTTTGGCTGTGACCTGTCACTGTATGACAGTCTCGGCCGGTGGGGATCTGCACATCAGTCTTTTTGCTCTTCTCGGCTTTTATTTAGTCTCTCTTACCTTAAAGTCATAATACAAACCTCTGTTTTTCTCCTTAATATGAACAACTTGCTTCCTTATGTATTTTGGGTCTCAAAATTTGTCTCCTATTAATTTTTTTTAATTGAAGTTTATAAAACAGATGTGTGCAGGTGTGCACCACTGACATACCTAGTAGTCTGATGCACGACGACCGGTGCATACACAGCCGCCAAGTCCACTCATCCCACCCTTCAAGACCACCATCCGTTATCTTTTCTTTCCTTGAACCATGCGCTAATCTTTAATCTACTGCCGATGCAGTTCTGGAATTAGTTTGCAGGGGGGAGGGTTGAATCTGTTATTCATATCTTCAGAAGTTCATTTATCTGTGGCGGAAAGCAGATATCTGAGGGGCCTGCTTGGTTGGGCTGATAAGAGGGTGAAAAACCCTCAAGCTATTTTAATGTAAGAGTTCGGGCGTATCAGAGCGTGGGGAGATATGAGAAGCCTTGCAGAATTAAGCTGCCATCTTCAGGCTTTTAAAGATTCGAAGCGTCTCTTGTGATAAGAGCGTCCTGGCTGGGGCTGCCGTATTCAAACGGAAACCAACCTGGTTTTGACTCCTTGTGGTTTGTGGTTGACCCATCTGACAGATGACCGCTGACCTCGGCCTTCAGTCTGCCGGGCTTTGTAACTCGGGGATTAAAATTCGGCGTTTAAATGCACAAAGCCATTAGGTCTCATCGGTGGTGTAAATTTAGAGGAGAACAAAGGCGGGAGAGAGTTGGTTGATAGCAAAATTGTAAGAGATTGCACAGCCTAAGAAGGTATTTGAAAGTAGTTCACTGACACAGTGCACGTTAAAAAGCTCCTGTTAATATGGCTGCGGTAGTCCTCTACCGAAATACGAAGAGCATGTATCAACGGGGCAATTCTTACACGATGGCCTAAGGAAAACGTCTCCTGTTAGTCTACCATCCTTCAGCAGTTGAAGTGACCACACCAGACGGCTTGCGTTGGCAATTTTCACACGTCACTAAGTGGATGTGAGGCGCACTCAATCCTACGAGCCCTGCACGGCTGCAGCTTATTAGGAAGGCGATGCAGCTCGCACTGTTAGGAGGAACCTCTATCATTGGTGTCGGTGACGATTGTGTGGGATTTTCTGTTTAGAAACTGCCGGTGCACGGCAGGGGATGCATGTTACATTCCTGACGGCAAGGTGGCGCCAGTGGGAAGCCTGGGGCCTGTAATAGATTCTGAGGTTCTTCGTGCTTAAAGTAGCGGGAAAGAGACCTAGAAGGGTCTTGTGTTGCACCTAGGTTATAAAGAAAATTAGGGCCAAGCTGGACCATTTTGAGGGGGCCACTGAGTGTCTTTTTTCAAACCCTGTGTTCCTTTGGATAGGCTGGCCATGAGGGCTGTGGACACTTGCGTCCAAGCCCAAGGAACCAACAAGCTTCTCTTTTGTGCCTGGTATGGTCTGTGCCGAGCCTCCGCACTTCCTCCCTCAGGCTAACAGCGTATCAGATCCATTTCCCACCCGCCTGTGTGGGTCGTTGGCACGTGACCTCATTTTTGCGGACATTGGACGCTGGCGGCCGTACGACTTGTCCACTGAGCAGGCGGACGTGGCGGCTGCTTTTCTTAAGCGACGCAGAGCTCTGTTTTTATTTTCTTTTTTTCTTCCCCAACCATGAGTGAGGACCCCCCTCACTTCAAACATTCTTACAACCCCATGAATATTTCAGTCTCTCTCCTTTCATCCTTTGCCCATCTCCCCCCCCCCCAATTAGCTCGCAATGGCAGAGGGCCGCAATCGAAAGAGAAAAGGAAAATGGGGGGGGGGCTTTGATTTCCCAGAGCACTAACAAGCAGCCCATCTCTCCTCTGTCCCGGGGGCTTCTGCACAAGTGGCGCAGACACTCAAGTCAATTCTCTCCAGAGTGCCGGACGCAGGGCAGCCCACGGTCTCCGCAGTTGGACCCCCCCCATACACACGCGCACACACACAGTCTCTCTGACCTGAGCTTACATCTTTTGTTATGGTATCTCTCTGTTGCCGCAATGTGTAATTGGGTGGTCTGGATGCTGATGCTCAGCCTTCACTCTTGCCAGATGTGGCTTCTCCACGGTCCTAATGACGACGCCGCGAAACACGTGCTGGGGAAGAGGGAAAGCCCACAAGGTGCCGCATGGCACGATCGCTTTTCTTTTTGAATGCACCCCGATTTCACCACACCTGTTCGTCTCGTGCCCAGACTGTTGGGACGTGGCATGGTGACAGACTTGGCAAGGCATTCTGAGGTTCTACATGGTAGACACTTAGACATCTGACTGGTGATTTTGTTACAGAAAGGTCCGGAATGAGAGACTCAGAGGCATACATGCTCCTCCTCTTTAATACCCTGAAAGCAGCTTATTAAAGTATTTGATTGACTGAGTCGAACATTTGAATCTGAGGCGGGATAAGCGTGCTAAGATTCGGCAACTGTCATGAAGGTTTGGTCTTATATTTCATGAGCTACATGTAAGGATTAGGATGAAGATGAAGGTCAGGAACAGACAGACAGACTGGCTTCCTTATCCTTTTTTTATGCGTTTGCTTCTAACCATCACAGACCGCACATTTAGCTGATCCCAGTTCAGTTTAACTTGTCTTCCCTTGACGTAGACAGTTTTAACGTCTTCAGTTCCCCCCATTTTAGTAAGCAGATTAAAGCAGCAGGTCTAATAACATGCATTTATTCTGGACTCCGGATGTACCAGGCGGTCCACTTTTTTTGGGGGGGATTGGAATGGGGGCTACATGGCAAACATACGGCACACCCGGTGGAAAGCAGGCCCCTTCGTTAGCGCACCGCTGACAGGGCCGTCACTTGCATTAGGGTAATTAACACCACCACAGATTGCAGAACAGCTGTGCAGATTAGTGCCATGGCAGTACCGGCGAGCCGTCTTGGCTTTTCCTGGTGCCACCAAAAGCTGGGGCGGCACAAGATACTGCCCTATTCTTTATGGTATGGAGATGCTTCTCCAAGAAGGGCAGACCGTCATCCTCCACATGGTGTGGCTTCACATGTTTTGGCATTTCAGTGCCAACTTTTTTGGCCTGTAGCTTGTTTTTGTTTCTAGGCGACCCAAACATCTGTATTTCAATTTAAACTATTTGTTAGCAACTCTGTAGAATGTGAGTTTTTGTCAGTGTAGTTTATAGGGGGCACTGTGCTTCCTGACCGCTCTTCCCCCAGGCTTGAACACGACTTATTCATCTTGGGTACTCTCCATCTAGGTTGTAGGACCGGGTAAGGCTGAGGATTGGTGCAGCTTTTTGGAGGCTCTCAGTCTCTCGGGGGGGCAGAATTCTCCCTTCTCTGGTCTAGGCAGCAGGTCAGGGCTTACTGCTCCCCTTCATATTTAATATTTTCAGCTCGGCTCCTCTCGCAAGGCTTGCCTTTACCCCACAGCTGAACTATGCATGAGAACTAACAAAAGCAGTTTTCGTTCCTGCTCATCCCAGATATCTGCATCTTGGTTCCACCACTGAGGAGTCGGTGTGTGCGCTGTGCACTTTGAAATGGGGAGGAAGATTAAGTTCATGGTGCATTTCCTCTCACGTCGTAACGTCTTCACTGCAGCTACTCTGACATTTCCATTGTCACATGGTGCTGTTCTGGGTTACCCTGTCCGTTCCCAGTGGCGTCTTCCAAATTCCATTGCAGATGTCCTGGCTCCTGGATCGTGGCTGGTCCGGGTCATGTCACCAGCAGGATCTCTGGGAACAAACCCCCCGAACCTCGAATGGTAACGTGAGAAATGGTTATTTATAGCAGCGATAGAGCGAAGCAGACCTTGGTCACGGGTTGTGCCACGGTGCCTGCTGGTCTTGTCGATTGAGTGGAGGTCTTGGCCGACGGAGATACCTTGTTTCTTCAGCCAAAAGGGCAGAACTACTTCTGAGCGACAGGGAATTTCATTGTACCAGAACCCCCCTCTCCCGTTTCAGCACTTTGGAATGTACTTCTGCAACCAAATGCCCTTGCCCTTTAGGTACCTGCAAAATGCCACACTAGTCGGACCGGGTATGCCGGTTCCACTGTACTGCTGATCCTCTATCCTTTCCACGGTGGATGAACTCGGGCTGGGCTGTGCCTCTACGCTCAGCAACTTGAATGAGGTGGATGTAATTGCCCCAGAAGGCCGAACCATCAGGGGGGAGCTGGGGTGGAACGGTGTGAGAGGGAACGGGATAAGTGCTGATTGGACCCTCACCACTGAGGCTCGCAAGGGAGGGACCCAGGAGACCAGCACAGCCTCACAGATCGTGCATCTGTTTTTCTAGTCTTATTACAGACCGAGGCAGCTGTCTGTAAAGGCGGGGCCTCACTCTACCGAAAACCGCCCCTTCTTGTGTCCTGTTGCAGCCCTGACATCGACCTTCTGCCAGTGGTTTGGGGGGGGGGCAGACTGGAGCGTCACCAGGTCACACCAAGAAACAGTTACACCACTGGGCTTTCTTGACGAGCACACCTGACAGGTCTCTCCTCCCTCCCCCCCCACTAAGCCACACTGTACCTAAACGGGTCTCCTTGTGGCTGAAAGGTCCCAACGTGGCACTGTTGGGTCTGTTGTGGTAAGGTAGGCCTCACCACAGCTGTCCGTCGCTCTCTGTGGTTACTGGGTATATGTGGATCCCGTCATTGATACTCTGCCAGGAAGTTCTCCAAGACACAGTGAATCAGTCAGGAGCTGTCCTCGACATGAGACATTAGGAAGTTTGCCGGCACACCGGTTTCTCCACAGAGCCGCCTCCTGGAGATGGATTAATCAAGTGTTCTGGTGGATTACGTCTTTCAGGGTCTTTATTAGACAAGAGGCAATCTGGAGATGAAGGGACTAATCAAAGAGAGAGTTGTTGTCTTCCACAAGGAAACGGGCCGTTGGCTCTCGTGGCAGGCACCGCTCGCGAGCTGAAGGCCCGTACGCAGACCGCGCCGCTTCCACTGGAAAGCCCTCTGTGAAAATCTGCTGCGGCATGAACGCCAGTCGACGGGGCACGTCAGTATTTTCAAATCACATGGGGTCGCCGTCTCGTCAGCCAGATAAATGAACTGATCCCCTCTGTGATATGAAGCAGAGAACTGAAACCCGACCTGTACTTCAGATGGCGAAAGGATTGCAGGCACCTGAGCTACAGGGCAAAAACGTTGAAGTTCCTCAGTAATTTTCTTTAACTTGTGACTAATATCAGGAATCTACTGCCAAGTGCATCATATAAGGAGATATATTGGTATTTTACTTCAAGAAAAACATCTCCGGATTTTTCGACATGGACATTGGCTGGAGCTTTGAGTGTAAAATAGTTGAGTGGACTCCAGTGTTTTTGTTTGAAATGCTTGTTATTCCGTTTTATATTAGTACCATTTTAAAAAATGAGTATTGTTGTTTTGTATGTTTGTCAACAAACATGATTTCCAGATGGCTGATGGGTTAGTGTTTTTGTTAGTAATACCCCTCAGAGGCTCTTCGTTGTCCATTATGCTCTGTGGAAGCCTCCCTAGCCGCTTGGCTGTCTTTGGTATCTTTGACTGTTTTGTTTCATCTTGAGCAGTTTTGGTTTGGCTCTCAGAACAGGAGCAGACTGTTTCTGAAAGTCATCTTGCTGTGGGTCCCCTCGTGGTCACAGTGCCCCTCTTTGGCCGCTGGCAGTTTCGCACCCTTCCCGTTCATGTAGAGTAGGAGAACGGCGGGTAGCTTGTCGGACAGCTACCACGTTCACCCAAGAGTGAGGAGCCAGCTGGTGATCAGGATTCTTGTACTACGGGAAGCTGTTTGCTTGCTACAGTTTTTATTCCACATGAATAATTGAAAGTGTTTTTTGTAAGACAAGGTTGCATTAACTTGTTTCATTATATTTTAATCAGGAGCGGGTTGTTTTTTTATTAAATAACGAGGCTCTACCAGCCTACTAGTCTTGACAGGGCCCTGCGTTAAGTCATCTTCCAATTAGGTAATTCCAGGTGTCGTTCATTATTTTTTTTCCAGCCGCTTTCTACAGGTGCTTTTGTATTTAGAAAAAAAATCATTAGCTATTCTGTTGCAGCACAGAGGTCAGTGAAGGTCAGAAAGCCAAGGCCTATTATACCTGACTTTCAACACACCGAGTGAACGTTGTTCAGCCTGGATTTTCGTGGTCTCTTTGCTATTTTATCATAGGAGTCAGAAGAAGAATGCCGATGTCATTCGCAAATCTCGCGTCCTGCATTTTGACGAGTCTGGCTGCTATGCGCATCTATACCAGCATGGCCCATAGGTGTACAACGCATCCTGTGGCACCGGGCACGTGTCCAGAACTACAGCAGTATAAATAAACTTTTGAGTGAGGCGTCTGCGGGAGGTACCTGGGGTGATTTAAGCTTGGTCACGTGATTTCCAGCAAGTTCCACATGCCCCTGGCACGCAGTTTCTGCATAACTCATCGGGGCAAAAACCACCACAGACTGTCAGCATCCTGAACACAGCTGGGAACACGCTTCATCACACATCTGGGCTGCCTCACCGATAGTAGTTCCCTGGATCATGGTCGTTATTTTAGAGCATTTAGAAAATCATTATTTTTTTTTAGTTAGTGATCGATAGTTCACTTTCTCACAGCGAGGAGAGTCTGCCATGAGCTCATCAAAGCTGCTGTCGGTTGTCATCGCAGTTCAGATGTGGGGATGTCGTGTCTGGTCTGAAACTTGGATACCGTAATGGCTTTTGTTCCATTTGCTTCGCATTGAGCTTATTCTGTTGTGAATCCCGTCTCTGCAGGAATTGCGGTTTTTGTACTATAACTGACGTGGGTGTGGTCTCCCACATCCTGGATTATCGCTGCGTCTGTGAAAGTGTGGAGAGTTTCATATCCTTAGAGGAGGTGAACCTGCAGTTGCCATGGTGATAATGAACCCCGCCTCACCTCTGTTGTCTCCGCCCCTTAATTATCAGCATCTGAGATAAACTGTCCCATGCACCGCGATAAAGAAAATCCTGTTAACATTTCGACTTCCTTTAAAAATGAGCCACTAATTTTGTTCCCACATGCATTTCACTTCTGATTTTACTCTCTTGATGTCTAAATCATCTGCCAGCAGAGATTTCTGTAAACGGCACTGATTTTAATTGGTAGATTACGCTGACACATCACTCCCACTGAGTGAAGTTCTCCAAACATTTTCAGACGAAGGGGGGCGTGGTCGTTTGGTCACGTGGACTCTCTGTCCCTGTGTTAATCATTGGGCCCCCATTGGGAAGCCTCTGGCATGGTGAATACAGAATTAGCTGACACCTCCCAGCAACCCATGGCAGTGCAGGGGTCTGTTGCTGGCCATCGAGAGCCCTTGTGCTCTCCTCAGATTAATTGCAGTGCGTGATCACTTGTCCTTGCTTATGTTCGCCTCAGCATCGCTGCACTGCTGCCTTCAGCATATGGATGATTCATTTTTCTCCCTAGCTCGCCAAAGAGTGCTTTTCCTGCCAGCTAAAACTGGTCGACCAGTTTGTGACGCTGGTAAATTTTTACCTGGTTTCATGGATCTGCCATTCACTCACGTCAGTTTGACGATTTAATCTGCCTTCAACAGTGATGTCTGTGACACCCCCCCCCTTCCCCAGTCATGCAATTTCCTGTTTGTTTGTCTGCATCCTCCCTGGAGTGAGATCTCATTGGGTATTGGGAATTGTGCCTCCCCTCAGCAGAATATCTTATGGTGGTTTGTCGGGCTCCCCACCTGTCTACCCCGGACAAACAGGCCTGTGTGTTGGCCCAATAGACTCCCAGTATCACAAGCTGAGTTTTGGCGTGTGATTAGGACCACTAGCTGCTCACTTCATTGGGGGTGGATGGAAGAGGAAGACTGTGTCCCATCTTCCCCACACCTCAGGAGCAGGAGTGAGCCGTCTGCACCCCGTCGCTCCTCCAACCGATCTGCATACGTGTGGGTGGTCCTTTGAGCACCGCGTTGTTTGGATTAATTATCATTTTAACGGTGCCCTAGGTGGAAAGGTGAGCTCAGTGATTTACGACCTCAGTCAAGCCTACCTCTGTTGCTGCTTGATCCCACAGGTGTGTAAATTCACCTCCCAGGTGAGAGAGCCGCTGTTTGTCCCTCAGTGGAAGCATTGATGGATGTTAAATGTCAGGGACGTGTTACCTCCCGAATGGAAGAAACCTGCTTTAGATAAAAGGCCCTCAGCAGCTTCCTTACCTGGCATGACTTTTAGGGGGTGCCAGGGAGAACAGCGAAGGCCATAGGTGCCTAGAAGTGTTGGTTGACATGATGTGGCTTCTGAGATGGTTGTTATGTATATATTTATATATACAGCAGAGTGAACCTGGTCTTGTGGGCGTGGTAAGGCGGTCCTCGAGGAGGTCAGACAGGTAACAGTCATGAACCGCTATCCTTCTCTGTAAATAAAGACGGTGATGAGTGGGCAGTGTGGGCTACCGGGGCAGGTTATGGGTATCCCCCAAAATCATTAGTGGGTTCTCTCTGATAAATAGCACCACTAGGTGCTAATAGCCTCTGACACCCATGGTCACCTACACTCATGGTGTTGTCTGATTGGACACTGTAATGATTGGCGGTGCAGAGATTGGCTGCAGTGCATAGCTTACTGCCGGTGGAGAAGGAAAGTCAGGGGTTGACATGATTGACGTGGTGTAATGTGGATGTTCATATGCAAGTTCGGGGGCTATTGCTGTGTGCAGTCCTCGTGATCTGAAGACGAGAGATGGCATCACATAAAGGAATGTCGACTCAGACCTGCCCTTCCAGCCGAGGTTACAGACGTGCCTCGTTTTGGAAGGGCCCGCATACTCACCTTAATCGGCCTTTACCTCCTCCAGATTATACGTACTCCCCTCGTCCTTTGAAGATGAATTTTCGTGCACTTCGTGGAAATCTTGAGGAGAGCACAGGGGGTGGAGTCTGGTGATTATGTGCCATTTACCCGTGATTCCAACCTCACCGTACGGGTGCACAAAGTGTTAAAGACCTGTGCTGATTGTTTAATCATTTTTTTAAAGCCTTCATTTAGCGTTTGACTTGCGGTTGGGTGGCATTGCTCAGACCTCTATCCCCAGCTGTGTGTTTTCCTGTAAACCGCTCTCTGACGTCGTCTTGCTCAGAGCTGCTTTCCCCTCATACCTGGATAATAAAATATCGATTGGTTAAAATATCAAGCCCCATTACCCCAGGGGATGGAGAAATGGTGCCGGTGGTATTTTTGGGTTGTTTGGAGGTAGTACAGGCGGTGGGGGGAGGGGCCAGCTGCTGGCAGGCTGTGCTTGGCTTTGTACTTCCATTTCTCCTTTTCCTTCTTTTCTTGTCCCTCTGTTTTCTCGAGAATGCACGCGGGACCCTCGGAATCCCAGACCGAAGGTATTTGAGCCCCCCGAAGGCCCGGCATGACCTAGTGCTCTGGGAAAACGAGCTCTCAGCAGTATTTAGAAAACGAGGTTAATTGAAAGAGGATAATTGCTGACCTTCATGTCTTTGTGAAATTACATCTTTAACTGATCGATGCCTTTCATAAATCCACGCCAGAAGGTCGTTTTCGAAGATTAGTTCTCAGCCGCGTCAGGCGGGGGAATATTCATGTTTATCTGGCCCTTGCGGGGGAGTTTGAGATGTTTTTCATTAACATTTTTTCTTGCTTTGCAGTTGGATTTTTGAATTTAGTTAATTTTGTCTTGCGAGTGTATTCATCACTGATCTCTCGGCTTTGCACAGCTCGTCCCACCTGAGTAATGTCCACATTTCATTTAACCCTTCTGCGGCTGAGGCATTTTGACATTTTACCTCACGCCTTAGAAAAGGCTGGTTAGTGCCCCAGACGCACCACCTCTACCGGTGCTACAGAGACCCTCACAAGGCGAAGTGTGGGCGTCCACAGCTGCTGTGGGCGGTGCACCTTGACCTCCCCGCCCCCCAGCCCCGAAGCGTGCCTAATGAAAGGAATCGGGACGAGTAGCTAAAACCTCCGTTGACAGCCCTCCTGAGGCTAACAGCCAGGCCCCAAAGCCTGAGGCTCAAATAGCAGACATCCTCTAAGGTCAGCCTTCCTGCAGGGGCTCTCCAAGAGCCCCGGCCCTCTGCAATATGGCTTAAATTTCCTCAGTTTTGAAATGGTTATACTTCCCAGCCTCCTTTTGGAGGAAGGTAAAAAAGCTGACCTTTGGTCTGTCTCCACCCGTCCCTCTGTCTTCCACCGTTTTACGAAAGCCGGGGCATCTTTGCAAAAAAGAGTGTGAGGAATTTGTTATACGTAACCTCTGACCACCCCCCCCAGCCTCAGTCGGGAAGCTTAGGAGCAGAAAAGCCCGGAAAAAATCAAACCGCCGTGGAGCAGAGAGACATCGCTTTTGTTTGTGTTTTTGTCCGTGCCGACTTTACTGTGAAAGGATTGAAAGTGCTTGGTGCGGCTGTGCTCAAGAGCTCAGGCATCCTGTTACAGAAGAAAGCTAATGGCTGATCACGAGGACTGAAATCAATCCAGCATGTTTTTGGAGTGTCCTGTAGTGCCAACATAGCCTGTGTACCCTGTGATCACACAGGAAATAGACACAACAGGGGACCTTTCCAAAATGGTTGTATTTGTTTTTGTGTGTGTGTGTGTGTGTGTGTGTGTGTGTGTGTGTGTGTGTGTGTGTGTGTGTGTGTGTACACTATATGTATAGTGGTATTCACATATTTTACGTGTTGTTGAATTTGGTAAGCGAAACGTTATCATTGGAGGAAATCGCAAGCTGGCAGTGTTAGCTTTAGCGGTTTTGCAGGTCCTTCGTTATCGAGCTACGATTTGTCCTGTGTTTTCCAAGCCTCAGGGATAAATTCCGAATGTTCTTTATGACTCGTAAGCCAAATGTGTTCTCCCGAGCCGTGTCAGCCGTGATTTATCGAGGAGTAAACATAATTAGCTTTGGATAAACATACTGGCTGTGTCCGGAGACACTGGAGGGGTATAAATTCTGCAGCTTCAGGAGGAGCAGCCATGCAGTTTTGCTACTTTCCGTTGCGGCATCATGCTTTAAATTGGCGAAGTTTACAGCAAACGGCACTAAACACTATAAAATCCCACTTAAAGTCTCTTCTCTTATTTACAGCCGGATCCCAGCTGGCAGTAATGCCATTTGTCCTGTTTAATCACCAAAAATACTTTTGCAGTCCTCTCTATCATAAGTGACCACAGAGGTGTAATTGTAGGGGCTCCGATGTGGCAGAGTGCCGGTCATAAGCCACACCTGCTCTTGAGCCCCTGCTTTAGCCCAACCCCCCGCCCCCCATTTGATGGATAAGGTCGCCAGCAAGCTTGCCAACTGAAGGGGACGCCTTCATTGGCCGCCCTCGTTAAGGAGGCAGTATGGAGAGGCAGTGAGCTCTCGAGAGAAGGAGGAGCTTACAGAAAGGAGGGCCATAAAGAAAGGCATCAAAGACGTTTCTAAGGACTCTTGAGCGGGAGCCAAAGTGCACCGCCGCTTCTTTTATGGCTTTTCTGGTTATCTGGGCCTTCCAGGGCCAGCTCCCCTGCTTTGCATATGTTTTGGTCTCATTGGCGGTACTTCAAATTGCCATACCTTCCAGAACGTTCTGAGCCAAGCCCCGAGGCCTCCAGTGGCAGTTGTCACCAGTGCGAGAGACGACAGCTCCTAAACGTTCTCGTGGACCACTCAAATCATCCTCCACATGGCAACTTCATGGAAGACCTAAGGATCATCGCCCATCATCGAAATAGGCTGCTCTCGCTCTACTAACAGGCAAACCTAGACATGTTGAGTGGGGGGGGGGCACAGGGCCTGTTTTGTGCTGGAGGTCTTTATGGCTCGTAAATGATGCTGCTCAGGCACGTCGCTGTCCCCTGTGCTGATGTACCCCGCTGCAGGAGGCTGACTCACCCTACCTTCACATTAGCACTCTCCTAGAGGTTCTTGTGAATTTTACAGTGTGCATCAATTATATAATGAGGTTTTGTGGCAAGCTCCAGGCGTGATTGTTATCAGTCACAGAAACCAAAACTGTGCATCATTAATGGGCTACCACCGAGAGGCTCGTCCGGTACAGTACCTTTTCATGCATCTTGCAGAGGAAATAAGGTTTTGCGTTTTGGGTGTCGAATTTTAACGAACTGCATACCCATTAAGCGGCCCTGAACAGACTCCTGTGTTTGGTTTGCAAAACCCATTCTTGTCTGTCGGCTCACCTTCTCGTTAACACACCGTCATTTTCTAGTGTCTGATGGTGGCAACGTTGTTCTTGCTTTCCGGCTCGCTCTCCTAGCTTCAATCGTTTGCGTCCCTCTCCTCTATCCGGCTAGCTGTAGGCGAGAATTTTGAATGGCACAACAGTGCCCCCTAATGTTAGTACTATGGAGGTCACTTCAGTGCTTCAGAGGTTCAGTGCATGAGGTGCGTCAGGGCCAGAGAACGGGACATGCTTGTCCCTCGCAGTAACAGAAATGTTCACTCTTGAAATGGCAAGTGCGGTTGTGAGGTGGCCATGCCCCCAGTCAAGGTTCGAGTGCACTTTTGACCAGGACTTCTCTCAGGTAGCCATAGATGCACACGTATCCTGTGGCGTACGGTGTTTTGTTTTTTTTTTGTTTTTTTTTTTGTCCAAGGGGTGCCTCGAGCTCCTTTCCTTTGTTTGGAGGGTGCATTTATCCTCCCTCCCACATCAGTCGAACCCGCAGCTAATAAACACTCTCTCTCGCGGTTTCGCGACTCATTGCCTCCAAGGCATTAATTTCTCGTTTTCTTCTTTCACAGGCTTCGGATGTCGGATCAGAGAAGCTGTTCTCGCCCACCGCACGCAAAGGTGAGTTCCATTACCCCTCCTCCTGTGCTGGGGTGTCAGCCCATTCGGTGCATCCGGAACATTCTCCTCTCTATATTTGCACATGACTCCAAGCTGCATGGTCGTTTTTATTGGGTGGGCATGTAGAAAGCAGTGGTGCTTGGTGAGGAAATGATGCCGGTCCCTAGTGATACCTAGCATGTCAGAGATGTGCTTTTGCAGCCAGGCAGAATGAGAGAAAACGTCTTTCTTAGCTCTGTGGGGTGTGTGGTATTTCTGGATACTGATGTTATCAGGTGCCTGGAGCCCCGCCCAAAATGGAGACCTCCGCTGCTGCTGTACAGGGTGCTGGGCAGGCTGAGGTGGGGAAGTTGATGTCCTCTGGGAAACGGGCAGGCTGCCATTACTGGGGGGCCTAGAAAAAAGAGGCTGCGTGTGTGTGTGTGTGTGTGTGTGTGTGTGTGTGTGTGTGTGTGTGTGTGTGTGCATGCATGCATGCGTGCGCGCGCACTCTGCATGAAGCCCCATTCCCTCAGGGTGCGAGAAACAGGCACATTAATAATAGATGATAGCACGCAAGAGAGAGCTATTTGTTTAAAGTGGGCCTGTTTCCTGGGGGGGCGGCTTGTTGGCCAGCTGGGAAAGATTAGAAGCTGCACTTGTGAGTTTAAAAGAATTAAAAAAAAAAAAAAAAAAAAACGATGGCGGGTGGGAGTTGTGGTTTTATTTCTCAGATAACGGAGTACTTCTACTGTCTTACACATCCACTCCATGAAATCCTTATTAAAATCAAACCCGGACTGTTGATTTTTCTTTAAGTTCCCCCCTCCCCTTGTGCTTCATAAATTTTACCCCCCCCCAAGTTGGTGAACCTTGCTTCTGCATCACCATACAGTTTCTGTCGGAGTGGGCGACACTATCACTGCATGCAAATATGGCAGCAGAGACAGGGAGCATGCAACAAGGGATTTGATTCTTGTTATAAGCGGCTTGTTGTTTGATAATTATGATTGTTGTTGTGTGTAATATTTTCCAGATGTGTTAAATTGTGCACGACGCATCTGAAAGCTGCTTGAAATAGTTCCTTCTCCAGAAACATCTAAGGGAGATGGAAGCTGTTGACACCCAGGGTCATGACCTCCAGTAATCTGGGACACCTCCCACTTCCAACCATGAAATCTCACACTACCCAAATCCCTCTGCAGTTGGGAAATCCCCTTTGGTTCTACACTCCTTTCCCTTGCTCGAGGGGTAGCGTCTTAAATAAAATGTCTTTTGTATCACATGTGGCATGAGTGTCACCTCTGAGGTTTTTGGGGTACCTGTAAAAGTAATTAGTTTGTATTTTTCCTCCGTTAGTGGATTGGCCGTAGACCTCACTGGAATTCCAGTTCCACTAGGATCCCCGCATGTACTGTCTGGCCAGACATCCACCGGGACTAATCTGAAGGCCCCGTTCTTCAGATGGCCCCGCCTATCTCCCAGAGCCTCCAGCCGTGAGGTTTTAAGAGCTATTTGAGAGGAGCCTTTCAGGGGTCTCTGAGAGCAGCGGGGCGGGGGGGGTCTCGACAGCAGAAATGTGCAAGCTCGCCTGTCTGCTGAGGTACGTTCTTCGAAGGCTGGTTACCTATGGCAACTGAGAGCCGAGGATGCTGGGAATATGAGATATCTGATTCCCATAGACTTGTGGGAAAGCATGAGTTGCTGCTGACTGTATCAGATGTAACCAGGGGAAGATTTTGAATGTGATAATTCTGAAATGATAGTATTAGTATTAAATATTTATTAATTTACATGGTTAACAGAATGTGGTTCTTTCACTCCTTTTACACACTCCCTGAGTGAATTTCTTTGTTTCAAACGAGTTCTGTCTGAAAGTCTGACCCCACATTCTCTTCCTTGTCTAATTACTTAATTTAATAACTTAATTTCGTTGTACTCGTTACAATGACAATAAAGATATTCTGATTCTTGTCTAACTGGCTGGAGGAGCCAAATTGAGTTGACTTGTTTTCCCCTAGAGACTCTTATTTATATTTAAGGCCCTTGGTTTGGAACTTTTATTTTGACATTGCTTTATACCCTTGTGCAGATAAAGATGGCGTCTTCTATGTGGTCAGGCAGTCTTGATTAGACTGGAAGACGTTGCTGGCTAAAAGTTTTTTACCACTCCATTTACTTATTTGTGAATCGTTTCTGATTTGTACACCTGGAAGCTGTGTTTCGCAGTGCCGTGTTGCGCTAAGTTGCATTGAGTTAGTTTGATTTGGATCCTTCGGAAATTTTATCTTTGAAAACATCTTTCCCTTTAAATTGCATTTTACCACCGTGTATTGCCTGCTGGCCTGCCTGTTTGCCTCTCCCTGCCTCTTCCTGTCTGGCTGCCTGCCGGCCCGCCCGCTTGCTGGACATCTATCCTGCCTGACTGTCTTCTCCCTGCCATCAGTGAACACAGGTACAAGTCACAGCCATACACGGTGTTTAGGATAAGCGCATAACAATTAAAAGCAGCATCTACAAATTGTGGATTTTGACCATTACACTGGCACCTTCGGATGGAACAAGTTCTCCGTCGGTGGATAACATATTCTCCTCCTGTGGCAGTCATTAAATTCCCCAAAATTACCCCTCGGAGCACAGGGGCAGGAAGCTTCAGAGGGCAATGCTCTTCCTCCCTGCCCAGCCATCTTCCAGCCTCTTATTCCTGGGGGGGCACTGTAGTCAGTCCCAGAGCAGGGTTTCCTCCCAGAAGGGATGCCGGTCCGTCCTAGGGTGCACGCACAGTCACACACTACTGGGTGCCTTAGATGTGTCTTCGGACTGCAGGAGGAGGACCAGCACCTTCCTCTGTTTGGCAACATTTTGCAAGTTTCTGACAAGAGATGCCCCCATTTTGTGGGATGGGGTGGGGTAGGGGGGCTGCAGCAGGCATTTGCTAAGCAGACCTGGGGCGCCTTGGGATAGAAAAGGAAGATTGCAGAAAAACCCATTTTTGAAGTGGATTTGTGCCCTTGTAATCCTGATTAATTCTGACCCGTTCTGCTCATTTTAAAGAGCGCATTACAGTAAGCGTGAACCGCACGCTTCGGGCAAAAAGCAGCGGCTTAGCGCCTTTGAGCGGCTTAAGAGCAGATGGCATTTTAAGCCCGACTTAATAAATTGTTTCCATTAAACTTACCGGCCCACACATACGGGATTAGGAACAAAAAGAGCAGGAGTGTGAGAAGGAGAGGAGGAAGGAGGAAAAACAACCAGCACCATGGAGCCTTCAGGTTAGTCTTCGCTAACTAAACTCCAGGCAGTTAGACCGTTCAAGACCAAATGATTAGGTAGCAATATGTGCATATATAATTATATATACAAGTGCATATACTGGTGAGTGGGTTATATTTTCTTTGTTTGCCTGTCATTCGTCTAGTTACGATTGCGCTGTGTGGTTCGCTAATCACGTGATCTGTCAAACGCCTACCCTGGTGGGTGTCGGTGGGGACTCTCGAACAGCAAGACACTGTCCCTCCTAGTACAGCATCCAGAGGGACCGCATCCTGCCACACGTGCTGCAATGTACTTCCTGTAGGGGGTGCTCTTTGCAACTGGGCTGGCACCAGAATGGCATTGTCCTCTGAGGAGCCAAGGCCACCCTTTTTGCCGACTAATCGGCTTAACGGCAGGACTGGGAGCTTGGAGGACAGAGCAAAGTGCGTGATGGCAAGCAGAGCCGGTTTGGGAGGCGTGGGCAGGGTTTTATGGGTCGGGAGCCTCCCCCCAAACGGACACGGGATGTCAAACCAGTACATGGGTGGGCTTTGTTTGTGGGTGGCGTGGTCCTGTTCCAACCACCATGGCTTCCCTCAAATCCACACCGTAGCCTGTTTGCTTGCCTGATTGAATTTAAATTTTAAACAGTGGCAAATCCTTCTCGGGGCCCGCGTCCCGGTTTCAATCCCGTGAGCGACGGCATGCTCGGAGCCCCCAAAAGCGCTTTGAAATCAGAACAAACAAAAGCATTAACTCCCGTCTCTTTATTAATCCTCTGCTTATTATTCTCCATATCCGTATCAGAGCCAGCGACTTCCCGGATTTGTTTTTCCGCACGCACGTTCGTTAATAAATGCTCCCCTCGTTGATAACGCTAATGCTGTTTGCGTGGCCTCCCGTCAGCGTAGGGAAAATAAATAGACAGCGCACAGTGACGATAAGCCGCATGTTTAATTATTAATTGAGCCATTACTGACGGAGAGTGCCTTCTGCCATCTAAGCCAGGGAGGCTGGCCAGAGAGGAGGGAGAAGGCAATTACAGAATTCCCATCATGCATTGCAGCCTATCGTCGTCGTGCACTGCCATGAAAATACACTGTCTTTTAATGGGCTTATTCACTAAATTATTTTAATTCTCCTTCAGTGTTTGACGGTTTAAATAACCCACCTGCCCCCCCCCCCAGATTGTCGCATCATGTTCTGTTTGCAGGGTTTGGTGTGAATGTAAGTGTTGGTGTTTCTGTTGAGGGTTTAATTCGCTTTGTGCAGGCCGGATTATGTCTAGTTTTGTTCCCCCCCCATTAAATGTAGAGTGGATTATGTTCATCTGTGCGACTGCACTGCCAAACCACTTCCGTTCTGGATTGTCATAGCACCTCACGTGTATTATAAAGGAAAAGTCCGCAGCATGGTGCTTTGTGCATGCTGGCTTCCTGCATTCTGCTGTGTGCCGTCTGATGTTGGGTCAGCATTGGAACAGATTGGTACACCTAGTCTGTTTTGAAGACTGTGTGTCACTGGTAAATCAATCATGTATCAGACAGATCAGGATGTACCGGGGCTCACCTGTGGATCAACCTAGGATCCAAGACACAATACCTTAAGCAGGGCAATCACCCACACCTTCTCCCTCCAGACCTGAGGAGGCGCTGTTTTAGAAACAAGGATTTTCATTCTGTCTCGTGCCATTTGGATGCCTGATGGATGGTCTGGCTCCCATGGATACAATTTTAAAATCCATTTGTCGTGAAAAGGTTTTCCTAAGCAATCATACACATCTTAGTCAGTGTTGGGGAGATGTTATACAGTGGGCAACCCATACAGCCTCCAGTTCCATTTCCAATCCGGCACAGCAGCATGGAACACACCTGGGTCAGGGTTGGATACTAAGGGGTGGACCGGGGATGGAAATGTAAAATTTATATTCTGACCCCCAGGAGAGGCTGCTTAATGATAATATAACGCAAGCCTATTGTCTGCTTCTTAGCTTGTAGAAGGCAGCAATCTGGCTGTCTGCTTTGTAGGTTTAGAGATGGGCAGGCTATCATGGGGGAGACGGACCAGTCCACAGTGTTTCTAAGCAGACCAGCGTTTGATGGCGGAGCTGGAGAAGCTATCCTGGCTGTGAGAAGGCAGTTTAGGAGCAGTATACTGATTAGTTATGGGTAGCAGGAGCAGGATACCGATATTAGTGCATATATTATTGTGTGTTATTCTCTGTCAATGTAATGCATGGCCCTTTCGATTAATTTTTTTTTTTGTCATACCTCGGGGAAAATGTATCATTTTTGGTAGCGATTAGTGGGCTGAGGCCATGTGGAAAATGTCTTCCTGGAGGATGAATACAGCTGAAATGCTGTAGCTGACAGGCTAGGTCAAGGGAAGGGTGTGTTTGTTTAGGCAAATTGACATCTGTGTTTGACCTGCACATGGAGAATGCCTGTCCTTCTAAGCCAGGAGTGCTTTCATGGCTTTTAAAACTGGGCTGCTAGTGGGGCTTGGCTGAACTCAGCTGTCAAAAGATATACTTCGTCAACCTCAAGCCTCACTGGGGCGTCTCAGTGCTCCTGCTTGAGTTTAAGGAATCCAAGATCTGTTCAACCTCACCACCACTCGCCAGATCTTTTGACAGATCGGATCGCGTGTTGAGGTTTTTGTGTAAGGTTTGATCGCTACAGTCTTCCCCTCAGGCGATGTAGATGCCGGCGGTAAGGACGCGTCAGCGGTATGGGCTGACGCAGCACAGGGGCAAGCATTTCCGCCGGGTCCAACCCCTATCAGATGCCGCTGACAGGTTGATGATTTGGAAGTGGAAATCAATGTCTCAAACTTGACAGGTCTCCAGCAGCAAAAGAGATCCTTAGACGAGCACAGGGGGCTTTTCTAGAGTTAGCTGGTCGTCTGTGTTAGTAGTGTAATAGTACAAAAATCCAAATAATTCTTCTTCATATTTAAGTTACAAGGCTGGACAACAAATTGGCCGGTTTCTTCGCTTCTGGCTGACCTCCTATGAGTTAAAGCACCTCTGTTTCGGTTTAGTCTGCGGTGAAAGTCATTTTTTATTTAGCTGTAGAATATCTGTTGCTTTTTTGCACATTTTAAGAATGTGTTACAAAAACAACTCTTGCTGGTCATATGCCTACAACTACAGAAACCCCGCAGGTGGATTCAGGTATTCTGGATCCATCCATCCATCCATCCATCCATCC
>JAACJT020000034.1:15458605-15472625 GCA_009936485.2 Gymnarchus niloticus
CCCCGCGGGGTAATTGTCTGTGGGATGGGGGTTTTATGGAGCAGAACGGGTTTCGTTTTCCCTTTTTTGTTGTTGTTCAAAGGCATTTTTTTTTTTTGTTTCCCCCCCCCCCCCCCCCAGTATCTACACCATCTCCAGTGATGTTTTCCAGTTTTTTTTTGTTTTTTTTTTTTATTATTATTATTATTATCGTTTACCCAAACCTCTATCAATACAGCTGTCAGACTTAACCTCTCCCACGTGGTAACTGAAGGTCGCCATGGAGACGGCCTGGGCATCGTACGACTAAATGGAGCTGACGCACTGCTAAAAACTTACCACCGTACCAAGCCCCACAGTGACTGCTAACTGGACCTGCTCACTCCACAAGAAGTGACAGTCACTGTCTCCAGCTGGGGGGTAATTACGCGGTAGCTCCTGCCGCCATAATCGGTCCAGACAGCTGACGTCGCATTCAGGGGGTCTTTTGGGGGAAGGGTATCCAAGCTCATTAACAGACAAACAGGGTATCCAGGCAGGGAATGCTGGGGGCGGCTTACTTCCAACCTGGGTTTGCGGTTTTCACGGACCACCCCTTAAACACAGGAGTGTGGTATCTTCGATGCATCCCTCAGAAGGATGTCCTCTAATGAGGTTGCCACAGTGACCCAGGTCTTGCAAAGGCAGCGTTTTGATTGGCCAGGCTTGTTGTTACTCTCTTGACCTCCTATTGCACATTTGTCAGTTAATCGCCTGACTCACCAAGCCACTCGCAGCATCCCGGAGACCCCCTGCCTTTCAGGCTTTGCTCCTCCTGCCCCCTGTCAGCCTCACATACTTGTGCAGGAACCGTGGGACATTTTGCAAAGGGGGGTGACTTACATTCCTGGGTTCACGCCTCATCCGCTGCGGGGACTACATGCCCATCGGGGGCAAATGTAGTTCAGCATGCTTATTCAAATCTTCCCCACTCCCTTCCTGCAGCGAGTCTCACATGAGGAAGTGGCATATGTCACACGAGCCATATGGCGGCAGGTCACATCCAGGCCCGGCATTTGTAAGCGCAGATTCGTGGTAGGCGGAGTTGCCAGCTCTCAGAAATAAACATTAAGCGCTCACGGTTCACACGTGGGCTGCGGCAGCAAGCGAGCGTGTCGGCGCTCTGTGCTCACCACCCCCCGACTCCCGCTTCCTTTTTGTCGGCCGTGACAAAACAACTAATTAAAACATGGCAGCTGTCCTTGAGTTCAAAAAATCCTGGCTGCCTTTCCACCGTGATACCAGCTTGTTAGAAGAGGGAAGGCAAGAGATGTGTGTTCACATGGCTCTAAGTCAAGTCAAGTCAAGTCTACCCCCCCCCATTTAAAGCCACAAAGGAAATCTCAGAAGTGCACGACGACTGTAAATGAAGGGGAAACTGGAGATGATGATTCAGGTGATTCAGGTTCTGTGTTCCAACCCTGCTCAAGCTGATGTTTGGTTTCTCTGGGCCTGAGATGTCAGCCGGTGGTCTCTCATGCCTCTATCACGATATTGAAAAACCCAGGGCTCGTCACAGAACAATTTTTTGGCCGAGATTCTTTTATGAGTTTTCGCTCTGCTGGACTTGCATTTGGACTGTAAGCCAGAGCTACGAGACACACGGCCTGGTGCTTTCTGCTTCACCGTAGAGCCAGCTGCTGTTTGATGTGTGTGAAGCAACAGTACCGGTAAACACACCGAAACATCACCATCTTTGTACTTGCTTCTGGCCTTGTTTTTTAAAAATATTTTTCGTTTCATGCATCCTCTAAACTCTTCCAGACAGTCGGCCTTGTCCAGCAGGTATCATCTTTTAAATCCCAGGAGTGGACTCTGCTGTTGGACCATGAAGTGTGATGCTAGTATTTTTTAATGGAACGATTTGCAGGTCAGTCAGGATTTTACACAGCACTTAACCAGCTCATTAATGGCACTATATGCCTCGGGTCTGGTGGCATTGTTTTCTGCATTTTTGCAAATGCTGCCGTTTAAACCCTGGCGGGGAGCCCTGATTAGGCAAACAGCAGCATCTGCCTTCCGAAAAAGAGCATCCCAGCAAGGCACCAGCTTGGGAAGGTGGCAGCAGCCGAGGAGATTGGGAGAGGCTGCGAGAGTGGGGCTACAGGTTACTTAAAGGTCTTCCTTCTTCTGTTGGGGGCTCACCATTGAGCACCCATCAGTGTTGCTGGAACAAAGCTGTCTTCCTGGACCTGAAACACACTTCCATTAAAGCAGGGTATACTAATCCAGACAAAGTTATGCTGTCGGTTGTCATTTGTTTGTGACGATTGCAGCCAGTGCTTGAAGACCTAATCGTGTCCATAGCAACTGTGACGGCAAGGGCGGGGAGGTCGAGACCTCTATTTTCGTACCACTTTTGGTTCTGAGAGTCACTCCAAAGGAAATGGACCAGGCACCATGTGGCTGTCAGCATCTGTACCCCAGCTGGAGTATGGCGAGGGAGGCATCAGCACGGGGGGGCCTGTCGACTTGTCAGCACGAGAGCGAAATAACACAACATCTGCTGTGAGCTTAATACTGGCATGTTTACTTCTCACCGAATGAGATGGCATTAAGGACAGTGCCCCTCCCATCAAGCTGTCTTGTTGATGCGAACCACTGGACGCAGCAATCAGAAGTTACTCTGGTGTGATCCCATTACATGCCATTACAGTCATCGTTAGGGCTTCCTCGTTAGGGCCTGCGCCCCGGAGAGCTTTAACCCTGCTCATTCGCCCGTTGCTCTCCCTGTGCCAGGTTCCCACCCCCGCGTGCCTTTGGTAAGTGGTTTCTAAGGGAACGCCATGGAAGAATATTGGGGGGGTTTTTTTTTTCCCCACCCCTTTTTCAGACGTCTAGTGAAGGCCTTACAGGAACCTTAGAAAACACCCGGGGACCTCAGGAGATGGTCTGCCTCGCCAGCGTCTGGGTTCTTGTCGAGCCTTTTGGGGGAGGGATTCAAGGGCACCTATGTTTGATACCTTTTTGAGAATGGAAGCCATGGAAAATGCAGCAAGTCTGAGGAAAGCAATGGTTGGCTTCCTGCTGCCCTCAGCTACTTTTCTGTGTGTTTGTCATTCAGGGTTTAAGTCTTTAACTGAGAGCTTTAACTGAGGCCTTAAGCCAGGCGAAATTGTGTTCTGGCAAAACATGCAGATTAAATTGGATGCTGAATTTGCCGCTCCCTCAATCTCATTCTCCCTCTCTCCATCACTCTTTTTTTTTTTTTTTTTTTTTTTGCATCACTCTCTCTCCCCCTCTCATTCTACCCTCCCCCCCGACACTCCAGGCTGTTCATTTCAGAGTTGTCTAACCCTAATCACACTCTAGCTTTTCACAAGTGGCACGTGCTGCTTCCTTTAAAAAAAAAAAAGAAAAAAACTCATTCAACAACTGCGCAGTGACGTGATCCTCTTCTTTTGGCTCCGGTCTACAGTACCTCACAGGAGGTATGTGTAACCCTCAGTGTGACCGCTTTCTCCAGGCTCTCAGAGAGGACAGCATTTTGGACCTGGTAGCTGTACTTGGAAAAGGGTACTTAAAGTTGACCTTCTTTGTCACTGGCAAATGAGGCTTACGTTGTGCTGTATTTTTGCTGAGCTGTGATTTCAGCACCTTTGAGGTTTTACTGTTTGCCCTGATCAGAAGATACAAACGGGGCAAATATCTGAGCAGCATGCCGTCTTCTGGGATGTACCCTGGCCTCTCCGGAACCAGCTATTCTCCTTGGCACACTTCCGTGGGAGGGACGTCACGAGGAGGGGTGCAGTACAGGGCCGCGATCTTGTTCCACAGCGCGATTGAAACATAATTATTTCATGCCAGATTGTGTGCTCAGCAAAGCCCTGAATAGGGAAGGCATTTAACTTTAATTAGGTGTGATTTATTCATACCGACCGGATCGCTCATAGAAATCGGATCATCTGATTACAGTCAGGCGTGAAAATGACCTGATTAAACACTTCATGAAATCCAGTGGGGAATAAAAGAGCGGCTGGGCTGGGGGGTGGGAGGCAGCGCAGTGGGGGATTGTGGGAAGTGGATGCGGGGGCGGTTGGCAGACGTGTCGGTATGTTTCTCACTACTCCTGCTTGTCTTGCTGAGGTTTCACGTCCTTGCCTCTGTGCGTGGTGAATGCGGCTGAAGTGGAATCAACCAAGATCTGACGCTACACAACCATATACGCTTACCATCCTCCCTCACTCTGCCCGCAGGCGTGACCGCGAATGAGAGCCGCAATCCTTGGACCTGCAGCTCTGCCAAAGTCTCCGGGCTCCAGCGCAGCCAGGAGCAGAGCACTGACGCCCCCTACGGCCCCGCCCTGCCCAGCTCCTCCCCCGTGTCTCTGCCCCCTGGCTCACCGGCTCCACCTGCCGTCTCAGCAGCTCCACCCCCAACAGCCCGGGCCGGTTCCCCGGCACCGCTGCCCATCAAAAAGGAGCCCGTCCCCCCTATTCCCCCTCAGAGAGTCCTGCCACCGCCATTGCCCGAATTCCGGGCACCACCACCCCAGCACCACACCCCTCCCGTAACAGGTCACTCAGCACGCCCCCCGACACAGTACAGCAGCCTTCACGCCCTTAGGTGAGACATGTTGATCGCCTCCCTCACCCCCCCCCAAGCAGGTGGCACCATACTTCTCCACTGACTACTGTGCTTCTCTCTCCATCCTCCCCCACAGTCGCAGCAGTGGCGGAGGCAGTGTGAGCGGTGCAGGCCTCCCCAAGCACCACCATCACCCCCCCTCCCCCCACATCAGCGGCCTCCCTCCCTCGGTGCCGGCGCTGCCCCTGTCCATCGCAGACCTCTCTGCCTCGCATTATTCCCTGCGAGCTGCAGCCCATCGGCACCCGGCCATGTTTGCCACCCCCGCCACGTTGCCACCACCACCTACCTTACCTGCCAACGGCCTTGGCATCCCAGGACACCCTGCGGGAGCTGCCTACCCAGGTGGGGGTGTCCTCTGAGCGTAAAGGGTTAATCACAGATTGTTTAATTTGGGGGGGGGATCCTGTATAACTATTCCATAAAATCCCAGGAGTACATGTGAGTATATCTCAAATGTACTCATCAAACACAGCAGTGCCTCTGTGCCATATCTCAGCCATCGTGTATCAGGAGAAAAAAAGGATGTATTTATCGATTAAAATTCATTTGCATGCTTATTTAGTCGTCGTCATGCAAATAAATCACATTCAGACGGAAGCTTGAGCCGCAGCTTCTGCCGCATTCGACCCGACAGCGGCAACGCGGCCGGCATGCGAGATGACATGCACTTTAAACTCGTTATACGCTGGCCGTGCTATCAAGTGTGCCGGGCTACGGTCACTAGGTGCACTCGATGGCCCGGGCGGCGTAAAACTGACCTGACGACAGCCCCGGTTTTGTGACAGCGCCATCTGCCGAGGTTAGGAAGCATCACGCTCAGGACCCTGTTCTCCCATCTTCGAGACAAAGGGCAGAACCTTCCGTAGCGTTTTTTTTGTTTATTTTTTATATATATGTGCACTGCACTTTTGTCTGACAGGGTAGTTGAAGTCGACTGGAGCAGCCAGGGCCTTGAGCTTATGCTTGGTGTTACAGGACAGTTTTATCCCGTTGTGAGAACAAATATTCACCGTTTTCATCCCTTCCTCTTCTCGAGCCACACGCTGCTGTTATTTGACATGTTCTGACATGCATGAGTGGGTTAATGATGGTAATATTAATGAGAGGGCGGCACCGGAGGTGTGTGTGGTATGCTCGCTAGTCAGGGTTAAGAGCGTCTCTTTATTTTTTTCAGCAAGAGCTAAAAGTGAACGACACTTAGAGGAAAGCCAATGTTTTCTGCCGCGATGACTCTTGGTATCTTTTCTTGTCTTTAGATACCAGCCTGTTGATATCATTCAACCAACCAATCATGTATTGCCAGCCTCATTCGGGGATTCTGATTGGCACTTTGTCACAGGCAACTCTCTTACCACCACCAATGAGTCCTCACGTAGAAAACCCTCACAGCATGAGCTGGAGAAACAGGGAGTGCCAGGTGAATATTTTTTCTTCTTCTTTGTGCCTCTGTTGTGAAGACTGACTGCCCCCCCTCCCCCCCCGCCTTTTTGTGTCTCCCCCCCTTTCTCCACTCTCCTTTCTTGCAGAGCATGACCTCCTCCGGCAGGAGCTGAACAACCGCTTCCTGGTTCAAAGTTCAGAGCGGGCCCGGGGGCCCTCCGCCTCCCCACTGGCCCCCGTGTCGCTCCTGAGGGCCGAGTTTCACCAACACCAGCACATGCACCAGCACCAACACACCCACCAGCACACCTTCACGCCATACCCCGCCAGCCTGCCCCCCGCGGCCGTCATAGCACCGCCCACTGCACCCCCCATGGTGCGTACCCCAGCCAGAAATGTGAGGATAAGTAGAACCCACCCCTGTTCCCACCCCCCACCCCTCACCCGGCTCATAACATGCCCCTTCCAATCCACAGCTCCTTGTTTATGGGCCGAAATGTTCCCAAAATGACGGGGGAATCTGTCAGAACGTAAATCTCACTCGGCTCCAGGAGGCACGGTGAGGAATCAGGAAGTCCTGTCCCTCTCCAGTTTTCGAAGGCCATCCAATCTAAGGCACAACCTAGTGGGCCTTTTCACGTCCCCAGTGTACACTGCTGTTTACCATGCTCGTTTGTGGGAAAGGGATCCTGAAAACCCTACGAAGCACACAGGCATGGAGGCCGTCCCACCCGGCTGGGTTAAGTGTTTACCGTCATGCTCTGCTCATCTGATTTGAAGACCTTGAAGGATTCTAGTGTCTTCACGTTTTTTTTTTTTTTTGTTTGTTTTTTTTTGCCCATTTGGGCTCCGATTTTTCCCCCACATTCAAGTTTTCCGAATGGAGAACTTAGGAAACGAGGTGAAATGGACGTATGGTGTGAGGTGGGGGAGGGTTTTTTTTTGCAGCACACAAATGTGATTGCAGTGCTGGGTCTCCAGGATACAGGGCTGTTTTTGTGACCGGAGCAGGCACTTGGCATCCCATAATCAGGAAGATGGAGTCCTAGAGGGTAGTTCACCCATTCTTGGCAAGACGGAGCAAACTCGTGTTAGAAACGAACACACAACACCTTTCATGAGCTCTCATCTCAGGTTAAACCCCGCCTCCCCCATTTAAAGGACCCCGTCTTGTATTTCCTGATGGAGCTCTTTCTCCATGAAGTCTTCCACTCGTGTGTTTTCAAAGGCAGGATTCCTGGTCATTTTGCCATTTGCCATGTAACAAGGCCGATGGAACAGTCCAGTCTCGCTCGGTCTCACTGTTTAGGCTTAGCCACCATGGCCTCTGGCTAATGGGTGTAATTCATCTCCTGAATTCCCCTGGATCCATTTGTGCTGGTTTGCAGAAGACTTTATGTGACTTTCTCTTCCCATCCTGCTGTGCTTCCTGGTTTGAAGACAAGTAGAAGCTGTAATCGTCAGAAAGCCTAGGCTTTATAGATGGCAGTAAATGCCAACAGGACGGACCCCCGTCAGAGAGGCCTCACCACCACCGTCACCCCACACCAACTGCCGCCAGACCATGTCACACAGCGCCGCTTGTCTCTGCCTCACCGCTGAGGTGCCGGTCCTTAGCCAAAGAAGGATAGAAACTCAATGGGGCCTGCAAATAGGCTGTGCATTTGTGTCACAGAAACAAGCTACTGTCGACTGCCATCGGCCCAGTGAAACAGCCAGTGTTGGCTGACGGCGTCTGGGCACAAAGTCACCCATTCATCGTGGGAGACTGCACCCTACCCCTCACCTCCCGGTTTACCGCCGAGTGGCCGACGCCACAGTCTGTTTTCAGCGTATTAAACCCCATCTGCTGCTGGAGGTCTAGTCTTAAAAAAAAAAAAAAAAAAGACAATCTTTCCACCCCTTTTTGTTGAAACAAAACTGTTCATTATTTACACCCTGTATTTTTTTGCCCAACACAGAGGTGCGGTGTAGCAAATACGCATTGTTTCCGGAGCAACTAGCGCCAAGTGTAAGTGGCGTCTGGAGTGAACAGATTCCCCCCGTGATTTGTACACGAATCAAAGGAGAATTGCCTGTAAATGCGAAGGCTGTGAGGAACAGAGAGATTTATGGCTGGCTGAGAATGATATTTCTCCACAGCTTCCTACAGCTGGAAATGTCTCTTTCACCTCTTCCATCACCCTAAGAAAACTAGTACACTTTTACTGGGCATTTAATTTCCCCTTGCATTGGAATGTTTGCAAAAGGGGGTGTAGTCGTTCTGGTGACTACCAATCAAACTTGCTTTATCCGAATGGCGTCCTTAATGACCCCGGTCCTTGCTGAGTTCCCTGTTCTTTGTCGACACTGCCTGTCAGCAAGACTGGCATTCCCGTACCCGTATCTCTGCATTTGACATCGCAACACACCCCCACCCCACCCCCACCCCCAAACCGCGTAACACAGTCCTAGATACATTCACCTACCTGCTTATACAACATCAGAAGCGACCTGTGTGAATTGCGTCCTGCCGGTATGCCATCACCACTGCGGCCTGATGCCTCAGGTCGGCTGCCACCCACACCTGCGTGCGACGCACCGTTCCCCAGCCCTGTATGCACTGGCTGGGGACTTGTGGCGTGCCCTGACTGTGTGAATGCGTGTTCATATTTGCCAGCTGATTTCATTTAAAATGTGTCCAGTTGGGTCACTGCTGTGTTGCTGAGCGACACTGATTAGGAGTGCCATCTGTATTTTATTTGCGAATGAGCTGCTGGAATCTTTGTCAGATGTATGTCGCAGTGTCTGTGAGCATTCTTAAGCCTTGCTTTGCCAATTCACATTGTGCTCTTTTGTCTTTCAGTTCGACAAGTACACCCCGAAACTGGACAACCCATTCCTAAGACATTCAACCGTAAGTTCGAGATTTATCTTGGCAACCTGTTGGGCCAATGCTGACCATAGCAAAGTCCGTCTCTGTGGAAGTCGTGTTGTGCTACATACGGCCATGTTTAAATAATTGTTTTGGTTTTTTTTCTCTCTTTTTCCCACAGTTTTTCCCCTCGTACCCTCCCACGATGCCTGGTGTGGCCCCCCTGCTTCCCCATTCTGGCCCCTTCAGCAGTTTGCAAGGGGCCTTCCAGCCCAAGGTCAGCTGACTGCCTTCGCACTCTTTCTCTCTCTGCTTCTCTCCCCCCCCCCCCACTCACTCACTCTCTACCTTTCTCGCTCTCTTCCCTCTCGCTCTCTCACCGTCTCCTTCCCTCTCTCTCTCCCTCGCTCTCTCGCTCTGATCCATGTACCAAAAGTATACAGACGTGCACAAGTTCAGTTGTGGGGACTTGGTTTAAAAATCTGTTAAATTTCAATTTTATTAAAAAAATATTAAAGCATTTTTGCATTTGAATATCTAAAAACATTTAAAAGCAAAAACATCATGTCATCATGCCATGTCGCGGGGTCATCTGTCAAATGCACACTCTAGAACATGCAGTCGGAGATGGCCAGCCTTCCCTGCCCTTCTCGTTTGCCTTCATGGGTAAGCGGCTGAGCATGGCCCCATCCTAACGAGCTATGCAAATGAAGCCATAAGCCGCCTGAGCTGCATCGTCCAGTGGACTGTGACGATCTGCGGACTCCAGGCCTCCTGAAGGCCCCAGACCTGCTTAAGCCACCAGTAAAAGCCAATCTTAAATCTGCCAGCCTCCCCCCCCCCCGGACCTCGTCACAACTCGTACAAGCCCAGCCCGCCAGCTGCTCTGAGCGCGGTGTAGCCCATCCGCGCCTTCACAGCGTCGGCTACACTTTTGAACCCTCAGGAAAACTCTAGCCAAGCCGTTTGGTGTCTGAAGTTTGACGTTGGTAGACAGATGACAGAGTGAGAGGAAAGCAAGAGAGTGAAACATGGCATTTGCATAGGAAGGTAGTCCTCAGCCCTGCAGGGTTTCTAACCAGATGTCTTCCTCAGCTGGTCAATGGTCGGCCTCCGTGGTCAGTTGGCCTGCTCCCCAACTCCTTGGCGTTGTGGTGTCTCAACAGACTCAGCGTTTTTCTGTCAATGTTCTCCTTAACCGCTGACCATTCCAGCCTGTGTGGAGTGACATTACAAGAGTTATTGCTGATCAGATTGTCATTTGTCTCTTCCCCTACTCATAGTTCAACTTTTTGCCTAACTGTGAGACAGATTTTTACCTCCCAACCCCCTCTTCTCCCCCCGCCAGGCCTCCAACCCCATTGATGTGGCTGCCCGGCCAGGGGCCGTCCCTCACACCCTCCTTCAGAAGGACCCTCGGGTACGATGACCATCATCCACTGTCCCCTGTGGTTTTCTGAGGGGCTCTTTAGATCTTCGGGATTTCTTAGATTGGTCCTATTTGTAAGAAGCTGATAGCATGTCATTAAAATTATATAAAATCACAATGAAAATGCATAAATTACAGAAGGTTCTGGCAATATGGGCTAAATTGGTATTGCCTGTATCAGATGTTATTTCATTACTGTTAATCGATTGGTTTGGTTTTTGTGTCCCCACAGGTAACAGATCCCTTCCGGACGTCAGTTAGAGTAAGGGTCATTTGTGTTCTTGTTTTCTGCCTATGCATTTACGACATGGTAACGTAGCCATAGGGCCTTTGATTTAAGCCCATCTTCTCCCGTCCATGTTTCCCAGAAGCCCGGGAAGTGGTGCGCTGTCCACGTACAGATTGCCTGGCAGATCTACCACCATCAGCAGAAGATGAAGGTGAGGGGGTCCAGGCTGTCAATGATAGGGGCTCACTGCTCATTCTCTGAGTGTGGGGCTGACCTGCATGTCAAAGCCCGCAGCTCAGGCAGGCTCTTCAAGGTTCTTCTCCCCATTGGAGATGTTCCATTGGGCCCTTAGCTTCATATTTGCGAAGGTTCTCTCTCATCTCCCAGTGCTTCTCTGAACCTCCTGTTGTCTTCAAAACTGCCATGAATGCTCTATAAGGAGTCTTCCTCCTTTTCCTCCTCTCTCTCTCAGCAAATGCAAATGGATTCTCACAAAATGGAGCTGAACGGGAAGCTGGACCTGTTTAGTCGCCCTCCTGCCCCTGGGGTCTTTCCTGGATTCCCGTACCCCCATGACCTGGCCAGGCCTCTCTTCTCCTCTACCGGTCAGTCCTCTGCTTATTTTATGAGTTTTCTAAAGCCTGTCTTCCATCTCATATCCCTTGGGTACCCAAGATGAAAAAAGCAGACATGTGAGCCATTCTTCCCAGCATCCTCTGTAATATGTCGAGCTGATTCATCAACATGGACATCCTGCTTCAACACGCGTCCTTCAACACGGCCTGTATGACAGCTTCACTTCCCTATGTCCAAGCTCACGCCAAGCAGCTGAGCTTACAACAGAATGATAGTGGGTCCTCTACTGTCTCGTGAAAGAGAAGTGTGTGACAAAAAACGACCTTGTTTCCTACTGTAGACATCACGGCGCCAGGTGAAAGGTCAACTCTGCTTGAAAATTAATTTACTGAGCTCTCTCATGAGTAACCCTGACTGATAAGAGCCCCTCCCTTACCCCCACTTCTGTTTACCCACTGTTGGGTTACAAACCAGCTTATAATTTATTTAATTAAGATGTGTATCAGCAAATCCTAAGATTTTCAAGAATCCTGGCTTCCAGGATTTAGACGTCATGTCAGAGCACTGTGTGAAACTCCAGAACAGTGCTGCTGACAACATACAGAAAAGTCGTGGTTAGTTAACACTAACCAGAGTAGCTTCTGGTGTTTAGAATGTCATTGGTTTTGAGTAATGTTTGGCTATCGACCCCTGGAAAGAACTTCCTTGTGAGATTCTGGCATGTCTCTGTTGCGGTCGGACTCCAAGGCGTTATCAATCGGGGGATCTCATAGGGGTCTTTAAATTTAACTGTTCTTTGAGAATTTGACAGTCTGGACAAATGCTCAGCACTCCAAGGTAACGACTTGTAGCAGTCTCTACCTTCAGCGGCTTCCTGTTTGCAGGACACTGAGCCGGGCTGTGTGGGTGTGTCTTCCTGCAGGCTCGGCCCATTCAGCAGCCTCCCCTTATGGCCCCTCCCCCCACCACAGTGGCTTCCTGCCTACAAGCCACCTGGCAGGTAAGTGTAAGTACCCCCACCAAGTTTGTTTATTTTCGGTTTTGCCATAATCAGCTGAAAAGTCTTGATACATACTTCAGTAATGGGTTCTACACTCAAAAGACACATTTACATCACCGCTTACTCACTGTTTGACTGCACTCAAATGATGCCATTTTACCAAGGGTCCCATGCTTCACACACACTTATACCCTGGTCTCACACTCTGTATCGGGCGATACACCCAACGTATGGACACCTTCACCCCGGTCCCTATTGACACCATGGGGGGGGGGGGATGGCACTGTTTTTCTGCATTAACGAGGAGCTGTCCGGTATTGGCAAGCGATCATGCCATCGGGAGTGTTTGACTCCGGGTCACAGAGAGAGAGAGAGAGCCTTTTTGAAACTCCCCCTGTGCGTAATTATCTGCCTCCTTACGCAGCCTTTGGACCAATGCTAACGACCACTTTGGGTTCAAGGAGTCCATCTTTAGTCCCAGAGATGCCATAAAAGGAGGCTTCAGTCTTCATATCCCACCGGGTTGTGTTGTGTGCTCATCCCCTTCCTGTGGAAATGTATTCTGGCAGTGGTCTCAGGTTCGCTTTTATGCCCTCGCTGTGTCTGCGGTGGCTGCCGTCGGGCTCCTGGTTCTCCGTTTAAGTGCGTCGGTTTGGCAGAGCAACTTCACACTCACGTGGTCTACAGGCGAACTCTGTAATTAGGGATTGAACCTTAAAGGAGTTGAGCGGAGCTTTCTGATTGGCCAGGCATCGATCTCAGAAAGAATCGTTCTGACATGGTTTTCAGAAGTAATCGTAAATCACGTATCTGCCTGAGTGACACTCATGGTGTCGTTCCTCAGCCTTGTTTTCACCTGAATCCTCACATATCGAACATTTGGTACACTGTCTTCAACTGAGATGGACTGAAGTGATGTTGATGTAAATCTTGCTGGCACTTTGTAGGCCTTTTGTTACCCTGAGGGTTGGTATTGATCTTGATTGACCTTTGCAAGCTGTCATTAAGCTGCAGGTACCTGAAATGTCTCCTCTGTGGAACACTATGGAACGGTGTGAATTATGCTAGGCTTTTAAGAACCTATCAAACTGAGAGGCATTTAGACCCAGCACTCCGATGGCTCTACCCAATGTCCCAGCTGCAAACCCACCCCCACCCCCAGCTTTGCACATTCCTTTCGGCGAATGGGATAAATCCATCGCCAGTGGAGAACTCAATGGACAGCCCCCAGCGCCCTGTGGCTAATCCCTGTTTGGCGTTTTGCAGATCCATTCAGTCGCTCCAGTGCCTTTGGCGGCCTTGGCAACCTCTCAAGCAGTGCCTTCGGAGGATTGGGCAACCCCTCGCTCGGTAAGCCTGCCCTGACCCTCTCAGGTGCTCAGTGGTAAACGAGACCCTCCGCAGGGGGGCAGGCAGGAGCCGAGGCGTCCTCCTCTTCCCCCACCCCCGTTCCTGCCAAGCAGCGCTGTGTGCCCAGACCTCCCGCTGAATTGCCCTCCTTGTCGTATGTTTGTTTGTTTTTGTTTTTTTTTTTTCTCCTCGTTTACTATGGGGCATCCGAGTAGTGGTGTCATCACCCCACCCCCCCCCCACACCAAATGAGCCATTCCACAGCCAGTGACATGCAAGCAGAGCAGAATTAAAGGGCCTCAGATCTTTGGGGGGGGTTTTACCGGAGCTCTTCCCACTGTGGGAAGAGGGGCCAGCCATGGGCTTCTGGTGTCCATCTCTGTGGAGCCCGGTGCTCAGCTGTGAACCCCAGGGCTCAGGGTTGATTCCACCGATTCTGGTCTTTATGGGGGCAGTGTACTTACGGTGCTTTTGTATTGTGTGCCCCCCCCCCCCCCCCCCCCCCCCCCCCCCCCCGTGCCCCCCCCAGGGGCCCCCCCCCCCCCCCCCCCCCGGCCCCCCCCCCCCCCCCCGCCCCCGCGCCCCCCCCCCCCC
>JAACJT020000034.1:15494290-15551013 GCA_009936485.2 Gymnarchus niloticus
GGGCATTATTGTACCTTGTCGGGCCGGCCGCCACCCTCGACACCACCCCCGCGGCAACCCGCCCCCACCCCTCTCCCCAAACCAACGGGCGTCACCCCGGGGGGGGGGGGGGGGGGCGCTTGCCCTTACCAGCTGCTGGCTCGCAGGCTGCCGCTGACCACTCACCCATGTCCCGTTAGGTGCCACATGTCACCTCCCTTTCTGCCACATGTACTGGGGGTGCCAGCGGACTGGGTGCCAGGGCTGCCTGGCACCATTCAGCGGTATGTTCTCACTGATCGGAAGTGGAAGCAGTGCTCACCTTGGGATTGGCCGTTTAGTGGCCCTGAGTCATCTTCATCCTGCTGATATCCTGTATTCCCACAGAGCTCAACCTCACCGACAAATGCCTTGATGGAGTGCTGAACAGCAATAATTACGAGTCTGAAATTCTCCAGGTAATCTCCCTTACAGTGGAAAACGTCTCTCTTTAATCTCTTTAACATACTCTCCAAGTTTCTCCAGACTTATTTGGGCTCAGTAATGCTTCCTTTCATCTACTGTGAGGTCGCCCTAGTAAATCTGGGCCCGCTCTGATCACATGGTCAAGCGTGTCCTTTCCTGGCAGAACTACCTGGGCTCCAGGGGGATGTCGTGGAAGGAGATGCTCCAGGAGAGCCTGCAGGGCCTGGAGCAGGGCACCTTCCATCTGTCAGGTCAGGCGCCTTCCCGCTGTGCCCTGTGTCCCCTGCCCACCCGCTCAGTGCCAACGGTCACTTTGTCTGACATCCCAGACTACCGCATTAATGGCAGCACCATCCTGTGCCAGTGTTGCGGCCTGCGGGCTTTCAAGGAGCTGGCCTACAAGTACAGGCAGAACATCCCCGCTTCGGAGCTGCCCGGTGAGAACCTGCTCCGTCCAGACAAGGACTAATGGTGTTGGGTCGAACGCTGCACTCTGAGCTCTGTGTCCACTTTGAACGCACAGTTGCTGTGACATCTCGGCCTGACTGCTACTGGGGACGTAACTGCCGCACACAGGTGAAGGCCCATCATGCCATGTGAGTACCTGCTCCTTTCACAGCACCCCCTAGCAGCACGGCCTGTTTATGGCAGTCTTCAGGCACTGTTAAGAAATATCCTGTATCCTTATTTTCTGTTTATTTTCGAAGTAAACTAGTTAAAAATTCCCACCGGAAAGATTCAGGTTAAGCAGCCTTTTTGAAGGAACCATAAGGTCCATCCTGTTAGCTCAACCAGCAGGCTTCACATTGTATGTTTACAACCTTAACCGCTACACCACCCTGCAGGATAGCACTGAGTCCTTCATGGCATACAGCTGTGCTGTGTGACATCGTCAAGTCTTCCCGTTTTGACCTGAGGTGGTACTTTGTGTGTTTTGCCAGCAGGGGGAGGTATTCTCCCATTTGCATCTCGCTCACTGGACATTTAAGCCAGTATGTGAAGTACAAGGTGATGTTCTGTCGGTTTCTTTCAGGAAGTTCAACCATATTTGTGAGCAAACCCGTTTTAAGAACTGAAGAGGAGCCCGCCCTTTTCCATCGCTCCCCCCCATGAAGAGAGACTCTCGGTCTGACTGTGTGCCTTTGTGGGAGATGCCCCAGGACATGAAAAGTGACTTTTTGAAAGGCCCTGAAGTTCCTCAACAGCCTGAGCAGCCAAATCTCGTCAGTTTGCCTATTAACTTTCTGAACAGGCCTCCGTTTGAAGGGATAAACATTGTTCAGCGGTGTGAATGGTTTTGTAAAATGAGCGTGTTATACTTGTCTGTGTGTGAGATCTGCTCCTCCATAGGGTACCATGCCCGTGATATCAGTGGGCTCTGGTATCCCCAATGCCAGTTTGCATCCCTTCTTTTAATTCTTTTCTTCTTATGGTGGTGTTCTGCTGAAGAGAGAGAGGAAATTCTACAGCAGTGTTCCAGCTTAATCACTTGTCTCTTAACATGCATATGTCCATTTCTCATTGACAGAAGGCTCCCGTTGGCTTTGGCCATTGCTCTCGGTAGTGTCTAGCTGTTCCATAGGTGTAACCCTTAGTCGATCAGCTGTGGGAGTTTCCTTGTACGTTCCCCCGGGGCCCAGTATTGCTAACACAAAGTCACCACCTTATTGTCTTCGGGGTAAGAAATGCCGCAATGCTGCAAGTCTGGGGCTTGCTTCCTGTTAACAAACATGTCTTTACCTTACGCTGGCTCAGGGTAAAGGCGACTGTATTTTAGTGTCTTCTGCACTGTTAGAGGCTGTTGGGGCTCAACTTGGCATCAGGGCCTTCTTTGTGATAATTTCTATTTATGGGGGGAGAAGAGGCTGATACGTGTGCATGCAATATTTTAATATGCAGTTTCTAGTAGATCATGTGGGCTTTACAAAGGGTTAAAGCCATGCACATCGCCCTCCTGAAGGCCTCCACATTGGACTCCGTCTGCGATGTGGTGGAAAATACTCATTTAGGGGATGGGCTTTGTGAAATTAACAGAAAGCTGTGGCCCTCTACGCCTCCCAGACATGCCTACGGCAGGCAGCTTGATCATGTTGACTAGCATGACCATGTGTCAGGAGCTGTGTGGTAGTGATGTCACATGTCTGCATAGCTGGTATTTCTCATTCATTAATTTTTTTTTTAGCTGTTGGCTACATCTCCACCCTCCATATTTTCAGAACATTCTATTATGTCCATTTGTGATTTTTATGAAGTTTTTAGCACTTATCTATGTAGTAGAGACTGCCCGCCCCCCCCCCCAACGGCAGGGCCTTGTGTAAAACTGAACGGTGTTGACGTAATCACTGTTAGACCTTAAACAGTGTGCTTAGAGTTGCAGTTTTGATGAGCGAGCCTGTAGGCGTACAGGTACGAGGCCTTAATTCCTAGAAAGCACCTGTCTGAGATGCCTGTGGCTGTGTCATAGTAAAGGAGACTACAAGGGGACACATTCGACCGGATGAGCGCCCCCACAATCTCATGGAGTGTCGGTTCTCGATCCTAGCCTTAAGTATTCATCTCCAGATAGAGTACATTTTAGAATAAAGCTGTAGGATTAAAGGCATCCCAGTACTTCTGATGGTGCTGTAGACCCTGCTCTGGTTGGCAGTGTGCCAGCCTGAGGGCCAGTCCCGCTGCCCGCCAACCCAGTAGGGGATGGGAACTGGCTTAGCTTGGTTAGAAGGTCTGGCAACTCTTTGTCAAACTGCTTGTGTTGCCATGATATTGGATACCACTTTAATTAAAATAACTCTGGTTTCTATGGGGATGGAAATGGGCCTTTTGACAGTTTGTTTCACACCCTTTGGTAATGGGGTGTATGGGTTATCCTGGTTTTGGGCTAATGAGATTTATAAGGGGTTTTGTGGGTAGTCTGCACAGGCCCAAACCATTTATTAGAGTCAAGTTAAAATTGTGTGACCCTGTTAAACTGACCATCTGCCTTTCCCTCCCTCAGAGGTTTGAAAATCATTTGATACGTGTGGTTCACAAAATGCTTCTCATAAAGAGAGATTTATGGTGCTAAGCCTTACACAGCCCACGCTGCCAAGAGCGTTCATGCTTAATGAAGGGTGGGGGGGACGTGGTTTTGAAAAGCGTCTGTGGCGGGAACCCACGGTCCACACAAAACGGGCAAGCCTGCACTCCTCATGAGGCCGAGTTTATGGACTTGGCTCTGTGTTCCACCTTTCCTGCGGCAGTGCTTGGCCGGTCCCCACTCACGTCAGTCTGACGTAAGGAGGGGAAGTATGCTGGCTTTGATGGCCACTGAGCTGGCCTGTATGCAGACAGCTATGGGCAGCAGCAGCCCAGGCCCCTCGCCTTAATTTCCTGCTGGCTGGGGCTTGTACCGTGGGCCGGCATTGTGCTGAAGCCCTGGATGATGGCCAAACCAGATCCCAGGGGTTGACAGATTTCAATTGCATCCAGCTTGGAGGGTCACCACCACCCACAACCGTTCAAGTTGCTGGTCAGGGATGGGTGTTAGTGAGGTCAGGACCCCTACCTGAGGGAATCGCTGCATGTTGGGTGAATATTTACCCAATGTTTTCTTACTCACTGGAGGGGACAAGATTATTCTACCTCATCTAAAACTACAGCATATAATAGAGAAAACCCAGAGTGTGAAAGAAGGTTTTATTAGAAATGGGAGTCCGTGGGGATAGTAGTTCTGCTTGATGGAAGGTAAGGGCTTGGTAGAGATGCTGAGGGTTAAATCCCTTTAGGTAGAAAATGTGGTTAATTAATTACACTAATAAAGGATTAAAAGAGTCAGCTGTCGTATTTGTCTAGTATCATCTGGCATTGTAGCTCCAAGCCTTATGCAGAGAAAACACAGCTGAGAAAGGGTTAAAATATTCTTTATACAAAATTCTGCTTGTGAATTGTTTTCTATAGGCACGTAGTGACGGCCTTATTTACTGTCAAATAACTACTTTCACAAATTCACTTTGAAATGTAGGTGAAAGAGGTCATCTGTAATATGTCAGTGTGCTCTCTCTCCAAAGGAGGACGTGAACTCAATTCATCAAGGCCTACAAACCCAGAATCTCAAAATATGTGGAGTTTAAGAGAACCAGCACTGGTGGAGAAAGCTTAGATCACGGTGGCATTTCACGTCATAGGATCAGAGTTTTTTTAAAGCTCCTTGATGAAGCACTACATTTTTTTGGGAATTAGTCATTTTAAAATGTAGCAATGCTGCAGGTAATTGGACTAGATAACTATGACGATTTATTTTAAATGAAGAACATAAACATGCTGGATAATCTCATTACACATGAAATCAATGTTCAAATGTTTGGCTTTGTACAAAAATATGCAGCTGAAAGTAAGTTAAAGACCACCATTTCCAGCTCCAGTAATGTCTCCCGAGTTTACCCCATCTTTATAAATATTCCAGTTCATTACCAAAGGTCACTTTTTTTTCATAAATGTTCCTTCTGCAGCCACAAGGTGGCACAATAAGTTCTCAGTCCAGGCCTGGGTGCCCTCACATCTCCTTGCCCACTGCAGATGGACTCAGGGACAGGGGCTGCAGCTGCCTAGTGGCATTGTGAATGAAATTAAGCTTGGCCTTCCTGTTGGCCGGAGGCGAGCCAGGGGCCAATCGGCTGCTGTCTCCACAGGGGAATCCAGTCCACTCAGCCTGGGTGGCTTCATCAGTCAGGCCTGTGGGCTCATGGTGCTGCCCATTCAGGTGTTCTGCCTGGACCAAGGGCTGCCGGTCCTCCTCCTCTGAGATGACGAATTCAGGTACGGCCGCACCAGCCTGTGGCTCCGGCTGCAGCTCTCTGCATGTGGGCCCGGCCGCCTGCTCTTGAAGGCCCGTCCTGGGAGTATAGGATCCACCCTCCAGGGGCCCAGGGAGGAGCCCGAAGCATGGAGCCGTGAAGATGGAGCGGCGGAGGTTGCTGGTGGAATTCAGCCTGCGCTGCCGCTGAGTGCTCTGGGTCAGTGGGTAAGAGGAAGTGCTCCCAATGGAAGGGGCGTGACCACAGGAGGTCTCACCCTCCAGGTGGCCGTCTGAGAACACCTTCCTGGCATGTCTGCTATGGTGAGCCGGCGCCGAGCTGGCTGGGGTCTGCGAAGATGAGAACACAGGAAAACGTGATAGGCGCATGTTAAGTAAGTACCCTAGCTCTGATTGGCAGCTGGAAAGGGGGCACGACTCACAGTATCCACCAGCTTGGTAAAGGGTTTGCCAGAATTCCAGCTGCACCAATCACGGTGCATTCGCGGCAGCAGGTCCTGAAAGGTGCGGACGCTCCAGGCTCGCGGCCGGATCCTACCCAGGCTGTCCGGCTGGGCTGGCAGGGCACTGTCACTGTGCCTAAGGGAGCGGTCCCTCTGCTAGGAAACCCGGACAACCAGCCCACCCCCACCAACCCCCAACATGGGAAAATTAGTGTTAGAGAAGCAACTGACACATGACCTTCATAAAGAAAGAGGAGCGAGGAAAAAGGTCATACAGCCATGACTGACCCTGAGAAATCAAGTCGTGTCGTTTCATCTATCATTTATCATGCAGGAAGGAAAGACTAATTTCTCTGATCCACCTTACTTATACAGTCATTTGTAATAACCTGTAATTTATCCAAGGTGGATTGTTTGGTGTTAATTTGACTTGTTCATTTCTTAAGTATATTCCTTTTTAAAGACTCTGGAAAGGCTGCACAACAGCCGCCAAACTGAGGACTAATGCGGCAAGATTTAAAAAGATTACTGGAACAGAAAGAGCTTTTATTAAAAAGCACTGGACCAAATGCTCTTTGAAGTGATTCTTGAATGGCTGCAGATCTGTTAATATGAAACTCCTCGTGGTTATTAAAGTCAGCCGTCACGTTCAGGACTCTCAGCCATCCAAGGCGTTCGAGTAGACGAAAGGAAACAAAACCAGGCCGTGTAGTACAAACGTTTACGATCAAACACTGAAACAAACGTGTCATTTCGTGTAACTAAATGTTACCAGCCAAACGTCTAACTGCCAGGTGACACGGTTGTGTTCAGGAGCCCCTGGATTAGCTGCTGATACATGGCCAGGGAAACAGCAGGCTATGTTAGAGCGAGCATCTACAGGAAATTTAAGTCTGACTCCTAGAGGAGGGCGCTTCAACACCTAACAGCCATGAAAATGGCTTGAAACAACACGGAATTTCAGCTTTATAAACCTTCATACGAATGCACACTGTATTCTGGGAAGACCAGACACATTCTGGGGTCTGTTTATAAACGTAAATAGATACCACATTAAGGTGCTGCAAGCGTCTAACAAAGACTGACGTTCCTGAAGCAGACAGTCATACATTCAGGCTGTAAATCCGGCATATTTCCTCCCAGAGAGAGCCCAGTCTGTCACAGGTTGTCTAGACAAAATTTTCAGTGGGGGCGAGGGAATCTTAGGGGGCTGTGAAAGACCATGACAAAGAGCATTTGTTTTGGGGGACATGAGAATCTGCCTGGTTTGAAAGACAAGCTTTCTTTAGCCAAGTCTAGCCACAGAGGCACTCACTCCTACGGAACAAGGTTCATATGGGTGATTTGGGTGTGTTTTTTTTCCCCCCCCCCATCAGTTTTTAGAGGTGGTAGACCACCTGGGACAGTACACATACAGTATCGTGGACCAGAGATGTCAGAAAAACAGGATAGTACTCAGCCCACACCGAGCCACAACCCACGGCAACGCCATGATAACCAGACGCGTATGACAGTGTACAGCCAGAGCACACTAGATTCTTGGCAGGTTGCAGCTTGGTGCCCAGACCCCGGACCCCTGTCCCCAGGTTGGATCCTCACCGTTGGGGGACAGAAGAGCGACCCGCTCGGGGGGAGACCCGAGGCAATCACAAACACCTCGTCGGTCCCCAGGTCCAGCCCCGTCAGACCGTCAGGTGACAGCTCCAGCTCGGCATTGTGGGAAATATCAGGCCTTCCAATGACTGACCCAGAACCTGGGGGGGGGGGGGGGTTAATAGCATGGTTTTAAAGGATCAGATGACATGTGGTCAGGGGTGAACCAAAAAAACTCAGATGCACACCCCCACCCAAATCACAAAAATGTTTGGCCTTTGGCTGTTTAACTCTGGGGCAGAAACCAGCTTGTTTATTTACATCTAGTAAGTTACTGAAATTCATTTTCTGCTTACAGAAATTGGTCACCTTTGCTCTTCTAGAAAATTCAAATGACAAAATTGTTTTCCTCAATGTTCATGGGGCCTTTATCCTTTCAACTTATTCGGCATTTCTTTCCTGGAGAAACTCTCACCGGGGACCATAGATTGTTCTGGAATCACCAAAGCAAGCATTACATCAAAAAAAAATAAAAATAAAGTTACTTCCCGGCAAAACACAACCCCCCCACCCCCATTACTCCCAGTAAACACCCTGAAGTCGGTCCTTCAAACTACCGACAGCTGGTAAATTTCACAATCGTATTCCACAGTCAGGAAGACATAAAGTGCATCGGTGCGTGCGACTTGGAAGCAGGGAGCGAGTGGGGCAGGATTTCGTGAGAAATGTAGTTACGATGGGAGGTGGGTTGTAGGTCACTGGTCTAGACAGCTGACAGTGTCATACTCCACTGGGTGTTCGTTCGCAAGAACGATGAAGGGGCGCCAATTAAACGAAATGAGGGAAGCCGGTGACCACATGCATGAGGTAACTGTTAGACTCGCTGGATCAGAGCCCCCCCAAGAGGGGAAGCCGTCAAGGCCGGGGAGACCCCCACCTGTGTGAGTTAGGCTGCTGGGCCGCGAGCGATCCACATGTGCTCCATCCATGGACGGCTCCTCACCGAGCTGTCGGGGCCCCACCAGCTGCATCTCGCCACCGTCCGCCCTGCCTTCCTGGACCCCGGCCTACAAGCCAGAGCAGAAGCCGTGACCTCTGGTTCGAACTCCGGCCGCCATCGGCCCTGCGCCACGTCTTCCAGTCTCTGCCGTATTCGTTCGTTAACGCACAGAGCTGGCCTGCATTCACCCAGAGCAAACATCTGATGTGTGCCGGCCGGCAAGAAGCAGATGCCGTGCCGAGCCAAAACACAGCCCGCTCCGTCTGTGTGTCGGACGGAGCCTTTGAAGCGCAGCCCAGGGGAGTAAAGCGGCAAAACACATTCTGCGGAAAGACACTGTGGCTCCGCTAATTCCTTCATCCCACACGGCACCAAACTGGTGAACAAATGTCTCTTTCTGTTATTTCTTTTTGCCCCCCCTCCCCCCAGTGTTGTTTTTATTATTGTTTTGCTGTTTACCTCTGAGTTGCCGGATGAAAATGCATCAATTCCTTTCGTACACAGCTTCGGTCTGTAAAACAAGAAGGGCACAAATCAGAGAGGTCGCAGGGCAGGTCATTGCAGCCCGGGTCCGAGAAGCCGGTGCCGTTATTGGGCCTCATCTAGCAGCTGGTGTGGTGATGGAGACGAGGGTCACCCGAAACATCTCGGTATTCACTGCAGACTTCTTGCCAAAGTCTGAGAAGCTGAGAGGGAAAGAGGAAGGCCGGGTCTCCAGCCACACCGTGAACAGCATCTTTTCACAGACCTAATTACTGATCGCTTAGAGCCCTTGTCTGGACAAACACGACTCACATTCAACCATGGGGAAAAACCCTTTGAGGATTGTTTTTAAACGAGTCTCCAGGCTCCGCCCCTCTCATTTGTTAACCTGCCTCATACCTGCAGTAACCCGAGCGGCCCTCTTTTCATCGCTAAAACATCCCTGCAAGAGACATGAATCACGGAAAACGAGCGGCCTGCCTTTGTACCCCCGATGGCCGCCTCTGTGACCTCCGGTGTCCTGGGAACCTTCCGCTGCCGAATGTGGCATGCTACGCTTGCATCCGGGCTTAATGCCCCCCCCAAAACAAAATAAATAAATAAAAGCAGGCGAGCTCCCGCCCACGTGCCTATTCATTCCAAGCCTGGTTCTGAAGTCCCAGCCAAAGAAAGATTTAGTTTCCGCATCAAAGTCGTCTTTAAACGGCAAGCCTTTCCTGCCGTTTTGTTTACCGGCATAACAACAGCGGGGGTGGAAAGAACTAACCCATGTTGGTAACCGAGCAAACACTAACCCCCCCATCAGAGACACAGCACAATGAGACCGCCGCTGTTACGGTTCCCTTTCATATTTCTGCACTTTACCAAGAAGCACGGCCTACAGGAATCCTTTCATTCACTCATCTATTCCACGTCTCCCCTAAAGCAGATGTTTTTTTATTCCTTTTTTGAAAAACGAGAAGGACAATACCATACGCTGCCAAGCGGGCGCCATGTCCCGCCAGCTCCCCGTGAAGACGCACGCCACAGGTGCGAGGCGGCCTCTTTGAAGCGCCCAGGCCGTTTCTGCATTCATCACGCCTTTTGTCCAAGATCGTAACATACACTTTACATGCCGCATCCCCCCCACCCCACCCCGCCTCTCGCTGTTGAAGTTACTTGTAAATGTCGAGCCCGGGGGCAGTTCTGACTGGAGCGGCAGGATTACAACGTTCTGGAAAGGGACACGTTTCCACCCGCGGTAACCCAAGCGGACTGAATGATGGCCGCCCACGCCAAGGAGGTCAGCTCGGGTTTATGCCCAGAACATCTCAGCGGGACTGGCGGAAGAGGCCTTCTGAGGGGCACCTCTGTGCAACGCAATGCCTGGCTCTCCTCTCCCAACAGCCCACTGGGAGCGACTCCAGGCGCTCTATCTCCAGCAAGTACTTTGCCTGGGCTGCACGCCGCCAGGGCAGGAGGCCGTGGCTCCAACAAAGCTGTGGCCTAAACGGGTACCATGCTTTTAGCCACGGCAGAGCCGACGTCTACTTTTTACGGTAAATGGCAAATCACTGATATGGGCGCAGCAAGGAGGGACGGCGCGGTGACCCGGCGTGACAGTACCTGAAGATAATGCAGAGGATGCCGGTAAGTACCAGGATGAATAAGGCCAGTCCTCCCATGGCAGCGAGCAGTGTCTCCTTCTGGCCAGCAGGGGGCATCAGGAGATGCCGGTCGCCGACGTCGCTGTGGTTGCGGTAGCGGAAAAGCAGGGCAAAACCCCGGCCCCAGTGCGTGGTGGTGATCAGCTCCACGATGACCTCCACCATCTCCTCCAGGGACCCAAACACCATTGGGCGGCCAGTTGGGTTGTTGGGGCCACAGAAGCGGGATGAGAAAGAGATGAGGTCTGAGATGTACAGCACATCATGAGGGCAGGTGTCCACAGGTGGCCCCTGAGTCCCCATACTCAATTCCAACACTTTCCCCAAAGGCAGCGTAGCTGGAGTGGGTCCACGGTCTATATCCCCATCTCCCCCTGAAGCCACTGGCTGGGCACTGGGAGGTTGTGGGAGGAAACTGGGCCAGCTGGACACTCTGGCCTCCTCCATCTTGGTATACTGCTCCTGGACCACTGTTGGCTTCACCTTACCCTTTTGAGGACCACGAAGGTCCTTCTGGAGTGGTCCTTCGTTCGTGGTCAAGTCGTTTGAGGGGGAATCGCCCCGAACAGGTGTGGTGGCATCATACAAGTCGTATTCTGCGACCCTTCCCTGGTTCGGGCTCTCAAAGACGTCAAAGTCAAACATCTCCATTACCAGCTGGTAGCCCAGAGGCACAAAGAACTGCCACACGCAGTGCGTCCCCGGGGTGTAGTTGTAGGGAAATCCGGGTGACAGGATGAGGCCCTGTGTGTCCACCACATCCACCACTGCCCCGCAGTCAAAGTACACCTGAAAGCACAAGGGGCATCCGGTCAGACCTACATGATCCGCTGGCTTGATGGGAACTCCTCAGGAAGGCCACTCACATGCCCTCCGACTAAAGAGTGCCCTCAGATTCAGGGTGTCATGCTTCATTATGCTTTCAAATCCTCCCGCCAACGGCTGAAAGGAGAAAACTAAGGAGGCTGATACTGTTTGACTGAGAAAATTACTCCAAGTCATTGAAACAAGATGCTTCAAACACAAATATCCCTGAGATGAATTCCTGTGGAACAAACAGACAGAACCACACCAGACACAGAGTGCCCCAGAAGCTGGTGGTAAAAACGGTGGTCTGGGACAGGCCTTTAGACCCTCAAAGGCTGTGCTGATCTACGTGTTTATGTTTACTGACTTAGCTGATGCCCACCTATCTGTACAGCTAGATATTCAACAGGAGCAGCTCAAATTAAGCAACTTGCCCATGAGGCCAACAGAAAGACCGTTTTCCAGCACCATCCTGAGTAAGAATACTAGTCCTTACTTCGAAACGACCCCACAGCAACACTGCCCACCCTGATCGCAGCTGCATCACCTGTAACCATGACGACAAAAACCACAGCACTAGGTAACGACACACACCCAGAAGGGAGCCCCCCCCCGCTATGCCGGAAGACGAGAGAAAGCAAGACAGCGAGCTTCTTCACAGACCTTCATGGGTTACGGTCTCGGAGATTTTCCAGCAATGGCCTTCGTCTGCCAAGTCGCTAACACCAGGACTTAATTGAAGACACATTGCCTGTCTGTCTGCCTCGCGATTTGAATTTCAAAGCATTCCTGGCGGCCCGTTCGAGCGCCTCTAGTTGGCTGGCCACCCCGCTTCCTGCACCGCTGACACCATCCAGCTGCCGTTCCAGGGCCCACCCCCTGCCTGCAGGGAGCCTCCCTCGACTGAATCGTCAAGGGTGCCAGCGTTACGACTTCCACGTCCTGCAGGAGTCAGAGTACGGGTCGAGTGAGGCTACAGCAAGTCTGTGTTTTGGTAATGAAACGCAGAGTGGCTGTGGACATCGTCTTGGTCTGGGAAGTTCACGTCTCCTCCGGCGGGGGATGGAAGTGCTTCATTGGCAATCTGAGGGGAAGGTCTCTAAACATGCAGCCCGTAATGCGTCCCAGGCGCGCGGAACTCCCCCCGGCCCTAATGGCGGCCAGATGTCTATCCATGGCAGCCCCCTCCATGGAGGGGTGGGTGGGAGAGGGGGGTCAAAGGCCAGGTGTGATCACCCCTCTGGGGCAAAACAAGAAATAACTCTGATGGGAGGTCTCCATGCACCTTCCTTACACCTTCCTCTGCAGCACATTCGGAGTGTGCCTCCACCGGCCAAGGCAGGAAAGAAGGCAGACCTGACATCTCGTGTCACGCAAATGCCAGCGTGGTGAGAGAGATGGACGGTCCCCTAGTGGGCCACTGGACCAGCCAGGTCTGTAAACGCGGTCTGACCTCAAGGCCCACATGTTCTGCATGATGGTGGCGCGAGAGATCTGAGCAACATCATGCGGTCATGGGCCACCCCGTGACCCCACCCACATTCAGCCTTTCCATACTGGTACACAAGACGCCTCCACCCACCCATTCCCCCCCCCCCAACTCACTAACGTGGGCTATTTTACACATAATGCAGTAACGCATCACCGAGGTCTGTCCAGAGAGCCGGGGCCCAGAAGAGGACCAAAGTATTTAGCAGTGTCCTATCAGAAGGGCCAGTCTAGGCTGTGGTTGGTCAAAGCTTAAGCTCGACGGCTGACCATCTCCGACCGTGACTCCTTCCAAGGTTTGCCTCAAGACCAAATTGCTCCGTTTGGAATCTCCACTCGGCGCTGTAAGATGGCCGTCACAGAGAGAGGGGAGAAAAATAAAACAGAAACCAAAAAAAATAATTGAGGTTGCTGGTGGATGGTGTTTCTCTGCAAATTTCACAGCGAAAATCCTCTTGGTGATTACAAGAATGTGCCAAATGACAATGACATGGTAAGACTGGGCCGTCCGTTGGCAGCAGAGCATGGTACACGCCTACACGGTACACTACACATGAATAGGACTTGGAGGGACCCCATAATTGGAGCGGGAAATTCTCATGATTCCACCAAACTCAGCTCCACTGCATCACTGGCTCATGCTGACCAGGCACTAATTAATCAAGGAAGCTTCGTTCCCACGGGGGTGAAGTGGCCAGAACAGTAGATAGCGGTTTCTTTTAACGACGCCTTAACAAAGCAGTCATGCCAAACACGACCGGGCCTCCTCAGCCGCACGGTCAGGTTGATGTGGGGGAGGTCGAGGCACAAAACCAACAAATGTTCTCACGGCCATTTAAAGTACATTTAGTCTCTCGTGTTGCCTGGTACTTCCAGTGCAAGGTGAAAGACTTAAGGTATGACTATCTGAGAAGCCATGACAGTTTTGTATGGTCCACCATGACGTTCAGAACATCACTTAAAACCTGGTTTGGAGCTACCAGAGTCAGTAGGATGGGACATTCTGATCTACTCATCAGTCTGTACAGATCTACCTGTCAACTGGAGATGAGAAGAAGAAAGTATCTGAACCACTGAACAAACACAGACACCTCTAAATCACAACACGAGATTTTTCCAATCCAGACACCTCTGGTTCTACGAACAAGGATTTAACACGTCCGTTTAAACATGACTTTTCCCCACTGTAAGAACGTGATGTTTTATAGTGGACCTTGTGAAGGTCAGTCAACCACCCAGAAGAGGACAATTTTCATGACCAACAGTTAACATCCCCAAACACCAGTGCCTCTACGTCCCAGTGACCTACGCCCCACTTTCTGCCATAGCTCTAATTTAATAAAGCTTTTCAGTCTGATCATATTTTGGTAATATAAAGGCCAGAGTAATCAAAAGCTGAATCTTAAACAGGACGGCAGTCAAAATGGAAGTTCTGCCTGAACACCACAGGACGGATGGAGTGAGGCCAGACCACAAGCAGGGCCGTGTGTCGGGGGGACGCTCAGCGCAGCTACACAACCCATGCTTGCTAAGCAACCCCCCCCTCCCCATTACGAGGGGGCCGGCCTCCTAGACGGCGCATGCGCCCACCTCACCCCCACCCCGACACATAAACAGCCCCGAGGGGCCCCTGATGGGGGAGGCTGTTTGCTGTGAAAAGTGAGACTCGTGCAAAGGCTACCTGGGGGGGTGCTTCCAATATATTCCATAGCATGACAAGGGCTTTCCCCAGCAGCAGGTCAAGGCTGAGGGACAGCTCCATCTCACTGGGGTGGGAACACAAAAACAGGATATGGGGGGAGGAAACCAAGAGGCACCAATTTCAGAACTTTAAGTAGCCATTTCTCTAACTTTGAGCTCTCTAAACTCCCAGCACACCTGCCGGTCCCAGAGGGTAGGCGTCGGCACAGCTGCGGGGCCCCAACACACAAGCCAGCCTCTCGCCACGTTGCTTTCCCATGATGTCAGCCCCCGCAAAGCCCACCGGTCACCCAAACCCCATTCACAGACACCAGGTCCCCTGGCACCTCCCACTTCCCAAGGATATCGCTATGGTTTCCAGCTGACCCCACATGCGTCCCCCTGATATCGCCAGCAGCTTTTTGGTTTCAGAATCCCCCCCACCCTACTTTTGCATTTATGCAGTGAGCAGAAGAACGTGAAAATTGAACCCCCACCCCCATATTTAACACACGGCAGAACCGCATCCCCAGGTCTCGGTGCACCTCAGAACCGAACAGTACATGACAGTGGACTGGCCCATTGTGAGCCCCGCTCTGAGGATAACCATCCAGGTGTCACTTCATGGAAAATAATCCATCTGTCACATCTTCATGATTCTGGCTTTATGATACTGAGGGGCTCATCAATACACATTACAGACCACCTGACACTCCGGAATCTACACACATATATTCGTACACAAGTTTCATTGGACTCTACCATTCCATTTATGTCTTTTTCTACCTTTGTGACATAATTAAATCCAAGCTTGTTTGTCCAATCGCAAAGATCTACTTCAACACAAAAGGGACAAAGCCATCATTTAGGCTATGTCCTCACACAGATAATTGCAATACCACTAAGGAAGCCTATGTGTATGCAAACCACTTTCCAAAAGAGCGCTCCCTACAGGCTGAGAGCCAGGGACGCAGAACCGTCAGCTTTTACGCTGCGGGGTTGCTGGAACACCCGAGTACTGTGCAGGAGGATGAGAAGGATCTAGCAAAACTGAGCAGTCAGGTTCCATTTCTGGACCTGAATGATCCATATAGCAAATGAATTCTCAGAGTAGCAAACTCCACCGAGCAATGGGCTGCAATCACGCTGCAAGCTCTCTCGGGATGGAAGGTGACCGTTAATAACTGGACATTTTAAGTGAATTACCCAGAAATTTCCCCTGTGCCAAGAGCTGAAAATGACTGACCTAAGACCTGTACTCCTGGGACATAAGTGATAGCTAGCCATAAGCTACACGTTAAAGGATGTGATATCCTTTGTTACAAGCCTATGATACAGCAAAAGAAAGAATTAAAACAACTCATGAACAGGAATTACAGAGGTCACATAAAACAGCTTGCAGACAACAGAGAGAGTTACGCCACATGGTACAAAACACACAGTAACTGCAGGTCCCTCTCCTCAGCATCCCTAAAATTCTCTCTAATTTCAAGTCGAGTCTCTCGGGGACAATGCTGGCAAAGGAACCGAAATGTGAAGAATCCAAGCTGCAGCACGCCGGAGCTTTCCTTCTCTAGTGGAGCATGTGGGGGACCGCCAGCGTCGATTTCATGACATTATTTTGTCAGATGGACCTTGAAAGCTTTATAAGGCCTGCCTGTTTCTGCATGAGCAAACTTATGTCCGGCATACCCAACTGTTTATTTTTTCACCATGATTACTTTCATTTACTGGCTTCACCACTGTAACAGGAAACTTGCGTGAGTCGTTTAGCTTTCCCCTGGTTCCCAGTTTGTGCGAAACCCTTTTGCAAATTTTGTACCTAGGCCAGAGTTCAGAACCAGGAAAGACATGACACCTGGCTGACCGTGGGGGGGGCGTCCCGTGTAGACCTCACACACACATCAATACACAGCCAAAAGGAACGGGGGGGGGGTGATACACGTGTATTAAATTGGTTCAGTGGGAAGGGGGACGTCAAGCAAACAAAATGACCCTAACTGACGCTCCCCTAGGGGCGACTCTGGAGCAAACCGCCATACGCACATTTAAAGCGTGGTTCCGATCTGCATACCAGACCCAAATCGTAAGTGTGAACAAAACGGACAGGAATCAGCAAAACACTGAACCTCAGTCACGGTCACACACCAACCCCAAGCTGGTATAAGGACTACCGTCTACCTGACAGCTAATCACTGATCTGCGACACAATTCACTGAAAGACAGAGGTGTCAAGGCCACATCTGTTTAAAGCTGGCCAGTGGAAGATGTGACCTGGACCGGGCGACAGCGGGCGAAGGACCCCGTTTGCGGGGGAAGCGGATGAAGCACCTCGACCGCACCGAGTTCCTAACTTTTCCAAACTTGGCAAAGAGACGCGGCGGACAGATTCTACGGCGTAACTCGCCGCAGCCGAAGTCCAGCTGCGCAGTGGATCCTGACAGCCTGACGCATGCTTCAAAACGCCGGAGATTCGACCAAACGCCACATCTGCCAGGCAAAAAGCGCACGGCCGCAATTAAAGAATAAAAAGCACGACCATTTTTCCCCGCCACGCAAACCGGGTTTACGGGTTAAACCTCCCCCCCCTCTCCACTCGGGACCTGGAGTAAACTTAATTGCACTTGTTCGTAAAGATACTTGCGAAAATGAAGTGTTACAAAAAAAAAACCGGCGACTTCCCATCACACACCTTCTGCGCGGCTGCTCCAGTGACCATCAGAAGGTAGGCTGTCACCAGCACTTGCAGCCGCCTCGGCGTCTTTTTGGCCATCTTCTCCACTTCGCCCGTCGCAGCGCAGCTCGAAGGAGCGTCCGACAGCGGCGCGCTCCCGCTGCCTCGCCATTCACCTGAGGCGTCCGAGGCGCGCCCCCGTGCGGACGCTAACGTGACGGGGGCGCGCCCCCGCTGCCTCGCCATTCACCTGAGGCGTCCGAGGCGCGTCCCCGTACGGACGCGCGTTCGCGGTCCCCGGCCGTCGCAGAAGTACCTTTAACGATTTAATGAGCAGAAAGACAGTTTTTACATGCTTGATTGTGATGTTGCAAAATAACTGCAAGATTCTTTTACATGTTTTATTTTTTTTGCCTTTCTTTACGCAAATTAACTACACTTTACGCGAACTATTTTTTATTTTCATTGTAATTAAGAATCCAGCGATATTTATACAATTACACAAATGTAATGCGAATGACATCAAAACGTATTCCATAAATATGTGTTTTTATGCTCGAATTAATTGCTGTACTGTGCGCACGTGTCGAAGTGGGTCTACTTTTTATGTTCAGAGGTAGACTTGTTCGGGTTATTACGGATAAAAGCGAAGAAAAAACATAAGGGTACTGGAGATCAAGTGGGCTTAATGCAATGAGATCGTTTTAAGTCACATTAATTGATTGCACATAGCTGGACGGGGCACCCCCTTCATGCCGGCAAACTAACCCTAGGAGCTTATTCACCAAACACAAAAAAAAACTCGATCCTGTCGACAATCGGGATGTACGTTTAGTACATTCAAAAATTGTACTATATATGAATAAAGGTAGAACTCTATAAATAAAGTTGAATAATTTCTAATGCATTGCACATATGTGCTATATATCCGGCTATTTTCAAAAATATTAATTTACAGTTTTATTGACATTACCTTATTCATATTCTTACCGTTGGTGATTAGAATTTTTTTATGTTTATTTAATATTTTTTAAATTAGAAAACCTCTTGTGTGTACTACCTGCCAGTTGTTTCTGTGACATAGGATAGTGTATTAAGCACGCGACGTAAATCTGCCTAAATTGTAGTCTATGTCCGATAAGGTCAAGTGAGGTGACAGCAGGTGATTAAAAAGTAGGCTGACATTCTGGTTTTGTCGTACTTTTATGAATTTACAACAGCAACCTAAATCATATGCCTATCTCAGGCAAACAGCCATGCCTGACCTTTCTTATTATGACATGGGGTATTGTTGCCTAGCAACACAGGCGAGGCAAGCAAATTGCGATGGAAAGTTCCTACTGAATAGGTGAATGCGAGGCCATATACAGACTAAAAGGCCATTGTACTGATAAGTGACTACAGGCCACCGTAGTCACGGTTTGATGACATCATTAATGTGTGCTTGAATTGAATAAAGAAGAAGGTTGTGTTCCATGAGGGTACCTGCTGCTCACGTTATTATCCAGGTGCATGACAGCCATGCACTGGACTTAGCTGCTTCATGAACTGGCAGCATGTTTAAATACGAGATTTAAGCTTGTTGGACATAGTAGACTGTTTAAAAGGTGAGGGGCACATGAACCTGAATCATCCTGCATGACATCTTGGCGGGTGTAATGTATGACCCCTCCCCCATTTCTGGAATCTTCTGTCTGACATTTGGCTCCCTCTGTTCCCTTGACCCAGCACTTGTCTTGTTGAATCCAGTCTTCCTTACCCACTCCACCCTTTAACATGTCCCCGGTCCTTAAACCTTCTTTCTATTGCACTGCCCAAAACAATCTGCTAACTCCCTTTTCAAAAAGCTCATTTTCTCAGCTGCTCCTGCCCAGGACATATCTTTGGATCTCCACTGATCTATAAAATACATTTTATATGAGATACAGTACTGGGCAAAAGTCTTAGGCAGACAGCGAAGACTATTTGTAAATCATGTTCATGTTGGTGTAAAACTGACTTCAAGTTGCTCAAAGTGTGTGAGTATACACGTTTCAAAACATCTCTTCATGTCACCCCTGAATTTACAATGACCATCCAACACACCAGTGTACTTGTACAGCTCAACTAGGAGTGCAGCATGTTTGGTTAATCAGTACCTCATAAAGTGAATTAACTACTTAAGTTCACAAGTGAAGCAAGCTGGGGTAAAGATTAAGAAATGCATCGAATGGCTGGAGTACTTTCAAGGAATGGTTTGGGAACCAAAGTTACCTTATTTGAACCATACAACCAGATATCAGTGATATTTTGGAAAACAGAAGAAATTTTCTTTTACTACTTTTTTGTATTACGGTTTATTTGTCTGTATTCTAATGTCAAATTGTGTTTTTTTTTCTGACCAAATATACAATTATAGCCCAGATATACGGCCTTAAACATTTTCTCAGACTGCCTAAGACTTTTGCACAGTACTGTATATTACTACATCTGCCCCCATTGTGTTGTTCTGAACACACCTAGCCCTGCTTCTAGTGGTCCCTCGGTTCTCCCACTCCCCCTCACACTTTGGCTTGAGAGATGTAGGTGCAACTGCATCATCAGCAAGCTGAAGATAAACACCAACTTCCCACAGTCAAAAAATCACTTTTTCACCAGTAAAGTTATAGCAGAATATTTTATAATTATTTTCTACCAGTAGCAACACAATATATAATTTCTGTATTTAGAAAATTACATTCCACAACTTCTCCCTGGGACGCGTACTCCTTTTTGAAAAGCACTGGTATACGAAATACTGTACTCTTTACGACCTTTATAGAGTGTACCAGTAGGGGGAGACAAAGGTCTACTACTAAGGCCACGCTGCTGCCGTTTTACCGCACGAAAATTTGCCCCCGCATTAATTTTTCAGAGCAAGTGACAGCATCACGAAGAGATTGTCAATATGTGTTCACTGTTTTGTGAAGCTAAAAGAAATAAAGACACCATAAGTATTTGCACAGTCCTTAGAACAAAAATTGGAGAAAAAATCCGACTTCATAAAAATCACTGAAAATAGTTGAATAAAGAGCAGAAAGATTCGTTGAGGCAGATGCAGATTATAGTTTGTCTGGCGTTGAAAAGTGTGTCGACGTTTGCAATTTTTCAAAATGGCGAAACAATCACATCAATTTATTCCTGATATAACCAAAAAACAAACACCTCAAGGTAACCGCAAGTGCTCTGTTTTCTGAGTGATCTGAGTATTTCTGCATATTCTCATGTGAATCCATAATGTGTGGTGGACAGCAGTTCGCATCAAGGATACCGGCTTTAATATGACAGCACACGTGGCAAGTCCCTTGATTTACGCAATTCCTCCCTAAGAAACATTTTGATTGAAATTAATTGCAAAAAATAGTTAAAACAATTAGAAACAACTCCCAACTCAAACGTGAACTTTAATCAACACCATACCCAAAATGTTAGGAAAATTCAGCAATACTGCTTAAACAAATTGCATTGGACTTTTTAAAATAAGATATACACTGCTTTAAAGGTTTGACGTTGAAAGAAGCCAATAAACCATTTAAAAAACACCTCCGATGTGACCTTGTGCAGTAAACAGATCTCCTTAAATATCCTCATTTTTCTTTAGCATCAGTCTGAAAACCACCCATTCATTCATCTTTGACAAGCAATTTCAGTGAGTCTAGATCACAGCCCAGAGTGAGGCCACTGTGCCAGCCTTGTCAGAATACCCCGTTTTTGATGTTACACATTTTATGTTATGTTACGTAGCATCGAATCGTGACGTGCAGATGCAATTAAAAAGAAACAATAATACTGTAAATGTAGCTTATTTCGAACAAGAGATACGCTAAGTTAACACTTGCTGTGATGGCTGAAATGCACTTTAAGCCCGCTTTAAGGTAATTGTACAAAAGAGAGCAGGTAAACTCCACACTCAGAGCAGAGGTGGGATTTAAACGCAGAATGCTGACGCTCTGAGCCACCATGCCTCTCTATACAACCCGCCTTCAGCTTTTTCCTTTTGTAGGTGCGCACACCTATATGGCAAAGTATTACACGCTTAAAGCAAATGGAATACTTTTTCCCCATTAATTAATTATCCCAAACACTGTACGGAAAACTGAGAAGCGCCCCGTGTTTGGTGCGGACTAATCGCCAGAAGGCTGTTTTAAGACAGTAGAGGTTATAAATATTTAATCCCTTCGGTGCTGCCACGAACCAACAGGATGGACGCGATGACACCACGATGTATGTAATTTGGTTAACCTGAACCACGAAAGTTTCATACGACCTTTCGACAATACAGCGTAGATTATATATATATATATATATATATATATATATATTAACGTGTCAGACATTCAACATAATAAAAGAGGCAACACCACCGCCCTTCGGCCGGAACCCGAGCCGGTCCGTCCATTATTACAAGCCGGGTTGGCAAGTGCTCGTTTAAAGACTCGCTTTAAAAACGCATCTTAAGCAGGATGCATTTAAATAAACCATATAATGTGTGCCCGTCTCTTCCAGGTGTGTGACGCAGACACACTGCTGTTGCTGCTTTATTTAATTTTTTTTTCATATTTATTTTCCTACTGTAGTCGTTTGTTGCAGGCCGGATGTTTTAGGGAGGCGGAACACGAACAGCCACGTAGAGGGAAGAGCGAGAGACACACAGCTAGGAGAAGGAGGTCTGTACATTATTACACACGTCTTTATTTATCTTTTCGGCGTGTGTGTGTGTGTGTGTTTGTTTATGACTGCGTCTCTCTGGCTGTCAAATGCCGAGATAAAAACGCGCCTATCGCGGCTCTCCTCATCAGCGTCGGCGGTTTAAAGTGCCGCAGCGGAGCTAAGTGATTAGCCGGCTAGTTTCGGTTAGTTACGTGGTTTACGCCGAACTGGAGGGTGTCCCTGTGGTCACCGTCAGCCGGGCCGGATCAGGCTGTGGAGCGACGACCTAGCTGTTGTACTCAGGGCCAACCTGATAGGTAAAGGTCCGGCTGGCTAGCGATGCTGGGTTAGTTTCCTCATGATACGTGTCAGCTTGCTGGCCAGGTTAGTTCGACCTGGTTCGCATTCTCGACCTGGCTCCACCAGTTAGTGTGTCGGTGTCAGTCCGGGGGTGGTGTGCACTAGGTCGACAGCTCCGTCTAGGTCGTTTATTTACCTTAATTCGGAGCAGATCACATTTCAGACAGATGTCTGCTTTACTGGCACCATTCGGAATAAGCATCTTTTTCAGTGGTACAGCAGTGGGGCTTCCCCTGGCGCCTGAGCGGACAGTCTGATGGTTTCATGGACAGAGTTTTACCTATTTTTCAGTTTTTGTGCCAGTCGTTCCTCGATGTAAATATGTAGGTACTAGCAAATGATCTAAACTTGCGTCCAGAACTGGGGTTAGCCCGTGCATGTGAAAGACCGTCCAGTTATGTGCCAGGACCGCCTGTCTAAATATAAACACCTCAGTCCTGGTTGGTGAAGCTGAACAGAATCTGCCTCCCTGATTCATTACTGTTTTGATTGTTCTGATTGTTAAAGATGTGGTTCTGTTTTAATTTCTGCTTTGTTTTGAGAAGACTGTCCAAGTCTTTGTACAGTAAGCCGGTGTCAATAATATTAATCAAGATCAGATGCAAGATTTTCTTTAATTACTTTTAGATGGATACTTTATTAATCCAGATGGAAGTTGCAAATGTACAGTAGCACAATGGTGTCAGGTAGGCAATGAAGACATTTGGACAGTAATAAATAGCAACAAATGGTTATGCATTTCTCTTGACTGATACTGTTTGTGCATATTGCTTTTTTTTGTCTGATCCCACTACATCTTCCTCACGATGCAGTGTTGTTGTGACTGTTTGACAACTCTTGCTAGATTGGTCACCTAAAGGTGCTTCATCCTCTGACCCAAAGGATAGGACTCATCCCTGGAGATTGGCGTGGCCTGACACTTCCTGTTTAGTCACTGCAGCGCGAGAATGGTCTGAGGACATCCAGTGACATCCCTTCTGTGGACAGCGTGCCAGTGTGCACAGCGCAAGTCTGGACTTTGTCACCGAGCAGAGAAACAGCGACGCGGTGGCCATGATGGAAGTTGAATCGCCAGCAAGGGACCCAGTGCCACAAACCAAAGAGGGCAGTGAGGATCCCACTACCAGTACAGCAGACCTAATGCAACTGGGAATGATGGGGAAGCTGGATACTGCAGAGGAGGTGGTTAACGGTGAGCGCCACTGTAAACCTCTGGCATATAAATCTTATTTAATGGCACGAGTAGGCTGAGATGTCTCTTCACACGGTTACGTCTTAATCGTTTTTGACGTGTGGCTCTCCACGTGGATCCTTTATCTGCGGGAGCGCGGCATCCGTCAGGCGGTAATGACTGACGGCGAATTGTCTTTGCACAATGGGGGCGTCATGCACGAGGTTTGATGAATAAAGGCCGGAGGCGGAGGGAGGCTGCTCGGATTTTTAGTCGCGTTGGTGTGGTTTGGTCTTGCACAGTAACTGGATAACCAAAGGAGATTAAAATGACGACTTTCACTTTTATTGTCTGCTTATTTAGAGAGTCAGAGGCAGCATTAATAATGTTCATAATCGACCCCCACCTTGTGTTCACACGATTTCCTCACCCAAAGAGGTGGAGTCTACCTCGGTCCTGGGCTTCGGGGTTAAAAGCCTGCTCTCTGCAGCTGGGTGAAGACTCAAGGAAACTCTGAGCTGACATCTCAATAGGGTGTAACTCTGTCCGGCAGTAGCGGTTACCTCAGCCATGGACGTCACGCTCTGGGGCTGGCCTGGCCTCCGTTACCTCAGGCATGAACGTCATGCCCTGACTGCAGGCTTGGGGGGCCGACCTGGCCTCTGTTACCTCAGCCATGGGCATCATGCCCTGACTGCAGGCTTGGGGGGCCGGCCTGGCCTCACTTACCTCAGCCATGGGCGGCATGCCCTGACTGCAGGCTTGGAGGGCCGGCCTGGCCTCACTTACCTCAGCCATGGGCGGCATGCCCTGACTGCAGGCTTGGGGGGGGGCCTGGCTGGCTTCACTTACCTCAGCCGTATGTATGCATCGGTCCTGCCAGCCATCTCCTCCCATCTTCATTTATGTGCCATTGAAGTTTCTCAACCACGACCCTCACCAGGAAAAGCGACTGGAAGGCAAGGTGACATGAGCGGGCTCTGTTTGATGGCTGCCCGCCCCACAGACTATTTTGGGGTAGGGTCAACAGGTTGTTTTCTCCTCCCTAAAAAACAGTATCTCGTGTGAGAAAGGCTAACGATGTCTCGTCTCCAGTTTTGAGGAGCAGTACAGACTGGGGGCAGGTTGCTGAATGTGTTTCTCAGGAATGTCAGAGTGGTCGAGTAGAGTGTGAAACGGATCCTTAGAGTTCATTCTCATTCATTGCCTGTGTACCGCAGCATCACAAAGCTTTACTCTCGTGGCTGTGAGCTCGGCTTATCCACAGGTTGTTAACTAGGAAGATGTACTATATTACACTGTAACCTTCTCCATAATTATTTCCTGCACGAGAAGGTTTTGCAGCCAGATTGCGAAGCTCTGCGTCGCCTGTTGGGGGGCTGCAGCTCGACCCGTGCGGTGTTCCCTGTGTCGCTGACCCCCGCATCTGTCCCTCCCCAGGTCCTGTTCGTGCAGAGGAGGCGCCGAACGGGGACGGAGCGTCCAGAAGGGACAGCCACACGGACGGGCCCCTGCCACCCCCAGGTGTGGCTGCTTTCTGTCACAGCCTTGCGAGGCAGCCTCAGGGCACTATTGGCGAGGGCACAGTTCCCAAGGGCGACTCACTGCAGTCGCTCAGAATAAGCATACCTATGCAGGAGACTGAATTGTGTAAGCATACGTGGCCCGAGTGCCCCCCTCCCCCGCCTTGCTATTTTGGTATGTCCCATGGCTGACCAAATCCTCCCTCTTAATTCCCTTTGCTTGTGCTCACACTGTACTAAAAGCATTTCAGAGCTGAAGTGGTGCTGCTCTGCCTCCATTCTGCCCTCCCCTCTTTTCGTGTCGGTGGTCATGCTCAGTGGGCTTGTTTTAAATGGCTATGGTCACACCCCCCCCCCCCGTAACAGTGTGCTGGATACTCTCGTGTAATAACATGTTTGTTGACCTTCGTTAAGGCTTTCTCAGCCCATTCTCTGGAACGCAGCTGAGATGAGCTCTAAACATCAGTCATATCAGGCTAAACCCCACACTCTGATCTAGTAAATCCAACTCATGTTTAATACATTTCCTCTGTGGCATTTATGTGTGGTTTGTGGGTTCTGACGCTACAATGAGCAGTAGGTGTATGACTGTGATATACTGTAAACCTGTGATGAACCTACCTACAATTCGGACATGGCCTTCAAGAACGGAGAATCACCAACCCATGAGGATGGCGATCAGGCTGGTGCTTCTAGTCAGGTCTCTCCTCACAATCCTCCAGGTCACATTTGAGGTGTGCGATCAGGTTACTGAGAGGCAGTGCTGGGTTCTTTCCTGTGACTCAGGAAGTGACCGCCACACAGGAAATGTGCATCACGACACATTCACGGTTGTGGTTGTCTTTGGTAGCCTGTCGGTGTCCTCTCTCTCAGGTTACTATAGTGACAGTGTTTGTCCCCATAATACTTCATGTCTAGTTTTTTGGAGGTTCGCTTAAGAACCTCGCTGGCCGGGACACTGTCAGCTCACTGTCTCTTGGCACACGGCTTCTGCCGTTTGTCGTCTTGCTGAGAAAGAGGGCATTCTTTTTGAACTGCTGGCAAATTCTGACATTATCATGATGTTCAAAGGCTTAATTCCAGACTTGCCTGTGCTGGAAGGAAGCAGATCCCCCATGTCTGTGTCCCTCATACTGATGGTATGATCTGCAGCTGGTTTCCATGTCAGCTCGTTTGTATGTCTGAAAATGTGCCGTTTCCCAGTTCTGCGGTTTGTAATTGGACACATTGCAGTAACATTCCAGTTTCACGCCTAACATTTAGCTGAATTCCGCTCGTAATCTCTGGGCCCCTCTGAGTCATAGAGGCTTGTATCTGATATTTGAGATCCCCTGTTTGAAGTCTCAGTGTTCTGTGGTTTTCGGACAGTTTAGGGTTAGTCTTCAAGTAGTGTTTGGTTGTGATGTGTCCGTTTGTAAGAGGGCGGGTCCTGTGGGTACGTTTTCACCTGGGGAAACTTTGTCCCGTTACACGAGTTTGCGTTTCCTGTTATCCTTCGTCGTCATGCTACCAATCATGTCATCTTACGAATGCGTTTGGCTCGTAGGCGCTCATGAATGTAGTTACAGGGACTATGTCTAGTTTATAGGTGTGGTTTAATCATTGTTTTCCAGCCGTTGTAGTGACGGTAGGGTACTAACAGCAGCATGCTTACGACCGAGATGCACGTTTGGCTGTGGGTGACTTGGCTCTGGTTGTGTTTGTCTCTGTGCTGTGCCGCGTGCATGCATCCAAACCGGTCTGGTTAGGAGTGCGTCCAAGCTGCCCTACGCCCTGATGAAATGGTAAAAAACATCGGTAGTCACACCAGGTGGTGGTCTGTAATGAGTCACTTTTCGCGGTAGTGACTGGGCGGCAGCCTGGACGGGCCTGGACCGCGGCCGTGACATGCGTTTATTGTGGCTCTTCCCGTAGCTGTGGTGGAGCCCTCCTTAGAACTGGAGAACGAGGAGCAGATCCGCATGGCAGCTCGCCGCCGGCTAGAGGAGCAACTGAAGCAGTACCGGGTGAGGAGACACCAGGAGAGGGTGAGTGTGCCGAGCTGGGGGCCGGTGGGACCGGCGGAGTAGGAGAGCTGTACTCAGTCCCCACTGCGTCTCCCCTCCAGTCGAACCACTCCACGTACAAAAGTCGCACCTCCAGCACTCTGGACCCAGAGCTCATGCTGCACCCCGAGAGCCTCCCCCGGGCCAGTGCTGTCTCCATGACCAAGGAGTACTCCTTCCTGAGGACGAGCGTGCCACGGGGCCCCAAGCTGGGCAGCCTGGGCATCCCGGCCCAGCGTGAGAGGAAGACTGCCCCGAGGAAGGCGTCCCACGGCGGCAGGATCCATTCCCTGGCAGACTACAGAACCCCCGAGGCGGCGGGGCCAGGAGCTGGGGCGTCGGGTGCTGACACCTCCGCCGGCTCATTGCAGTCCAACAGGAGCGGGTCGTCCACGGTGTCAGAAGTCAGTGTGCCGTCAGAGATGGACGAGGCGGACGGTGCTGAGCCAGGTTCAAGGCTAGACGGGAATGATAGCGACAGCTCGTCGTATAGCAGCACGTCAGCAGCAGCGACAGCCTACGGCAGCCTAAGAGGGACGCCGTATGCCATAAATGGCCAGGAGGTCGCTCCTGAGGAGGTGGGCCGCTTCCCGTCCCTGAGGGAGGTGCTGAATGCCGCGGCAGAGGAGCAGCACCAGCTAGAGCAGGAGGCTAACGGGGAGCCACGGAGCCGCAGGGACAGCTTCTCCAGCAGGTGCGTGACGGGGGGCCCCCTGCAGGTGGGAGTGGTGCATGTGCAGTCTGTTTGAGCATCTGTCTGGTCTTTGCAGCGTGTCCATGGGGAGTTCTGTGATGGGTGGCCATGACGACATGCTGCAGGTGCTAAAGGAGAAGATGCGGCTGGAAGGTCAGCTGGAGACGCTTACTTCGGAAGCCAGCCAGGTCAGTTAAGTCCCAGTTGTCTGGGTCTCACATCCTGGTCCAGTCCACATACTCCTTCTCCTCAAACCCCTAACCCTCCACTGCTGCAGGCCCTCAAGGAGAAGACGGAGCTCCAGGCGCAGCTGGCTGCTGTTAACGCCCAGCTTCAGGCTCAGGTAGAATTGGCCCAGGCCAGCCAGGAAAAGCAGAGCTCCCTCACCGTGGAGGTGGGCACACTGCGCCAGAGTTGTTCCCAGCTGGAGCGGGCGATGGTGGAGCTCCAGGGTAACCTGGAAAGCAAGAACGCCAGCCTGGCATCGCTGGGCAATGACCTGCAGGTTGCAGAGGAGCAGTACCAGAGGCTTATGGGAAAAGTCGAAGAGATGCAGCAGATGGTGGCCTCTAAGGACAAGTCGGGTGAGTAATCCTAACCCCCAAAGCATTTTCTTAGATGGTTTACTGGCGGTTGGGGAAGTTTAACCAGTATGTCTGGTGTAGTCCAGGAGCTGCGACAGCAAACGGGTAGCCTGCAGATTCAGCTCCAGCAGGTCCATCTGGAGAGGAGCAGCCTGCAGACCAAGTTGAAGGCCTCGCAGGCCGAGATCGCCTCCCTGCAGCAGGTCAGGCAGTGGTACCAGCAGCAGCTGGCTCTGGCACAGGAGGCCCGGGTGCGACTGCAGAGCGAAATGGCCAGCATGCAGGTGAGGGCAAGGCCTTTCTCCAGCTCATCAATGCTCAGATCTTTAAGGTTCAAGCTGCCCTGCACGTTGAACGGGGAACCTTTCTGGTCACCTGCAGGCTGGGCAGATGACACAGGCCGGTGAGCTGGAGCACCTAAAGCTGGAGAAGCTGAACCTGTCCCACCAGCTGACGGAGACACAGCATCGGTCCATCAAGGAGAAGGAGCGCATCGCTGCCCAGCTCCAGAGCATCGAGGTCCGGGCCTCTCCCCCTCCCGAGGGGGTGCTCACCGGTGCTTCCTGTCCGGCTTTCTCCGCATTGACCCCAGGTACCCGTCTTTTCTTGGCCTCAGGCCGACATGCTGGACCAGGAGGCCGCCTTCCAACAGATCCAAGACGCCAAGTCCATGGTAGAAGATGACCTCCAGCACAAGCTGGAGGAGTTTGAGGAAGAGCGGGAACGTCTGCAGAAGCTGGCCAACTCGGCCTCCCTTCTGGAGCGTGAGCTGGAACAGGTGGGCGGTGCTGCCGACAGGGGGGCCAGGCTGAGATCTGTAAGCTCGCGAGAGACTGCAGAGTCACTCATACCCTCTGACGTATGAGGAAAACACTAGTGGGGGGCAGAGTCTGATGGGGTGTGGAGAGAAACTTGAGCCCAAAGTGGCAGGTGGTCTTTTCCCACATCCGGGTTCTGAGACTCTGCCCTGCTGCAGGCCAGGCTGGCGCTGTCCCAGAAGGACGTGCAGCTGGAGACCCTGCAGAAGGAGCACCTGGACCTGATGAGGCAGCTGACCGACGCCCAGGAGAGCCTGAACACCAAAGAGCGCTCCCTGGACCAGCTGGAGGCACGTTACCTCGAGCTGGAAGCCCAGCTTGGAGAACTGCAAGCAGATGCGGCTACCAAGGAGGACGCCGTCCAGTTCCTGCAGAACGAGAAGATCGTCCTGGAGGTGGCTCTACAGGCGGCGCGGGCTGAAAAGGACCAACTGGGTGAGGGGGCGCAGCAGTTGGGCGAGGGCGTGCTGGTGGCTGCCGACGTGCTGGACCAGCTGCGGCAGGATGTGCAGGTCAAGGCCTCTCAGGTGAGATACGCAGCATCCCCGCTCCGGTGGCTGCAGAGTGCAGGAGGTGAACTCAAAGTCACCATCTGCCGGCTTTCCTTCAAGGTGGAGAGCATGCAGAAGGAAAACGGCCTGCTGAAGAAGCAGGCCCAGAAGCTGAAGGAGCAGTACACGCAGCAAAAGGTACACGGCGTGTGCCACACCCTTGCTATAATCCTCTGTGGGCACAGGGCTGAGACCGTGACCCTCGTGTGCCCCCCAGGTGATGGTGGAGGCCTACCGGCGGGATGCTACCTCCAAGGACCAGCTGATCTGTGAGCTGAAGGCCTCTAAAAAGCGACTGCTGGCCGAGGTGAAGGAGCTGAGACAGGAGGTGCTGAGCATCCAGGGGGAGAAAAAGGCAGCTGAACTGGAGCAGGAGAGGCTGAAGGCCGAGGCGTCCCGGGTTAGGCAGCAGATGAGCAGCCTGGAGGAACATCTGCAGGCCATCCAGGAGGAGCGAAACCAGCTGGAGGCCCAGATTCAGGTGCGGAACCTGGGAATCTGCCCTGCAGGATGACCGCATGTATATGCATATTGATGTAAACTTCCTACTGGCTAATGCCAACCTCCATTTCTTAAGTTCTCGGCGATTTTGTAGTTAATTGTCGATGTAACCAAGTTGACTGAAGAGCTGGTTTTCTCCTGTCCTCATGTTGAACCTGTGCAGACATTATAATCACATTATAACTTGCCAAATAGCTGTGCAGAGACACTTTGGGACACCGGTAGGCCAGGTTCACACACGTCCACAGGGCCAATTAGCTTTCTGTCTTGAGCAAAGACGCTGAAGAATTCGGGTTCGGCGTTCACAGTCGCTGCAGCTGGACCGGGACCAGCTATCGGCCGTGACCGAGGAGAACCGGGAGCTGAAGAACCAAGTGGAGCAGATGCAGCAAGAAGCCAAAAAGTGAGAACACTATAGGATGGGGGTGTCCATGGTTACCTTTTGCCAGTATGAGTGGGATCATCTGTCCCTGTACAGGTGGTGTTCCTGTTTATATTCAAGCTTCACCGCTGGCCTCTGGCCTCTTCTGTCTTCAGGGCCATCTCAGAGCAGAAGGTACGGATGAAGAAGCTGGGGACGGATTTGACCAGCGCTCAGAAGGAGATGAAGGCCAAGCACAAAGCCTACGAGACGGCAGTCGGCATCCTGAGCCGCAGATTACAGGAGGCCCTCACTGACAAAGAGGCAGCGGAGGCGGAGCTGACCAAACTCAAGGCCCAGGTCTCGGATGGGGGGAACAACCAGGCCTTACAGGTAGGCCTTTGGCAGGCGCAAACGACGTGTGGTTTGATGCCGAAGATCAGACAGTAATCCCTCCCACGTCCTCCAGGAGAAAATTGATTCTCTTCAGGCTGAGCTTCAGGCGGTCAACCGCAGCAAGGCAGCTTTGGAGAAGGAGCTTCAGGAGGTCATTTCCCTTACCAGCACAGAGCTGGAGGAGTACCAGGAGAAGGTTCTGGAGCTCGAGGATGAGGTAAGACCCTCGAGTTTGTCCCGGTGAACCTGTGGTGAGTATATGTGCCTTAACATGGGTCTCTGGTCAAATTCTCTCTGTGCTCACAGCTGCAGGAATCCAGGTGCTTCAAGAAAAGGATCCGGCGTCTGGAAGAAGCTAACAAGAAGCTTTCGCTCGAGTTGGAACACGAGAAGGGGAAATTGGTGGGCCTGGGGCAGTCTCACAGTGCGCTACGAGAGCATGCCAACATCCTAGAGACAGCTCTGGCCAAGAGGGAAGCAGACCTGGTGCAGCTCAACCTTCAGGTGGTTCCTCTGACCTGTGACCTCATGGCACACTTTTGCTCATCTCGTTAAAATGACCATTACAGAAGAGTGTTTCTCGCAAGCTGTGTTTGGAAAACGCTTTAAGCTCAGTGGTTCATTCTGTGGCTCTCCCTCCCCCCATCTTGAAGGTTCAAGCCGTTTTGAAACGCAAAGAAGAGGAAGACGAGCAAATGAAGCAGCTGGTCCAGATGCTGCAGACCGCTTTGGAGAAGGAGAAGATCAAAGTTAACGATCTCAAAGAGCAGGTGAGGACAGACATGGAGCTTGAACTGGGTTCTCACTCGTGAGATCGATCTCATACCACAAATTAGTATCAAATTTTAAGGGATTAAAAATCTGTAATGTATGATTGCCATGTAGCGTAAGAGTATCCCGCAGGCTGGAAACTCTAGCGCTTTGGGTCACAGTGTGATCTGGCCGTTTGGTTGGGGCACGAGGAGGTATGCCTGAGCACAGGATGTCATGTGTTTCCCCACAGCTGACTGCAGCCAAAGTGGATGCAGCCCACAACCGGAGACACTACAGGGCAGCCATGCTGGAGCTGGCCGAGATCAAGAAGGACCTGCAGTCCAAAGAGGAGCTGATCAAAGTCCTGCAGCTCGAGGCGGAAAAGCTCCAGTGAGTGTCTGGTGCCAACACCGCCAGCCCCCGCCTGCCTTACGTGTGGTCTGTGCCACATCTGTGAGTTTTGACCCTCTTCAGGAGCCGGGATGAGATGCACTCTCAGGAAGCCTCCCGCTTCCAGGAGGAGCTGACTGAGGCTCACATCCAGCTGCAGGTCCTCCAGAAGCAGCTGGAGGAACAGCTTAGCAAGCAGCCACATGCCAACCAGGAGGTACGGAGGCTCGACCAGGATACGGGGTGGGGTGAGCCGGAGGCGGGGGTCTGAGGGGCTTTACCAGTGGTGTTTCTGCTGCAAGGTGGAGGACCTGAAGTGGGAGGTGGAGCAGAAGCAGAGGGAGATTGAGGCCCAGAGGCAGCAACTGGAGCTAGCGGAGCAGTGCAGCCGGAGGGAGCTGGAGAACCTGCAGACCTCTCTGCAGGTGAGCGGAGCCCAGACCGGGTAGTGGAATGACAGATCAGTGTTCCCAACTTCCTGTGTCTTTGAAATGCCACAACGCTTACATCTGACTTCAAAGTTGTGCAACGTGAATTTCACTTTGTGCCTCTGTTTTAAGCTAGTTAATAACACAGCTTCAGGTCTTTGAACACACATTGACGTTTCCTAAGACACATCTGGAACCAGAGTTACGAAAGAGGGGAGTTTGGAATAAGCAGAATTCCACACCAGTTGTTCTGACAAGCACTTAAATATTTTTCTGTTCCTGTTTGAGTAAGGCTGACACTTTGCAAATCTGCGGTATTTCTCGGGCTTTGCCGTCAGCCTCGGCATGCTGAATAGTATCAGTGTTGGCGTGACGCGCTGGGAGATGAGCAGATGATGCCGCCTGTGATGCACTGTGGCAGACGCGCCAAACTGTGTGCGGTAACGGCTGTGGTCTACAGATAGACACTGGACGCAGAGTCACTGGAAATCCAGGCTAACGTGATCAGCTCGGGTGATGTTCTTAACGTTACTACTTTCTCTGGGCTCAGAATACTAATATTTAATTAAACTTCACACTTATTTAGCAGATACTCTGTCCAAAAATGAGGTAAAGCCAGGCCACTCCCAAACATGCAGCATTTAAGAAGCCAGCTCAGGTTTTAGTGCCGCTAAGTTAAACTTCTAATGCAGGATTAGTAGGAAACGCCAGTTATCATTGGAGCTATAAGAGGGTTTCCAAGTACTGTGAGAATCTAACAGGGAGTTTTAGGATTCTACTACACTAGTGTCCAGTGTTTCAAGAGGCCGCAGCCAAAGGATAGCCGGTGATGATAGGGCAGCTCAATGGTCAGGTAAACTAATCTGGTCACTCTTGTGGTCAGTAAAAGATGTGCACATTTAATTAAAGGCCTGAAGACCAGCATTGCGGGGTCACTTCTTAATTAACACTGACATGTCTTACTGAAAGCAAGGGAGGGGCACTGCCCCCTAAATGAGTTTATATTTGCTTGTAATTTGAGTGGCAGAGGAAGTTTATCTTCTCTCATATATGCATAATCCAACACAACTTGCCCCCTATTTGAAATGGCGTAGGTCTGCCACTGTCTGACAGTATATTAGGGTGTGGAACCATATCTAGCATCACATGCCTCATACCTTTTCCGCTATTGTTACTGATCTGCGGTTATGGCATACCGCCTGGAGGCCTCTGAGTGACGTTCCTGTGGACAATGGTGGTGTCTAGGGTATCAGGGCGGAGCTGGAAGTGGCGCAGGAGGAACTGGGCACCACCAGGAAGGACAAGTTCATGCTGCAAGCCAAGGTGGCCGAGTTGAGGAACAGCATGAGGACACTGCTCCAGCAGAATCAGCAACTGAAGCAGGACCTGAAGCAGAGCCGCCTGAGGAAGGTTAGCCTGGGGGTGGGGCCTGAGTGGGTGGGGTTTAGGAGCAGCTTGGGCTAAGGCAACTCCATTGGAATGAATGGCCTTGTGCGTCTTCATAACTGCCAGAAATTCTCTGCTCAGTAGTATAGACTGAAATGAGGCTTCCACTGCTGCTGGTAGCTGACAGGTTTAATCATTTTCACGGCTGGCAGCTCAGTAAGTAGAAGTGTGAATGTTCATCTCCAGGGCTGTGGCTTTGAATCTGGGCTCCGTGTGTGACACTGGCGGCTAGAGGCCCACAGTGTGTGGCTGTGTACCTGCTAAAAGACCAGATGTGTCTGATGTTGTCTATGGCGGCACCCCCCAGCAACGGATGGAGCTGAAGGGTGACACTTCAGGCCCGGTGACTCCAGTGAAGATCCCAGACTGCCCGGTGCCTGCCGCCCTGCTGGACGAGCTGCTCAAGCCCTCAGCTTCCATCAGCAAGGAGCCGCTGAACAATCTGCACAGCTGTCTGCGGCAGCTGAAGTAAGTGGGCCTGGGCGGGCAGGTGGGTGGGCATTGTGAGCTGTCAATCGCCAGCTTCAATCTGGGGTAAGGCAGGCAGTGTTTGGATGGGCACACGTGGCAAGCCCCCCCCTTCACTTTTTGTCTCACTAAAAATATCACTTCAGTGTTCACAATTATGATGAGTGATTAAAAATCATATGCTTTCTCTTCTTGCCCTATGATAGGTATATGAAATCTTATATCAATATTTTTATTACCTTTAAACCCCAGTTGTGAAATTATTTCACGATTTTATAGGTACGCGAGCCATGGTACAGACTGCCAAAGTGTATCCTAATATTATTAATCACTTTATCTCAATGACTGAAATTAGATTAAGAGGGGACACAATCTATTTCTGAACCGGTGTTTCATTTTAGACGTGAGGAAGTGAATAAGTGAGCTGAAAGAAGCTGATCGGTGTTTAAATTCCTTCAGGCAGGAGATGGACAGCCTTCAGAAGCAGATGGAGGAACACACTGTTACGGTACACGAGTCCATGACATCATGGGCCAACACAGAGGAAGGGCTGATTAGGCTCACTTCAGCCCCGCCCATCGGCACAGACAAGACCGCAGGAACTGACATGGAGGGGGCACCATCGTAACTCGAAGGACCGATTTCCATAATTAAGAAACTGGGTGGAGTTTTATCCACTGTGGCACCTTCTGTATTTTTATTTTAATTTAATAATTTTCTTTGCCCAATTACTTACTGCTGCAGCCAACATTTGGCATATCTAATCAATGCAGAAATGCTTGGATTGAAGCAACACTTTATACCAATTTGGTTCTTTCGGTTGTGTATGCTATAGTTTTATTAATTTATGCGAGATCAACGGTAATTGACAGCTGCTTTAATGGAGGATTCCTCAGGGATTCCTTTGGCTTGTGGTGGTATACTCCACTTGGGGGGGTGGGTTTTTAAACATAAACAGTCTCCTTTTGCCCTTTCTTTGGCTTAGACCCCATTTTTGGGATTGTTTCCCGTCTGTGTTGCGTTCCTCCTCCTTACAGAGGAGCTTTTGAACGAGTTTGATACCTCCAAACAGATCTTCCAATTCCACTGTGCCTGTGAACCTCCGTTTGCCCTCTTCCTCTCCACTTTTCTCCACCTCTGTCATCCTCCCATCTCTTCTTTTCCTTCCCCACCTTACAGCATTCTCTACCCATCCTCTCGAGACATGTTCCAGAAAAAAACCGAATTATTGAAAAACCCGCTGCGTTTTTGAGTGAGCTGTGCCCACCTTCTCGAGCCCGAGACCTGCTGCAGGATGCCCTTTCCGTGTTTGTAATCAGACATCATCCTGTCCACATCAGGAGTATGGAACACTGTTGCTTTGCTGTATTAATTCTCAGCTCCCAGTCCGTTCAGGTCTGTGTCCTGTAGTAAACTACCTTTTATGTTTTGGTATCAGGGTGCTATTTTTTTTTTTTTTTTTGTGCATGTATAGACCTATATTTTGGTTTATATGAATGTTGCAAAGTTTGTGTGAGGTTTGTTTATTTTATCGCCAGGTTTGAGAGCCTACACGACATCGCCATGTGTAAAAAGAAAAAAATAAATGGGGGGGATATATAATATAATATATATATTCAAATACATTGGCGATATCAACAAATGTTGCACGTTAAATGTTGGAGTAAGACAATATCCTGAAGCTTACTGTTTTGTGACGACTTGGATCGTTATGTATAAAGTATGTTTAATATAATTCATGTATTATAACTAATCCAAAATATACAAGGGGTGTAAGAGTAAAATGATTATGGCTAAATTTTAATTTATTACTACAGTTATTACCAATGTGATTGGCTTTTTTTAATTGAGATTAAGTTTAATACAATATGGATTTCGGAAACTAATGATCCATACTGTAGGAGTTTTACACGCATCAGTTGTACAGCTTTTCCAAAGCAGCACAATTTGTGAGTAGTACGCCCTGGTGAAGGACGTGAAGTCACTCTCCTGCCTGTTACTTAAATGGTTCTTTAGACGTTATGCAAATGAGTGACCCTTCCATGAAGAACAGTCATTACTATCAAACACTGATTTGTGGCCATGTGTAAGGACTGTGTTTTCAGTAAAAATGAAGGAATGTGTGATCTTTGCCGCAAAATTATAGGTGTTTTCCCTTTTATTTCTTAATGGTTGTGTTACTCCTCTCAGGCTGGCGGGCTGTAAGTTTCTCCGGCGTATCTGATATGTTCTGCACCGTGAAATCTGGCAGGCGATTATTTTAACCGTTCACTGTAAAATTTGAATTTGTCGGGTGAGAGGTGTGCAAATCTGTATATAACTGCTTTATCTCTTAATAGTGGTTATTCTGTACATCTATCAAGTTTCGTAAACTACTGCATTTTCGGTATAACGCAAGGTGGGTTAATTTATGGTCTGTTTTTCCGTTCATGAATCTGGATGTATCATTCAGTGGGAATCGCTCACTTTTACTTGTATAGAATGGTGTGCAGCCAAGTATTTGGATGAAAGTGACAGGTCTTTTTTTTTTTTTTTTTCTTCCCTGGCGGACTTTCCTTATTTTTAAATTATATCAGTTACATAATATACGTATAACTCATGCCTTTGGAACAGAATTGTATTTTAAAGTAAGATAAATGCTCCATCGCTCAGTTTACCTGATGCCAGTAAGAGGGGTTTAAAGATCTGCTTTCATAGGCTCACATGAGATGGCAGTATAACGTAAATTTGCTGATAACCATAATCGATACATAAAATCGGAAAGGCATGCTGATTTCCTCAGTCATTATTTCGAATAACAAATGTTTTTAATTCTTTCATTTAGAGTTACATGTCCATTTACGATTCAGCCGGAAGGCGCATGGTGTAACACAGATTGTGTAATAAACTTTTCTGTAATCCACTTTTTTTCTTTCCTGAGTGAACAAATTCTCTGAATTGTGGATACTTATGGGCTTAACAGCACACCGAAGTCCTTTTCGATACTCCGAACGATCACCGGCACCGCTTACAAAACAGACATCTTCCTGACGATGACAAGGCCGGAGGCGTGACTGGGAGTTTTATTCAGGCATTTTTCAAGGCAACCGGACACTTAGGCTTCTACTGTTATGGAAGCGTCTCGGAGTTTTAAGGAAAGTCAGAAGTACTATACCGCTGTGTTTCGAAAGCGGCAGGAAGTCTCCTTAAGGAGTCTTGAAGATTATCCGGAGCCCCGTAGCTGTGTGTTTCGCGAGCGTCTCGGAGTTTTGTTCAGGCACTTTTTAAAGTAACGCCGGGGTCCTACTACAAGGCGTTTTGAAAGCGTCGCGGTTTGACTCCAGGAGAAGAAGGGGAAAGAAGGAGGTGGGCAATGAAAACTTGCCAGCTGTACACGAATAAAATGTTATTAGTTGTTTTAAACGTTAGCACTTCATATATACTGCACTGGGTAATCTCTGACGTTTGTTAAAAAAAAACAAAAAAAACACATGACTGCAGGATTAATTCAATACATGCTTGCTGTCTACCTGGTTAAGGTGTTGACTCATCGTGCGATTTAGTAGCTGGAGAACTAACCTCGTCTAGCTTTGATCTGGGGTGTTTCGGATTATTGTTAGTTGCTGATTGCACCACACATGGGCCATGCCACATATTAAATCAATATTCGTTACTTTAAGAACGCCGGGGGCTTAATAGCATTATCTGATACACGAAACGATACTGGAGTGAACGACATGGGCTGGAACATCTGTTTGTTTACTGGAGTTAAACCTCCTTTATCAGATTTGTAACGCTGCAGATGAAGAGCCGGCTGTTTTCGCAAACTTTGTTTGAGTGGAAGTGTGCTATCGCTTTTTAATTTGGGAGTTTCATGAGCTGGCAGTACTTGTGTTTTGCGAATAACCGTGGTCGTCCATATGCTCGTATTAGGTATTTAAAAAAAAGAAAAACAGGGCGGCCGCTGCGCGCACCCTCCCCTTCTGCGGCGCGCCCCCGTGCTGCCGGACCCAGAGTGCGCATGCGCACAGTGTCATGTAAACAATGAGACGCTTCCAGACTGTGCCCAGCTTTGTGTCTGTCTCTGCAGCCCATCTGCAATCTGCAGTTAAACAGTTGCAATAAGAAGCCGGACTATTTTCTTTAAGATTATTTTCACTTGTTGAATAATGGATGGTAAGTGTAAACACGCGCCTGCTGTCATCCGGTGTCGCCTGCTATTCGTGGATGTTATTTATATCAATACCATCAGTACTGTGATGTGATGGAGACACCATGTCATTTAGCAATACAGAATATGCCTGCCTTGCCACTTAAAAGCAGAACACACACAGATTGTACTTGACCTTTTTCATACAAGTGGAGGTGAAAAATCGACACCAAAGGTGCCTGCTTGCTGGCTGTGTAAGGAAACGTTTAGAATAGTTTATCTTGTGGGTTGGAGATCGGCCCTCACTTTATGGTCGTTTTTTATTGAACTCTGTTGCAGAGGCATCGATACACGGGGTTTCTTGCAGATCTCTGTAGTGCGATTGTTTTTATTAGGTTTTTTGTCCGCGCATAAATAAACAGTTAATTGTGATTTGATTTTACATTTTGAAGTATGCGGCTGTATGCATGTGTTTTATATAGCGAGACTGAGAATTACTCATAGGCTACCATGAAGAAAAATCATGTAAAGGAGAGTTTGATGTAAATACCAGTGTTGTTTTTTTATGTATTAATTTATGTAGAATTTAATTTTCTGGAGTTGAGGTTTGAAAGGTTAACCTTTAATGGGGTTGGATTCTCAGGTCGTCTGAAATTGCTGACAGTCGTGATGAATTAAGAGTGGTGCTCAGCTAAGGTATATTTTTAATACCGTTTGCTTTTACTTGAACTGCTAGCTTAGGGTAAATGAGTTTTAATTTAATAGAAGTTGTTAATAGTAGAGTAATATCAGCATGATATAAGCCTGTGGTTCAAAAACTCGGTGTGCTTGGAGGGGATGGACGGTGTGCAGTATCATTGTGGGGGGCTTGAAAATATTTTTATCTTCAAAAGGTGGGCCTGATAAAGAAAATCTAGGAATCACTGATTGACATCAATTTTAATATGAACGGCGTTCTTCCCACTCATGGGGATATAGCGGGTCGATCATTCTGATACAATTCGCCCAGGTGATGTAAAAGCAGGCGACTCTCTGATGCAGCTGTCCTCTATCCCCAGGTAGCTGAAGGATGGAGGCCATCCTGAGCAGGCTTAGAGAGCTGAGCGCAGAGCAGCTGCGTGAAGAGATCATCGGGGCCCATCTCACATGTGGCCCCATCACAGCCACCACCAGGGCTACCTTTGAGCGGCAGCTGGCCAGGGCCATCCTGGGAAACGTCAGTGGCAATTCAGAGGGCGATGGAGGGGGCAAGCCAACTTGTGCGGATGCCTCAGCCTCCAAGGACGCCAGCCGGGGAGGCGACTTTGGCTATGACCTGGGCCTCAACCCACCTGAAGAGGAGGCCTTGTCGGAGAAGTCTGAGATTTCGGGTGGCGTCCAGTTGGAGGACATGAACTCCCAGGCTGATGGACAGGACCCTTCCAAAAACCCTCAGATGTCCCCGCCGCTTTATTACGGCGTGTGCCCGTTAACAGAGGATGTGCTGGCCAGAAGTGGTGAGCAGGGCATTGAGCTCAGATTCGAGATGTAGAGAAGCAGTAATAATCTCACTGACGGTAGGCAGTTTGGGTGTGCCATCTGGCAGCAAAGGGCAGGAAACAAATATCCCCAGCGATTTGTGCCCCCCCTCCTAGTGGTATAGTCTGACTGATGGTAGTTACCATACCTGAAGAGCTTCCTGCTATCGAGGGTTACAGACTTGGATTTACAACATGATGTCTCCTGCCTCATTCACAGTTCTTGTTCTCCACCTCACAGACAGGGTCCACGTGTACCTGGACAAGAAGGAGGCTCTGCAGGCTGTGAAGGTGATGAAGGGAGCCCGATTCAAGGCATTCCCCAACCGCGAGGATGCAGAGAAGTTTGCCAAGGGCATTTGTGATTACTGTCCGTCTCCCAGCAAGTTTACCCCCTGCATTTCCCCAGGGAAGCCAGGCCTCCTGTTCTACAGGGGTAGGTCTGCCAATTAAAGAGCTCTGCCCACTGCACTCTTGCGTCCATCTGATTTCATTTCTCAAGGCAGGGAGCTGGAAATGTTGCTACTTATTTTTGAGGGTATAGGAATAGAAGAGTTCCTCATTCTTCACCTTTTCCTCAAGGCTTAACCACCCTCCCTCATAACCATCACACTAGGCAGATGTTTTGTCATTTAAGGGTCAAGACATTTCTCTGTTGTAATATCATTGAATATTATGGAGGAAGTTGCGCAGGAGTGTAGTGGGAAAATGTTCTTTCCACTGATAATTAAATCAGTCCGATTGTAGATAAATGTAGCTATATTTTAGGACATCTTAAAGATGGTCATATATGTCATATGGCCCTGAAATGGCACTGTGATGGACAGGGTGTCATCTGTCTTTCTCCCCTTTGAACTCCCCCCCCCCCAACCAAGATGGCCCATCAGCCCTGGAAGCAGAGACGGTCAACAGGGAGCGAGCCAACAGCTTCAAGAGCCCGCGTACGCAGGACCTGACAGCCAAACTACGGAAGGCCGTGGAGAAGGGGGACCAGACCGCCTTCTCCGAGCTGGTGTGGAGCAACCCGCGTTATCTTATTGGCTCGGGGGACAACCCCACCGTAGTGCAGGTACGGGGGCCGCACTGCTCTGCTGCTGTGTTGTCTTGTTCTCGGTCCCTCGTTGACCCTTCACCTCCTGTTTGGCGTCTGGGGGAGGAGCTGGGGTAACATTCCACTGACTCTCCTCCATCCACTACCACGCCAGAAGGTTCACCGGTGTCGCCCCGCCTCTGCTTTGCATGCTTCTTTCAGGAGGGATGTCGATACAACGTCATGCATGTGGCAGCCAAGGAGAACCAGCCTGGCATTGCCCAGCTGCTCTTGGACACCCTGGAGAACCCGGATTTCATGCGCCTCATGTACCCCGACGACGAGGAGGCCATGCTACAGAAACGTATCCACTACATCGTGGACCTCTACCTCAACACCCCTGACAAGGCAGTGAGTACTCGCCTGTACTGTACCTCGACACCCCTGACAAGGCAGTGAGTACTCGCCTGTACTGTACCTCGACACCCCTAACAAGGTAGTGAGTACTCGCCTGTACTGTACCTCGACACGATAGTGATTACTTGTTTTATGCTAAATGTTTGGTGACTCCTGGCATCCCCCCATGCTTTTGTAGGGCTTTGAAACCCCCCTGCACTTCGCCTGTAAGTTCGGCTGCCCGGAGGTGGTGAATGTCTTGTGCTCACACCCCGACACGGACAAAAACTGCAAGAACAAGTACAATCAGAAGCCCAGCGACGTAAGTCACTCCAGCCGTGAACACGTACTGTACACAGAGGTGTTTCTACCCAAATGATCTCCCATCGTCTCTCTTTTTCATTGCCAGGTTATTTGTGAACGAAAAAATAAAACCCCGGAAATCAGACAGAAGATCAGTGACTACTTAGAAGGTAGACACCAGGCCTTAAGGTTGTGTAGGTTTTCATTTTTCTCCTCCTTTTCACCCGTGTCACCGTTTTCCCTTCTGACACAGACCGGTGTTTCATTCCACTCCTGAGGGCCATGGATAATTCATCCCAGCCTGTTATTGGTGCTCCCTGGTCACCTGAGCCATCGGAGAGTCTTCCTCATTTGCTAATCGCCAGGCCGCCAGGAAGCCCTAAGGACCCAGTAATGGCGGTGAGGGCTTTTGCGGGCCCACTTAGTCCATCTAAGGTAATTCTGATATTGTCCCTTTAAGCTCTGTTCAGTCTTCACGGCAGTGAACACTATAAGAATGATATACGGTTCACTTTGTTTGTAACTTAAATACTTCAGAAGGCTCTCTTAACTGTGTTGAGCCCCCCCCCCCCAGATTATAGTCGTGCCATCATATCTGCACATCTGGTCCATGTCCTACTTGTGGTTTATATCAGAAATCTAGCTGGCTGCTTGAGCTGTGGGTATGTGAGGTCATACCACAGAACATGGACGTATGTTTCCTGTTTTGATTTAGTTAGGCTACAATCTATGGCAACAAAAATTTGAGTTTTTTTTTTTTTAACATCACTAATGTGTTTTTCCTTGCAGGCAAATGAGTTCCGCAGGGTGTGGAAGACACCACCTAGAGACCGGGCAGAGTACTTTCACAACATCCTAAAGTCTGACCCCGACCGAGGGGCGGAGAGAGTAGGCAGGTCTGTTAAGGGTTGAGTGAATTCTGATTGGCCTCCCTGTGGGGTAAAGCTTGGTAATAACTCTCTCCCATTGGCACAGGGACCTCGCCCATGAACTGGGCCACCCCTGGGCTGAGTACTGGGAGTTCCTGGGTGGCTTTGTTGACCTGTCCACGGTGGATGGGCTCCGTAAGCTAGAGGAGCACCTGAGCCAAAAGGAGGAAACTGGAGAGAATGAAAGCAGCAACAGGTTCAAAACTCCATCTCCAGGTCAGCTCTGCAGGTTCCATTTTTCATTTGGAGTCCTTCTATTTTGAAGACACTCCCCTTGCTCCTGATTGGCTGTTTCTGATACATTATTGCCACCTACAGGCAAACCCAAGAAGTTCTGCAACTCTATCTCGGTGGGGGCATTCCTGGACGAGGGAGATGACATTAGCCTAGAGGAAATCAAGAACCGGCAGAACGCGGCACTGACCAGCATCACAGCAGTGTGTGGCAAAGATGCCCTGAAGGGGGCTTCGGGGGGCTTGGAGTTCCACATCCTTCCTGTGTCACGGAGCACTGACCTCATTGAGATGGCTGCGGAGGAGGACCGCCTGCTCTCAGAAAAGGGCCTCCCGTCTGCCGACAGGAATGGCTTGTGCTCCCCGCTGTCAGGCGAGAGGACCCAAAACGGGGAACGGGTTGGTCGCGGTGGCGCCCCTCCGGGTCTCCTGTCACCCGTCTCCAACCTGATGATGGAGTTTGAGAGGATGTCCCTTCAGGATGCGTCCGAGTGCCGATCCGGCGAGAGGTGGCGCTGCGGGCCAGGCATCCGGCACAGGGAGACCCAGGACTCGGCATCCACGGAGACGCTCCATGGCCTCGCTCACTTGGTGCTCTCGGACAAAGGGGAGTCGGCGTCCCTCGGGGTGGGATGGAGGGACGACGTGGATGGGGACGAGCAGTGTGCCGCCAGCCCAGAGGAGTATTACACAGCCAAGGAGAGCCTGGAGGCTGAGAGCCAAAGGACAGTCAGTGTGGGTTCCTGGGACCATGAGGGCCGGGACTTGAGCTCCTCAAGCTCTTCGTACAAATCCCTTGACAGCTTGCACAGGGACCACCTTAGAAGAGGGCTTTTCATAGAGGGGTGAGTCTCCGAAGAGCGGCACAATGGCATCTGGGTTTTGTTCTGGCTTCTCAGATCCTGTCTGACGTTCCTCCGCTCAGCTCTCGCTTCTTCCTTTCTCTTCCCAGGGAATCTCCGACCAAGCTGGACCGGGAGGTTCTGCTGGCCATCAGAGATGCTGACATCGACCCGCAGAAGTACCCGAGCGTGTACAAGTGGAGGAACACGGTGCAAAGCTTCTCGGCGGCCCAGATGCAGAGGTGGGTGGGACAGCTCTTCTCTCTTCCGATTAGCACTGCCTCTGGATATTCATGACGGGAGAATCAAAGCCTCCAAAACTGTGGTGGGTGGGAACCACCAGGAATCCAGACCATTTCATTGATTGGTGGGTCCTGTCAGCCCAATATAGGCCCATTTCCACAGGTACTGAGGTCTCCTTTCTCTCATTACTGCTTGGGTCACGATGAGCTAGTGGTGGTAACTAGTACGTTACCCCTCCCACAGCTGGCCAAGTCCGATGGCGAACAGAGGGCACCTCAGGGTGCAGGCCAGCACTCCCTGCTCTCCCGGCAGCAGCTTCCTGTCTACGCCCGGGAGGTTCAGCCCAGCCTGGCACGCCGCCTCTCCCGACTTCACCAGCCCAGCTAGCTACATCCAGCGTGTCCGCCACAAGTACTTTGGCGAGCCAGCATTCTGACCGCCATGGAGTGCTCCGTCCTTTCTGGAATATGCACAGCACACCTGAAACTTCCCCTTTTCGGTGACGTGTCTGCACAGCGTCCAAGGTTGTCCACGAACCCGGGTTTTATCCCGGCTGCCAAATTGCCGGGTGGGATTTCTGCACGATGGCTTCGTGGGAGAGACCAGGTTTAAACAAGAGAATCACGCATTTTAGGGAAATCCAACTTCCCAAGAGGCTTTCTGTTTTTAAGCAGTTGCGCTAATCCAAAAGACTTTTGAAGAAGGTACTTATTAATCCTCAAAAGATTCCACAATGTATAAATTAATATAACAAGAATATTTTAAGTGTTTTTTTTGCTGTTGTTTTTTCTTGCCAATTTGAGTAGCACAAAACAGTGTTAGCATCAGTGCTAACAAACTGCCAGGTTGTTCCTGTCTTTCATTTTCTTCAGTTTAGGAATTGCCTTAATTCTCTGAAATGAGGGTCCAGTCTCTGGTCCTAACTTGTTATGCCCCTGTTTGATTTCTCTGCAAGATATTAGAATGGTTCGGCCAGTTTAGACAGGTGTTTAGGCGAAAAAGAAAATATAACGGTGCATTTTGGTTCTTCCATGTTGTATTTTAAAATTCTTTAATAAATGTGCATTTTGTTTGTAGGTATTTGTTTTTGTTTGGGTTCCTGGATTTAACTGTGGCCATTTGCCAAATTGCTCTCTTCACTTTGGAAACTCGAGTGGTTTTAAGGTGTTCTGCCTGGAGGGGGGGACCCAGTAGGGATGGGACCTTCCTCTCCATTTGAGGTCATACGTGTGCCTGAATGAATGTGACAGAGTACAAAGGCACTGAACTTCCTGGAACTATCTGAAGGTTTCATCACCCAAATATAAGAACAGCCCCTAGACAGTAAATGTTAAAATAAGAATAAAGACCTGTAAGCTTAACCATTTAACAAAGAGGCCAAGCAATCTGTTCATTTGACTGTTGGCTTCTCGTCTCACGTGAGTGTTTCCACCACCCAGGTCCGGACGGGCACTGTGTGTATTCCTGTGACCTTTTCACTTCAACTTCACATCAGGCAGCTGTGGCTGCAGATTTCCCCCCCATTCATTTTCCATTTCAGTTTTTAATTAGCGATGGGACAAATGAGGCTTCAAAACCCCTGGGTGGTGGGAGTATCCTAAACTAACCAATCAATGCTGGCTATCACCCTAGACCTTCCCAACTGCATTGTTTTCTAGTCCAGCTTTATTACCCAAAGGGAACAGGCAGGGCACCTCTGAGGACAAGGATAAAAATCAGTTGTGCCTTCTCCTTCCTCCCTGCACAGCCCCACCATTGAGTGCATAGTCAGCTTTATCCTGGCTAAACAGGACCATTAGTAATGTAGGGTTGCAGTAGGTCTTTCTGAACCTGTGGTCCATTAAAGATGACCTGAGACACCGACCCCCCCAACCCACAAACAGGATGGAGCCTCGTCAAAAGGAAAAACACGGTGGGGCTGCGTTATCATCGTTTATTGTTCAATCACAAGATCTGCACACACTGCATCACGTGATATAGAAAAGCATTTAGCACAAAAAACCTGTAAAACCGGCACTCTGAGGAAACAGTTGGTTTAAAAATACTGAGTGCTAACATGTCAACTGAATTGCAGTACTATCTGACAGAAATCCTCCCTTTCTCGTGGTTAAGGACTACAATCAAATGTCACTTTTTTGGCTTCCTCTCTACTTCCTGTGTATAACCAAATGCACAGAGAAGTTGGTGTTTTCTAGAACGGCAGTTAAAAATGTACAACTATATCCCCAAAACACTTGGAGGACTGACAGAAGAGGGCACCATGCTGCCACAGTCCTACACACTTGACAGCAGACCCTCCTTAATGCCTGGATGAACAAGCTGAAATGTTAGGCAAGGTGATTTACTCTGCAGGTAACCATCTCTTCAAGTTCACCAACAAAGATCGAGAAGAGATCAAGCAGCCTTTGAGAAAAGGGTTGGCACAACCTGACCTTAGGTGCGAGTGACTTTGTCGGGCGGCATGAAGCCCGAGTCACCCAGGGATCGCAGAGCCACGCGCCCGCTGGGCCGCACCGTGAGCCAGGTGATGCTGCCATTGTTCAGACCCATCCGCAGCCAGCCCTCGGGGGGGAATTGCAGGGCCCTGGAAGAGGAGGTGGAGATAAGCACAGAAGTCAAGCACTGTGATATGCTGAGCTCATCACAGTCAGGCTGTTGTGTCCACGCCTACCTGCACACAAAATAACGGATGACATTAGCGTGGCAGACGATGACCTCATAGCTGTCCTCCTTTTGCTTGGCATCCGCTCGATGTATGTATCGCCGGAAGGCAGCCTCAATCCGTGCCCCGTCTTCGTGATACTGCTGAGAACAGTAGGCGGAGCTACTTTATTACTGGCATCAACCCACCAATCTCCACGCCTCATTCCCCCAGTTTCCCCAAGTCATTTTCAGTGGTCTACACATTGGTCCAGGTGTCCAGTGAATTGTATGATTCACACAATTAATGCCCAAACCCCTCCACATATTTTGACAGCTGTCAATGTGCAGTTGCCACCTAGCCCAATGCGTGGCAATCACACATGGTGCGTAGAGTCTGTAGACACACAACTCACTGCTGCATCAGGCTTCCAGTGGCTGACCGGAGGTACAGGTTCAATGGGGGCCCCCTCCCTCAGCAGGTCACAGCTCACCAGCTCCACCCCTTAACAACAAAACACCACACTGGTTAGCACATAGCAACCAGCAGTATAGCAGAGATTACCCACATTGATCTTTTAGTTAAGGAAAGCAAACACATGCACAGTTACTGATAAGTATGTCACAGCAGTCAATATCAATGCCCTGTTGAACCCAGAACTTAGTCAAGATCTTTGAACAGTTGTAGTTTCACAATTATCAACTTATGAGAAATTCTATGGGTTATAAACACTGATACATGTCTCTCTGAAGTCAACCAGCACTGACAGATGTCTGACTAAGGGTGACACACAGGCATTCACAGGCTCCATCTACAAATACGGCCACTGAGTGTCAGAGGGTCAGAAACCGCGCCAGTCTTCCGGGGTGGAGCTCCGTCTCAGACCTGGGAGGTACTTGCTGATGATGTTGGCGGTCTCTGTAGCACGAGTCATACTGGAGTGTATCAGGATGTTGTACTTGAGTCCCAGAGAGGCCAGCCTCTGGCCTGTCAGTGCCGCCTGCTCCCGGCCTGCACAGGGAAACAGCCGTGTCTCCTCAGGTTACCCTCTGACCGAACCGAAACCATTCTCCCGACACACTGTTTCCCGAATACACAATGGAGTGCTGCACGTTATAAAACGTGAAACACAAACGTCTGTGCTTAGTGGAATGACAGTCAAACCCCGGATTATGGCACGGTGTTCATAGAGCATAGCCCACCTAGAGGGGTGAGGACCCGGTCCTTGTCTTCGGTCCCATTCAGGTTGTACTGGGAATGCCTTATCAGGATGATGTGCCGTGTGGCTTTAGGCTTGCCACTTCCCGCCTCCGTCTTCGCGTCCTCGCTGCTGTTTTCAGTCTTCTTCGCTTTAATCTGTGATGCTGGATGGCGTCTGAATGAGGGAGAAAAGAAACAGCAGCATGTCCAATTCCGAATGAATTAATGAAGATCTGCAGAAAGAACCGCGGAGTCAAATGTCTCCTTCGCAGCTGTGCAATGAGTTCAAGAGAATCGACACATTCCCGAGCTGATCATAGTATAGCAGGTAGACATAAGGAATAAATGCACGTATTTATTATACGCAGGCTATCAGATGGACCACTACACCCCTGACAGCCGTGTCTTATCCGGAGTCCCGTTCATACGAGCCACCCCAGTCGTACTTGTCCCAGTTGTCGTCCCAGACGCTTCCCCCCGGTGTCCATAGTGGCGCCGGCTGCGCAGCTCGGAGCACCGCCATACCCCTCCATCTCCAAGCCGGTCGGCCTGGCCCGGGCTCCCATGAGCTTCCAAAGGACTCTTCGGCACTTAGAGCGGCGACCCCGGCCGCCGCCGCCGCCAGCACCGCCGCCCCGCCAGCAAAGCCACAGAAGAACCTAACCGTCCTACTGAAAGACATGACTCCCCTATGGCAGCCGCTCCGGCGACACAACGGAAGCACGCCGCGCGGAACCACGCCCCCGCGCTGCGCTCGCTACGGTGTCTCGTTTGGACAGGCGCGGCGACGCGTTGCTGTAACTGTAAACGTGCAGTTACAGGTTTATACAATCACGGTCAGTTCATTGGCCCTAAACACAAATGTGTGGTCCGCTCCATAAACGAAATAAAAATATCCCGTAACTTTAGTTGGACTTCCACCTTTTCTTCCTATTACAAGAAATAATGTTCAGAACTACAAACCCTCTACTGATGCTAAGGACAAAAATTTTAATTACTTGCAAATATAATGTCCCAACTAATTTCACAAATTCTGACAATGATAAAAACAATTATATGTACTGTAGGTTTAAATGTCCAATGGTTTACTTACTTCCATCCATCCATTTTCCACCATTGTATCCCTGTTCAAGTCACAGGGGCAGCAGTCTAAGCAGAGATGACCCGACCTCTCTCTTCCCAGCCACCTCCTCCAGCTCCTCTGGAGGGATTCTAAGGCGTTCCCAGGCCGGTCTGAATCTGAATCTGAATCAGCCGAGAGATGCAATCTCTCCAGCGTGTCCTAGGTCTGCCCCGGGGTCTCCTCCCAGATGAACATGCCTGAAATACCTCCCATGGGAGGCATCCAAGAGGCATCCTAACCAGATGGCCAAACCATCTCAGCTGGTTCCTTTCAGTGCTCTACTTTGAGCCACTCCGAAATGTCTGAGCTCCTCCTCCTACCTCTATGGTTGAGCCCAGACACTCTGCGAAGGAAGCTCATTTTGATCACTTGTATTAGCAATCTCGTTCTGTCACTCACTACCCATAGCCTGAAACCATAGGGGAGGGTAGAAACGTAGATTGACCAGTAAATCGACAGCTTCACTTTTCAGCTCAGCTCTCTCTTCGCCACAACAGCCTGATACACTGTCCACGACTGCTGGTGCTGCATTCAATTCCACCTGTCAATCTCCTGCTTCATTCTTCCCTCATTTGTGAACAAGACCAAAAAACACTTAAACTCTTCTGCTTGAGGCAGTAATATATTCCTAACCTGGAGGGGGCAATCCACCCTTTTCCAGCTGAGAATCATGACCTTGGATTTGGTGCTGATCCTCATCCAGGTCTCTTCACACTCAACTGCAAACCATCCCAGTGCAAGCTGGAGGTCAGAGCTTCATGAAGCCAACAGGACCACGGTGACAGAGGGCAGCTATGGTAGAGTCTAGCACCCACCAGGAATGAGTCTGACTTACTGCCGGCAATGTGAACCAATCTCTCAGTGTGATTATGCAGGAACCAAGTGACCCATAACAGCGGGTTCAGTACCCCTGACTCCTGAAGCACCCCCCCACATGAAAACTACATTGTTCCTCCTGTATCCGAGGTTTGACTCATAAATGGACTCTCCTCTCCAGTACTCTGGCACAGGCCTTCCCAGGGAAGATGAGAAGTGTGATCCCCCTAAAGTTGTAACGCCACTCCAGAGACACTGTCCCAGACCTCCGCACAATATTGAAGAGACGTGTCAGCCAAAACAGCTCATCAACATCCAGGGCCTTAGGGAACTAAGGCCAAATCTCATGCATTTCTGGAGCCCTGCCACTGAAGAGTTTTTTGATTACCTCAGTGACCTCAGCACCAGTGACCTCAGCACCTTCTCTGAGTCCCTGGACTCTGCTTCCTTCAAGGAAGGTGTGTCTGTGGGATTAAGGAGATCTTCAAAGCATTTGTTCCACCACCCGACATTATACTCAGCTGAGGTCAACAGCACTCCATCCCTGTTGTAAACAGTATGGGCAAAGCACTGCTTCCCCCTCCTGAGTCGTCTGATGGTTTGTCAGAATCTATCCAAGGCCGATTGAAAGTTATGTTCCATGGCTTCACCGAACTCCTCCTACACCCAGGTGTTTGCTTCTGCAACTGCTAAAACTGCACTCTGCTTGGCTTGCTGGTACCTTTCAGCTGCATCCAGAATCCCTCAAGCTATCAAAGCTCAGTAGAACTCTTTCTTCAGCCTGACAGCTCCCTTCACTACTGGGGTCCAACACTGGATTTGAGGGTTGTCATCACGACAGGCACCAATAACGTTACTGCCACAGCTCTGCAAAGCTGCCTCAGCAATGGAGGTGTGGAACATGGCCCATTTGGTCTCAATGTTCCCAGCTTCCTTTGGAATGAATTTGAAGTTCTGCTGTAGGTAGGAGTTGAAGATCTTCTGGTCAGGGGCCTTTGCCTTTGCCGAGCACTCCCAGTGCACTCTCCTTAAACGTTTAAATGCACCAGGCCTGTCCGGCACCTTCCCCCTTTTCTGATCCAACTCACCACCAGTTGGTGATGAGTTGACGACTCTCCTCCTCTCTTCACCTGAGTGTCCAAGACATGCAGTCACAGATCTGATGATACAACTACAAGATCAATCACTGACCTATGGCCTAGGGTGTCCTGGTGCCAAGTGCGCTTATGAACACCCTTATGTTTGAACATGGTGTATGCTGTGGATAATCTGTGATTAACACAGAAGTCCAATAACAGAGCACCATTCAGGTTCAGATTAGGCAGGCCGTTTCTCCCAATCAAACCCTTCCAGGTTTTGCTGTTGTTACCCATGTGAGCGTTGAAGTCCCCCAACAGAACAATGGACTCCCCAGAGGGAGCACCTTCCAGCACCCAAACCAAGGTCTCCAAGAAGGCTGGATACTCTGAACTGGTGTTTGGTGCATAACTCTGACCTGGTGTTTGGTGTGTAAGCGCAGACAGCACTCAGAACTGGTCCCCTGACCTGAAGTCACAGGTGGTTGACCCTCTCATTCACCAGGATAAACTCCAATGTATAGGCACTGAACCAGGGAGCTATGAGTAAATCCACACCTGCCCGATGCCTCTCACCCAGGGCAATTCCAGAGTGGAACAGAGTCTAGCCCTTCCTCAGAAGATTGGTTCCAGAACCTGTGCTGTGAGTTAAGGTGAGCCTGATTATATTTAGCCGGTATCTCTCTACCTCCCGCACAAGCTCACACTCCATTCCCACCAGAGAAGTGACATTCCATGTCCCCAAAGACAGTTTTGGCATCCAGAGATGGGACTGCTAAGGCACTTGCCTTTGACTGCCGCCAGATCCACAATGCCCTGGACCCTTCCGGCTCCTCCTGTAGGTGGTGGGCTCACATTAAGGGATGATTTGCCCATTGTAGCTATTTGAAAGCAAAGTTCGGCTTTGATATCTGTCAGAGTCAGTAAGGAACACTGAGATTCAGTGCAGCCTTGGTATCGATCTTTGCGTGCATGTACAAACCACAGCAGACTTGAAGCAAATATTTGACGGATGCCAAAGAAATCACGTTGTCAAGGGTATTTTAAAAAACTAAACACTGACGATAATGACTAACTTCATCCAGGTGCCAAGGAGGTAAACACCCATGCAACACCTTTGGGATTGGCCGTTTGTATCACTTTTCACAAAGTATGCTGCACTGCCCAATGTTTCAAGAACCAGTAAGAAACCTGTAATCCTGGGACCGGTGTCATAAATGCTGAAGAATCACTTGGACACTCAGGGAACTGAGGGTAACAGTCTTGGAAGTGAAAGGGTACGGCGGTGCTCCAGCTATGGTTTTTACCAGTACTGCAGACAAAGTGTTGTATATCAACAGCATTTTTGAGAAAATAGGTGGAATGACCAATATAAATAGGAATTAGCAAGGCACTGTTCAAAAAAACAAAAATAAAACTGCAATGTTCTTTTTTTGTCGAATATTCGAGGTATTTCATTTCTGATTATTTAATTTTTATATTTCACATATCTCTGAACCTGGGATAGACTCCAGACCCCGCTTATCCCTGACCCGGATAAGGGGCTGGAAGACGGATGGACAAAAGGAAGTATGGAATCAGTTCAGGATGTGCGTATTCCAGATACTACCACCAGGGTGCGTGTGCTGTCCGTCAAATACAGAAATTTTATTACTGTTTTTATAACGAAAATAAACTCATGAAATTAGCATATACTTTTACAGTTTACTATGCAATTTAATATGAAAAGTCAGTACAAAGAAAACACATTGCACACTGTAACAGTTTCAGACACCCTAAAAAACAAAAACACCTATCTTTAGCGATGGGTTTTTAGGAGTAGGTTAGTAAATATTTCTTGTCCTGCCATGGTTTTAACATGCATTTTCAGTACAATTCCGTGAATAAGACATCAACAACACAACAGTGTAAAGAAAATGAAAGGAAGAATACAGATAAGGTTTTGCAGCGTTGGCCACTGCGGCTGTGTGACGGGCACAGCGCGTCACAGTCCCAATGGTATCGCTGTGGGACATCGTTACATCTTAAGGTGCCTCGCTCTTCTTCGGCCCTGTGAAAATACACTATTACACGGTATTTGTGTGCAGAGACGGTGCTTCTGGACACAACAAAGGGACGCGCGTCGCCCGGTGTGTAGCGGCATACATGCTTCAGTGTAGCCATGGGACCAATGAGGCTTCAAAACCCGCGGTGGGCGAGAGTATCCTGAACTAACCAATCAATGCCGGCCATTGCCAGCATCAATTGGTAGTTCGGGATACTCCCGCCCAACACACTTTTTGAAGCCTCATTTAGCACCAGCATTGATTGGTAGTTACTCCCGCCCAACACAGGTTTCGAAGCCTCATTTAGCGCCAGCATCGATTGCTTCGTTCTGGATACTCCCGCCCACCACGGCTTTTGAAGCCTCATCTAGCGCAAGCATTGATTGGTTCGTTCAGGATACTCCCACCCACCACGGCTTTTGAAGCCTCATCTAGCGCTAGCATTGATTGGTTCGTTCTGGATACTCCCGCCCACCACGGCTTTTGAAGCCTCATCTAGCGCTAGCATTGATTGGTTCGTTCAGGATACTCCCACCCACCACGGCTTTTGAAGCCCCATTTAGCGCTAGCATTGATTGGTTCGTTCAGGATAAACCCACACACCACGGCTTTTGAAGCCCCATTTAGCGCTAGCATTAAATGGTTCGTTCGGGATACTCCCGCCCACCACGGCTTTTGAAGCCTCGCTTGCTCCATCCTACCCCAGCGCCGCCCTCCTTCATGACGGGCTCCACCTTTAAAAGTGGGCGGTGATCTCAGCTGCGGGCCGGCCGCTCGGCTGGCATTTGCGAGGCTCCTTCTTGGGCCAGATCGGCGGATTGTCGTGCCTGTCCGGCCCTTTCAGCAGAGCCATCCCAGCGGAGTAAATAAGCGAGGAATGTGGAAATTACAGGATGCCCGACAGCGCTGGAAAGAGCTTTAAAGCCACCAAATACATCCCGGTGTCCACTGCCGCTACTCTTCTTGTTGGATCTACCACTTTATTCTTCGTCTTCACGTACGTTTGCCCTCCCCCGTCTCTATCTTTATTATTCTTGCTATAATAATAAAATCTATTATTATAGCCGCTGGTCGAATGCGACGAGCCCTCCGTTAGTTACTCCTAGTTAGGTAGACCTACTCATTCCTGTTACTGATCTCCGACTGCGTCTTCTTTTGACAGCCTTTTCTCCATTCTCTTGTATTATTATAAATATTATTATTATATATTACTGTTTTACACGGATCTGTCCTCTGTATGTTCATGCATGTCAAACAGGAGCGGCTTTTAACTGTCTTCCCCTTTTCTTATTTGTATTGCACTTTTATTTTCTCTTCTGTCTTCCACTTTCTCTTCTTTTTCTTTGACCGGCTATTATTATGATTATTATTATTATCGATGGCTTCGTGACTCTGGCCCGTCCCGGCTCTTCATGGGGGGTCGGTGCCGCAGTCCTCTTTTAACGCTCTTTAACTGCTTTCTGTACAAATAAAAACACACGTGTTGCCTGTAGGATGTGTTAACTGAAGATGAGCTCCTTCATCCCGAAGTTCTCCCCTCTGCCGAAGAGGATCGACCTGGTTCATTAATTACTACTTCATGCCACTCTTGAAATCTGCTTTCTTTATGTGTTTGGTTTCGTTTGCGTAGTTCTGCTGTATTGCTGTTTGTTTCACTGCTATTAAATACGTCATCGTTTGAGTTTTCACTTCGTGTGGACATGCACTTTAAATTCATCACACGCATGTCTTAACTTTTACATCATTGACTGAACTAAATTGTCTGTTAAAACTCAATAATTCGTTAGTCCGAAACGCTTACTAAGCTTGTCATATTGGATACAGTAGCTTTGTACAAACAGAGCAGCTGCAAATGTTGTGTTTCATTACTGTCCACCTGTCTGATTTTGATTCACGGTTGCTTGTAAAGTTTCGTGTACTAAGAATTAATTTAGTGAAAAGTGTTACAGTATTTCTCCTGAAATGCCACAGTGGCCCACTTCTTTTTCAGAAATATTGATTTACTGAGGGGAAATAGGCTGTTAATGGCTGTTTAACAGAACAGAATGCCTTTACTGTCAGTGTACATGTTAATTATTATGATATTTGGTATGCAATTCCCTGAGTGATACTTAAAAAAAGATTCAGCAGACATAGGGCTTAAAAAAACCACACACAACTATGTAAAGGGATAAACATGACGTAGTAAGTTTAAATGTAGATGTACACTAAGAAAGGAAAGATGTGAAGTAACAGAGTGCTATACAGGTATGGTAAAACAAATATTGCACTGCAGCGAGATGCTATGATTCTATGAACAGCTGTATAATGTCAGTGTAATAGGATGATAGCAGCAGTAATAAGAACGATAATGATATTAACATTAAGTTGGAGAGGGTTTCCACAGTGCCTGGTTCAGTCTGGAGATGGCCTTCAGAGAAACTCTTCCTCAGTGTGGAGGTGCAGGCATTCACTGTCCTGTAGCACGTTCCTGAAGGGAGCACATCAGGGGTGCGACGGGTCCCGGTGATGTTAGTGGCCTCGCTCAGGCAGTCGTCTTCCAGAGAAGGTAGATCTCCTCCTATGATTATTCAGGGTACTGCTGTCGGCTTTCTGCACTGCTTGTTTTTGGTCAGCAGAGATGCCGGTAGTTTACCATAGCGGTATGGCCATACACTCAGAGCGGTGGTGGAAGGTCACCGCAGCTGCTTGGCTGGGCTTGCTTTCTTAAGTGGCCTCATAGTTCAGCCACTGTTGTTCCACCTGAACCAGGGTAGTGGTGTTGGCTACCTATGAGGTGTCCTCTGAGGTACGAGTGCCCTGGGATTCCTCAAAAACCAGGTCACTGTTGTTACTCGCTACATTTCACGAAGTCGATGATGAGCTCCTAGGTCTTTGTAATTGTATTGAGTGCCAAATGACATTCAGAGAAGAGTCTTTATAGGTTCTGGATTTCCACGCTGTAAGCCGGTTCCTCATTGTCAGGGATCAGCGCTATGACTGTTGCGTTGTATGTGAACTTACACAGTCATGGATGTAGAGGGCATGGGGGGGTGACTCAACACTGGGGAAGCCCAGGGCTGTGTGTTAAGTGTCAGTTTGGAGGGTCAGTGGGTTCCCAGCCAGACTGTCTGAGGGTGTTAGTGAAGAAGTCAAGAATCCCATTGCTCAGGTGCTCCCTGCAGCCCAGATCAAGTAGTTTGGAGGGAATTCTTATTGGAATGATCGTGTTCAATGTGTAGCATCCTAACGTGTGCTAGTGTTGCAGGTGGGTTTTTAGTGGATTTAAAATCCGTTTGTGTTGCTGTTAAATTTGGAAGAACAATAGATCCCATTCAGCCTTGTTGTCTGGAGTTTTTTTTTTGTAAATCAAGTTTTTATTATGTACAAATTAAAAGGTACACAGCAGCATTCCGTCCATCAGCTATTCAGTATAACATATATTATACAAAGAAAAACTGAAAAAGACATGAGCAATGGAATAAGACAAAAAACAACCATAGCCCGATGAACTCGACTAACATATGACACCAGAAATTGTCCCAAGTATCTTTCAGTTCTTGACTCCCATTCATTCTTCCTAACATGTTTTCATAGGATGCTGTCTTGATCGTGTCGTCCATCCATTCCCTCAAGTCGGGGGTTTTAGTGGACTTCCAATGTCATAATATGATGCTGGAAGCTGTTATAAATGCCACCATCGCTATAGTAAAGTGTACTTAGGTTGGGTACCCTCGCTCTATCACCCAAAAGACAGAGTTGGGGTCGTGGGTCCAGTGTGGGCCCCAGCCAGTTCCCTAACACTTCAAAGATTCTACATCAAAATGCATTCACCAAAGGGCTGTCTGGACTTTTAAATGGAGGGAGAGTTGAGCCTCCAAACACTGTCTGTTCAGGCCTATTTGCTGAAGGCTCAGAGAAGTGGGCACCCTCCAGGCCACATGCACTTAGCTGCCCCCCCCCCCCCCCCCCCCCCCCCCCGGCGGGCGCCGGGCGCCCCCCCCCGGCCCACGC
>JAACJT020000034.1:15551113-15576944 GCA_009936485.2 Gymnarchus niloticus
GCCTCCCCCGCACCGCCCGCCCACCCTACCCACCCCCCCCCTCGCCCACGCCACCCCCACCCCCCCACCCCACCCCACCCCTCCCCCCCCCCCCCCCCCCCCCCCCCCCCCCCCCCCACCACCCTCCCCCCCCCCCCCCCCCCCCCCAGTTGCCAGGTGCTGGCTGGGCCCACAAAACCCCAGAGTAGTATTGGTATCACCACGGCAACCACATGGTTTTTGCATCTTCATCTGCCCGGAGGGATCAACAATGTTTGTGTGCAAAATATGTCCTGTGTCAGAGTGGTGTGTCGTTTCTGCGTGTCCGTGGTGCCTTGTGGGTGGTTCTCCGGGGACTGGCGTGTGCCTCTGTCTGGCATCCGTAGAAGATGCCTCCATTCAGCCTTTGTCCATCTGCTGGCATGTCAAAGTTCTGGTTCGCAGTAGCTGTTGAAGACGATTCATCTATCATCCGAAAGGCTTCTTCAGTTCTAAAAGCTGATGGGGAATCCCAGGTATTTAACCGCTCATGGGGGCACCACCCCGGAGGCGGTCCTGACAGAAGTGAAACGTCTCCAAGAACTTAAAAGAAGTCCACTTGCCTTCAACTCAGCACTCAAGACTATAAGCTTTGTTCTTTAGCACCAGAGGCCTTTAGCTTGAAATGTACAAATCTTGTAGCATCCTTGATGATGCTGAGCAACTTGGTGAATTGTCATATTGCGTCAATAAAGACTGAACCCTACCATGGAACCATGCTATTGGCCAGTGAGAACTTCAGGAGCAGCTGAACTGGAACCCCGTTTTGAAAAGTCTAACGGCGGCACGTAGAGGATCCGCACGCTCTTGGACAAGCCATCCTGCTTCACATCTCATGTCATGTGCCCACCTGTGATGGCGAAGCGGGTCCACCTCTGCTCGTCGTCAATAGGCAACGGTGACTGCAGCGCTTCGCGGAGCTTGTCGTGCGGATGAATTATGCAGGACTCAATTTGTGTTGCCTGCTGCCGGGCGATGTTGACGTGGCGAGGTTATCGTAATGCCAGAGACTTGCTCTGGCTCAGTTCTCCATGAAGCAGAACGATTACGGCGGGGCTTAATGTCTCTTCATATCCTTGCTCTCCCCCCTAAGTGATGCCTGTGTACTTTTCTGGCTCATTAAGGATGTTTTCTAGACACAATGAAAAATGGCTATTTTTTTTTAAGTCTGGTATTCCCAGTTCCAAGACTTGCCTTTACCAGTTCATCCCGGAGATAGGTGACTGATTTTAATTGCCCCCTCTCAAAAAAAAAAAATACTTTGGCAGCCCTCAAATGTGCCAATTACACCTCTGTATCGAATTTCGAACCTTCATCCTCATCTTTCTTGACGTGTTTCCAGTTGTGGTCGTTGTGTCGAGAACGTGGTGGGGTAATTAATAGACCGTGGGTTTCAGCTTCAGCTCTCTGTTGCTGTATGCGTGTATCAGGGTGGAGGCGGGATCCGTCTATAAAGAGGCACTGACTACTGTTGCACTTGCATTAATATTTTATTCAGCTAGATGCAGTATAGGTGTGGAATTTTTTTTTTAAATACGCTTTTAGCCGTTCTCTAAGGAGATTTGACATTTTGCTGGATTTGAATCCCCCTTACTGTGTGTGTCTTTGGATCTCAGGAAAGGACAGCTTTGTGTCTGTTAAATTTAACTTTGAATTTAAATTCATGCTTTCAGTTGATCCATGACAAAACATTGCAGTGCAGCGGGGGCAGAGGTGATGATGATGATGATGATGATGATGATGAAATTTCTCTACTAAACTGAATCTTAATAAACCTGTGATGTTAAAATCCTCCTTGAGCCACTGGAGTTGAATTCAGTCATTTTTGCCTGTAGGATTAATTTCCTGTCTCAGTCTGTAGACCTGGAAGACTTGAGGCCATATTAAACAAAAATATCGATTATTGTCCAAGGCTCTTTGCACCTAGTGATCATTCCCATGATACGCATATCTGGTCCTATGCTGCTAATTTAGTGCCCTACATTGGCACTGTTCCATTAATTTGCCGCTGATAGTTCAGGGGTCAGTAGATGCCTGCTTCTCCTTTCTTCCTCTCCTTTTTGACCTTGCAGCGATGTGCCGGTGTGAGAACTGTATGCTCAGCTGTGTCGACTGGGCGCTCGTCCTTGTGCAGCTAACATATTCCATCATGGGCTTAATAGTACTCAGAGGATTCGATGGCTTCTATTATTAACTATTAACCCACATTCTCCTACTGGAGAACCACGTTAGATCCATTAAAAGGCTTCATCACATCGTGTGCTGCTGGTCTGCCTGTCGTCTATTTCGTTTTGTCATCAGCCAAGTTGAGTTTTCTTCGCCCTCCACGTCTCCGAGCTCCAGCCCCATGGCCATCCATCATTAAGTGAAGTGATAGCATCTACTGAGCTGAATTCTTCTTTTCTGGCGCGTTTCAGGTCTCCACCTGACATGGTGTGTACATTTTTATGGATCTTCTCCTGGGGGTGATGACATAAGTGAGGTTTTAGCATTTAAAGGAGCAGGGAGAGTGTCCGTCATAATGGAGATTGGGGTGCGCTAACAGGTGTCCCTTCAGGATGCTTTTGAATTAAAAAAAATTCCTTTATTGCACTTTTCTCCCTAGAGGACCCCCCCCACTTATAGTCATGCTGTTTCATTTTCCCTGGGGGGGTGGACTTCAGACTTCATCATCATTAAGAAGATACTTCTGATTATTTTGAAGGGTCACTCTTCTAAAGGCCCCTGAACAGATGTCCTGGTGGTCTGTGGTGCAGTATTTTGGGACTCTAACTCTTCATCAGGGCTGTGTGGAGACCTTCTGAGGGCCAAGTGCAGCAGGGTGAAAAAGGGTCACTCAGGACATTTAACTGTGTGAACTCGCATCCAGAGGCGGGTACCTCCACCCCCACCCCCACATGTCCGACCTGAAGGCGGAGTGGATTCTGACAGAATGAGAAATGTCTTCTGGAAAGCGGAAGTAGCACACCGCAAGAAACTACGCCCATAAAGAGACGTTGACTGTCGTCATTCAGTTGGGCTCTGCCGTCGCCTTCTGCTGCTCCCCACGATGCTGGGATTGCGCCAGCCGGCAATTGGTAGTGGCGAAGGAGGAGACCCCGGAGAACGGTGCCGTGGAAAACAGGCCGTGTGATTCACAGCCGGGGAGCCCACCTGTGTAATGGGTGTGAGTAGTAAGTCACGCTTGTGATGAAGTGTGACGCGTGTATGTACACTCTGCCAGCCTGTGTGTGGGAATAATTTTATTTTTGTTTACTCTGGACGTGTATGTCCTGAGTTGACTCATCCCCAGACAAACGTTTTCATGGTGTTCCCCTGTAGCCTCGGACAGCAAGGAATTTAATTACCAAACTGGGCACCATGATTATTTTAATTTTTTTTTTTGTTCAAAGCTGTAGATCAGAATGATTGGTAACGATCGTCTGTTTTCTGATTGGTGCAAAACTAGGAAGTGTCTTTTAGCTCCTACCTGCCCCTGCTGTCGTGGGGGAGGGGTACAGTCATCCAGGAGGAACACGTGGCACTGATTTGGCACCTCAGACTGTGCCGGCAGCTCCGCCCCTTTCTCCTCCCTTGGCAGCAACAGGCAGGGGCCAGAAATAGCTGTGGAAACCGAAGCTAGCTCCCTGACACCCCTAGCAAGGCGGGAGACTGGCTAACAGCTGCAGCAGGGCCATGGCGGGGGTGGGGGCTGCCTGGGAGGGGCTCCAGGCACCAGTGGTTTCATTATTGATGACCACTTCAATGACTCTCTTCAAAAAGAATACAGTTGGCCAGTTGGTAGCTCTAACCCCACTATAAAGAGCAGGAAGACATTAAAGCTGTTGGAGGTCAGACGGCAGAAGGGTCATGGGGGGGGTGGATTGTTGATCCTATGTGTTCTCTCTCTGGTTCCTCACTTTGTTTTATCAGTTCTTCAGGATGTTAAGTGGTAACCGACGGTGCTAAGGATTAACAGCTCTATTTCCCCACATCTCTTATTGTGCTTTTGCTGTAGAAGCGGTCCACTCTGAGCATAGTTGTAGGCTTGGGGTGACTTTGGGAAAGAAAGTTCATATGTAGGGAGAACTGGTTTCTTCACCTGAGTTCACTGGCATTGCCCAGCAGAACCCCAACCCGCTCTGAGTTGCTGGTACAGGGAGTCGCGCAGCTCAGTTCCAGAGCCTGTTTTGTTGTTTTGTAAATCGCAGGCCCCCACGTCACTTGGCAAGGTTTGCTGTTGCTCTTCCACGAATGGCTGCCTGCCGGTTTCCACCCGAACGGTTTGAGTTGCTGGTTTGTTTTGGAAAACCTGTGGTGAGTTCGCTTCATTTTCGTGTGTGACCTGTAATGGAAAATGAGGAGGAGACCTGTTTAATTAATCTTGACGTAACGATCTCCCAATAAGTGGAGCTCAATCTAATATTCCACTGGTTCACAGTTGATAGGAGAGTTAAAACGCTTTGAACATTTTACTTCACAACTTTCATGTGAGGTGCAGTTAAATTAAATTGGCCAAAGACTTGAGGTAACTGCCTATAACGATATATTTCTGAAGAAAAACTAACCTCCCTCATTGTTCTTGTCTATGATGTACTTGCGTTTCCAGCAATATTCTGCTTTGGGTACATTAAGCGTACTGTGTGAAATAACAGTAGTTGTGAACTGACTAGCATGTCGACGTCATACTTGCCAAGGTCCTGACCATTCCCATATTTTGCACTCTGCCAACCAAACAGATGACAGCTCGTCTGCCTGCAGTTCAGCCATATGTGATTAATCTGAAAAATTATTGGCATTACCGTGGAAATGTATTTTGGGTAATTTTGGCAACAAGGGCCTCAACCAGTCTGCATGTACTTCATTAAGAAATGTCAACAGCTGTTGTATTTGTTTGTGTTTTTGGACTGTGGTGTTCTTGGGGGCGGGCCGTATTTATTTTTCCCCTCCTGATCTCAGACCGGCCGCCACGCTCTCCGGTTGACAGGTTTTATGACCATGTGTGGCTGAATGTCCAGCTACGATTTCTTATTAAAAACGACACCAGGCTTACCGCTTCAGTACCTCCTCCTGCTCTCAGAATGTCAATAATGAGCCTCAATGCCCACTAATTTTATCTCTGGAATGGCGTGCAGCATCAGTGGCACGTCCAAATTTGTGGTTAAACCCAGGCCAAGGGCACCTCCAAGCATGCAAAATATGCTAATATTGAGTGTGCCCTTGGCTGCTTTGAAAGGTTTTTGTGCGGCGGATCCTCGCAGGCTAACCATCTCGGCACATTTGTAGCTCCCAGCTCCTGCTGCTGCATGTGCCTGTGTAGCACGCCTGTGAGCCCGGTCTCCCTGACGTGTTGCTTCACAGCAGGCAGAAACTGCCGCTCCCTCCTGAAGAGACCGATTACGTCAGCGGTCTGACGTTGGATGGGAGTCTCGCAGCCCGTGCCGACGGACCATTTAGCGGGCCTGTTGGATCCAATGGGGCGGCTGGAATTGTTCTGACACTTTCTGCTCAACCTCCTCCCCCGTGAGGCAGACTGGAAACTCCCCGGAGCTTAAGCTGACCCCTCCCCCCAGTGGCAAATGGGCCGTAAACTCTGCCACAGCCTGGCCAGCATAAATCACACTTTCGTCAAGCCAGACGGGTGGGGTTGGGGGGGAGATGAGCCAGATGGTATGCTGCTTCCTTATTTTTTTCTCTCAAGTCTGACTGGAACGTGTTACCGTGTGTACTGTGTATCTCCTGCATGCGGACTATGCAAATGTGTCCTTAATTCACCCCCACACCCTGCCTCCAACTGCATCTGTCAACAATTAGAAACCCAACCCACGGGGGGTGGATTTGCATGGAGAACAGTGCATTCCCCTCAGTCTCGCGCGACGTAATTCGAGTCTGAGATGTCCGAGCTTCCTGCGGTCTCAGTCCAGAGATGAGTTTAATTATGAGTCACCTTTGCTTGGTTTCCTGAGATGGTGCCTCTGAAGAGTAGCCTTATCTCTCTGTGTTCGTCTGCCTCTCCATCTCCTGTACCCTCAGCAGGCCAAGGAATTTCCCTGCCCTTATCTGAGTGAGGCCTTGCAGGATTGGTAGTAAATATTTTTGAGGGTGTTTTTTTTTTAAGGGGGCTCTTCTAATCCTCCTCTTGACATCTCCCTCTTTTCATAATCCCTTCCTGTCTCCTCTCACTCAGTAACCCGACCAGATTGAGCACAGGTGTGTATTGGTCATGTCACCTCAACCTTTATAATCTCCCTGCAGATCTGCACCCCCCAGCCACAGCCTGAAAGGGGGTTTGATCATCTGAGAGATGTTATCCTGTCATATTCACAGGGTGATTGCCATTCCGCTCGCTCTCAGCTGGAACATTCTGCATCTATCTTTTCTGGTTTTCTATATCTACGCACACTCGTTTGTTTGACTTGGTTGCACAATAGATATTTTATCAAAAGCATTCTGCTTGTAATATTGAGCTGAATGTTTCCTCTACCAATGCCCAGGTGCTTTACCTCGAGTCCAGAAGTGGCTTTTAACCATGATGCCACCTGCTGTCCTTCGGTGTAGGTCGACACATACTTAAGATGTGACGCCATTGCCTGCTGTCTGTGCTCACTACGATTGACCTTCTCACACGCGCGTTGATCAAGTGTTTGATGGTGTGGGTGTTTATACTGTTGCGTTTTGCTTTGGTAGAGGTGTGTGAATTTGCGTAGGAGTGCGTCGCGTTTTCAGGTGAGGTGAGAGGCTCTAGAAAATGATTTTCAAGGGTTTTGTTGAGTTATTTCTTGGGGGGGTTAAGTTATATAACAGTGAGTCAATCTGTACAATTCACATGTACTATGTTTCTATAGGATGAGCTGATGATGATTTTAAAACTTCGGAGAATCTGTCAAGGTGCTTTTCTTCTGTGGAATGTAGGTCCATTGGCCTCATTGCAGAACCAAACATCTTAGAAATAACAAGTTTACCACACTCTTATGTTGCTCTGCAACCTTTTCTTTGTAGATGTGTACGGTTGCTGCACCCTCTGGGGAGGGCAGCGAGGATTTGCAAACGATTTGGAGCCTGGCACACGTTTCATTACGCGTGTGCTGAACTGGACATGGAGCGAGACGCAAGTGCGGCACCACCAGTTCAGGTTCTGGTGAAGTTAAACCACTTTGGAGTGCAAGTTTTAAATCGGGTCTCTTGATCTGCATAAGCCGGATGAAGTTGCCACTGTCATTGGAAAGTAGGAAGCCGTGTGTGAGCTCATCCGGTGAGCTGACCGGGCTCAATTTGCATAGCATTAGGTACAAGGCTGTGATTTCCATACGGGTCTGGGAATCTTCACAGCATGCCAAAACTGGCCTGGAGTGTTTCTGGCAGGGGAAAAAGTTTTGTGTGAAAGCTGGTAGGGAACCAAAACAACTGGTTTATTATACATATGTGAAAATTGTTACATCCCAAACATGGATGCAGTAATGCAGTTACAAAGCTCTCTGCAGTCCTCTCATTGTGCTTCAAGATTGTTTAAAATAATAATCCTTACAGTGTGTTTTGTTCTGTGGGGAGGCATCTTGTCTTGTCCTCCAATTACCACAAAACATGGTAGAGAGGGTCATAGAGTAGAAACACTCTGGTAACATGACACCAACCATGATAAACACACCATTGTCACAGTGTCCTTTGAGTTACCCCTCAGTATCTGGAAGGTACATGAGCTTTTGGAAGACAAACCTCGGGCTGGGTAGAGCTGTTTGCTTTTTTTAAACTATTGCAGATCCATAAAGTGCGTCTCATTCCTGTGAGAACGGACCACCGAAGGCTCGATCTGGGGGTCAGACCCTAGACGTCATTATTATGTCCCCGATTCATGGAAGGTCGAGCTCATTATTAAGCTGCACAGACTCACAGGGTCACTGTGGGACTTCACAATGGTTTGTGTTAGTCACAGCACCAATGAATGCATCTGTTCTTATAAGAAAAGCGTGAGAATGACCCACTCAAAATGTCATCCACATGTTGGCCTTCCTTCATGTCAATCTTCTCGACCATACAGTAGAATTGTGTTTTATTATCCTCGTCCATCTCTCTCTCACAGAAACCAAGTCAGCTTGCAGCTCCCATATCAACATAAGGTAGTGCTCTACACCATTAGCTAGTTAGCATAGCCTTTGGCTAATTGAAATGTTAATGTGACTGTCCCACATCTGGTCAACGTGTTATCAGTCCTTATGAGCTCTGTGTTTATGTGTTCTGAAACAAAGGAGCTACCAAACTTGGTCGTAAGACCAATCCTGTAAGAGGCCACTCTAATCAGCCTTGACTATTAAATAGTAAAATAGACCGAACAGATTTCCTGCTGTTACTCAAGGTGCCATGCAAAGAGGCTGAGGCGTGTTAATCCTCGTTAAGAATGTAAAATGCTGCTACGTGCTAACAGCTCTGTGTAAAGATGGTCATTAGCGGCCTCATCAGAAACTGGACATGCCTCTGCCCATTTACAAAGTCATTAAAGTCCATTATGGGATCTTGAACTTTTGCTTGTGGGCTGTTGGTCTCATGGCCTGTTCAACGTTATTTATCATTTCACAAGAAATGAAAAGGGAGGGCATGTTGGGATGTCGCTATGTTAAATTGCTAGCCTGAATGACCTGTCTCTGTATCAGTATCTACAGGCCTGCATTTCTGACATTTTTTACAAATGGCTGAGGGTCCTTGAGGGGAAGAACTTACAGTGGAGTGTGAGAGGGATACTGGATACTCCTAGGCAGCAGGGGAACAGCTGCCTCTTAGAGGACTGCATGATGGATATGGAAGGTGTGCAGGCCTCACTTTAGAGCCTGGGACTTGCCTGTGAGGTTAGGGCCTCAGCCAGACACATGCTTCTGGGATGACTGTGGAATTTGTAGCACCTGATTGCAGACCAGCAAAGGAAGCGGGTGTGATGACTAGTCCTGCTTCAGTTTGCACACTGGACACTCTTCTAGGGTTAAAGTGTTAAAAATAACAGCAGGAAAGGCATTTCCCAGTCGCTAAATGGCCGTGACATCCGGTCACACCCAGGGCAGTCGGTGCCTGTTGAATAGGTGGCAGTACCGCAATTATATTTAGCGGAAGGTTTGAAAATAACAGAATTTACCACAATGTGGGGAGGGGCATGACCTTTAAATTAGGACTAAACACCAGCAGAAAACCCTTCCTTTTGAAGAAGGGCAAAGGCCTGTGCTAAATTTGGCCAGAGTGACTGACAGCAAGTTTCCTCTGACGGATCGTGGTCCTGTGAGTCGGTTCTGGTACATGTTGCTGGCAGGCGGCCCCCAGTTGTACATGATGAGCTCTTTAAAGTCCAGTACTCCCTCCCCCCGTTCGTTGCTATAATCTGCAGATATGGTTATTGAAGCTTGCCACGGTGTGGGATGATTACGTTCCAGTGCGGCAGGAAAAGCTATGTGCCGGACACTCTTGGTCTTTCAGTTTTCTAGCAGCAGGAGGAGGAAACCTCATTAAATGGTAATGGGGACATGTATGCGTGTGAGGTATGACCAGATCTCGCCAAGCCATCAGTGAAACAGAATATGTAACTGTGATGTTTAATGGGAGGTTTGTGCAAACGCAGATGTGATGGGTGTAGCTCTCTGTGCTGTAATGTCTGTCACACAGCATGCTGGTGTCTGTCTAGCCTCTCATGGGTTTATTGCTAAGAGGAAAAGCCCCACTTTAATCTGCTCACTTATGACTTGGTGGTTCAACAGAAAGCAAGAGGTCCTCTCTTATGGCCCTGTAGGCCGCGAGATCCCAGCCAATGCATGTGGCAGCGTCACCCAGTCCCTGTAGGCCACCGCACTGGTTTGACATTTCCCGTCTGTTCACTGGGTTCAAATGGGGCAGCTAGTGGGTTGGGCTTCCCCCGGCCAGCAGATCTTTGGCTCTGCCCACATCTCACTATTACAGTTTCCGACCCACAAAGCTGTTCAGTCCGATAAAATGGTATAAGTCAGGAGTTTGGTCTTCTTTTCCCCAAGGAGGAAAAGCCCACCCTGTTTACCCAATTGGATGTGTGGGTCACACATATCCAGTGCATATGACTGGTGGGCTGCCAGAGCCCTCTGGTGAGCACTACCAGGATTCATCTGGAAAGCAGGTGGGCTTTCTGTGGCGTGCGGTCGTACCTGCGGTCATCTTTGTTTGTCATTCAGGCTCCTGTCCAGAAACTCAGAACCAGGAGGCCTTCTGCTAACCGCTGACAGCACCACGACTGTGATTTCCCTCATCCTGGTGGGGGGGCATCTCCATATCTTCATTTTCTCTGTCTCTGAGGGTTGGATGTGTGAAGCTGAGCTAACATCGACGCCCAGCAGGGGGGTCCCGTTTCAGTTGGCCTCCCTCGCATGGTTATGGCCATGTTTGTCTTCTGCTGGCCTGCTCGTTCCCTTCAGCTCCTCTCTCGAGCACCGTTTTCCTGAAGGTTCCTGTGCAGCCCATGTCAGTTTAAAAGCAGGTTACCGTGGAGCTCATGTCGCACAATTGAGGGATGGGGTGCTTAACTATAAATGGCTCCTCGTCGCTGTATGGGTGTTTGCTAAGCAGATAAACACTGATCTTAACGAGGATGTGACCTTTTTGAGAACGGCTGGCGTTGAAGTCAAGATGTGCTTTCAAAAGCAGGTAAGGTGCCGTTATGGTTTTTTTTTTTTGCTTTGTAGATGTTTTTTGAATCTTATTTGCATTTTGGCTGATCGTTAGGCTCGTACAGCCTAAGCCTTTAGGAAGCTGGGTGTATATGTTTTGACCTCTAGGAACTGCTCTGACGTGTGAGGTCATGGCACTGACCTCTGGGGAATCCTGGAAACAGGATTTGAAGCCTCCCAGTTTGAGGCACCGTTGCAGTGCTGGTCAAGTGATTGGGGGCCCAGCTACTTCCGGAATAGATAGGCTGAGGCAGACAACGGCTTTTTAAAGTGGCTTCCTGGGCTGTTCGGATACATGCACCTGGCTGATCAGTCTGGCTCTTCTGTCGCACCCGAGTGGTACCATGAGATCTGTCCTAAAGGTCTAATCCATGCCATTACTCATGAGACCTCATTCAGTAATCACCACTGCCCCTTGATATTTGGATCCTGGTTCTGGAGGCTGGATGGACCACAGATATGGGAGCACCACAAACTGACTTGATTGGGTTGCCAGCTGTCTTTGGACCCCCACAGCGCTTTCTCCTTCATCATTCATGACCAGTTTTTAGACCCTCTCCTCTGTCTCTATCCACCACTGTTATGAATGGGTCTGTCGCCCCGCGATCCCGCTGTTCTCACCCAACCACTGCTGTTTTGGTTGGATACTCTGGATACTCTGTTAACCTGAACTGAACCGCTGGTGAGTGAGTGTGGTCCAGGCTGTCTTCTGCTGAATGTTATCCAAGGTTCAGCTCCTTCTGGCTCATCAACCCACTGCAAATGTTTCCGTTCACTCAGTCGTCACTTTTGGTTTGAAGCTGTGCTGGCACCTACTTCTCTCTGAGTTTTGGTATGTTTTTACTCTTTAACGGTTTATCCTTAACCAGTTACCCAGCTGATTCTAGAGTGAATGACTGTCCCATAACCCCAGGGCTTTGTGGCAAAGAAAAAAGTCCTGCTGAGAAAGCCTGTCCCAGATCCTTGGAGTACCACCGTCGTACTCCCACCGTAGGCCGGCTGCTAGCCAGCTGTCAGGCGCTAAACTTATCCAGCATGTGTCACGGCTCTCGAGGCACTGTTAATGCATGGAATGCTGGTGTGACCCACCCCTGTTTTGGATGATCATGGTGGATTGATTTATTCCCTTTGCTTGGGTTCTGGTCATACATGATGCTCATTCTGATGTTTTCTACTTCTCCAGTTTCATGTTAGGAGTTAATGCTGCTTGCTGGTGTTTGCACGTAAAGGACACGGGGGAGGCCGACTGATGTGGCTGTGGGGGAAAATTGCCGTCGTTCCCCCGGCTTGTCTCGGTTCTTCCATAGCCACGCTGAGAGTGTTCGGTAGCGGCCTGATTGCCTGCCGTTGGGGTGTCCTCTGAGCCCCCTGTGCTTGGGGGCTGTGTGGCTCTGTTCCTGACCCCCCCTACCACTCCCCAGCACAGAGAATAGTTTAAAGCCAGAATCTCACATGCGTCTTCAGGCTCTGGAAATTAAGGGGCTTGTAAAGTTCCAGTTAGACAACACGTTAAAATGGAAGTTTCGGTAGAAGGTTCTGAATCTAATGGCCGGCAGGTTCTGTTTGATGGTTTTGATAGAATCCTAAACGTGACACAAATGCTGCTTTGACCGTGGGTAAGAAAGAGGCTTCCATTCTGGTTTAAACCTGTCTTCTGAAAATGTGCTGTGGGGCAGGAACTGGGCACTCGTTTTAAACTCCGTGGGAATCTCTGACGAACTGGTTGACGGCTGCCCAGTACACAGTGGAACCAAATATTGACGTGACCCTCGCCGAGGTGAATTACGGTACCGTTTCCTTCACTGCCTGCCAGGCCTCCTCCGTGTTTCAGTCAGACGCTGGTCCGTTCGCTGGGCAGTGTTCGTGTTCAGCATCCTCGGCCTGCCCATTCTCACCTCCGCTTGCGTCCATGACGGCCGTTTAATTAGCGCGCACGTGTGGGGCCATCTGCACATACGGGCGGTGCTGACAGCAGGTTTCTGAGCCGTAATGGATGACAGCCATCAGTGGGACCCCAGCTGCATCTCTGCTTATGTTGGTTTATTTCCCCTTGAGGATGCAGAGACGAGAAGCTTCCTGTACGATGGGTTCAGGCTTCACACTTTCAAGGGAACTTCGGTATGTTTGCGGCTGGTTCCTCTACTTGTTTGACTGCCGATTGACAAGTTAAGGCGTTTGGATGGACCTGGCCATAGCCCTCTGAATATGAGGGAAGCTTCATCTGTAACCTCTTGCCTCATTTTATCAGCATGACTCGTTCTGACTCATTAGGCAGTGACTCCTCTTCTACTGTGATAATTTTCAGTTTCACAAGACCCCCGGACCCTCACCCCAAAGATGTTTTTCCTGAATTAATAGCTTTCGTTTTTCTCTGCTTTTTGCAATTAATGGTGTAGGTTGAAATATGGAGGGTCTGGTGGACCTGGGACTACCCCCTCCATTAAAGGGACCCCTCCATCACCAGGAGGGGTAGATGTTCAGGTAGATCCATAAGGTGGAGATCTCCTTCCAAAGCTCTCATGGCCTGCAACTCGTTGGCTGCGGCATTTCTGCAATCCGATCTCTGGTTCCAGCTATGGAGAGCTTCAGCTGTTCGGCTGTTGCTAAAAATTTCTGTCCTTCATATCTCACGGCGAGCGTTCAGAGTTGGTGCGGAGCAACCGCAGCGTTGTGGGGAAGGTCGTTCACCACCTAGGGGCTCCTGCAGAAGTGCCACATGATGCTAAAAGCGTTAATTGACATGCTTGCACTCCCCTCCTCGCCTTTTTTACGCACTCTTCCCCTACACGGCCGCCCTGTGCGTTGACCTCTTGCTGTAGATGAACATGCTTAAACCACCAACGTGAAGGCCTTCCAATTTAAGTGCTCCAGATGCCCCATTATGTTTGCTGTATTTCCTGTCCGCTCTGCCTTTGACCTTTCCGATAAAGGTAATGGGCTAACCACCATGATGCCACCGATTATAGGGGCTGGAGGGACGAGAAAGAAAGGGCAAAGCTAGCTGGACTGGCTTTCGTCCCTTGTCCTCCTCCGTTCCGAGTTCTGTTCGTTAAGACGTGGCGGGCGGCTTTGGTATCTCGTTCTTTACCTGTGAGATCTGAGCTCCTGGTGTGTAAGGTCTTGACTTGATTTCATCACACCAGATCAGGCTGGAAAGAAGAACTTTTAATGGATTCCATTGCTTCTCGTTCTCATGAAGGAAATTGTTCTGGTCGCGGTTTCTTCAGCTGCTACGACAAGCTGGTTTTAACTGAGACAACTAAACAGCACTTAACTGTGGTGATCTGTAACAACTAAACAGCACTATTCTAACGACATTTTCTCCTCCTGAAGAAAGTGAAGTATCCTTTTGAGACTTTGGGGTTGATAAAATTTTATTGCAATGAAACTGAAGATTTATTTTTAAATAAAGGATTCATAAATAGCTCGTTTTCCTGGAAGAGAGAAAGTGCTGAATTTCACAGGAAACAGCTGACTTTAGCCGGAGACCGGAGGGGGTGTTGCTGCCCAGTCCTAAAGCTCTCTCATTGGATGGGAACCCCTCGTAGAATTCCAATAAAACAATAATAAAGCTGGTGTGAATATTTCAAAATGTGTTGGTTGCCTTGTTCAGGATGCCGACGCCAACCGAGTTCGGTTTATAGCCTACAGCAGACTTGATTTAATGCCAGCGACGGTTCTGGAGACGGCGAAAAAATTGCCGCCAGCTGAGCGACGGCGCCCTGGGCGGTGTCCCGTCTCACCTGTGCCTAGATTTGCACTTGCTTCAATTGACACCGAGGAATCATGGGAGATGCTGCAGCAGTCTGTGACTGAGCGAAAGGAGAATCCCGATGGAAGAGCACACAGGTTCTTGTTAAAATTTCCAAGTCCGGCGAGATCCGAACAGTGAGACCGGGTGAGCTCCGAGTAAAGACAGCCAGGCCGCAGGCTGATAGGGCAGACTGGCGGCATAGAGGATGCTGGGACAGTGTGGAGGTACCGGCATTTCATGTCATGTCACACACGCTTGGGTCCAGCAGTGCTCTGGATTCCTCAAAGAACCGCTGCGGCTTTACAGAAGACGGCTCTGCTGAAGACCTGCTGGGTTTGAGCTACGAAGACTTGCAGCTGTAGGCGGAGTATGTCAGTCCGTGGGATGTGACGTTTTTGCCTCCTCCGCTGTTTTTTTTTGGTTCCTTAGAGCCAATTTATTTTTGGAAGCTTGTGCAGAAGGTCTGAAGATGGACTCCATAACTGACTTTTGGCATCTTCTTTGAAGGAGATACCACTGCGTTCCCTCTCACTCTCTCAGTAATTCGATATGGTGCCACTGTGATAGCGCTGAGGATGGAGGATGGGGAAGCACAGCTTAGCATGCCTGGGGATCCTTTGGACGCTGCCCCCCCACCACACTCCCCTCGAGGAATGCAGATCCGCCTGCGTGAACCTGGAGGGCAGCTGTTTTGTGGAGAAGCGGAACAAAGTAAACAGCTGGCGAGAAATGCTGCGACGCCAAGTCACAAATCGGAGGCCATCTGTGACCCCCGTGTGGCTGCCCCTGGGAGTTCAGTTTCCTAAAGTTAATGTGTGTGACTAAGTAATTAACATTTTAATTTGTATCAGACTAAAAGCCAGGATGTGACGCCAGAAAGCTCCCTTGGCTTGTTTGACTGCGTCTTGTGTTTATTTACCCCTAACAGCCCTGCAGCTGCTGCCTGTAGTCCTGAGGAGGTGAATTGCAGCGTGGCTTGTTTGTGGATGGTCCCGAACGCAGAAATGGACTTCTCCCTAGTGACTGTGGTTGGGAGGGGGGGTGCTCTGTTTTAACACAAACACAGGGATGGCGTTGAGTAAACCAGTCCTCTCCACTGGAACCCAGCAAAAACAAATGCTCACTTTTATACCATCTACTCAGCAGGGATTTTCTCTGAGTTGAGGGGTCATCTGGTAGCAGCCAGATCCCTTCAATCACCAGCAACTCCTCACATTAATAGAAACTTCTTTTCAATTTATTGATCAGATATCCTAGGTTGTGCTGCTTAGGTAATAAGAAACATCCAAACCTTCCACCACAATGGTCCTGGTCAGCCATCACCTTTCTACCTGCAGGCCACAATTGAAGGGGGAACTGGTGCTGAAATGGATTGGCTCATTCTCTCTCAGGACCATGGAGAATGGAATGGGGGTTGGTCAACTGATCCCAGATCAGTGCTCAGTGGTAGCATCTGGATGGTGCAGGAGAGAAGGGGGTGGGGATCTCTACAGTGATTTGGCACTATTCCAGGGACGCTCGAGATTGGCCTGCTGGACATGGTTTCCTGCTAGGATGGAAGACAATCGGAAAGGCAGGGCGGATCGATGTGTGCCAGGTTTGAATAGAATTTACCCGAATGTCAGCCTGGGGGTTTCACGCGGCCAGGACACTGACGGCAAGACCTCCATGCAGCTGTGACAGGACGGGTGCCGTGTGGTCTCAGCTCCCGGGCGCATTGTTTCCCTCATTCCTCTTCTGCGTGGTCCCCCACCCCACTCCAGCATTATTCCTCTAATCCTCCTCCTTATGAATATTTAATTTCAGACAGGAATGCCCCACTTTCTGCTCGATGATTAATGGCTACGATTGGAGGGCTTCCTCCTGCCCCCCCCGACAGTCAAACAATACACCCGACTCCTAGTCTCCGGTGGAGCATACCAATTTTTCCATTGGCACTACCAGGCTCCACACGATACATGCTGTTGCGCTCTAAATAAGAAACAATTCCCTAATTGCACCTGAATCCCTTTCTTTGCCCCTGCCGGGGGGGGGCAGACTGCCACCTGCTGCTGAATATATTCAGTGTCCGGTCCATCCAGGTTAAAGAAACGGGTCATTTGGACTGTCCTTCAAACAGCCATATTTGTGATGGTGTCTCCTGTCCCCATGTAGAAATCCCCCTGTCAGAGGAGGAGTGTTCAGTGTATTGTCCTGCCCACAGCCTTCTCTGATTGGCCAGCCTCTGCAGCTCCTATCACTCCAAATGGCTTCTGGTTTGTCCCTTCGACTAGCAGAGGCACGCAGGACTTGGCAAGCTTTGAACAACTGGGGTCCTTTGAAGATGTCGGTGTGGCACATGTGTAGTTCGGGCCCCGGCGGTTCTGTAAGTTTACATCACAGATGACGGAAATGTGCTGCAGGCATCACCCACACTTTAATGGGCCAGCTGATGTGGGGGAGGCCAATTTAAACCATGTTCTGTAAGGCAGGTCTTCAGTCACGCGGCTCCCGGACAATGTTCTTCACGTGACTGCGGTTCCCCTGCCTTCCGAATCGCTTTTTTTTGTTATGGATTTGCCGGAGAGCAGGCAAATAAAGGCTACCATTGTCTGCCACGTCCACCAGCCAGAGCGCGCCTTGGGGACACGGTCACAGCCGGGGCGGGCATCACGGCTGTTTATGAATTGATTTTTGTGGTAAGGATATTGAAGCAGCAGATTCCTCCGGGGATATCTCCATCGATTCCTCTTGGAACTGGAACTTTGGGCCTTCTCTTTCCTGTCCTTAAGCACTGTGCTACCTGCTGCCCCAGGGCTCCCATGTGTTCATACACTGTGGGGACCCACACAGATCCATGACTCTTTACCCAGCAGTCTTCCTTGCAGTGGTTCTTAGCCTTGAGACTGCAACCCCCTCCCCAATGTTCCAGGTGCGTCTGGAACCGAGCATGGTATGCCATATGGAGGACAGGTTTGGAAGTAAATCACAATAAAATGAAAGTAGCAGAGAAATTTTGCCAAATCTGAGCATCTTTTAACCATAATTTGGTCTTTCTGTCTTCTACCTTGGCCCCCACTTGTCGGTCTCCTTTCTCGCGTTGCTTGGAACTTTATGAACTGGGCCTTCCTGCTTACCAGTTTTACTGGTTTGCTGGGCTCTGCAGGGTCCCTGGGGTGCAGGCAAGGACATGATTTCTGGGGTCTTCTTAATAGCCCAAAGGTGCTCTGGGGGGAGCTTTCTTACTGGGGATTCAGACAATTCCCCTTTCTTGCCTGTTGATTGATGAAGACTAATTGTATTTATTTTTCACTTCCGTTCGGAGGGGGTTTTCCTGAGGGTCAGGAAGTTTGCGTAAGAACTGACTCTTCTTGAGGTCTGCAGGCAGCTGGTTGTGGAGCGATTGCCAGCACTGTGACCTGTTTTGGGCTGGTATGTAGACTAGCTTAGGGAGCGATGTTCTGCCAATGGCACTGGGGTATTTTTAGCCGTCTTTCAGTTGGCATGGGAAAATTTATTTACAGTATATGTGTTTATTTCTTTCTTTGGCAGATCTCTGACATCAGCAGGTGGGGGTTAAAGATGTGTAGGAACTTTTCACTAGCTGACTCATCTCCATGGCATTGAGAAAGTGAAAATCGATAACTGTTCAAAAAACCCAATTAGCATTACAGTTAGGAAAACTATTTCAAGATCCACCTTGGAGGGTTACAGATATCCAGATTAATTGGGTATCTACACCTGATAGCTCAAATGAGCGGCACTGATTGGTCACGTTGAGCTCAGGCCTGACGCTTTCCAGTGACCAGACAGGCTGATTGAGTTCCAGTATTTACCAGGTCTTCAGACCTGGAACCAAGGCTTCCCAGGTTACAAAAGTTTTCGTTTCATTGCTGCTTCTGCCTTACACCAAGTAAAAATCCTGGAGGATCCTCCCCCAAAGCCCAGTCATTGCCATGTGGGAGTAGGGAAGAATCCGGAAGAGATCTGAGGCACAAGTAAATGTTGTTCTCTAAGTCAAATGGAATGTTGTGCTTTTTCTCCAGCAGGGCGATGCCTGGACAGGGGGCGTGAATCACAGACACTCTGTCTTCACCGACTTCTCCACGCCGATTTCCTGCACGAGACGGAGGCTGGGGAAGAATAGAAAGGGATCGTGTGGATTGTTGCTGGGGGGGGTGAAAAAGAGGACACATGGAAGCTGGGAACGTGGTACCTTAGGAGTGTGATGCGTGTGTATTCTGATGTCATTGCTGATACAGGACTTACCTTGTCCTCATGGTTATGTGAAAAAGAAATTAAACCTCAAAAAGCTGAGTCAGCATTTGGCTCCTCCTCCTGTCCTGGATTCCCACCCATCTCCCTCAAAAGTGACCACCGGAAGGTGGCATTTTCATTGGCGGTGTAACGCGATAATCTTCTCATACCACCACGTCGCTGAGTGCCATTTCCCCTCACGTGCCACCTGCCACATTTCCTGCTTTCATTGGCCGGCATCTTCAGAGTGTGAACTCAAAGCTGTCGCCATATCCATAGTAACCGCAGGGAAGATGAAGACTGAATGAGGATGTCGAGTTAAAGTACAGTAGTGGCACTGGCTAAATCCTCATTGTGGTTGTTGATCATCCATCCTCTAAGTGCCTGTTCTGAACAGTGTAATCGAGTAGCATTTATGTTGATAATGATGACAAACTTATTAATGTGTGTCCAGGGAGTCTCTCTGTGTTTATGTGACTTTCCTAATACAGACGTGTATGTTTGTGTGTGTGTGTGTGAGCCCATGGGCTTGCTTTCTTAATGATGGCTGACTTCCAAGAGTTCTACGCGCTTTTTTCTGGGATCAGATCCAGCCCTAGTTCTGGGAAAATGAATAAATTAATTATTATGGCCCCCAAAGTGATGCTACCTAGTTATTGAGCTATGTGTGTATTCTAAATTGTGTGTGTGCAATGCTAACATATACATACACACACTGTGTGTATGTATATTTATTGGAGTAATTCAGCACACCACTCAAGGGTACAACAGCAGAACCCCCTCTTGGAACTGGAACTTTGGGCCTTCTCTTTCCTGTCCTTAAGCACTGTGCTACCTGCTGCCCCAGGGCTCCCATGTGTTCATACACTGTGGGGACCCACACAGATCCATGACTCTTTACCCAGCAGTCTTCCTTGCAGTGGTTCTTAGCCTTGAGACTGCAACCCCCTCCCCAATGTTCCAGGTGCGTCTGGAACCGAGCATGGTATGCCATATGGAGGACATTTCTCATTGTTTATTTGTTTCTTCCCATTAACGGTTTGGCGCATTTTCATTAAACCTGCAGTGAGTCACTCCATCAATCAGGTTGGAACACCGTGGCCCGTTTGTCTTTCCCTTGTTTATCATATTAGAGGTCAGAGCTGGACTCGCCCATGTGGACGTGGGTACATGTGGGTCTGTGTTATTGCCTCTGCCGTCAGAGCTTCTGCTCATGTAACACCAGACGTATTTCCCGCACTGCGATTCACTTCCTTTAAAGCGCTTAGCTGACATGCTTGATGCTCGCTGTGAGCTTTTTCTGCGCAGTCTTGTCATTTTTAAGCACATTTGGATCATTTGTGCTGAGAATACTCGTTATTCATATTGCTGTTAATTCTTTTGAAAGAACTGGGAGACACAGAGGGAAAGGGAGATTATGATCTTCTGTGAGTTTTAAAGCTTATTTCTGGCCGGTTTTATTCGTTTCCTTCATTTAACTTCATTTCACTCCAGTTCCATTCTGGGTTTTTCTTTTCCGGTTCCATTCCGCTTTCATTCTGGGAGCAGGGGGTATGGGGACTTGTCCTGTAAAAAAACATAAGACCTCAGAGGAGTTTATGACTCAGGTCTGTGAGGTGCCAGTTATCGCTAAAAACCAGTCTCACACATCTAATGTTATCTAAGGTTACTGATCCAACTGACCTACCTGGCACCCCCACAGTATCAGACACTTTAATCCATGCCTTATTTTCATTTAATTTTCCTGTATATGAACAGGGATAAATCACACAATCTAGTGTAATCTGAAACAGCAATAATCAACTTTTCCTACATTTTCAAATAGACGTAACAAATGTTTGATAGGTACTACTATTGACACAATGTTTTTGGGGAACATGAAAACAACATTTTGGATTGGTTATTGCTGAACCGTGTCACTGCACATTCGCATAAAATAGACGTCTCTTCTACTTCATCCTGACACCCATGTCGCTTTGATCGGGCCTCCAACTATCACTGAGCTTCTTGTCGCTTTTCGTCGCCAGCTTCCTTTGAAAATGAATGACTTCCGGCTGCTCTGATTGCTTTCATTGCCACTGGGTGTGAACGTGGCATTATGTCATTATTTGTATGTAAAGCTGATGTCTTTGACTGTACTGACAGAAATGCTTTGGCTCTTTTCTGGGAGCAGCTTGCAGATCTACACACTGCACAGTGAAGATGGGACTATAACAGTTTGCTGTGGGTCCTCCCCAGCATCCGGCGTCAGGAGGCGGTAGCACTCCTCAAACTGCTCTCCGGGCTTTGGCTACTGCTGTCCCGCTGGACCGATGTGGCCGGGGCCATGCATGTGGCACCGTTGAAGGTGACTGGCATCTTATAATCAAGGACCAGCCAGATATCTGGCTCCCTGTCTTTGTCTATCAGTCGTATGAGCCTGGGCTTTGTGTGTAAAGGACACAGGAGTAGCAGGGTGGGGCTCAGTGACCCGGTCCAGCTCTTGCTGGATGGAAACACCATCCTGCACAAATGTCTGGGGCTCATAGCCACAGTCAGAGCTTGCATTCGTAAATTTTGACTGTTAAATGATAATCGATGTTTACCGTCTAAATGTGCTGGCACCCACTATTGCAAACATGAGTTTGAAATAAAAAGAATAACTGGGATAATGTAGCATTTTCTACATGAGCATAGCATAATTATGAATCAGTCCTTCCGAGGTACACAGTGTGGATAACGGTGTACTCTGATGCTAATACTAGAACACGACATACAGCCATTGATGTGCTTACTGTCTTCCTTAATAATGTTGATATACGTCTGTTTTCCTTCAAACATCCTGGTGGAATGAGCTGTGTGGCTGTTCCACAGCTGCTTTGCTGATTTACTGCTGTCATGACCCTTCTTTTCTCAAACTTGTTTTCTTCACATTGCCTATATAAATTTTTAATATTTTTTAATCCTTATCCACATAATGATTAACTGCTGCTTTGGTGACCTGGGCTGGAAAAGTACATGTCGGGGTGTGTCGCTTGTTTGCTGTTTTCTGTTGAGAAAAGTGATTATTTACTCCCCAAGGGATGAGATCTTAAAGATTTTTTCGATTTCACAAGCCAGAGATGAGTTTGTTGCTCACAATAGGAATATCACTAGAGCGGCGTTCCTCCATCTACGGAATACAGCCGAGTTTATGAAGATGGTGTCCTTCGGTGATTCCTTTATTAGTCCCAGACTGGACTTCTGTAACTGCCTGTCCTCTGGATGGAACTCTGGGTTCAGCCTTCAGACTAAGAGAAAATGCTCAGTTTCCTAAAGTTGATGTGTGTGACTAAGTAATTAACATTTTAATTTGTATCGGACTAAAAGCCAGGGTGTGATGCCAGAAAGCTCCCCTGGCTTGTTTGACTGCGTTCTGTGTTTATTTACCCCTAACCAGAACCAGAAAGTTTCATCATGTTAGTCCTGTATTATCATCATTAAACTGGCTTCCTGTTACGTTTAGTACTGACTTTGAGGTACTGTGGCACTGGACAGAGGTGGAGGGAATCTGAGTACCGCAGATTCCCTGGCACAGTGCCAAATGTACATTGTGTGTAAATACCAGTTAAAGTCTTGTAAATATCATTGTATTGTACCGCGTGTCCATGTGGAGAATGTGTTCACTGTCACCGTGATTATGTATGTATGGTATACAGCGGAAAGTTGTTGGTAGTGTTGGACTGCTTGTAAACACCGTTTTGTGTCGAGTGCTGTGTCTGTGCCTAATTATGACCAGATTATGCAGCATTGCTGTAACCCTTCTTACCAACCTATAAAGCTCGCATGGTTTGGCCCCAGAATGTCTGTCGGATCTTTCGGTTCCGTAACACCCTCCCATCTCTGTTTGCTTCACTCTCACAGGGTAGGTTATTTATTAGTTCCAAGAGTGGAAAAAAAAAAACCCTTTTGGCAGCAGTGCATTTTACAGAGCTCCATGGTAATGTTTATCTAAAGTAGTGTAGCTTCAAACAGACCATTGTTAAAGAAAAAACACTTTGAAGCAGTCTTCTTGGGTGAAAATGGACATTTTTATGCAGTTAAACCTCTAAAATCACATCTTGAGATTCTGAAGCTGCCTCAGTCCAAGGAATGCTAGGTAAGGAGGTGCTGAAACACAGATGTCACCCGACCGTTGGTCTGGTCTACCACTGGAACCTCTGAAACAGTTTATCCATGGCCTCAACCTTCCCCCATATCGGGGATTGTAGTGCCCTCTGCACTTCTATACTGAGATTCCATGGTCCATGCCCAGTTAGAATAGATATTTTTTTACAAAAATGAGGAATTAGGGAGGCCTTGAGTGAGACAAAAGTCCATTAGATAAAAGCTGCCCCTTTATTTCATCAGCCTTATGACGTTCCTCACTCTGATGGCTTCAGCGTCTACTGCGATTCCCACCAGACGGTTTTGACCTGATGTTAACTTTTCAAGTGAGCATTTTGTATACACATTGCTGCAGAGAAGTGGTTTTGTAGATGTTTGAGTGTGACGCTGACCTCCTCGGCTGTGAGCCTTCCTCCTCGGTCAGAGGTTTAGCGAGTTTTGTTTACTCGGAGTTGAGGTAGACGTTTTTCCTAGTTGTGACCCGCAGCACATTCTTGCTGTTTGTGATCTTTGGAATTAGCTGGTATGAGGCACCGGTAAACGTGGAGACGTGAGTCTGACAGGCCTTAGCACTCGGTGTTCCTGAATGTCCCGACTGCTGCGGTGACTGGGGTTTGCCAGCACCATTGCCTAAGACAGGATTTCTGACCCTAATGTGGAGAAAGAGATAAGATTCTCTCAAGGAGGAAATCACTTCGCTATCTGAGATGTGCAGGTGTGTGGAAATGGCTTCTGCTGACACTTGGGTAGTGACCGCGTGGTCTGAGATAGTCGAGACACCAAATGACCGTAAAGGCATGTGACGGGGAGGCATGGGAGATACGGTCCCCTCCCCAGGTCCGTCAGTAGCCTGGTCTGTCTGCCCACCACGTTGCATCTGAAGGACACTAGACTCCAGGAGGGAAATGCGGTGGATTTGTGGGCTTTTAATGGTGAAGCCTGGTTCTCGACGGATTAACCAGGAGCACCGATATCTTTGGAGGTTGCCAGGACGGAAAGGGCGGCACTCCTGCACCACAACTGTAATGCAGTTATTGTGGGGGTTCTGCCAAATTCTCCTGGCTGTCAACTGATCAAGTAACTGTGAATCATCTCTGATGGAAGTATGGTGACTGTACTGAAAGGGGAACGACTCTTAGCATTTTATGGTTATTAGGAACAGTTCTACAGGGTTTATAACAAGGATAAAATGTACTTTTTTTACATTACGTATGGAATTGTTGTTCTACACCTTCCCAAGAATGAGTCACCATTTCTGGTTCAATTTTTATGCTGTGGTAAACTGTCCTAGAAACCGTGTGTGGCAGGGGGACAGGGGGGATGCTAGAGACGTCATTGGTTACCTTTGAACTCAGGTCGTAGTACCAATTTACCGAAGGGCGTTCCTGTTTACGGTTGAAGCCGTCTAGACAACCGCTCCAGAAACAGCGAATGATTGCGACATTTTTGAGAATGCCAGTGCAGCACCAACACGTGACTTTGTTCGGTGGTGTCACCAGGTTGCCCGTTTGTACGTCAGAAGTCCACTTGTGGTCCTGACGGTCGGAGCGGTCTGTGGGGCCAGTCCCCCAGACCGTTCCAGTATGGTCTATTTACAGAGTCATCCAGTCTGACACCAGCAGACATTCATCCTCCATCTCCCTCACTGCTAATTTTCCAGTGGGTCACTCTTCAGCACCCAGGTACCTGACTAAGGATTAGCACGTTTGGTTATGTTTGCTGACGCCCACAATTCTGGTCCACGTTGTCGTCGTTCACGTCGTTCGATCAAGCGAAGCAGGTTTGCGGTCATACCTCCCGTAACGGACCGATCTGCGCACTGGTCGGCTCGTTTGCTAATTATAATGTCGTCTGATGTGAAAATGTAGTTCTTTTTTGGCACTTGAGTCAGGCTCGCATGAGTTGAGTTTGCTGTGGGCCCCGGTGCGGTGAAAAGGGTTGTAACAGTTGCAGTATTGTCTGAAATGTCAGGAATCCAGAGTGACCTACTGAGAGTGACTGGGTGTGCGGTCCTGGCCTGGCCCCTGTCGGCCTCATTGTCGCCTTTTTGTTCTTCACCGGCTCTCTTTTTCATGTTCTGTTTGTGTTTCCAAGCAGAGGAGACCCCTGAGTCTGGGGTATCTTCAGTCTTTTAAACAACTGAGTGGTTTTTCCCAAATATTTCCGTTTGTTTTTTTTTTGCATGTCAGTGAGTTTCTTAGGAGGATGGTGTTGTCTCCTGTGGCTGGGGGCTGCAGCTGTTTCGGAACGGCGTGGCTTTTCAGGGCGCGTTCCACTCCAAGGGATCCGTGCGGCAGGGTGTGTGCATGTGAGGGCGTGCCATGTCTCGGGGTGTGACGTGGGGACTCGGGAAGGTTCTAACTCACCCTCCGCCCCCTCCTCTCCATTTGGCTACTAAAAGGGGGCCATTGTTGTGTCTCCCTCGGCGGCAGGCCTACAGAGAACTGCATTGTTCTGCATGCCCCTTGGCCTGCCCGCCTCGCCGGAGCACACCGTGACCGAGAACAGGGCGGTTCACTGGGACTTCTGGTTCTTGGTCATCCGGGAAGCTTTGTGCCTCTATAAAGATGTGCCAAAAGCCCAGCTCCTATCACTCTGTGTCTGAAGGCCTCGCCGTCTGTAGAGCCGACTCATCTCTGCTGACCAGCCCCTGCCGTCCAGCTGCTGGATCTGAGGCCTCCTGTATGTGCTCCTGAAGAATGCTGTGGGGTAGGAATGTGTGACATTAATGATCACTTTCCAGCTACGCCTGGGGGGGTCCTTTCCAGAAGTCAGCTGCCATACCCCCCATTCCCCCCATACCCCCCATCCCCCCCATACCCACTCTGTCATTTTACACTCATACAGTTCATCCCTACAGTGGGAAGCTCATCTGACGTGACTTTTATTGACCCACCGGACAGGACCCACGCCTGCTTTGACAGCGTTGTACAACAGGCTATCCTAGCTGTGTGTAGCTGCGTAGTTCTAACTCATCTTCAAAGCTGTGGGGGGGGGGGGGGGGGGCCATAATGGGGGGCCCCCGCCGCGTAAGCGGGGGGGCCCGCGAAGC
>JAACJT020000034.1:15576954-15608905 GCA_009936485.2 Gymnarchus niloticus
GGAGTCTTGCTGCTCCCTCTGCCGACGGGGCGTGGGCGGGGCGCGGGCGGGGCAGAACTGTAGGTCCCAGGCCCGTAAGCAGGAGTATCTCCTAAACGGACTTGGCCAGCACTGTTCCTATAGCGTTGTGGCAGCCCTTTGGCCTGTATGTACTTGTTAAATTCTCACCAAGTCCTGGACCATGAGGCGCATTAAGGAAACGGACTCTGTAGTTGTCTAGAAGCGCAACATTTTATTAATTAGAAATGTGTGCTGGTTTGCCAGAATCTGTCTGTTTTCCTGACAGAGAAACACAGTCGTTATGGAGCGAGGAGAAAGTCCCGGTGACTGCTTTTGCCAGTTAGCCTCAAGGCTAACATTTCGAAATCAGAGGTGCCTCACCGTGGTGCCTGGCAGTGTGGGATGCGGCGATGCAGCGTGATCTGTCGGTCATTACAAAGGCTTTGGTGTCTTCAGAGGGGGGGCAGGGACTTTAGATCCGGCTCTGGAGTGATTTCCATGAGGCATTTGCTGTCCGTTACCCTTGGCAGCAACCCTTGGCGTGAGAAATGGTCACAGCTCCCACTCTCGACCCTGATGGACCTTCTCTGTGCCCGGCTCCGGTCACCTAGTCGGCGGTGACGTTAAACCGCACGCCAGAGGCTTCCGGATGACCTGCGGTTGAACATGTTTCCAAAAGGGGAAGGAGAGTCTGCTTTTAACAAGCGGCATGTTTAAAAAAAGCTGGGTGTTTATATGGGCTGTGTGGCCATGCATTGAGATGCTTTAAGCAGCGTGGTTCGTGTACGGTCTCTGTTCGTTAATGCCTGCTGAATGCCTTTGCTCGTTCATAACGTGGAACCGCAGTAACCCTGAGACAGGATTGCACAGTACACCCTCATCCTGTTTAACCTCCATTCACAGCTTGTATTTAGCATGATTTCCAGATGGGAACAAGGTCTGATCTGTCTGACTGTAATCTGCTAGCCAGTACTGGGTTTTTGGGTTCTCTAAACCCTACTCTCCTAGCCGGGGTGATTTCTCCATGTAAGAAGTCATTTTGACATTTTTACACTGAATAGTCTGTCTGCCTCCTCTCAGATGGCTTAAAACCATGATAAAGTAGCTCTTCACCAAGACATTGTTACAGTATGTCTTAAAGAGGCAATGCTTTATTCAGAGTGACCTCTGGTATCTGTAACTAACCAGTCACAGGCTTTTAGGCCTCTGATTGGTTAATTGTCAAAAAGAACAGGTATAGCTTCAGTATTCCCCCTCCAGTGGCAACAAATAATTGATAATAATACCATGAATACTAAACGCAGCCATAAAATTCACTGTTGGCCTTACAATGGAGACAGTTGCTACTTGGAGTCAAATCACAAGTGGATAAAGTAATCAGGAAGTTAGACCCTGGTAAAACGGTCACTTGATTTAGGGAAACTCGTCTTTTGACGGGTCTCTGACTCAGCAGCTGTGGGGTGTTGTGGGAGCACTCATAGCTCTGTTCTTTTCTTCGGCTTCCGGTTTTGGTTAGCCAGTGTTCTGACTCACAGATGCTGTGTGAAGATAAAAAAAAAAAGTCTCAACAATGGTTGAGGGGGTCAGAATGCCCCCCGACAGAGGTCATGGACACAGATGCCCCTCACCCCCCAGTCAGTTTCAGTTCTATGTGTCGTTCGTTGGCATGTGATGGTGGATGTTAATTGTGTCCTGCGTGGGATCACTGCTGTGTACGATTTTCTCATCTGTGTGTTTGTTGACACGTGAGCCCCCCCTCCCAACATGCGCAGGAAATTGGTTAGTAACAGCTTTACATACAGCGGTCAGTTGAGTGCCCGTGGTCTATGGTGACATGGGGTCACTCTGTGGTTAGACCGCAGTCAGTTGTATGCTCGAGGTCTGACATACTCATCTCCAGGCTTTCAGAAGCCTCCCCTCTAGGGGTGTTGATGCAGATGGTGGGGTTTCTGCACACCCTGGAGTTACCTTTAATGCATTAATCCTGGGATCACTTAAATCCTAAGCTGAAAAGAGATAAGGTTCGGGATGATGAACAGTAAACTGATCTTAAATCAGCTGTGGGCTCCACTGAATGGTTCTGTTTCAGCAGAGTGACCTGTTTAACTTCAAATTAACTTCATCTAATCAGGATCTGTCCTTGATCTGGCATTTTAGTCACCTGATAAAATATCAGCCCAGCCCTTCCCCCCATGTTTTAATGGCAGGAGAAACTGGTAATAAAACCTTAGATCCTCTCTCCATAGATGATCAGCATTGGGCTTGGGGGTGTGGCCCAGGTGCCCAGGTGGGCTCAGCTTCATGCTGTGGTTCGAAAAGCGGGCACAGCCACAGGGCTTTGTTTTTCTGTTTACGTTTTGCTGGTCTTGCCGAAACGAGTGTCGAGTTTTGCGGGTGTTCGCTGTGAAGTGATTTCAGAGGGATGGAGCAGGGTGATTGCCGTCTGCTCACATTTCTTCGTGCCGAAATCCACTCGGGTTTCTGGTGCCGTGGTTGAGGCCCCCCTGTTGACGGTATTCAGATGCAGGTCTAGTCGTATTCCTCCAGCCTGTGTTCGGTTAACGATGATGTGGGGAGACTATTGTTGAACATTTGACCATCAGGACATGGTTAGTACTGAAGCTGCGGCATATTTGAAACCACAATGCCACAGCAGTGTCCCTTTAACTCACAAAGCGAGCTCAAAAATGTACTTTTCCTGTGCTTTTAAAATGTGTTTGTCACTTCAAGAAGGCTGTCAAAGTTCAGGACCTCTCAGCACAGCCATAGGTTGATAAACGAACTATTTGAGTAGAATTTCAGTACCCTCACACTCGTGTTTAGTCTGCTTGAAGGGAAGTGTTTTTCTGCAGTAACCATTGTAACCATTCATACTGAGCTAATTTAGTTTGAGGAATACCGGCTTCAAGATTATCTGAAGGCAGCAGGTCAGGAAACAGATTATGTATCGCTTAAATTAGATTTCTAATCTGTGCTGTGATGTATTGTGCCTGGAGTTTCGCTAGAGTAACTGGCTAGGCAACGTGAAACCAGCTGGAGTACCCACTACAGAAACATTTAAAAATTTTGAAGACTGCTTGGTGCCAATAGGCTACAGCTGCCAGTCCTGGGGCCCTGAAACAGGGTTGAACAGCTGCCATCGAAACATCAAGGACAGGGTCTCCCCAGGGACTCTGCCATCAGGGAATCCATTCGACATCCTTGTCATGTCATTCCATGCTGGGCATGATGTCGGATATTGTGGTAATACACGGGGGTACTCAGACCTACCCCGATCCACATTGCGTAGTTCAGGTTAACCGTAAGGTCACCAAGTTCAGCTAACTGGCCTCTACGGGAGAAGATTTCAGTCTTACTCCTGCCCGATTCCCCTCCAGGGTGCTGGCTGGGGTCTCATCTCTGAGGTTCACTTGTCCCATCTTGGATTTTGTCGTGCTTGTCGTGTTCTGGTGTCTAAGCAGCCTGGCATCACAATTCCAGCTCCTTGCCTGTATTCTTGTTAATTTTGAAATATAATTTACGCGATTGGGATGCTGTGTTTGTTTTTTTTTTATGGGATCCAAGTGTTGTTTTCCTGAGTTTTTGGAGAGCAGAAGACGGGTGTGATAACAGTCCAGATGTCGATCTTCAGATTTGGGGTCAATCGGTGAGAGAACTGGACTGTTCTCCTATAGGGAGGGGTCCCAATTCCTGGAAAGGCTGAAGGGGGTTTGGTTGCGCTGGTGTATTTATTGGTCTGGGGGGTGCCTCACGGCCCACGGTACTTGAGGAAAGTCGACTCCAGTTTGGCGGGGAGGGAAAGCCACGGCAACCACGATATGCCAAAGATAAAAACAGAGTGATGATCAGGGTGCAGACTTCCCATTTAAGAATTTCGGGGCCTTTTGCGTTTTCCACAAAGTCAGGGAGGTGGGGAGTGAAACTACACAGCAGGGGGGAGGGGGTTGGACATTGGGGAATAGTCTGATCCCCCCGGTTTTGGGAGTGTCTGCAGAAAGCTTGACAGAGTGCTTTCGAAGAGTGCAAGCTTCATTTTACCCATAACCATTACCAGTTGGGATAGTTAGGGTGTAGGGTATGGACCCTGTTGAAGAGCTGCGTAAGCGAAGCGTTTGAAGCAGTCGCCCTCCTCTGTCCGCATGCTCAGGATGCAGATGACCGTGTCAGTGTGACCGGGGTCACTGCGAAGTCTGTACAGCGGCACAAACGCGCGTATACTCTGTTCATGAAGAGGGGAAGTCTGCTTTTTTCTGTAGAAAGCACAATATACGCGTAATTGTAAAATAAAAAAGCTACATTTATTCCCCATTAAAAACACTTGATCGTAAACATTGCAGATGTATTCAAACAAACGTGGCTTGCTACCCTGGATGAGATCCCAGAGGCTGACGTTTGTCTGTTACTTTCACCAACTGTTTCTTTCCGCACGCGTATGGTGTTTTACTCTGACTTCCAAATCCCAGGCAATACCGTTGCTTTGGGTACTTCTCTGTAGGTACAAAGTGTGGAGCTCCAGTCAGTACCCCCTTGGAGAATCTGTGGTTGTGATGTCATCATCTTGTCATGCCTTCCTGCTCTGGGTTAGGTGCCCTGCCCACCTTCCTGTGCATCTTTCTTCAGAAAGGCCACAGTTCAAGCAGCCTTGACCTGTCCTAACAGGGTAGCAATTAGGGTAGTTTGTGCACGACAGCCAGTTCACGCTGAATTTAAATGCTTACGCCCTTTCTTACGGTTTTGTTGGCGGTTCCTAATTTTGAGCTGGTTGCTGTGGGAACTCTGGTCTTTACTTTGAGGACTCTATGAAGATCAATGCCCATCAGAGAGATTCTCGGCTGAGATGTCAGCCAAACCACGGAAGAAAATTACAGTCATCGTTGCCCAGCAGTAAGGCCACGCTTTGTGGACAAGCCCGTTGTTGGCCTGCCTGGGTTGCCCATTCCTGTTTAGTCCCATTCCTGGTCCAGAGGTGTTTCGAAGGGCATGGAGCCTACATTCCGTGAGGCTTACACCCTGAGCTTTGGGTCTGGAAGCATTCAATGCTAACAGGCATAATGCTAACTAATGCATGGTGTGTTGGTGTTTCTTGGAGTGGCATTGATCCATGCTCCATTTTGTCCGCCTTCATTGCAACATCCTTCCCTGCAGTCCATAGCATAAATGTAGCAGCAACATTACAAACCACATTGAAAACAAATCTAGTGTTAGAAAGCCCAGCTTAAACAGACTTAGCGCTTGATGTCCTCTTGAAGAAGAAGAGGTGATCTTCATCGTCACCAACAGCAGGTCTGTCACACGACTGGCTGCCAAAACCAAATGGTCTTCCTCCAGAGTCTCTCAACTTCAAGGCCCATCTGTTTATCGAGTAGAAATCAGAGGATCACTAGAGGGCAGTCACGCCCCACCTGTGGGCTACGTCCCAGTGCTTGATGAATGCTGCTTTATGCCAATTATGGGTCGTTGTTGTGTCTTCCACCATTGCTGGGCCGTTCTTCTGCGACCTTTTAAAGCCAAAGAAGACCGGCTTAGAGTCTCAGTCGTTATTAGCTAGTGGTTTCAGGAGCAGGGTGGTTACTGCTTCGTAGCATTTTCCTACATCCCCAAGGATTAAAGGCAAGATCTTCCCTTTGCTGACTGAAGCGCGCATGCGTGTGTGTGTGTGTGTGTGTGTGTGTGTGTGTGTGCGTGCGTGTGTGTGTGTAGGAGGGTGCTTATAAATCAAATTGTTCCTTGTATACCTTCTCCCAGCCCTGGTAGATGCCTCCGTGCCTGGGGTTTTGGCTCAGTCTGCCGGTCCATTCACACCTCGCTTCCGGGAACAAGATAACCCACTCTGACAGCTGCTTTCTCAACCCCACCCCCCCAGGTGCCCCTGGCTGACGCAGGCCATCTCCCCCACCGTGCCCCTCTACAATGGCGTCATCTTCCTCTTCGTGTTGGCCAACTTCAGCATGGCGACCTTCATGGACCCCGGCATGTACCCCAGAGGTCGGTGAGACTCCCCTCCCCCTGCACCCCCCCTTCCTGGGTGGCCTACAGATGCCTGATATGGAACCGCTTCTGAAGCTGAGAGACTGCAGCAATGTGCTTCAGACCAGTAGCTTGATAGTGTATAAAATACTCTGAAGCTTATGCATATTGTGTATGTATAAATGTGTAATGGCTGTGCTGCATGTTTTACATATGTGTACGACTGCTTTTAAGTAATAGTTCATATTTATGTTATCCCTGTCTGAAGGGGCCTCTCCCCTCTCACACAGCAGCGATAATTAGGAATGTGGCTCCACCTGTCACAGGTGCTGTTTCCTGTCCTTTCTGGAAAGTGAAAACTGGCTCCTGGCACATGGTTGTCATGGAGATGGGGGCTGGACATGTTGTGGGGGAGGGGCGACAGCGGAGATTGATGTTAACTCAAACCAGATGCTGGTGACCACAACGCCCTGAGCTGTAATTTCTTTAAGAATTTGCTTATGGGGAAGGCCCTCGATAAAAGGGGTCTGTCCTCAGGGGTGGTCCGTAAGCACTCATCTCACTCTAAATATGCATTTAAATTTCATATGTTCAAATGCTGACTCTACCCCCCTTCTGTACAATGTCCAGACTGTTATAGGTTCCTGACTCCTGAAGGTGAATGAAAAATGGTCCAGTTAGCATTCAGATAGAGGGGATTTCAGAAATACCTTTCAGGTCCTTATTCTGCAGTCACGTTCCATCTTGACAAATCTTAGGCTTTAAAGTTTAAAGACATCAGTGTGGATCCACAGTATTTCGAAGGCCGCGTACGCGGTTATGGACCTGGTGATGTCTCGAGTAAGCCCTCTGAAAAGCTCCCCACCTCAAGTCTTTGCTCTTGAACTGTGCCAACCCCACATTTCCCCATCGCAGCCGATGAAGACGAGGACAAGGACGATGACTTCCGCGCTCCGCTCTACAAGAACGTGGAGGTGAAGGGCATCCAGGTGCGAATGAAGTGGTGTGCCACCTGCCACTTCTACAGGCCCCCTCGCTGCTCCCACTGCAGTGTGTGCGACAACTGCGTGGAGGTGAGGCTGCATGCTAGCCCATTAACAAGCCATGGTGTTGGCCCTGCGGCTGCTTCCAAGAGATACCAGAATCTGATCGGGGGAGATGGTAAAACATGACAAGGCCCACTAACTGTCTTTATAAATAATCAGTGTGCTTGCATTTTTTTATCCTGAACTTTCCCTCCCTTGTTGGCCAATCTAGGAACCCCCCCCACGCAATTTAATGCAGAACAGTGGAGATCAAACTAAGGTTTCTGCTTTAGGACACAGTTATTAATCATTTTTTTTGCATTGCCTGCCTGTGTTTTACCTAATGTAGACAAGGTGTCAGTTTAATACTCCTTGGTCTTCGTCTCCATGTCCTCCACTGATAGTGATGGCTTGAGTCGAAATTTGCTTGCGGAAAATGGTGCTCTCTGATAACGTGGCCGGTACTGTTTTGGTTGGCTTTTAAAGGGTTAACAAATCAGCCAGGCCAGATTCCCACTGCAAATACAGAGGCTGAAAGAGCATCCGGGTTTTTACATGGAGGAATGTCCCATGCCAAAATTGTGCCAATCTGATTGCAGAGTCGCCTCATTTTCTAGGGGGGAAAAAATGGGTCCTCTTAATTTCAGGGGGTGATGTCTTCTGTGGTTTTCTTATGGATCTGTGCGGAGTCCTGGTTTAATATGCTCTGTGGGAACTGCTGTGGGGCATTTTAGTGACCAGCAATCAAAGATGGGGCCATCCTTATGAAGAGCTACCTGTGCTCTATTCAGGTTGGTGGCTTCAGGATGGCAAACAGGGTTTAGATTCTGAAATTCTCCCTTGGATGGCCATGAAACTGGAAACAGCCAGCTGTAACACAGACAGGAAGAAAACATCAAAACACACTTAATGCAATCAACTGGTATTTTCCTTTCAATGTATTTTGTGGAATCTGTCTCTCTCTCGTGGATGTAATGTAACATCGTGCTATATTTATGAATGAACTGGAGCCTGCAGTTTGTAACCTGTCAGCATCTCGTCCTCCTCTCTACTGCCCCCTGCAGGACTTCGACCACCACTGCCCCTGGGTAAACAATTGCATTGGGAGGCGGAACTACCGTTACTTTTTCCTGTTCTTGTTGTCGCTGAGCGTGCACATGGTGGGCGTATTCTCCTTTGGCCTGCTCTTTGTGCTGTACCATATGGACCACCTGGGTGCTCTGCACACCACCATCACGTATCCTGCGGAAAGCCCCCCCCCCCGCGCCTCGTGCTTTTACCTCAGAGCGACCTCCTCATTAATTAGGCCTGTTAAAAATACCACCATCTAATCGTTCATGTCCTATTCATAGTCAGCTTTTAAAAGCCTGGATCTTGTTTTTTTGTTTGTGCCACTGAAAACTGTAAAAATTAACTTTTAAGATTTTTATTTATTTATTTATTATCCCTGACCAGGATATGTGGTTTCAGGATGGATGGATTTATTAAATAATGAATCTCTGCTCAGATAATAAACTCAGTGTTGCAGCAGGCCTCTGGGTTTGGAACTAGCAACCTTTGCTTTGGGACCCCCTGTCATTATTCACTATACTATGGGCTGTTCTGGAACCTGTAGCACCTATGTAGTGATGACCTCTGCTTTGCTGACCCACATGTATTGGCATTGGGGTCTTCTTGCTGTGTATGCGGTTGGCCTGATGGTAGCAGTAGAGGTCAGGAATGGGAGGAGTCTGGGTTGTACTGGTCTCCGCTCCTTGACAATTCTGCCCCAGCCTGGTGGTCATGTGTATTGCCGGCCTCTTCTTCATCCCAGTTGTGGGCCTCACCGGTTTCCATATGGTCCTGGTGGCCAGGGGCCGCACCACCAACGAGCAGGTAAGACGGCCTCATTCTCACAGAGAGGGGTCCTAAGCCTCTCCCCCCAGCTGCTTTGGTTTATTCCATCCTAGCCTTGGATGGTGTTTTGAGTTCTGGATAACAGCGTCTTCCACGCCGGTGTTCCCCAGGTGACTGGGAAGTTCCGAGGCGGTGTAAACCCTTTTACCCGTGGTTGCTGTGGCAACGTAGAGTACGTCCTGTGCAGCCCCCTGGCTCCCAGGTAAGCACCTGCCCCAACCCCAGGGTTCCCTAGGTGAGCAGACAGATGCAGTCGAATTCTGCGGGTTTTTCTAAGGCCTTGTAACCCATCATTCCTCTGTGACATCTGAGCTGCTGTGTAACATACAAGAGGTTTATGGCCAAAAGGCCTTGTCTCCTGGTTCTAGGTTATAATGACGCATATGTTCTGTAGCGGAGTCACGGTGGCTCGGTGGTTAGCACCGTCTCCTCCAGAGCTGGGGGTTCGAATCCACGCCGTGTGCATGGAGTTTATATTGTTCTCCCTGTGTTTTGCGGGTTTATTCCCCGCAGTCCAAGGACATGCATTGTAGGCGAATCTGAATTGTCCGTAGTGTGTGAGTGGGAGGGTGTGTGTGACTGTTCCCTGCGATGGCACCCCATCCAGGGTATCCCCTGCCTTGCACCCTAGGCTGCCTGGGATAGGCTCCAGGCCCCGCCCACTGCAACTCTGCGGTTTGGAAAAGGGATGAATGGATGGTCTGCCGTGTTCTGTCTATTGACCATCCTGGCAGCAAACCAAGAGACAGGAGCCTTAAAAACAGCCTTAGTGAGCTTGAGCTCCACACCATTCGCCTTGAACAGAGCCGAGAGAAGTGGGACCTCACCACGAAGCAGAGTGTCATGTGACGCTGGGTATTCGACCGGCCGTGGTGAGAGCGACATCGCCTGAAACCGAACACCGCCAGTTTCCAACCAATAAAAAGGGAGGGAGGGGAAATGAGGAGCGGAGCCTGGCGCTGTTCTCTGCTTCCCATCCCACCGTGTGGCGCAGACCGGGGGTGGACAGGACCTCCACGTGACGTGCCGCAGCTGTCGCCGGCTGTCGAGCTGCCTTTTCTGTTCCGAGGGAGTGTCGTTAAAAACAGCCTCTTCTGTCAAAATGTGCCAATTTCCCCCGCCCCTGGATTCAGAGGCATCTGTTCTAGCAGGACTGCAGCGCACTAAGCCTGTTTCACTTACGTATGTCACACCCACCTCATCTCCACCACAGGTACATAGCAGACCTCAGTAAGAAGGTCCCGGTCGCCATCCGGCCGCCATTCCTCCGGGCAGACCTGTCGGACCGGCAACTCGCGGTTAAGATCAACGACAACGGCATCCATACCAGCGCCCTACGTACCAAGGTGAGGACGGCAGGCCTGGATCCGGGGGAGGCATGCTTTGGGACAGCCATGGAGCAACGACTGGAATGCGAGAGTGGCACACCGCAGTTGGTACAGAGCTGGACTGTGTCTTCATGGCAGTTTTAACCCAGTTAAGGCCGAACTGTGGTGTTTTTTTGTCGTGTGTTTCAGTCCAAGGGCAACCTGGATATGCTGAATGACAAGCCGCTGGAGATGGGCCCCCCCCTCCCCCCTAAAGCAGACAAATACAGGGAGCCGAAAAGCCAGTTAACCTCCAGTGAAGGTCGGGACGCCGACCCCCTCGAGCTCCGCTGACCTTGCTCTGTCCTTCCACTCCCCGTGAAGTGCAGCTGTGCGTTCTGACTTACCGTGAACGGCCATACACTTGACGCGCAATGCGCCGCTTCCATCTCGCCATCGTGTCCTGCAACATGACGAGCCACGGCTCCAAAATTAATTTTTAATAAATATGACAGGGCTGACAGCTCAGAGCCCACTGGCCTTTAAGAGGAGCTTGACCCTCCTACTTATGTGCTTCTGCACACTGGGATTCCACTGTTCCATTGATTCTCACTCTCGGGGTCCCCAGGAGGTACGATCCCAGCCTCTCGGCACTCATGATCGTCCAAGTTTAACGAGCCCCACATCTCGGCGGGTGTTGGTGCGGGAGATCTTGGGCTTTGGGGAATGGGTGGATTGCACAAACAGTGCCCGCAGGCACATGGATAGACCTGGTAATTTTAGGACGGAGCTGTCCTCCACTATAATCCATTCGCCCACCAGCAGGAGGGTGCAGTTTGACAGCAGGAATATGAAAGGCGTTTAGTTACAGGAGCTCGTTGGAATCTGTCAGACATTTAAATTTAGCTTCCAAGTGGAGTCTAACCTAGTCAGACCAGTAAGATGGTGATCTCACACGTCCAAATGGATAAAATATTCTTGGCTTTTGTTTTGAGGTAACTTGACATCCTGAGAACACCTTGATACTGTACGTGATCAGAATAATGTTACTATTTTGCCCCACCGCCCCTATTGGTCAGTATTTTTGAGGAAATGTGGACATTTTGGACCCTGTTCCAGTCCCTTCCCGACATCCTTTTCTGTGCCTTTAATTGGGTGTCTATTTGTCCGTTAAGGCTGTTCAGCGACTTTCTATTTTGGGCTTCTACTGCCACCTGGTGCTAGGATTGGGAATTGCTCACTTTCTAGGGTGGTGAAGATGTGAGCCTGCATTTTCGATTTTATTTTTCTTCACCCGAGGCAGTTTGAAGAGCTTCCCTCTTATATAGGAAACAAGACAAACATGTTCACAATTTACTGCAGGGCCCAGTTGAATTTATTATCTACTTAGTGATTTAAACTCTAAGAGTGGAAATGCTAACTGAATGTTTTAAAGTCTAGTGTTATTTCTTAAAATGGATGGTGTTTCAGTGAATATTTGAAATGTTAATTTAAAATATTCCACATCTAGAATGCAGGGTCTTGGAATATATGCATATGTACTACTTTGATACTGTGCTAGTTTCACTTCAGGTTATAAGCGTGTGATGGTATGACGTCACAGTCCTTGCTACCATGTTACCCTTCTGTCTTTCACCTCAGAGAGTTCTCTTTCCGGCAAGCTTGCACACCCCTCCACTCCAGCCATGTACAAGTACAGACCATCCTTCGGCACCATCCCCAAGGTGCACTACCATGCGGGCGGGGAGAAGGTCAGCAAGGTTTTGAACTTTGTATTTTAAACTGTAACATAGTGCCTTTGGAATCTTTCTGACAGACTCGTAAACTGTGTGGGATGAAACCGAGGCACTAATTAGGTAGATGGGTATTCTATAACTGTAATGGCGTGTCAAAGGTACAACAGCAGTGAACCTCCTCCGGGGACAGTCTTGAGCTTCCCTGACTGTAGCGCTGTGGTTGTGTGCAGATTTCCATGCAGGAGGAGCTCAGCCCCGGGTCCATCGTGGAGGAGGGCAGCCGGACCCCCGATTACCGCTCGGAGCCCAACCTGGAGCTGCCCGAGTGTCAGAATCCACCACTTCATCGCGGCTTCCGCTCATCTCCACTGCAGCTGGACTCGCTCAGCCTGAAGCAGGCGTACCGGCGCGGGGACGCGGCCCGCCTCTGTGGCCTGGAACCCGAGGTGGTGGCTGCTGTGGCCGACGCCCCCTGCCGGAGCGTGTTCTCATCCAACACTCTGTCCAGTCGCAACGGCAGCCTGTCCTATGACAGCCTGCTGAGTCCCGCTGTGTCCCTCCCCACCGGCGAGTGTTTGAGCCACCCCGCTCATTCGCCTTACCTCCCCACCAGGGCTGAGCGCACGCGGGCCCCTCCTCCTACCTATAGCCCCGGCCCTGGCCGCTGCTCCCCGCACTCCAGGGACCCCTCCCCGGTGCGATACGACAACCTCTCTAAAACCATCATGGCTTCCATTCAAGAACGCAAGGAGATGGAGGAGAGGGAAAAGCTGCTCCAGCCGCGAGGTCGGCCCCAGGCCCCGGGCAGCTACGCCACGGACGTGCAGGACAGTCCCGGTGGGCGCAGCTTACCGCCAGCCAGCTGCTACCATGAGGGCCTGGGCTCTCGGGGAGCCACACCCCCTGCTTACGGCTCCAGGGACAGCCTGGTGACTGGGGCCACGGCCTACGTGTGCAGGACCCCGGGCCTGCGTGGGTCGGTCACCTCACTGCCACGTGCCCCCAGGACTCCCGACGACAGCGTTGTCCTGTCGGCTCGGCCCGGGGAGCCCCCCTACCGATCCCCAGGGCACCAGCCGCACCGCTCCCCCTCTGCCCTGCCCCGTTCCCCCCCCTATATGCGACACAGCCCCCTCCCATTCATCGGCGCCTTGGAACGAACAGACTCACCCCCTCTGGGGGGCCCCAGGTACGAATCCTAACATACCATATGACCGGGGAGGGCGGAGCCTCCCCACCCCACGTCGGGGACAGGATCGGCGACATGTGCTCCATTTTATGAACGCATGCTTTTTAACTTGCTTCAGTTTGTCTTATCTGAAACGTTTGCAGTAGAAGTGAGGTGTGTCTTTATGTTTTTATATGACAAGCTAATAAAAACCATTCTTCTGTATGTTTTCATTATATCCAGTTTTGTTTTGTATGTGAACAATTGCCAGTTATGCACACCGTGTCCCTCGTCTAATAACATTTCCCAGGTTTGATTTTGCATGTTCACATCATGGCAGCATCTCTCTCTCTCTCTCTCTCTCTCCCACGCTTACTGAATAACAAGTGCCTGCTCTGGAAACCCTTTCGTCCCTTTATGACTCACTGCTTGACATTTTCTGTACCGCACCCTTAAAACAGCATGCGGGTGGCGGTGAGCCAACTCAGCTGCAGTTGGGAACATCGCTGGTCACACTCCAGAACCTTCTGTGTGCAGCTCATGTCTGTTCTCTCCTAAAATGTGAAAATACTCTGGAATGCTGCTACAGGAGGCTAACAAGCGTGTGTTCTCACCTTTTGACATATGAAGGGTTAACCACTCCAGCATCTTGTACATTAATCCCTTTTGTCCCCCACCTCTTTCTCTCCCCTTCCAGAGAAGAGATTCATGGGAAAATGGCTCATGGAAAGATTAACGGACAGCCCAAAGACCAATCACGGGCTGACTGCCGCCTGGGGCCTGCCCCCATTGGACAAGGCATACCCCTCAGTCCTGGACGCCATGCAAATGTCAAAAAGGTATCTGGCGTTGGCGGGACCACCTATGAGATCTCCGTGTAAAAGCAGGTCTCCGGGCCAACCAAAGCTGGCACTGCCACGGCAATAGTCGCCCCTGTGCTAAAGAGAGAGGGGTCTGTTCCTTTCCCTCCATTTTGTAAGACTGTGGACCAAGTGGCAACAAGCGGCCTTAAATTCTGGACCGTCTCGTCTGCCCAGGCAGCCTCTGCCTTCCGTGTCAGGTGAAAGCTTGTGAGGTGTTGTGCTGGGAGCCGTTTTGGCTGTTAGATGACGTCGGAACTTTTGTTTTGCCGTGTGGCCTGTCCTACTGCTTGCCGTCTGTCACCGGGACGGCAGCCACGGTCTCACGGTCTCGCACCACAGGCGTAACGTGTGCTGGTGAGCGAGTTGCCAGGACATGACCGTTCTGGCTGCTCAAGCCCACCTCATTGCTTTGCTGCGTCTCCAAAACCCAATACCAGCGGCCGCCCCGCTCTGGTCCAGAATGCTCGGCCTTTGGTTGTCATAGTGATTGAGATCTCCAGATGTTGCACGAAGATGGACGAGGGCTCCCGTGCTAAGGGGGCTTCCTTCAGTCATAGTACCATAATGTCAGCACAGTGTATAAAGGTGTGGCCTCTGACCCCTGAGCACTAAAATCCATCTGGAAATGCACAGGAAAGCCCAAATCCATCTTTGGTTCCGCAGCTCTGATAGCATTGGTCATCTGTGTTTTTTGTGACGTTAGAGTCAAATGCATCCAGAAACCATGTCTCCTGGGAATTACTCGGGACCCTGAAAGTGCTTGTGGGTGTGTCTTTGTCTGTTCGTATCTGTGTGGGTTATATTTATCAGTTTCATTTTTTGGAAGATGAAGGCAATAGCTTGAGGTCCCAGCTTGAAAAAGTCTAGTTTATGGCCAGTGAATTAAACTGTTTGAATGATCCGCCAAATGACCGAATGATGCTGAGTGACGTCGTTTACGAAGGTGATGGCAGTGTACTGGTGGAAGCTCTTCTGAAGTCGTGTCGTTTTGCAGTTCCCCAGGAACGCCAGGTGCTTTTGTCTGTTTCTCAGTGATAGTTTAGTGTGCGTTTTTTGTTCTTTGCGTGAGCGTCCGTTCCTGTCGCCATGGTGACAGTGTGACCAGGCTCTCTGTGCACTCGTTGCATCCCGTGTTTCCTCTTCTGTCTCGTCTGCCGTGACGGAACTGGGCTGCGACACACGTCTCGAACGTGTTACCAACACAGTGTCAACTGTCAGCTTGCCCAATCTTACTCTGTTAGTAACAAACTCTACAGGAAATTCATACACAGCCTAGTTTTTGACTAAATATTTTTTTTAAGGATGGGTGCCGCACATGTTGTTTAACTGACCTGCTTATTACAAACTCTTAAGAAATGAAACAGTCTGTAGCCATGTCAATAATTGAAATACAGATGTCAAGTTGTATTTTTTTCCTTTTGAATTTTTATACCCACTGATTCAATTGTTTGATATATTTTGATTTTTATACACAAAATTCTGTCAGGGAGTTCTCTTGGTTTCTTGGTAATCTGTAATTTAAGTCTAAATTATTATTTTTTCTTCTCCACAGTAAGGGATGGGGGGGTGGGGAAATACTAATTATTTTTTCTCATTCAGTATTTTGCAATGGAGAATGAAACTGAGGAATGTGATTCCTTTTATTTTCTCTCCCCAAATATGCCCCGGGACCGCTGGCCAGCACAGCTAATTCATATAATTACCTTTTATTAATTGAAGAAGTTGTGCTGGTTACAGCACTGGATGTGGCTATATCAAACTGAACCGTCTGCCTCTAACAGGTAGCCCAAGGCACGTGGAATAGTGGAGCAGTGCATCATGGGTAAGAGACATGACCGCACCCATTGGCGGCTGTCTGGTACAGCACATACTGTATACTGCTATACATAGAAAATACATGGGTCTAACTTTTTTATTTTTTTTTGAAGAAAAAATATAGTTTGATATTAAGGTACATCTGTTTTCATTTTAAATCACTGATTAAATGTTGATTTGAAATTTTCCACCTGCTTGAATTTGTTTTTCCTCTTTGGTGAGAGTAAAGATCCACCTTAAGCTGGCACAACACATCTCCGTCCTCTTATGAATGATACAAACTTCGAACTGATACATCCTGTAGGAGACATTTCTGTGCTTTGACTTACTGTCTCTTAGGTCGATCAGAAGCAGAACTCGCCTTGCTGTTATATCTCAACCACAACGTAATCAGATGCAGGGAGCAGCAGATCCGAATGTCGTTTCGCCTGTACTTTACCAAGGATTTGAGAATACACACTGTGTCATGTGTACACGTACACACACAGGTGCTGTTCCTTAGGAGAGGAATTAACATTTAAGAAATGAACAGGAAAAGTGTAAGCAAATGTAAGAGGCTGTTTATATGTTCAGTGGCCTGCATATCTTCCAGATTTTGTGCTATATGCAGGATCTAATAATGCGCTTTCGTAAAAAAAAAGGAAAAATTCTCATGTGAGACAAAAACGTGACCAGACATGACCTATGTAATCTTTAAACATCGTTATAAAAAATGTACAAACACAGTTCGTGATAATGAAATGCAACAGCCTGCCGTTTAAATTCTGTGTCAATGGGGCATCATTTGCGTCCAAACCATCACTGTTCATGAACCTCTGGTGTTGACCAAATTGCTGCCACGCTGTACAAGTCCAAAGGCTAACAGCTAAAGAGCCTTTGAAATGCTTGTTTGTATTGCAATTCTTTTAACACACACACACACACACACACACACAAAAAGTTGAACTGTGAGAGCTCATCACCTGGGTCTGATTACATGATTGCAGTTCTGGCACCCATCTATCAATACCAAGTATCTTGATAAATTTTTAAGCATGACAAATTATATTACTGTATCAAGCATGGGTGCTGTCCTAGATTGATGTAATGCCTTAAATCGTGCTAAAAGGGAGGAAAAAAAACTATAGAAATTAATATGCTTTCTTTGAACTGTATAATTTACACATTTGTTCAGATTACTTTTTTTTTGCCAAATGAAGGGGAATAACTGGACCTGCATGCCACAGACTGCAAGCTCTGGCCCCGAGGATGTTGCTTATCCCAGATTTGAGCATGTAACCACATGATAAATGAAAGTCTTAAGAAAAGTTAGCCATGTTTGGGGGAACATCTATGGCACTGGAAATTCATTTTTCAATTTTTTTGTATTTTTATAACCCCCAGTTTTGCATCTTCTAGCTGATGTTTTATTTAAATGACAAGCGTTTAGGTGGCTTCCTATAAAGCAACACCCTGCTTAAGGCCTCATCTGCTGGAGATAAACTGATATTGCATGCATTAGTAAAAGGTCCACTAATCAAACAACAAGGGCTCCTTTCTATTAGTGTTACACAGCCTGATAACCATATTCAAGCACTTAGAGACTATAAATGTCTACAATGTCATTTGGAATTGACTATACATACGTACATGCCATGCATAATCAACAGAAAATACCCTATTTAATCAACTGAAATAAGTCAGGTAGGGAATTAAACACTTTAAATCCTAAGAGCCCCCAAAAAAACCTAGAGAAAGCAATGCTCCAAGAGAAATTCAATCTATTCTTAATAGAAGGATTCTGAAGTGATACATTTCTCCAGCAGGATTTAAGAAAAACCCTTAGACTCACAATTTAAAAAGTGAGTATTATCCTTTAATCAGGCTTCTTTACACATTGTATTACACTACACTGCTACACAGCCAGCAGTCTGTCTACACTTAGCTTGCCGCTGTGTAATATTGAAGATCCACACAAAGGCAGTTGTATTTTATACAGGACCTTAATTGACCATTAAGGCGGCTAAGCTGTACCCCTCCCCAACACACACCTTCTAGTCATCTATGCCCAGCCTGCATCCACAACGCCTCAAAACAATCATACACTCGAGTCAGACTCATAAAGCCTCAGCAAGTTACAGCACACACTGAGTTTGTCAGTTCCTGTGACCACACCTCAACACTCACACCCTTCCGTGCTTCGAATGACATGCAGTCACTTCACGGGGAAAGTGGTACATAACCCGCTGACATCACTGACCATTGTAGCTGATCTCATTTACCAAAAATAAAAGGTACACAGTGACTCCAAAGGCCAGAGAAGAGCATGCTATCACAATACATCATAACAACTGTCATCTTTATTTCTCCTTTGGTGGAATCTAAGGCTATGAAAATAAAAACTGCTTGGTTGTAGAGTTGCATGGATAGTCACATAATCTCACACATACTATCTACATACCGCCCATCCCCACTGGTGACCCCACTCACTTCAGAAACTAAACAGGCAAAGGAGGGCTCAGTAGAAGCAAAGGGAATTGAGATGGTACAGAAGGCTAGGAATTTAAGACCAGCCGCTCCAACCTTTTACCTGTCAGGTTATGTCCCCCTACATCACTGCCCACCCCCAATCCCCAATCTTAAACCATTCAAACACAACTCAACAGGATACCCAATGTGGGAACCATCCACATCTCAAACCTCATTTCACAGTACAATGTCAAAGACATCGAGTTACAGATCACCAGATAACTTGTTTCCACTATAAAGGGCAAGAGAGATTTAAAAAAAAAAAAAAAAAAAAAAAAAAAAACAATTTCATGATTAAGGAATGATTATTTTGTCTTGCCAAGATTATGACCTAAAGTGGCAAACAGGAAACAAAAATCCCTTCAAAAAACAAAACACGAGTGTCCAGATTCAGTTTATTTAGAGTCCTTTGTAGAAAAAAAAAAAAAAAAGAAAAGGAAAATGACAAGTTGAAGACCATAGGAAAACGAGCTCAGCGTTCACTTCTCCTCCGCATTGTTTGCCTCCTTCTTCTCAGACCCTGCTTCCTCTGAAGCTTTGCTCTGGTCCTTCACAGACAGCTCTTCCAGCTTCTCCGCCACCTTGGTGGCAGCACAGGTACTACCTGCGAGGACAGCCGTGCGCATTAGCCTTTGTCACCAGAAACGCACCTGCCACATCCTCTGCGGTGATGACGGGAAGCCCGTTGGCCAAACTGCACCCCCTAGAGGCCGTGATAAATGCGGGCGTTCTAGCTCGTGCAAACAGCACAAAAATGTAGGAAATAGCCCAGAGTTGAAGTTTGCTCGAAACCTTTACTAATAAAGCCAGTAGGCCCACTAGTGCTGATACGCAGCTTTTAAATGGACACTGATTTTAAGAGAAAGGCATTACAAAGACTGAACTCCTGACAGTTCGGCCTTTCAAACAGTAGCACATTACACACCTATTCCCCATAAAAAGAATGTGGCAGGCTTCTATACCGATTCAGTTCCCCACTACTTTAAAACACGCAGCATGCATGTCTGTTCCAGAACATACCAACACTTGCCTACAATGAAGCCAGCGTCCATTACGCTCTGTGGCCTAATCTAGCAGACACAAAAGCACCAGGCTGGGGATGGCAGCAAGGAACAGAGTGAGTCTGCATACACTGAAGTGGTTTTCTGTGGCATCTCCTTACCAGAACCTTCTAAAGTCCTCCTGACCTCTTCTCTGCACTCATCAAACTTTGCTTTAAATTTCTGCGCATCTGAAACAGAGAGGCAAGCTGGTTGACATGCGGAAGCACCCGAAAGGCACAGCCAATTGGTGAAGCGGTGTGGGGATGTGTGTGTGTGTGGGGGGGGGTCACTGACTCTCGGCGTTCAGAAAGCGGATGGCCAGCAGCTCGGGTTTCGGATGCTCGTCGGCGAAGTCCGCGTGCGTGTTCCACACCCACGCCCGGTCGCTGCCCGCATTTGGCTTCAACTCCATCAAGGGAACGACTGGAACAACGAGATGAGGAGGATGAGGCCCCCAGTCAGCAGTTCTTCCCTTCAAACAGGTTGGACTGCACGGTCAACACGACCCACTCATCAATGCCCTAATTCTGGAGGGGTGTCACACCAGCCCATTTCAAGTCCCTCGACCCACACTCACTGTTGTGGTTGGCGCAGATCTTGAGGGTGCGGTCCCTCCTCATCAGCAGTCGGATGGAGCCCTTCTCCTTGTGCCGAAGGAGTTTGACATCTCCGGTGCCCCGCTCCTTCCACTCCGGGGGGTCGTTTTCTGACGCGAAGCGGTACAGCTTGGCCCGCCTGTGACAAGAATCCATAGGGGAGGGGCATTCAGCACATGCTCCAAGTAGTACCCCAAACCAACAAGACATCAGCAAAACTAACAGTCACATCAATGCCCATAATAGCCATGCTCCCAAGAGGGTGTAACCACTCAGACTGTCCAGAAAAACACACGGAAAACCAACACGATTAAGCCCATTGAATTTGTGCCCTCCCCATTTGATGGTTAACCACATTCCCAGCATGCCGCTCGGTCCACACTACAATGACGTTGACCTGCTTACATTTTGAAGAGCTCCTCCTCATCCTCCTCTAATGTTTTTACATCCTGCTCTGGAAGTGACACAATAGGCTCAAAGTGGGGATCGTGGTTTGATTCGTCTGCATTATCTGTAGAAGTCTCGTGGTCATCTTGTGTGTCCTGTTAAAAGAAATACGTCTACAAATCACATTGCAGAGTCTCACAGATTAGACTTTCTCGCCAACCAGCTTGTGTTTTCATGTTCATAGCAGGAGAGCAGGTTGTGTAAGGATCAAGAATTGGTGAACCACTGTAGAAGGGCAACTTAAGCTGATCCGACGGCTCTGTGCATGTGTATGTCTTTAACAGAAGCAGCAGCCAGGTAACCAAAAGCAGATGGCTGATTTAAAAAAAAAAAAATAAAAAAAAATAAAAAAAAAAAAAATACGATATTATATACGTCAAAGCCGACAAATCTCATTTTGATCATCTCAGGCTGCCTTGCTTTCATACTCAGACTGAACCAATCATGCGGATGGAAGGACTTCAGGGGACCACACGCCACGGTTCCTTTGTGTGTTTTTTGTTTCTTTAGTTCCTTTGTGTGCATTTTTGCTAGGCACCTGCATCTCGCAAGCGCTTATCCCCGATCCGGCTTTTTGTTAGCCCGCTTCTCTATCATCACCGTATCCCACTATTGGCGGCACAAGTCGATTCATTCAAAACCAATTTCCCTCGTTAAAGTACCAGGCATCGAATAACCAGTCCCCAACACCCCGCTGCCTTGTAGATTATGTTTAAAACTGTAGTGCTAGCATTTTAACGAGGCATCGTTTCGATGACTGGCCTCCTTGCTTCTAAGAAGGAAGTTTCTGCGATTTACCAGTCGAAGGCGGACTTCGACACTACGCCATACCGGCACATTCAGGGCCTGATACTACGCTGGGCTCAGGAACTCGCTGCAACGTCTTACTTTGCATCAAAAGGGGCTCTGGGGTTAAGTTTTATTAACGTGCACTCAGCCATCTCGGCTGGATTCTTTTTTAAAAAAAACAGCGTGGGTTCCGGGAAAGGCCGGCGGCATATGGAAACATTAAGGACAGGGCCTAGTAGCCTTTAGCCTAGCCTGTTAGCGGCACTCTATGGAAACCTGAGCGCTCGAGCCCTGTAGCCTTTAGCCTAGCCTGCTAGCGGCACTCTACGGAAACCTGAGCGCTCGAGCCCTGTAGCCTTTAGCCTAGCCTGCTAGCGGCACTCTATGGAAACCTGAGCGCTCGAGCCCTGTAGCCTTTAGCCTAGCCTGGTACCGGCACTCTGTGGAAACCTTAGCGCTCGAGCCCTATAGCCTTTAGCCTAGCCTGCTAGCGGCACTCTATGGAAACCTTAGCGCTCGAGCCCAGTTGGCTATTCGTGACGCACGGAAGCCTGGTCGGTGTGGCCTTGCGCTCCTAGCCCAGCCCAGCTACCCGGCTTATGTGAACTGGTTCCTCCACTTGACCAACCTATTGCTGCCTGCCGGCTAAACGCTTCGCAGCAAATTAATCCAAATAATTTCACAGTAACGGAAAAACGAGCTGGTCTCCAAGCTCAAACTTTCAGATATTCGGGCAAACCAGCAGAGCCCAGCTCCGCTAAAACAATGAGCGGGAAACGAGGCGCGCTGGTAAGGACGGAGCTCCAGGGGAGGACTAACACTCCGGGCCGCCCTCACACCAGCTTTACCGCAGACCCAGCACGTTCTGTGGAAAAATGCAGTCGGCCAAAACGTTTAAAATAAAACTACCTAGCTAAGCATGTAGCGGCACATAGCAGCATGCTAATGCTAGTAGCACACAGCGGCTTTGATATTAGAGGTTAAAAAAAAAAATCTTAAAAATAACCGTTCACGTTTAAACTTCAGGAACATTATAACTAGAGCCCAAAATAAACATGTTTCCATCCACCAACTTCCCGGCCAAAGTACAGCGAACGGCCGGCCCATCGCACGGCTTCCCCCCCCCATCTTTATGTCTCCTATGGCCGCCGGTGGGGGGGAACCTCTAAATGTCGTCTGAAATACCGCAGGGAGCCCGAAATGATGGCCTTCGGGAAGCGCGGGGACTTCAGCCGCAGCCGGCACCGCCATCTCACCTTGGTATCCGCCATGCTGATGCTGGATGCGGCCGGATTGCTGCCCGTGTCTGCCCGTCTAAAGTCGCTCTCTTTCTGCCTCTCTCTCCGCGGTCCTCCCCCTCCTTAACTGAAGGCCGCCGAGTCCCCGACGGCCGCTTCCTGCCACCCGGAGCCCCGCCGAAATGCCGTGTCTCTACAGTTCGGGTCGTGCATGCGGAGCTGCGCATTTCATCCCTTTTGCACATGCATTTCTTATATATTTATTATTGCACATTTATTATAGACACAGCTGACCTGGCTGTCTCTAATCTGTTTATCTGTACAGCCTGTCTTTGTCACGTCCACATGTGCCGCCGCCGCCACATACTAGAGATTATTCATTTATTAATTAACACTGTTAATCTCGCCCTGATCTGCCGGTGTAGATTTGCAGCTCTCCACCTTCCGTGTTTCGTCTAGTCTGTGACAGACCTGCGACCCTGAGCACGAAACATGCTTTGGAAGTGGCATTTCTTTGGCTGATGATAAAGGAACCTGGCAGTGACAGGGTGTACCGGAGCATCCAGGGCACTCAGCAAAACTCTCATTAACACTTTGAAAAGTTTATCAGAAACAGATGGTCAGCATTGTGTAGTGCTTTTAGAGAATGTTGCTTGGTTCAGCTAGTTTTCTGGCTGTGGTCGGGAGATATGCTGCATAGTCTAATACAGAGCTGTTTCTTCCTTTGAAATAAATCATGTTTTACAAAAGCTGTATTCAAATGTGGGCGACGGTCCGCCATTGTCGCATGCGCGAAAACTGACTTGTGACCGCGTGTGCGGAGTAAATTTTCCACTAATGCAAATTTTAGTTACTTTCTATAGTATCATGTCAAGCAGTCGATGATTGCGTGCCGAAAATACATATACTTTTATTTAAACTGCTTCATCATTAATTCCCCACCGCCCTAAACATCAGCCACTTATACGATTCCCATCACCAATATGGCGCCTTACTGGGGCAATTATAAACCATCGTTATTTTCCCGTCATCCGTAGCGCCGGTGCCACACGTACGTGCGTCTTTCCCTTTTCAAATATGGCGGCTCACATATACGCTAGTCTCCCGACATTCTTTGCGTCTTGCCTTCATAGACATGGCGCATTGCACGTGAATGCAGGGTAAATAGGTGGTTTGCTTAGCTAAGTGAGAGCTGCCTTCGTGTAAGTTTTCTTAGCCTAGTGAACGTTGTAATATTGTCTTGTGGTTATGATGACTAGAGGATTATGTATCTCTTCAAATATTTTGTAATAAGTGATTCGGAGAAATCAAGTTTACTGTAAAATGGCAGAATGTTTTTTTTTATTGTTTTGGTTTGCTAGTTTCCGTTTGTTTAATAAATGATACATAAATGTTTAAGTTTGGAAATGGTACAAAGTAGCTGATTAATTTGCTGAATAGTATTTCTGACATTTTAACTGGTTATTCATAATAGCAAAAAGTAATCTTTAAATCCCTGTTTTTGCCTAGGGTTAGAAGATGGCAGAACTTGGTGAGAACACTGTGCATGATGCTTCCTCCACTGCTGAAGCAGAGGCGGTCATGGAAGGAGTGGATGGAGATACTGCCGCTGAAGCCCTGAACAGTGTGACAGAAGAGGCTAGTTCCAACTCTGGAGTGTATCGCTACATCAAAGGGGACCTGTTCACCTCTGAGATATTCAAGGTGGAGATTCAGAACCTCCCTAAATTTATAGGGTTCAATGACCTGAAGAAGTTCCTCAACAAGCATGGATTGAACCCTCACAAGATCAAGCTATTTGGCAAGCAGACATTTGCCTTTGTCACCTTCAAGAGCCAAGAGGAGCGGGACAAAGCCATGAAGGCGGTTCACGGTATGCTTTGGAAAGGCCGGGTGCTCAGTGTGCGCCTGGCCAAGCCCAAGGCTGACCCCATCCTCAAGAAGAGGAAGCAGGAAGCGGCGGAAATCAGTGAAGAGCCAGATTCTAAGCGGGGGCCAGTTGATGATGAGGTGCCCCTCAGCAAGCAGATAGCAGATGCGGTGACACCACTGTGGAACGTGCCCTATGAGGAACAGCTCAGCAAGAAGGCACAGGAGGTGGAGGGAGTCTTACAGAGGCTGGCCAGGTAGAGACTGGGTTTGGCTTGATAGTGTCACCATCCTAGCCCCACTAACACTGTACTTCTGGTGTAATTATTAATTTGTCATGATTACCATCACTGTAGGTTTTGTCTGTTGGCTCACAAGTTCTTTTTTCGCTGGCTTCTTCCCTGCTCCTCCCTCATTTGGTTAGAGAAATTGGCACCACCAACAAAGCCATGCTACCCTGGCTGTTTGTCCAGAAACAGAAATACAATAAAATGTGCTGCCCTCTGGAGGGAATCCGTCCTTCTCCCATGCAGGTATGGCTGCGAGCTCGCTGCAGCTCATTGATGCTTACTGCTCGCAGGGTCGGTTTAGGAGGCCTGGTTTGAACATTGTTTTCAGAGGAGATGAAGCCAGTTCAGTGTCAGATGCTTGAAGGTGGTTGGGTCATTGGTGATTTAGTAGAGAGCTATTGCTCATTTGAAAGGGGTGGTGTGTGTTGTCTGCAGCTGTGTGACCTAACAGCCCTTCTTTTTAATAGACTGAATACAGGAATAAATGTGAGTTTCTAATTGGGACGGGGGCAAATGGAGAGGACAAGACCATCGGCTTCCGGCTGGGGAAGTACAAAGGAGGCTCCTGTGCTGTGGTGGGACCCTCTGACACGCTCCATGTTCCCAAGGAGACCAAGAGGGTGGTCAGCCACTTCCAGAATTACATCCGGTACGTCGTTACAGAAGCACGTTCCCCTTAGCTTACAGGTACTGTTTTCCCAGATGGAATCTGCAGTGAATCCATGTCAATACCATGTTAGTATGATGCGACTGTCATGTCAGAGGTCATGGCTGGGGCAGAGGCTGTTTTCACATCACACGCTGTGCAGTACAAGCACAGTGTATTAATGAGGATCGATGTCGGTAACATTCTGTTTTACGGATGATTTGGACTTCTGATTTCTCCATTTGATATTCAACAGGACAACAGAATACTCGGTTTACAGCCCTGAAACATATGAAGGACACTGGAAACAGCTGACAGTGCGGACAAGCCGCACCGGTCAGGTCATGGCCATGGTCTTCTTCAACCCGCAGGTATGGAATGTAGTGATGGCAGAAATGAGGCTTCAAAATCTATGGTGGGCTGGAGTATCCTGAACTAACCAATCAGTGCTGGCTATTGCAACACACACTTCAGGTTTAAATGTCCAGCTTTATAGCCATTTCAATAGATGTGGTTCTTGTTGTGTCTATGGATAGAATATCGGTGATGAATATTTCCCTGTCTAGCTCCTTATACAGTATATGTTACATATTACATGGCCTTTAACAGAACCATTTTGTAATGACTTGCAACAGTATAGACCAAGCTTGGCATGAAAGCCCATAATCATAACCTCTTAATTGTAACAGATATGGTTTTAAATATGACCTTTAGAGGCCATGTTTAATCATTGCTGGTTTCTTTCCAGTCTAAATCACAGGTTCTTCCTTTTCACATTTCAGAAGCTTGCAGAAGACGAGCTTAATGAGCTGAAAAGGTGTCTGAGAGAGTATTTCACCGAGGGATTGGGGAAGGAGAGTGGAGTGACCTCCCTCTACTTTGTGAGGGAGGGACAAAGGTACTACTGCACTGACCACATTGTTTCAGTAACTTAGAAACTAGTGATGGTGAAAAATGAGGCTTCAAAACCCATGGTGACCAGGAGTATCCTGAAATAACTGATCGATGCTGGTGTGAAATGAGGCTTCAAAAACCTGCTAGCATTGATTGGTCATTTGGGATACTCCCACCCACTACAGGTTTTCAAACCTTCTTTAGTGCCAGCATTGATTGGTTAGTTCAGGATACTCCCACCCACCATCGGTTTTGATGCCTCATTTGTCCAATCACTATTAGGAAAAACAATATAGGTGATGTGTAGTATAAAAGGTAACATCATAATGTTTGATCTTACGAGGACATCCCCAAATCTTGAAGACCTTCCCTGTGAACATGTGGCTGGAGATCGGTGGATTCATGAAGAGCTGCTGGGCCTGAAGTTCCGGATATCTCCACATTCCTTCTTCCAGGTGCAGAACCCCAACCCCGCCAACCTGTAATGAATGTGAATGACCCAAACGACTGTGTCACATGACTTTGTGGCCTTTCATTGGCCCACAAGGTAAAAGAGCGTATATAGAGTCTGTCATCCTTCTCTCCACCAGATCAACACACCGGCTGCAGAGGTTCTTTACTCCACCGTGGGGGAGTGGGCTCAGCTAGATCAGGATAGTGTGGTCCTGGATGTGTGCTGTGGAACAGGGACCATCGGCCTCTCCCTGGCCAAGGTGAGGAACCCGCCTTCCTGGCAAAATTTGGCTGCAATATTTGGCAGTGGGAAGTCCTATTGTATTTCCTGTATTTAAGGTTTTGCATTATTTTTGTTCCTGAATTTTTACTATTAATATACTGAAAACAGAGTTGTATTTTGAAGAGGTAATATTCACTAACAGTGAGTTGTTTTGTGGTTTATATTAATATATTATCAGATATTTAAAAACACTGCTAAAGCTAGTCATTTTCTCAAAATAAAAAAAAAAACTGCACTCTAAAACCTGAATCTAAACCTGAAAATGCAAGTAAAAAGTATTTGAAGTAACTGGACTACAGTTAGAAAAGCTGAATATGAATTTAATCATTTATATGCAAGGTCAGACACACCCAAAAGGATACGTGGCATGTTGTTCCATCCATCCTTTTGTGGGGGACCTGGAGTCTGTCCTAGGCATAGAATCTCATCAGCTAATGATGCTAATGAACTCATGGCATCGTCAGATTTGCATTCAGCCAGCATTTATTTTTACATAACTCTAAACTTGATGGGGGGTGTAATCAAAATGGCTTTAAAGGAAATGGGAGCCCGATTGCATGTGTGGGAGAGCATATTCCATCCATGGTCATGTGTTTTTCCTCCTCTGCCTCTCAGAGGGTGAGGAAGGTGATTGGGATTGAGCTGTGTCAGGAGGCTGTGGAGGATGCCAAGGTCAATGCTCAGATCAACGGTAGGAGCTAGAAAACACCTTCCTTTTGTACTCCTACCCCTTCTCACATGGATATTTGAAGAACGTGCTCCTTGTGCAGTGTTAGCATTTGAAACCTGGCGCGGTGTAGCGTGGCCTCTGCTCGGTGTTGCCTCGTCATACCCAAAGTGCATCAGAACATTTGTGTCTCAGGTGTGACCAATGTGGAGTTCCACTGCGGGAAAGCGGAAGACGTGTTCTCCTCTGTGCTCAATGCTGTCGTGTGTAGTAAGCTGACAGCCATTGTGGATCCTCCACGGGCAGGTCTACGTAAGTGTTGTGTGTGTGTGTGGTTTTTTATTTATTTATTTTTATTTAAACATTTTAAAAGCAACAAAGCCTGTTGCCAACACTCAATAGCTACTAAGTCCCATAGTTTAATTGGATAACCCTTAGTTGGAGGTTTAGCATCAGTATGAGAATTTGATGGCTCTGCCAAGAAGGATTGGTGTTAACCGTGTTTGGATGATTAACAACAGTACCCCCTAGGGGGCCCTGATGGTTGTATTCTGAGTTCAGGAATGTACAGCACTCTGTGTGTACCTCAAACCTTGTACCAGCTGGGCAGCTGGGAACTTCTCGGTCGTAATGTAGGTCAGTCATCTCGATCTGTAAACACAACCTTCATAATCCCCCTATCTTCATTTGGGTGCTTCAAATCCAATTTGCTGAAATAAGGCTTTCATTTCAATGGAATACTGTTTAGGAGAATGTTTGAAAAACAAGGTAATATAAATTACTCTTCCCAGTGAGTGGCTCGGCATGATGCTTTGACCTATATTGTGCTCTCAAACCTAGACTCCAAGGTCATCCTAGCTATCAGGAGAGCAGAGCATCTGAAGAGGTTGGTGTACGTAGCTTGCAACGCAAAGGCTGCTATGAACAATTTTATCGAGTAAGTCATGATGTGAAATTCAGTGGTATATAATTGTCTGCTGAAGACGCTTCCTCACTGTTGTGACCCTTCCCTCCCCAGCCTATGCCGGGCTCCCTCCAATCGTGTACGTGGGGCGCCATTCAGACCTGTCCGTGCCATGGCAGTGGACCTGTTCCCGCAGACCATGCACTGCGAGATGCTTCTCCTGCTGGAGAGGGTGGATTATGGCTCCCAGGGCAATGGAGACACTACCGCTGCCACCACTGTCACTGATGGGAACGAGAAGCAGTCTTTGGCTAGCTAGCAGGCAGCTCTGTTCAAGGCCCAAGGAAACCCTGCAGTTATTGGCCGCTGCAGCCAAGCGGACATGCCTGTCTCTGCCGAGACATGGTTACGATTATGATTTTAGCAACCTGGCAAGCTTCTCTGCTGCTGTGGCACAGTGGTTGGCTTTTATTTTACTGAACTGACAAAAAATGAAGGCAGCACATGTCTCCTTGATAGGAATAAACAGAAGTATCCCTCACCTTCTGCTCCTGCTGTTTAAATTTGCAATCACAGCTTTCCTCCAAGACCAAAGCCACTGATATAGTACCTCCACAGTGAGTAGGAATATACATCCTGAAGTGGGTCATAGACTGTGGAATGAGATTTTAGATTTTAGAACAGAGGTGGAAGACCCATCTAGCAACAATGCAAGTGAAAGCCACACAAGCCTTTTGTTTAAGACAAGTTTATTTATGTAAACACTTCCAATCACCACAGGTCACACTACAGGATATGCTAAGGACCATCTTAAGGCCGCTACCCCACAAGTGTGAACTCCCAGCTTCCACAGCCTGTCTTTTGTGAAATGTGTTGGTCAGAAGGACAGCCTCCCCCCAGCCAATTAACACAAAGCATGTTCCTAAGGAGAGTCTCTGCTGCAGTACTGCGCTGCAGAAATGGACAAGAAGCACACATAGAATATTTCACACGACAGCAGCACCCCAGCACATGTTCAGATCCTGCAGGCATCCTGTTTTCTTCCTGGTGTTTTATGCAGCAATCTACAGGATGTTCTATAAAAATGCATAAATCTACTGCACATTCATACACTTTGGTCCACATGCCAACTGTTAGACTGACAGGTTTTGTTCGAGGTAAAAGATGCCTTTGTTTTATTAGAAATGTAAATTTCCCCAGATGCTGTGAGTGTTCAAAATCTGCAGTTCCACAGACTGCATACAAACACTTAATAGAACAAAGAGGCCATGAGCACAGACAGGGCAGTTGTCAGAATGTCACCACAGACCAGTCTGACACACCTTCCTCACTCTCACACAGACACTATGAATAACTCCCTTCAGGTTCAAGTTAACATTAACTAGTCACACACTAACCTGACCACCTTGTTCAATTTAAAGCAAAAAAATATCCAAAATCTTCATTACTAAAAACAAGTCTACGTAGCATCTAAATGTTTATTATAAAAAGGTTAAACGCAAAAATACTTGTGGGGAATAAGTGTATGTGAAATTAATGAACCATTCATTTGTCCAGAATTCCATAATTCTTAATCACTGCACTATCAGTCTGCAGAGCCAAGAAAACCGATAAAACGTCCCAAAATGGACACAGGATGAGACAAAGGTCTGATCCACCTCATGTCATTTACCCACCCACCCCAGCAAAAGTTACAGGAAAGAACTCAGAAACCAAAGCTGTGTGACAAACTCAGTTTTGCATCTGAAGATAAACATGGCATCACCTCTATTGGTAATGCTAAAGATTTATTTGGGACGGGGCTACAGCTGGACAATCCAAAGGCAAAACAGCAATTAATCTTACAACCACACTTAACATACACAACAGAAACTGTACAACAGCCATGACAAGCTCATGTACCAGCAACTGTTAAATGGTCTGTGCATCAGCTGCTATGCTATCAGAAAGCTGGCTACAGATACCTCAGCAAGTCCTCAAGCTTCAATGATCTGCTGGCATCATTCAATCATCAGCAGGCATTCAAATCAATCAGTATGGGGGGGGGTAGTGGGCATTCAGTTCACGGGGACTGAAGAGTCAAGCAAAAAAAAAAAAGTTATTTTCTAAAGACATGCAGTCAACATGTAAAATGCTTGTCCTAAATATAAGCAAAAAACCCCCGACAAAAGTCAACATTTAGGCTTTTCATCATTTAATGTATGGCGCGTTAACGCTTTAGGATTACACCCCGGTGAGAAGAGAGCCCGTGTACAAAACGCCGGTGCTAATGGTATCTGGGTCAAGCTCTCAGTGGCACTCATGCTGTTCTGGGATTCTGGGGCAGATGCTCAGATAAGAGGATTTTAGGTGCACTGCCACTCCATTCTAGACAGCCATACAGGATTCAAGCGGACATGACAGACGTTCAGAAGCCAAAGCTGTACCACCGGTAAGAGGCAGGTATGCTGGGTGGGAGGGCCGAGCTAAACGTCCACAGTGCACAGGGGCTCACTGCCAGGCTGCGCCGACTCCATGATCGTTATTTTTGGCTTCCTCCTGGTTTCTTCCTGTGTTGTATGAGAAGGGGAAAAGACTAACCGTTTGTGTAGCTCACCATATCCAACTTAAAGCAGAATATTGACAAACTATTCCAACCATCCCACTCCATTTAAAACAAAACTGGAAGCATATAATTAAGTGTAATGTTTAGCACAATGAAAAGAAAAAGCTTAATGCATGTTAGCTGTTACTACAGAATGCCAAAGTGGTCTTTAAAACCACAGCTGGAGCATTACTTACAACAGGAAGTCCTGGGCAGTTAGGGCCCTGTAACAGTCAGCTATCCAGACACCATTCAGGGCTGCTCCACAAAACTGTGGCTGCTGAAGAACTGAGGGACACTCCCAACACAGTTGCCCTGATCCTGGATGCCCACTGCAGGCTTTCGGTCTAACTAAGAAACCTTAACCGAGGTTTCAGCCACTTTTCCTGGACACCCTTCTGAGGCTCAGTAAAGCCCACAGATGGGCCGGCCACCAGCACCCACCCTCTCCTTGGCCAACTTCTTCATCTCCTCCTGCAACTTGTTCAGGATGTGAAGGTTCGGCTTGTTTTTTTTGGCATACTGCTGCAGCTCGATGACGCTCTTGTCAGAATTCTCCTGCCAAACGCAGAAAAGCTCGGTTTCCTCCAGCCATCCAGGTTGGCTAATTAAACGATTATTTTCAGTTCAAGGCTAAACATGTTGCTTCACTGCTATTACCTTCTTCACCATCTTACTGCTCTCCCTGCCATACATGCGCAGCAGTGACCCCCAGTTTTTCACGTGGGGGTGCAGCATCTGAAGTATCTTCTGAGAGGCCAGCTGCTTGCCTACTCGCTTATTCTTGCCTGGAATCACACATGCAAAATGTGCAGAGTCAGATACTCCATTTCAGTGTGTGTGTGTGTGTGTGTGGGGGGGGGGGGGGGGGGGGTCCGAAAAAAAGGGGAGGCCAAACCCACCACCCCCCCCCCCGGGGGTCTTCCCCCAGGTCTTGACGTACCCCCCCTTCTGGTTTTTTCC
>JAACJT020000034.1:15615177-15629562 GCA_009936485.2 Gymnarchus niloticus
CCATGGAGTTTTCTTGGCAAGGATACTGGAGTGGGTTGCCATTTCCTTCTCCAGGGATCACTTTGGTCTGAGTTCTCGACTACGACCTGTCCATCTTGGGCGGCCCTACACGACTTAGCTCATAGTGTCACAAGCCCCTTCTCCATGACAAGGCAGTGATCCATTGAAGGGGATATGCTCATTGCTTTCAGCTTATTTTACCATTTGACCATAATATTATTATAACTTCCTAAACTTGTAAGAGTTCCCATTGGTTAAACCTGTAATACCTAAATATTTTTGAAAAACATTGTCTTCTTTCTTTAAGCATCTTCGGTTTTATATTTTTAAATCACGCCGTCGTGACTGCAAGTAGACAGTTCATTTTAATCTTGTTAACATGACAGTTGCATGATTATTTTTAATACACAGCACAAATCCGGTCCTATTGTTTCATTTACATTATTCAGCAGTAATTCTGATCAGAAGATAAATGACGCACAACCTTTTTGATCTGCGATATATTGCACCACATAATTTACGTGTATTTTTTTAAATGCAATAGCATTTGAACCAAGACACATTTTGACGTATAACGATGTTCTGAACAAAACTGAATATTTTGAAAATATTGCTGTTATTTTCACAATTACATCACCTGTGCCTAAAGGCAAATCAAAAAGGAAACTTCAACATATTATTTAGGCTAATTTTTCGGCTGTAATCGTTCCCCTATGTATTGCACATATCTGCATGGATATCAGAGTATTATGTGCAATACATAGGGGAACGATTACAGCCATAAGAACAGCCTACTGAGAATAACTGCTGGGGTTTTGTGAGTATAGTACCGTGTGATATTACAAGAGTCCTTGCTGGTTACTGCAGGGGTACAACTTGCTATTACAACAGCTTACTATTCTTTGCGTTATGTCAGCGCATCGTGACCGTCGTTTAATTTGGCTGCTCTACATGACTTTAGCCAGTAGATGTCACTAGTGTCACTGTGTTGAATGAGGCTTCGAGTAATGAAGCTTGGGGCGAATTAACGAAACATTAAAGGCGAAGGTGGTGAGCTGACAATATAGGTGTCATAAATAACAAAATGACGTTTTCAATTAGACCAGCTATTGCAGTGTACCGGCTAAGGGGTGTTACAGCTGCACTGCGTATGTTAATTTAGATCGGGGCGGCAGTTATAATTTATACTAAATCGCTTTGTTGAAACTGGCGAAAGACACGCCTTCTGATTATTAAGCCTGTCACCGTTTTTGAGATCATACGATTTCAGGGTTATCACCGGTATAAGTGGTCTACGACATGACGGAGAGAATTAATTCACCCTTACCTGCGACCTGCAATAATACTTTGGCAGCATGTCAGATGACCGGCCCTTAGGGTCTTCAATAAATTTGGAAAGGTCATAGAACAAATATTTATACAATGAACACATCAACGCCGGTTTAAATTGCGTAGGCTGTGTGCAAAAGTGACTCTTAAAACCAAGGAGGCATTTCCTCCCAAAGTCTCAGCATCCATCAAATCGTTGTTACCTTCTTCATATGGCTCAGTGACTAAATTATAGTGGTTAATTACTTGTTAGGGTAATTGTGAACCATTAGTGTAGCTGTAATTTAAGGTGTTTATCCTTTAAATCCTACAGGTAACCTATTCACATGACATGCATTATGAATGAGCTGCTCTGGGCTTCAATAAGTCTTGTGATGTTCATTATCTCCTTGGTAGTGATAGGACAAATTAGGCTTCAAAAGGTGGGTGGGACTGTCACAAACTATCACTACATGCTGGTCACAGTATTTATCATATTGACATAATAGTCATCCAATAACTACATATAACTTATCTGCATCTGACAGCTAATACAATAACTGTTTTGAATGTTTGTCCTACGTCAAGCTGTAGAGGGGTTCATGGTCTAGGTCTCAGAAAAGGTGCATGACAGAAGAGTCATCTATCATGAAGAGTGAATGAAAACAATACAGCGTTAGCGTATTTATCCAATTTTTAGAGTGAGATCATCACAAGGAAAAACTGCGCCCAAATTATTTCATGCCGCTAGGACAAGAGGTTCTAGTAACTGCTTATTACGATTACAAGCACATTTTCAACAAAAAAGTAACACAGGCAGCAATGAAGAAAGGGAGATGGCAAATAATTGCCAAGCAGAGTAAGGTTCATATAGGATCAAGTTTTCATCTTGCATTGAATATTTAAAGAATAGATGTATTATGGTTCAGATGGAATTTTGGCTGCATTATGCGCTGAATGCTTGAACAAGAGAAAAAAAAAATTGAAGCACAACAAAATGTTTTTTTGAAAAAAGAATCTTGCATTCAACTGGAATGGTTTATGCATAATACATCTCATTGCCTGGCCGTCTATGATATGAACACCGTACAGGAGGGGGTCATCATCTTGCTCCAAGTTTATAGGAGGCCGTCACTGCTCAGCATTTGCTGTGTGCGTAGTATATAAATGATCTTTTCTGGTGGCCACCCACCCGCTGCTGCTATGTCGTCTACATACGCATGTACCTTAGTTATCATTTATGAGTCAGAAGCTGTCAATTGCTGGCATACTGGGCAAGTGTCCAGCTAACAAAGTGCATCTTGGGGCTGGAGCTAGTATGGACAGAGTGGGCAGGTTAGCAGAATATGCCTGGAGTCTTAGTTTCATTTAGAGGTGGTGTTCCATCCTGCTGCCAACGGAACAAAACACAGAGATATAATTGAAAATGCAAGGCTTGTCATCTTGTCAACAAGAAAACCCTCTTATTCAAGACAATCCAATGGATATACATTTAAAAACAGGCAAATGCTGTGAAGGGTGGGAGAAAGTTTAGTGACAAAGCCAGCAGTTTATGAATACTAGTAGTATTCAGCACAAAGGTATCCCAATCAGGAGCAGTGACAGACATTTAACTTTAGACTTTTTAATCCTAATTTTGCAAGGAAGGAAAATTAATCCAGTTGTTGAGGTACACACTAAAAGGTTGGGGGGGGTCAGCAGAATTTAAGTGTAGTACATTTGGGATTTACCTTTTACATAAAGTTCATATATTTGTTAGACAAGTCCGGCAAAAGTGAATCTATTTATGCTAAATCAAGAGTTGAGTGCAATATACAATATTTTCCCACATCCGCTTTGGGCAAATTAGATATTCTGCCTCAAATATTCTATATTGAATGGTTGTTTTGTGATCGATGAAACTCAAAGACATCAGAAAGCACTGGGCTGCATGGTGAGACTCAAACTGATACTGAAGAGGGTGATGAAGTCCCTGATTCACAGTAGACTAGCTGCTGAGGTCGAACATGACATTTGGAATATTGCACTGGGGCCGAGACCTAGAGGAACACAAAGAATGGAAGTGTTTGGGGGACACAGAAGAAGGGGAAACCAGTAGGAGAGGAGCTTGATGGTTTTAACGTTCATCTCCAAAGCTGTGCTGATTAATGCTTTGGACGATGAGGTGTACATTAAGATGACGACTGGCCCTGTAACACGCACATCTTGTCCTCAGTTTTGATGTACGAACAGAGCAAGAGGATGACACACAGTGCAGGACTCTGGTACTACAGTTGCGCTGCCTACAGACACAACTGATATGAACGGAAATCACTACCCAGACACTCTGGAGCTCAGTGCAACCCAAGCTGGCTAATACTGGACTGTGTGGACCAGAGACTGAAGTGACCAACCGATATTTTGTCCCTGAACGACACTCAGAAATCAAAACAACCACAGACTGGGCATGATTTTCTTGGTCAGTACTTGGTGCTCTCAACTTCTAAGGTAAACAACTACACGTCTTACCATGTACCGGACATTTCTCTTGAGTAGAGTCGCTAAAGAATGACTAGCAGCCTTCCACTGTAAAACATTCAATGATTTATTGATACATTTTTGCAGATTAAAAAAACAATTGGCTACATGAATCCTGTTTTGAGATTCACTTTTTAAGCAAGAAACTTCCAGTGCAAGAGGTGGGGGTCTGCCGGTGTTCCCAAATGGTACCATTGTAGAGATTCAGACACTCTAACCTCTTTATAGAAAAAGAAAAAAGCCCACCTCAAGCCCTAATTAAGTGCATATTAGTCACTCCCTCAGGGGACAGTGGGGGAAGTAGGGGACAGGCTGTCCTGCTGGGCTCACTGCCTTCATTCCTGTAGCATGAAGTGGAAGGTCTTCATGTCCCACTGGGTCACGTCACAGTTGACCATGCTTCTCTCAGTGAAGGACACGTTTCCGGAAGCATCTATCAGCATGACGGTGTTGGTCCTTTAAAAAGAAAAAGAAAAAGGGGGGGCTGAAAACAGATAATGTTTAATAACGGAAAGCTTAACGGCTGAATGCATACAAGTTTGTCACTTGACTGAAAACTCGAACCAGTCCATCTACGGAGTCTAGCAATATCTTCATAAGAGATTAAAGACTGGGTGGTACTGCAGAGATCTCAGCACGGGCGACACTTTATGCCCTGACCTCGTGCCATATCCTGGAGACCGGACACACACGGCCGACAGGGCCCGCAGCATGGCACTGCTGTAGCCGTCCCCCTGTCTCGCCTGGATCGAGTCCGGCGAGTGGCTGGGAGACAGGAAAAGGGGGTCATTCGTCCGCTTTGCTTCAGAAGACTTGGTCACAAAGATGGCAGCAGCCAGAGTGTATCTGAAGGCGGTGACTGTTAAACCAGGTGAAAAATGCTGGGAGATATCCATCAGGGAGACACTCAGCATTCATCATGAAAGGTCTCCTTTGGACATCCCTATCCTGCTCTAAACCAGTGTCCGTTTTAAGCTATCTTGTTAGTATCTTTAAGATGAGGAGTGGGATCTGGATTGGCTGAGTGTAGGGGGGCGGGCGCACACACACACACACACACACACACACACACACACACACACACACTCACATCTCCTCATTGTTTAGGACATGCAGCAGCTCCTGCACCAGACTGTCCGCAGGGAGATCTCGGCCAATTGCACTGGTGAACAGATTCTTGCCATACTGCAGTTTTTTCCACGGTGTCTCCAGAAGGGAATTGCTCAGCCCGTAGATGCCTGCTGAAACAAACCATACATCCGAAACAGCTAACCCATGACCCCAGTCATCCCCTCACCCATACACCACTGGTTCCATGGTCAACACCCAAGGTTAGAGGCTTCTGCAGAACTACTCAGTTCCTGTCTGCTTCCAAACACTTTGTCAGAAAAAATCAAAGGCCAGTGTTTTTGGAAGGAGAACGATAAAGAGCATAGGACTCTTATTTTGAAGAAGGTCATGACCCATCTGTGCTGCCCTTCCTGTGCCTTTAGCTACTGCAATCTTTCAGACAGAGTGCCATCAATCTCCATCCTGGTTTAACTCTGCAAGTACCTAGATGGGAGTGGTTTAAACAGAGCTGTGAACATACAAAACCTAAGTCAAAGCTAGTGGCAAAAATCAACAGGAGAATCTTTAGCAAATTCCAGTAAAGCACATCTTTCTTAACCATTTAAAGTCCCAAGGACAGACATGGAATCGTGGGTAACTGAGAAGCGTGATGAGGAGAATTATTACACTGTTAAACAGCAGCATGCTTTAAAAACCAGACCAGGAGATGAGATCAGGGATTTTTCCAGAACAGGATTTTCATACCGAGTTACTCAGACCAATTAGTACCAATTTCATCAAGACGACAGAAGCTTCACCCTCCAGATACCGTCACGACTCATTATGCAAACACATTAAGTCTCAAAGCATTCAATGCATAGAACAGAATGTGCCTACCTGATCGCGCATTTCGGTCAAATTCAACCCACATAGCCAGCTCAAAGGAACGTGAACTTTGGCTGTTACTGGCAATCTAAGAGTTAGAAATCTGTGCCTTTGTCCAGTAGGTCGCCAATTTGCATCCCGTGGCAATCATATAATCCTTGGGCCCCTGAGCAAAGGTGATAACCCCTAAAACATCTTCAGGGGTGCTGACCAAATAGCTAACCCTGCAGTCTGACCCTACACATCACTTTCACCTGGATGTGTGTGTCTCATGGAGAGACAGAGGGGATACATGAAAATCCAAGGTGTTCAAAGTATCTATACAAAATATCATTATAAAAAGCACGACCCAGAGATGGGCTAAAAATAATCCAAAAAGATTATAGGCTTTTGAAATACCACAGCGCCTGACACAGCAGGGCAGTAAATGCAGAAGGGCCTCTTAATTAAGACATTTAAAAAGTAAAGTTTTGAGTGTGACCTTACTTAATGAGTGAATATAAAATCTCAATTAAACTGAGTTCTCATTTAAGATCACTTCAATTCAACAATCTGAATACAACTTTGCTTGAAATAATGCAGCCTATTAAAACTTCCATTAAAGTTAATATAAGTCATTCTTTAGAGATCTGATTCTGGTTCTGCACACATGGCTTTACACTACAGAGTGGCTGGGAGAAGAAGAACGTGAAAGTCACGGCGAGTGCTCGGGACTGTCTGTAGTGAATCAGTGCCCGTGACTGACAGCTTGTGTTACGCCCACCCACTTCTGGCTTCCATGAGTTCTCTGAAACAGACCCTGCATTCTCGTGATGGTGAGCAGGATGACCCAGTACTCTAAGCCCTAACTTGGTGACAAGGTTAACGCAATGGCAGGTTGAAGATGACAAAGCGAATATGGCCACTGAGGAGCATGACTAACCTCACCACTGGAAATGTCATTTTTCTGAACAGTACCCAGATTTAGCAGGACTGACTGATCTGATGTGTGACAACCAGCATACTATTTAATGCAGCATGAATAAAACCATACTTAATACTTCACTGACATGAGTCTTAAAGCTCTGGTATTCACTTCCTTTTTAACGGAAAGTTTTGCCAGTTTGCAGGGTTTTAACACATTAAAATCATGGCCAATAATAATGGAAGAAAAGGCGCCTGTTTGATGGCTGTGTTTTATTTACCGTTTGTAGCACCAGCCAGCAGTCACCCGATCTCTAGGGAAGCAGGCTGCTTCCACAATGACAAGGGAAGGCTTCTTTGTTAGAAACACACACTAAGGTTGTTCGGTTCTTAAAGAATGCGTTGTTTAAGAAAATCCGATCAAAGTGACCAACTGAAGACTGTAATGAAACTCAGACTGATAACAAAGGATGGTCAGACAATCACCCAGATGTGTGAAGTTACATTTACTTGTAAAACTGCATGCACACACACCAACAGGGGCAGGAAACAAACCTGGCTTCAACACGACAGGCTCCGCGCTGCCTTTGTTTCCATAGTAACACACAGTGGTGTCTCCTTTAGCCCTGAATTAAAAAAAGGGGGGTGGGGTGAGACAAGAGGCCCAGTCAGTTAAGATGCTACAGTTTTCTCCTGTTTGATTCTGCAGACCACACCCCCAATACCACCTTCTCTCCCTGGAGTCTCACAACTACGTACTCCCCAGTTAGCAAGAGAGCTACTGAGCCGATGGAATTCAATTAGATTTTATTAGTTAATTTGCATATACACCACCCTTTATTGCTTTAATGGCCTGAAATTAAAATGTACTAGTACATTAAAAAAATTTAAATTTATTTTACAGACTAATGCCAAACGTGTGGGAAAAGGTATATTCAACAAAAAGGCCTGGATGGAAGTAGGTTTACAACACTGAAATGATGTCATGCGGCGTCTACAAGGTACAGCACAGACCACGCCAAGCAGGGGGCCTGTCAGAGGCCATGAGGCAGCGGTAAAGGAGCTCCAGGGTCTTACAGCCACGACTGGCTGAGCTGTGCACAAAACACGCATCTGAAACCCCTCATACTACCGCAAATAGCACCCCCTACTGGTAGGCAGTGTACAGAGACGTTTGCCAGCATAGAAATGAACAGAAAACAACAAAATGTGCTGATATGGAGATAGAAGTTCACTTCACAGAGTACCAGGAAACTGATTCAAAGGAACCAACAAGCGAGTACCCACAGACCAGCAGGGGGAGCTCTAGTAAACTGTTTCTCAGAGATCACTTCTGTGCATTTAATGTTTCCCAACATACATATGTGAAGAGATGTATGCCCACAAGTGGAGGAGATACGTGTGCATGATTCTCTCTCTAGAGATGGCGTGTGTGTGACCAACAGAATGGTATCCCCACCCCTCTCAGTTGCTCATTCGCTCATGGACAGGTGATGTCAGCTCCCATACCTCCTGGACTGGCCAGGCCTAGGGCACGTCTACATTCACATCATTACTGCATTTGCATTCCAGCCCAACTAGAACCCAACAAACAAGAAACACTAATTGCAATATGAAAGTACCCTCAATTTGTGAGATGAGATTGATTCAGTACAGGACGGCTGCGTCATTCCCTCTGGAATGTCTGCACCCATTATTTCCTTGCTGCAGCGCACACGGCTTACATTAAGTAATAACTAGGTCACTTAAGAGAAGTGAACAAACAGCAGTGACATGTTTTCGCTTACTGATGATCACTATCAGTCAAGTGAAATGCCCCCTGCATGTGCCCCCTGAAGATGGGGTGGGGGCTTCACTGGCAGAGGTTGAAGCGATCCCAGTTATAGACAGCAGCCTGGTTAAGGGAAACATCAACCAAAAAACAGATTGCTTTTCTCCCCTGCCATCTCGGCTGAACACACCAGGGCCCAGAGGGACCGTGTGGCTCTGAGCTCGATGCCGGTGCTTCCCAGCCTTGATAATCTCATTTGCATTTCTGAGACGGCTTTGACTAGCGGGCTGCCGCAGACATCAACACGGCATGTGTGTTGGAAGCCCGCGACGGACCCGCAGAAACAGCAGGTGTCTCTGCCCGAGAGGTCTGTTAGCTGCACCAGCAGGTCAAAGTCTGTTCATCCAAGGGGATGCGCTTTGCCACATGGCCGGCAAGGATGGAGGCAGCCACATAACCCCAGATACCCACCACAGTGCGGCTAAGCTTTCTCAGAGAGTCACACTGGCCTGTTGTGCAAAGTTAAAGACCAAAAATCTCACCCAAACACTCCCAGCCTATCAGGAAGTTTTACTGCTCCATCAAAAGTGAGCCCAGAACATACATTTGGGTACTTTAATAACGCGTTATGCTTATCAGTAACTGTGCAGCGTCGCATAAGGCAGCAGAACAACATTATACTATTACAGCACACAAACTATGCAGAATTCAGTATCAAGATTTGATAATATATACAATATATACTGCTTCAGCTCTCGCACAATGAAAAATACATCATGTTTATCAATAAGGTTCAGCAAAAAAAAAGCAATAAGCAGTTACAGACAGAAAATAACATTTCAGAAAGCAGGAAAAGGCAGTCTGAGGCTCCTGTGGGATTACAGCGACAACGTATTCCAAGTTAGAGGAAAGGGGCTCTATATTAATCATTACATTGGGAATTAAGCATCTGGGCAACACAGAAGGCCTACTAAAGCAGGAAGGATGCACTCTAAAGGCACCATCTTGCTTTCTGGGTCCAAAGACAGCGTTGACAGGAAGTAGTAAGGACAGGAGAGGAGAGCAGGAAGTGAACAAAACCCACTTTGGAAAATGACACGCAATTCGACAAGAGCAGTACTGGCATCCTGTAAGGAGAAAATCCCAGCCTTATGTCCGGATGCTGCCTGAGGTAATGCCCAGCGCCACCCCCAAAACCAGGAAAAACAGTTAGATGGTGGATGGATGAGTAGATATGGATGGATAATATGACAGACTGATACAGAGCGCTCTCCTAAGCCCCGTTTCCACCACATGGAACTGGCTCAACTCTACTGGCCTCTTTTGCGTTTCTGTTTGGCAAAACTGAGGACAGTACCTGGTACTATTTTTGGTACCATCTCTGCTGCGGTTCCAAGTGAGCTGAGTAGGTACTATGACAGTCATATGAAAACGCTGCAGGCTACTGATTGGTCAGAGAATCAACAGCACCGCGTCATCAACACACGATGTGGTATACTGGGTAAAACAATTTAGCAAGCTATTTTGGATTCGAATGACCGTCTATTGTTTTTAACTTCAACCCATATGGACGCCCGCAAAGCCACGCCGTGGTCAACTACTATTACATATTAAAATGTGTATGCTGTATACGTGTGCTTCAGATCTTTCATTATTTGCAAAGTCGTCGCCGCGAACCGTCTGCTTGGGCGTTTGAAAAAGGAGACCACCATTTTTCAGCAGTGTTTTGTTTTGCTGTACTCAGCCTCTTCTGAAATAAGTTTTCTCCTCGCTGTGATGAATACGTTCTTTCCTGTTTGTCGCGTTGACGATGATGTTACGGGAATTGCATGCAGCATCACGACCACCAGCTTTCTGCAATGGAAATGGAACGCCAAGCGAGTCGAGTTGAGCTGGTACCATGCGGTGGAAATGCACCATTATACTATAAATTGTGGCCCTGTAATGAGGGAGCACAGCTTCAGGAAACACCACCACTTGGCGAGCAGTGATACACGCCTACCTAACAGTTCACAGGACACTGAAGCTCTACGATAGCAGCACAGGAACACGTGACTGAGGGGCAACATCACCACAAAGCTCATCATACTGGTGCCTCTGTTGAGAATGGGCCCAAGGTCCCGGTCACTCACCTGAACTCGGCCGTTATGAGGTTGAAGCCGTTGTACAGGTGGCTCTCGGCGGATACCTTCTTCAGATAGGAGTAGCTGTCCATGCTGTCTGTCAAAAAGTTTGACACCAAGAAACCTGCAGAGAACCACATACACGGTGAGAAGAAATTTTTACTACGGGGGGGGATGCTTTCCCCATCAGAGGAGCGCAATGAAAATAAGCTTAACACACATTTGGGAAAAAGACGGCAGGAGACAGCAGAGTCAGTGGCCTGTGCCACCCTACACACACATCAAGCAAGTCCCCCAATCAGCACACAGAATCATTAGACCTATTAGGCCCAGGGCATCATTATTGATTCCCTTCAGCTGAAACTAATCACTTAATTTCCCCCATTCCCGAGCCCTCTGGCTCCCAAGATGAGGGTATTTGAATATTTATGGAGCGTTGGGAAGCTCTCTGAGGTTATAATGCATGACAATAGCCAGAGACTAAGGGGAAATCCAGGAGATGGTACCCAGGAGCCCAGCACTGTGCTTAAGGTTTCAGGGGGTGGGGCTCCTGCCTAGGGGCAGGAGGGATAGCCACCAATAACAAACAAGCAAAGAGTCATCTGACCGGGACCTGAGTGGAAACAGCATCATTGTAAAAGCTGCTCAGTTTGTCAGAAGTCCAAATAACCGGGATTTACGGATGGTCACCCTCACCTTGGCGGCAGGAGACACAACCCAGAATTCTGGCAGACACTGGAAGAAAATGCCTCTGACCACGATAAACCCCTCAAAGATGCTCCAAAACAGGCACACAAACCAGAGATTTTAATTTTACACGGGTCAGGAACTCTGAAACACTGATATTCATCTCTCCCGAGCCGTCAGCCAGTGGTTTAACTCAAAAGACACTTTCACTTTCAATGTGAAAGCACAATCTGAGACAGAGGCAGAGCTAATGAACGTTCGGCTGATGGGAGACCGGCCAGCATACTGTAAACATTCAAGTCATGCAAAAAGGGGAAATGTTTAATGGTTTAAATATGGCCTATGCGATAGTGTTTACAATTCCATTCACTTCAGTGACAGCTTTCATGGCTGGCTAAATGAAAAATGACAAGTTATGTTGCTGAATATGGCACATTTTCAGGGAAAATGGTCAATTAATCTTGGACAGATATGCGTAAATAGAGTCAGAAAACAAAAGTGCAAAACCTCCTAAATTTGGAACACAACAGATTCTTGTTTCTTTGTAGATGTCAGCTGTCAAATCTACATGATGTGATCTAGATATTATACAATATTTGACAGCGGGGAAAAAAAATCATAAATCTGGAATCCCTTGATCTTACTTCTGAGACAACCTTGGAAGAGCTCCGAAGTGATGCCGGTTTACCTCTTCCCTGGGCATCCGGATTGGGTCTGGCATCCATGTAGTTGGTGAGTGCCGCCAGCTTGCCTCGCTTGGTGATGCCCAGCCACGAACCGCCTTCCTTCCCCTCCTCCAGGTCTAACCCTGCCAGGGAAGACAGAACCGAGATGAGGAGAAACCTAACCACTCTGGGAATTTATGTCAGCGCACCGTGTGAGGAGCCCTGCCCCGTCGGCCGTTTACACACCACATAGGAGGGGAGGTGTGACAACTGCTGTGTTCTGCATTGTCTCTACTCATCACTTAAAGCTGAATGATCTGAACAGTGCTTTAACTCAAAAGACACAATCACTGTACTTCCCTCACATGACTTTCCCCATCTCTACCTTTAAATTAAACGTCAAACATGGACAATCAAAATAGGAACTGCAACACACACAAAATAATCAGCCTTCTTCCACAAGGCTCACAGTAAGGACTGCTTGCTCTGTTTCCACGCAATCATGGGAACACAATTAATACAAATTTAATTAAAGTTACATGCGGTAAAAGTAGAAACCATCTAATGCGGGAAAGCAGAAATGACCGTGCTCCAGCTCACCGCAACACATCTCCTCCCTAATTAAATCAGCATTTGCGTTAATGAAAGCATTCCAAAAACACTGCTAGACAAACCTCCTGAACCGTTAATGTATAACCAAGCAGCACGGGGATTAAATAATGAACGGTATATCCAGGCATTTAATGATTTCATTAACAACCTTTACAGTTTTTTTCAGACCCCATCAATAGAAATAAATGGTACAACACTGTTAAATTACACCCAATTAAAGAACAATCAGGAAAGACTTCAAAATCCGAACCCAGAGTGGCAACAGGAACAAGCCTAGCCAGAAGATGACATTCGTGTTTCTCTCACTGATCGATGTGCAGGTCAGGCTGAGCAATCAAACGCGAATAAGCGGGGGCCAGCAGTCAGAGAAGCAGCCGGGGGCACGTGGGGGCAGTCCAGAGAGACTCCCAAACTGATTTATTCAGGAAACTCTCACTTCACCTTCACAGCAGCGTGCAGAGGAGCTTTGAAGGTGGGAAAGAGGCCTGGAAACGAAGCTGTGTAACACGGCGTTAGCCTGGGCACCACTCTGCACCCAGCCCCCCCGTTAGGCACTTAATTAGCACCTCATTGGTAGACGTTCCATACCAAACAACACTGGCAAAACACTCATTACTAAACAAGGTAATTAAACAGTTAATCTGCAGCCGGAAAATTAAGTGTCAGACAGTCTGCCAGGAATGTAGTTTGACACGAAGATGATGTGCAGTTCGCAAGCCTGGAATAGAAGGATGCTTTGGCTGGGCCAAGGTGTTAATGTCAGTGGGCTGGGGGGTGTGAGAGCCCCCACCCTCCCATGCACACTAATGTCACTAATCAGCTTGCCCCCCCCCCATGAAGACACCAGACCTGCTGACGAGAATGTGAGCAAAAAGGGCCAATCGATTTGTACCTGGCACTCAACAGAAGTGAAAGAGGGCACGTCGGTCAATTAACGCTACGCCCTCACCAAAAACCCATGACCAAATTGCCCTCTGGCAGATGCCTCAGGGTACAAATCTGGTGTTCCCAGAAGAGATTTAGTCTAATACACTTAAGTCTCTAAATGAGAGAACAATTAAATCTTTCAAACACATTAGGGAAAAAGCATTAGAAAGCGACGATTTAGACTGAAGTTTGGTCTGATGAAGTCCAGCAGGAGGTGCTACATTCCTGAAACGGACTATGAGTGTGGGTTAGTCTATACCCGTGTCTTATCGGTCACCAGTTCAAATCTCATTGACAACTGATCACGACTGCTCGACATCCTGAGCAGTGATCACCCTAAAGGAACCACAAAAACTGCTCCAGGGGTGCCAGACAAACAGCTGACTGCCCTCTTAGCTGTACAATCTGGTGGATTGCATGAAGGGATACGAGAAAACCAAAGAATTCCTATGTACTTCGGCTCGTAAAAATGGACAGTAGAAGTATCATTGTAAGAGTTGGTGACAAATTCAAACACACCATTAACAGCAAATGTTCTGAGGGCCAGGAGTTGTAAAAATTCTCCCTTTGGACAGTGGAACAGTAAGAGCCCACAATGCGAATTTCAAGTAAATAAAATAGACACTTACCACTGAGAATTTCTCCACCGTTTCCCCAGAAGTGGGCGCTCTTGGACAGCCTGCTGTAAACCTCATCTCTGTTGGCAGCTAGAATGAGCCTGAGAGAGGGGGGGAGGGGGAGAGATGAGCCCCCTGAGTAGTCTGTAAAGGCAAAACTAATGACAGGTCCTAGAAGGGGCTGGAAAGTGAGCTGGGGACTGAGAGCGATGGGTCAGTAACCCCGCCCCCCCCCCCCCCCCCCCCCCCCCCCCCCCCCCCCCCCCCCCCCCCCGGCCACCCCACCCCACCACGACACCCCACAACCCCACCCGGCCCCA
>JAACJT020000034.1:15629662-15660974 GCA_009936485.2 Gymnarchus niloticus
GGAGGAAAGGGAGTCCATTTTTTGGAGGAGGAGAGCTGAACACGTGTGTGTGTGTGTGTGTGTGTGTGAGAGCCAGCGGCTGCACGCGTGTGTGTGTGCGCGCGCGTTCGTGAAAGCGCAGTGACAGAATGGCTGCCTGCGACTGAGACACTCTCAGCTGGTTGGTGAACTCAATAGAAAGAAAGAGGAGGACGGGAGGGAACTTTCACAAGAGAAGGAAATTAGACTCGTTTTCTTCAAAGGATAAACAAAGGGATTGCTGGCGATGCCTGCCGAAGTCAAACAGGTTAGTGCTGCGTGTTCGTCGAGAATTCTCTGTGCCGCTTTTGTCTGTGGGGTTCGGAGCTGTGCACCGAATCAGGGATGCAGGGATGGCTGCTCTGACATCAGTGTAGTGCTAAGTGAGGGACGGTGCCAGAGAGGGGAGCTCTGTCATCCAGCCAGGTGTGCGCAGGGCTGCTGCACTAAACTTTCATCCTCTCCTGTCTCGCCTTCCGGGGGCTTGACGACATCGTGCCTTTGTGTCTGAGATTCCCGACTCGCGGACGCCGCTTCGTTAAGAGTGGCTGGCAGTTTGGGGATTCGGGGTGCTGATCCCCAGAGCTTTAGCGTTTTAAGTTTTTATGGATGGATCAAAGGGCTTTAGAGCACTGGACTTTGGAAGGAGACCTCGCTCACCGTGCTTACCTAAGCCATCTGTGTGAAGAGAGCATCTGGACGTCCGGCATATTGATTTTTTTTTTTTTGCACACACAGTCTGAATTATGTGTGGGTACAAATGATAACATTATATATTCATGAGCAGCGCAGTTGTAACAAAATCAGCCTCCAAGGGGGAGTATTTGAAGTCGTGAGATAAATGTTTCTGCACAGAGGTCAGCTTTGTGAATTGTACTTCACCAGGAATCATTGGTTACTGTGTACGGCTGTGTCAATTCTTCTATCTGTCTGTTTATTTGGAGGAGATTTGCACTTTGTTGGCATTGACCTGTGAAGCTGTCGACAAGGAAGTCCCTTTGTGCTTTGAGGGTCATTCCTGGCACAGCGGTGCAGGATCCAAAACATGAGGCTAAAAAACAGGACAGGCAGACATTGTTCCGGCGGGCTGCTGCCAGCCCCTCGGAAACTACTGGCAATCAGCTTCCAAAGGCTGCAGTGTTGGCGTGCTCTCGACAGTGTTCTGACTTCCATTTATTCCCTTTCATTCTGAGTTTTCCATGTTACTCTACATTTGTCTACAAAGCAGATGCCGGCCTCGCTGTGCTCCATATTAGCAACAGTTGCTGTTGAGCGACTCCGATGTGGAACAATCCTAACTCACGTCGTCATAGGACAAGTCTAAAAGATTCATTTGTTAAACATGCATCCTTGTCATTAAAGTGAGTTTCTAGTGACCTATGACAGCCTCTTCCTGCCAACTTGAAGGACGATATGAGGCATGTGACAGACTCGACCCACCTCCTGCTGGCATGCTTTCCTAGAATACCCTGCTTGGTAACAGTCCACGGAGGGCCTTATGTTGACCTTTCACCCTTGCGGAACACCTGCTCTACTTTTCCGTGACACTGACCCATCTGTGGCTTTCACAAAAACTTCTCTACTCCAATGTGACAAATCAGTCATGTATTCTGTGAATGCCACAGTTGTCATTCGCTGACTTGTCTTGCTTTTGCTTCTTGGTTAACAGAATTCTATAAAGATGGTGTCTTCTGGCCCTGAGAGATGAGACCCACTTATCCCTATTAGCAGCACTCAGTCCGGTCCTATTAGCATGCGCTTCATGCCCTCAAGGCCCTAGAAGGAGGTTCAGAAACACCCATCTGCTCTGACCCAACGGCAAGCCGTGGACAGCATGGCCGGCTGCTCATGCCAGACCCGACCCGAGGCAGACCGCGGTCTCGGCACCTTTAATTACAGTGGAGTAGTCCACCGGAACACATCTCGGTTTAAATTTAATTCCGTTATTTTTAAACTTAATGGCAGCCCAAAAGGCAGAACTTTGGACCCAAAGCTAGTCCACCAGAGAAGCTGGTGTAATGCCAGATGCCTCAGCCTTGTGGAAAATGATTTTAAGTGTAAGCATTGATGCCCTTCACAACTGTCTTACACTAGCAACCTGATGACAAAGTATGTACCATTTAGTGTTGTGAAACAAGAAATGGGGATAATGTCTTTTCTTAGGATTTAAAACAAAAGGGTCTTTATGAAAGACCTAATCCTGCAAGGCAACAGTTTATTTTGTGGTCAAATTTTTAGGGTTGGTTTTATTTTGAATGCTCTGGCTAAATATCTGCATGTCTTTTGTGAATTTTTTTTTTCCCGTTGAAGAAAATCTATATATTCTACGAGAGTTCGTCTTCCCCAGTCAGTGTATCTTCGAGCATCTCTTTGGACAGTAGCTGAACCGTCTGCATGAATCAGTCCTCTTTGTGTCACGGGAAATAAGGCTCGTATCATTTCACAGATGGACTCTGGGAGAGGTAGACAGCATAGAGAGGAGGAGAGCTTAGATTAGGTTCCTTTATTGAAATTGAATTCTCGTGGCCACTGACCGGAAAGGCAAACATGAGCAGAGATGGGCAGGGGCTGAGTGGGGTGGGTTGGGCCCCCAGCCCCCCTGACTGAGTCAATCTTAGATGATTCCCTTCCCCTTTTTTTCCCCAGCCGTCGATTTGGTGTGGTGTATTTGGCAAGGCCCCTGAAACTGGAGACAGAGTTGCTGGGGTGGCAGACCGCCACCTCCGTGGGTGCCCTGAGGTCCAGTCCTCTCTCCAAAACATGAGCCAAGTCAGTAGGGATCACTTGCTCCCCCCATCCTGCTCACTGAAGGTGGCACATAGCATGCGGCCCTCACCCAGTAGAGGTTCGACGTCGAGAGGTGCAGTGGCGTGTCATACATCTGCTGGCTGTGCTTCAGTTGACATGCTGACGACATGAGTCGGCCTGAGCAGAACTCGGTTATCCTCAACTAAAAGCTTCAAAGACCTTGATCTGTATGTCTGAATGCATACCTCATTTCCATGGAAATGCGCAGGAAGCCAAAAGCCGCCTTTGATTCTTTGTTTTCTTCCCCCATCGTCGTCTGAAACAAGTCAGATTTATGTATATGTGTGTTCGGCTCTTTGAAATACTGTGGAGTTTTCTTATTTGTGGCTGAACATTTGCAAATGAACAGCCTGGATTCATATGCTAATGAAGTCCGTAAGCGGTTACAGGCAGAGTCTGTGCGGTTCTGGGAACCCCGCGAATAAGATGGAGCTCTGAAGCGTTTGCATCCGTGGCCCATGCTGCTTATTTACGTAGTCTTGCATCTTGTGAAGGGCTGAGGTGGAAGCAGAGGCCTTATTTTCACCCGTGGATATTTTGGGTCAGGGATGAAAGTTTATTAAAAAAAAAAAAAACAGGCAGTGCTGTACATGGGTGTTAGCACACAAACCGCCTCCAAGAGGAGCCAGGTGAGCAGGGTCAGGTGGCATCATAATCCTGAGCTGGTACATGTCACCTAGCGGGAGTTGCAGTGCTTTCTGTAGGTGCTCAGCTTCCGTCCGGCCGTCTGACCACCCTCATCTCCTTTGTGGAAGCTGGTGGAGGTTGGGGTTTAGCTGCATCTTATTTTGGTGCCCTCTGTGAGAACATACAGCATGGCATGTTGCAAGAGTGACCCCGACCCCAGACGCCGTGATTAATGACCCTGCCCGGGGTAGCTGGGTAGCGTTTTTGTCCTTCCTATTGTTGCCTCATTCCGACAAGACCACCGAAGATTTGTTTACAGAGTGGAGCATGACTGGGACCACTAACAAAGTGCGGTCGTCATCCGTTTAACCGGCAGATCCGTGGAAATGAAGACGTAAACCGCAGATGATGTTGCTGCTGGAGGTGGGCGGGTGGCAAGGGGGATGGACTGGGAGAAGGCTACACTGTCCTGGATGTACTGAGGGTTTTGGTATTTATTTGGTCCGAAGTGTGTTGAACTGCAGAGAGCATCGCTATGAGGCCACGCAGAGCCGATTTCTAGTATTGTGCTGATTTCGGCCCTCTGCAGACGTGCTGTACGGTCGCAACTGCTGGCAGGAGAAATCATTGAAAGGCTAACTGGAAGCTCGTTTTCTGCCTCCTTTCTCCCTATTCAGCCTCTCGCTCTCCCCATCTTGGCCCCCTTGACAGAACTGTGGCATTTTTGACGGTCCGTAACCCTTCTTCGCCCTCAAGCCTCCCCCTCCCCCCGGAGATTTTTGGAAAGAGGCCCAGCAGGGAAGGTTACGTTGGCTCACATTTGGTCCCCAGGCAGACAGTGTAGGGAGCAGACCTTCACTGTTATTTTGTACATGATGGACCAGCCTCATACCCCTTCACTGCCCCCCAGGCCATCCAGAGGGATTATTCTCCTGACTAATGCCCTTCAGAGCCAGAGACGGCGTGGCCATTGATTTCCCATCATTGAGGCATCCGCCAGAAATGTCATTCTGAAGGAATGATTTTTTTGACTTCTCTACATCTCATCTTGGTGAGTTGGTGTGGCAGGCTGTGCTGATTGGAGGACTAGTGCCACATTTCCTCCTCTTGTGCATGTGGGGGCTCAGGAGTTCAAACTGAGCTTTGCTTTGTCGGCACGGATCTGTTGTTTGCCTGGCACTCTGCTTCGCCACTGCTGGGAAACCCCTCTTGTTGTTTGTGACTCAGTAATCAGGGATAGCACTTCAACCATGAAACCTCCAAGTGCTTCCCCTCATAGTGGAGCCACCCCCACTGCTGCCATGATTTTTTTTGAATCTACATAAATGATAATGGAGGGAAGTTAAACCCGAGTCTGAAAGACCCAGCTTGTCACTGCGATCCCCATTCAGGTCTCCTTTTTACCATTGAACCTCTGCATTTAAACAAGCATTCGTGGTGTTCATGTGGAACACAGCGCACCCGTCCAGTGCCCTTAGCGGCGGTTTGCATGGTGCTCGATCCTTGTCTCGATTTTGGGACACTTCAATGCGCAATGGAACAAGAGGCACGATCTTTGGGATGCTTTTCTAACACTTTGATTGCTCCCCTTATTGTATTCCAGTGCCCCCCCCCAAACAAGGGTATGGTTAACCAGGAGTGAGTCACTCTGGACTGGCCTCGTTTCATTTTTTTCAGAGCAGAGCCAAGTGCCGAGAAAAGGCAAAGTCATTCTGTGTGCTCCAGACTGGGGCCCGGGGACCCCTGTTATCGGCAGCACTGGCTGTTGGATGCCAAGTAATTGTGGGCATGCACCCTGAAAACGAATCCCCCATGTACGTCTTCGCTGACGGGCTGTGACGCCTTGAGCTGAAGGAGCGCATTTCACAAACACATTTCGATGATGTGTTTCCCATGATTACAAGTACCCGCTTTGCCCGTGTTTGTGAGTCCTGTCACCAAGACCATATGCTCACTCTTACATTGCCGCAAGCACAGCAGGGTGCAGCCTGCGTCTAAACAACTGGTAGCAGCCCTCATCTGGAAGGCTTTTTTGGCCAAGTGTTTGCCAAAAGAGAATACGACACCACTGAGGGATAGAAAGACCGTTAATAACAGCCTTGGCCGAGGCTGAGTGGACCCCCCTGAAGGTCAAAGAGACATGCGTCTCATCCGGATGCTAATGTAGCAATCGTATTTACACTGGACGTGCAGAAGAGAGGGAGTCCAGGTCCCAGAGTTAAGTAAATAGAGGCTGTTTTTGAAGACCCGTTCAGAGCTCCTCATGATGGAGGCCTGCTTGCCGTCCTCAGCCCTATCTCATCCAATAAGGCCGCTCTCTGTTAGACCCTCCTCCTCCTCCCTGTCGTCTTTGTCTGGTATTTTTTTTGGCCTTTGTGGGACTGTTTTCTGGGGTCCGGTGGCCTCATGTTAAAACGAGAGCTGTTTTCTTAAGTTCCCTGCCCCCTATCCTCAGGACTTCTCCCGCCTTTCCTCCATCTGTGCTTCCCTGACCTGACGCCTCACAGATCCCCCCCCCTCCAGATGAGCAGAGAGCGCCTGTTTGGGGGAAAAACCTCTCACGGCTAATCGAGGCTGACCACTCCTCTCCATCGAGGCAGGTGGGGCAATGTGTGTGTCCTCAGCAGCACCTCCTGCTTTGGACCCTGCTCCTCTGCCTGTTGTACTGGGCCCTCGTCATCTCTGTTCTCATGACTGGGTCCAAATCAGAGTTGTCCTGCAGCACCCGTATCTTTCAAATGGTGTAAAGACCCTGCAATAATAGAGGTCATCTGACATGTAGTGACTAATCTGAATGTGTGGATTTTCTAGGAGATTGTCTTCAACCTAATACTTGGGGCAAAAAAAACCCACTAATGAGCAGCTAGCATTATGGCATTTTTCGCACCTCTTTCCGACTGTCTTCCATGGTTTGAAAAATGAGCTAACAGGCCTTTTGCTGGCTATTACCATGTCATCATCGCATCATGACCCTGAAACACGCTTAAGAGAACGAATATTGATATCCCGCTGCTACTGGAGACCTAAAGCCTCAAAAATGTTGTGATTTATTAATTTCTGGTTTATTTATCCTGCGGGGACCAGAATAAGCATGAACACCCTGGTCTCTCCAAGAGAAATGTTTCGCATGTTTTATTAAGCAAGCATGACATTACAAAATCGTCTGAAGATGATTGAATCAGACTAAGGGATTATCATAAACAGAGAAAAGGGAATAGCTGAATGTCCTTGGCCCAGTGTCTATTTTTGTTATTGTTAACAATATTTACTCAGCATGTAATTCACAGTGGGCCTTGACACTTCCTTGACGCCCGCGGCAAACATTCGGTTTTACGGTACAAGAGCAGCGGATGTTTTATCTTTTTAATACTTCATCAGAGTTTTGCAGGAATGTGGAAGTGCTCATATTTCCTGTGGTAGGACTTTCCAGACATAGAGCAAGTGAACGGGTGTTACCATGGAGATTCAGACGCCAGTGGGACCGTTAGGCTGATGAGACGCTAGGAATTGAGGCTGTTTGATTACCCACCCCACCTAAACATTTAGCTCCATCCTGGGGACCCAAATGTGGAATAGAACTATGCAAAGTGACAGCTTATCGTGTGTTGGTGTCACATGGCTGTGACCTGATATGAAGCTGTGGAGTGTTTGATGGCGCTGTGACATGATGTATGTTCTCTTCTGCATGCTTCACAAGGGTTGGTCCCCCAGTCCCTGAGAGAACTGATTGACAAATGACTGTCGGTTAAGAAGGCGGTGCTTCTCATGTTGGCCTGGGCTCTCATTGGTGGGACCGCCTGCAATCAGGAAGTGAAAGAATTGGGTTGTCAGGACAGTCTTGGGTGTGACACCTGCTGGTGGACAGGGTGTGTTTTTATGGAGGTGCCAAGAGTGGTTTGGGTCAGAGCCTTGTCACAGCAGAAAACAGATGCTCTCGTCTGGGTACAAAATGGGTCAGCTCACATCCCACACTGGGGAGTCCAGCCTTGAGGCTGGTTGGCGTGTGCGTTCACTGTGGGCGGATACCAGCCGTGTTTGCCATGTGATGCTTTATCATCTGGGTCACCAGAGGAAGTGTCGTTGTTGTTGTTGCCGCCGCCGCCGCCATGTTTTGGGATTTTTTTTTTTTTTAAAACCTGTGTGTTTTGAGTTTTTCATGGACTGGCTGTAGCATTGAGTTCCTTTCACAGGCTAGAGTAGACGCTCGAACTCACTTTTTCGCTGTCCTGTGTCTCGGAGCCTTGATGTAAAGTAGTAGCCACACGCAGTCTGGAAGGGGTCATTGATTCGTGGTGCTCATTCTCCTGTCTTTCCTGGTCTCATCAACAATTCATGAAGGAATATCCCGCAGAGTATCTGATTCTCGGCAAGGTTTGGGCTGTATTGTGAAGTCTTGAGGAGAATATGGCAACTTCACATTTTTCGTTGGATGCTACTTTTTTGCTGACTGTATGGCTGCACTCAAACCCTGATAAAGTGCCTTTCGTAAGTCAGCCTCAGCTGTGAGTGGGAGGCAGAAGCATGGACTGTTTGTAGTTCTGGCTGGGGACTCTTCCCATAGTGTTTCAGAGGTTCAGGGGTCATCTGGGCCCACAGAGAATAGTTTGAGCCAGAAAGGGAAAGACACCAGACATGCAGTTTAAAGAGCATCATTGTGTGGTCACTACCTGATTGATCGGCTCATAGACTCGCTCCTGGTATCTCTGTGGACACTCACATATTCAGCTCTGTTCAACACGGTGCCATGATTGATCCTAGCTGTTGGTCGTTTCTACTCCTGAACCAGGTTTACTCACCTCTTAAATTTTAACTTATTGGCTTGTACGGTGTGAAAGTATCCCAGATATTTAAGCATCTGCTGCTTTGACAGAAATTGGTCTTTATGACGCCCAAGAATCAACATCAAAGTTTATACGGAGCTTTCAAGCTCTTGGTTGCTGTGCACATTTGTGTCCTGGGCAGAGCCACCTGAGGACGGACAGCTTGACAGGAATCATTTGATCCTGGATGACAGTTTAGAGTTTCTAACAGCCGCTGACCTATTTTTTTCAGCATGTTACACGGTAATTCATATCGGGAAAACTAAAAACACATATGATGAGGTTGTTATAAATGTTCCCTCCGTCTTATTATCAAATAGCTTATGAAGACCGAAACTGACTCAGTATTTGTTGTAGCAAATAGCAGCCTGTCGAGCCTCTCAGGTGGTTTTCAGAAGCTTGCTCTGAGGAGAAATATCTAGCTGTTCCTAGAACACAGGCCTACCAGTCGGTTACTGATCAGCAGCAAGCATGATGTTGTAGCCAAATGCTCGAACACATTGTAGTCGCTTTGACAGTCAGGTTCAAGTGTGAAGGTGTAATCATCTTGTAGGAAATGAGTTCATCCTGCGCTCACCCGTTCAGAGCCCCCGTCTCAAAAAGTTTCATTAAAATTCCTTTTACATATCTGTCTCCTTTGCCGACCACCGCTCTCTCCTGTTGTTCAGGTACTTAGACAGCTGGAGTCCTGCTCTGCTCCTTTCCTCAAAGGGAGATGGGCACATTGCCAGCCTATGAGGAAGGAATTCTGGTGAAGTCTCCCTTAATCTCAAGTGTGGAAGGAATTTGGGGTGGGAGGGGGATTGTTTTTGAGCAAAAACTAGAACTCATAGCTTTTGGCAACAAAGGTGTGGGCTGGTGTGCTAGGCAGGCGTTGTGTGTTTTGCAATCATTGTGCACCAGCAGGTGGCAGCCTCACAGGATGACCCTTCAACAGGCAGCAGAACAGAAACCCTGTGGTTGGGGGACGCCATTTAAAGGAAATCCACTTCTTCAAGGAGATGCTGTTGCTAATTGTTTTGTTTTTTGTGAGCAAGCAATAAAGCAAATCCAGCTTCCGGTTTTAAATTGTTTTAGAGCCTTGATCATTTTCTGCACGGCTCCCTTCCAGAACACCCTTAAGGTGCTGGTTCTGTTGAATCCTTGAGTTGGACCCTCGGGATGTCTCAGTACCTGCATGTTTGATGGCACCTCTTGCTGGCTGATTTTTAAGGTGTACCCTTGATGTGACAAATCTCGCTCCGGCTGCCAAACACCTAGCATTGGGTGGTTTTACCTAATTTATCGCCAGAATGTGGCTCTCCATTGGCCTGTCGTATGGTCCATTGTATTTGACAATGTTATTGTAAATCGGGCTCCTTTTCTTCCCTGCTGAATTCCAACATCACAGTTGTTTGCTTTACTCTCAGCCTGGTCCTCATATTTGTGGATCTTGAGCTGGCCTCAGATTACAGGGTACAGAAAGTTCTAGTAATGCGTAAACATTCAGCCTGGGGTCATCATCAGTGGTCATAGGGCCCTGCAGGAATGCAGGCATGGGGATTGGGATACTATTGTTCTGCACTGTGCACAGTTAATGGTGGGGAACGTGGGCTTGGGTGGGGTAGTAGCACAAGCTTGTCACTACATTCCAGAAGCTACTGGATTCTCGGCGAGTGTCCTGTCGCTTCGCCCGATGGACGCCGGCCTCTTTCCCGCTGTTCGCTGTCTTGGCTCAAAACCCTGCAGAGCAAGACTTTGCCGGAAAGTCAGCGGCAGCACTCCCTGTGAAATATTTACTGAGGCTTTAGGCATTCAGTAGCAAGTGGTTTGAGAATATTCTAGAAGTGTGATAAATAGCATTAGGAAGAAAATTGTACACTGACGTCAGTGTATCTGCCTAACATGGCCTGCTTTTGGGAAATGCAAAACATTTTTTATTAATCAGCATTCTTTGCTAAAGTATTCTTCATATTAAGATGACAATATGGTCCCTTACTTTCTAGCTAACCTCCCCTACACAGTACTGTGGGTGCGGCGCTGACGTCCAGGGGGCCATTGCATTTGGGGGCCGAGCCTTGAATCCAAAGTAATCTTACTAAAAAGTTTCTGAGGTCCATATGGCCCATCGAGAGATGTGCTTTTTAAACAGTGCTCTGGAAGGACAAGTCAGTGTAGTTAAATATGCAGAACTGAGAGGGATGCCTGTTAGCTGGAAGGTGATACCTGCAGTTAAACATCAGTGAGCTCCTCACATTTTCTGCTCTCAGCTCTCCTCCTCTTAGGCCTGGCACGTTGCGTTCTGTCATTACCCAGCTTTTAGCTACTGCTCAGGTTTTTGCTGTCAGTTGAGGTCCTGGGAGCCAGCATTCAGAGACTCATTTTGCCATCTTCCTGTCTTGGAAATTGAGCGGTTGTGAATTTCTGGAGGTTTCCCGAGAAGTACTGGGTCAGTGTTTTTTTTTTTTTTTTTTTTTTTTTTTCTCCCCCCCTTCAGGACAGAGGTCCTTTCTCTAACGCCATTAGCTTTGCGACGACAAATCCCAGTCTCCTCGCTGCTCATTGTTCAGTTCAGCCTTGTCTCATTATGTTAACACCCCAAGTCTCCTAATAAATCCAGAATAGAGGAGAGGGCTGTGGCAGCACAGAAGAGATGAACCTCCATTTGTTTCTACGGTAACGTGATTTCAGCTCCTCCCCACGCTGACTGAGAGATCCCTATTTGTATCTGTGTTGTGCTACTCTGCTAAGAAGTGAACTGAGAAAATTCTGCATTCTAAACACATTTCCAGTGTAACGTTCCCCCAGCCGGACATAACCTTCCCCTCCTTCCCTTTGTTAGCAGAGGGAGGCCATTGAACCAGTACTGGGTGAGCAAGTTAGGGTTGATTAGCTCGTTAACCCACAGATTGGATTAGGATCTTAAATAGGCAGCCAGACCCCCTTGCTGAGCTGTGTGTGTGTGCGCAAGAGCGCAGTTCCAGGCCCCCCGTGCTGCTGAGACCCTCACCCAAGGGGGAGCCCCCCTAAGATGTCTATTTTAAGGTTGGGCCACACTAGCAGAGCATCCTGACTGGGCCTGCCTGCCTGATCCACAGGGTGTCAGGTGGGTGTCAGTCTACCCTCACCACCTTACTGTCCCAGTACACATGGCTCCCCAGCATGACACGGTGGGGATCTGCAGCCCATGCATGTCTGAATTTGGAGACCCAAGTTACATTTGCAGCTGTTTAGGATGCCTTTTCTGGAAGTCCATCAGCAGATACGATTAACAGGAAGCAACTGAAAATGCACTAAGGTACCCCAGGGGTGGGGGACATTGTAAAAGCAGAACCAATTTGACTCCCATATTCAGAGGAACTCTCACAGTTGAAGTGGGAATCCATCTTATGTTCTTAAAGGAGAAAATATGTGTGTTACAGGTGGGTGCAATGCACAGCTCTGTAGAGGACTTTGAGATGGCGTGACTTTCAGTGAACCGAGGTGTGCAGGTCCCTCTGGAGACAGCCAAGTTGCTCCCCCCGCTCCTCGATGAATTTGAGGCCCCCATCTCATCCTGCCCGCCCCTTTAACAGCTGATACTCCATTCCTCAGTGGCTGCTGTGAGCGAACAGTGCTGAACTCTGCCTGAAAGCTGGGGGTTGGGTAGGAGGTCACACCAAGAGGCACCGGGCCGGGGGGGTATGGGCTATGGGCAGGGGAGGGAGAGGAGGACTAGCGGACTGGTCAGCAAATATGTTGGGGTTTGGGTGGGGTGGAGAGGCTAAGCTCTGCAGATGAAACTTCGATAATCTCCATCGATGTCGTTCCCATGACACACAGGAAGTAACAGAGGGATCAGAAAAGCAGAAAGTAGCAGAAGGGCTCAGAGACACAGGTAGGGAACCTGGGTTCGAAAGGATTTGACCTGACATGACAACTCTGTTCAAAGGCATGTTCACCGTTTTCTAAGCTGCTTTCTGCACAGGTTTACTGGTGTTATTTGAAAACTGTTTTTAAAAAAAAAAAATTGAACGTTTTAATTTCTGTACAGTTGTATACTACATAATTTAGTTTGCCATCTGGTCAAATGGGTTAATCTTTGGTTTTATTTGTGTTTTATTGATTTCTTTTCAGCCCAAGTGTTTTTTCAATAACAAACATTAATAATGCAGTTCTTTAATTACTGATTACGATTTGTTGACAAAGTAATGAGTCATAGATGTAGTAATATATTTTGTTTTAATTAAAATAATCACAGCCTGTAAATAAAACGATGTAGATGTTTGTACAAGGCCTAAATATATTATTGTTTTAGAAATGGGCTCTCAATTTTCCCCAGAAATGGGAGATGGAGGTGCTTTAAATATTTTCAGGCGATATCTGCTTTTTGTGTGCATTTTGATGGGTGAGAAGCCCCTTCCTTCCCCAACCTAATCACCAATAGCTGTTTGCCTTGTTCTCTTGGAGGGTTTTTTAGTTGTATTAGGATTTGATTGGCCAACAAAAGCTAAACACCAGTTAGAGTTTTTGTAGTGACCGTGGTACTATTCAGGGAGAATACATCATCTCTTGTGGTTTGATCATCTGCCGTTAATCTTTTGTTTGGCCCTTTAGGCCTCAGTGGTGTTAGGGTGTTTAATTTCATTTAATTGTAATCACAAACTCTCTTCATTAAGTAAAAAGTTTATGTAAGAGTGTTATGCCAAACATTTGCCTGTCAGCCCACAAAAGGTTTTTCTGTGTTAAAGAGGAAGAAAATGCCAAATAGCTGTCCAACACTTGCATGACTTTGTGTGGATTCCACTTCCTGGTGTCAGAGGTCACTCGAGGCAGCTCATCAATCTGTCCAGTGGATCAATCGCAGACCCTTAGTGCTGCTTCATGGTTAAGCACAGTGGAATGGAGAATGGGCGAGAACTGACAGTGGAACCACACCCTGTGAGGTGAAACATGAGGGGGGGGGGATGGCGGGACGTTGGAGCTCTTTGTCAAATCCCCAAAGCCAGTGCCACAGCTGTTGGCCTCATTTCCTGTCACCTGAGAGGACTCCAGCCAATTGAATTGCCCCCTTCATCCCAGTCAATCTTCTGCTGCATGCCATCCGCCCTGACTCCAGTGGGCAAAGGTGAAGCGTGATCAAACTCCCCCACCCACCATCCTCGGTACAGTCCAATCGGATATTGCCTGCTAACCAGCTAGTCAGATGGCCACAGCTGTAAGGGAACTGCAGGCCTGCCGCAGGGGTCAGTCCGGCAAGCCCGCCTCCACTTGACCTCCACTCTCCCCAAACTCGTCTTGTTACAATAGGAAGTGCATTATAATGCAGCCTTTGTCTGGACCTCTAATAATGGCTGGGAAAAAAAGAAATGCTGCCTCATAAGTGCCAGAGTACTGCTGAGAAGGCAGCTGGTCAAAAGGCAGGAGTTATGGGAAACTGGAATGCTTGAGGTTATGCAAATAGTTCTTGCAGAGAGATTAATTCTCTGTGAGGCATTGAACAATCACTGACAGACACATGGACTAAAATCCTGTTATCCTCTGAAATGACTGAAGAAGGTAAAATGACACCAGCAGGTGATTACTAACAAACAGTAATATTATATTACCTCACGAAGTAGAGCTGACATTCCACAAAAATGTAATTACATGGAGCATTCATAACAGGGATGTTTAATTGTGTTGAAGGAAATTTCAGAGACACTGTCTAGGTGTTTTGTAGTCGCTTTTTTCTTTTACCTAGGATTAACACATCTTTGTAGGCTTTTTTTGCACCATGTCCTACCATATAACTTAAAGGGTCAGTTTTGCCGGATCGATCTTCTGTTTGTGTTTTATTCCAGACCTGCTCTCTTTTTGCTGCTTTCGTTACTGAGAAGTGAATTAAGAAGTCGTTAATGGGTGGTGGATGTGGCTCTGTGTGTTTCATTTTTGTGGCCTCAGCTGGTGAATTTTTGTCTGAAATTTTGAAGGTTCACAACTGGGAAGCCTGAACTGAACTCATCTTTCAAAAGAATCGAGCTGAGTAAGAAAAACTGGGTAAAACTGAGTATTTTAATTCTGAAGTCAATTTCTGGCTGTCTGTTACGTTTTAGTTAAATGACTTCAAGCCTAACTGTGATTCATTAGTTTTTCCACTGGTGGCTGTTTCAAGATCACATCTTGTAAAAATGTTTCATTTTTATCAGCTTTGTTGACTTATTCGTTACCGAGGAGCGGAGAGAGTGGGCAACACGTTTGTGGGTCGATCCACGGTGCTGCCTAGCTTGAGCCTGACCCAGTTTCTGAGAGCTTCTTTGCTGAAGCCGGCTTGGGGCTGCATGGTCCAGCTGCCTGGAAGCTGCATTTTTAGGACCTCGTGAAGCACCATGGACCGGACTGGGTGGGGAGGCCTGTACGAGCACTCGATGGAGATGGGTGGGGACATTAGACAGAAAACAAAGTTTGGAATGCAGCAAAGGACAGCCAATCGGCACAATTTCCTGCTTCTGTGGCCCCCGGAGTATGGCCCCCGGAGTATACCCCCCTGTCCCCCGGCACCCACACCCCCCTCTAGCCTCTGATCTTCTGTTTGATGGTTCAGCAACTCAGATGCGGTCCATCTCCTCCCCATATCCATCTGACAAGAGGCTGCCGCCTTCATAACCCAAGCAAATGAAAAAGACGTTGATGTCGGCCTTCTCCTGTCGGCCCTGCGACTGAATCCCTAGAGTTTGACTGTCTGCCTTTCTCCCACACCACTATCAAGAGATGCACTCTACATGTTTGCTACTGGAGGGAGAGGCATTCACGCCGCAAGAATTTCACATTTCCGCATGTTTCTGGAAGAGGGCTGTTAGTTGGGTATGTATGGGGGGGGGTGTTATTTTTAGTAGAGATGTGAAATGTGAAGCCTTAACGGCACCACGAGTGCTCATAACGGGGGCTTTTGTGATCCCTGGGTGGGGGCCATGTTGATGGGTGGCTGCCAGCTGTGTGTGAACCACATTGGATAGGAAGGGAGGGGTGTTTTTGTTAGCATGAATCTGTGCTCTTGTGACACCCCCCCCCCAACCAAAGTGTGGGGTATTCCATATCCTAACTACGTGTGTGAGCTGGCATTTGTATGTGCAGGTAGCTGTTGTCTTGGGAGCTCACACCTATGCAGTTTTTAATCGCTAAATTGACACTCCCAGCTGTTCTTCATAGTTCCAGCTTCCTCAGTGAAGCCAGCAATGATGCTCTAGTTGGATGGCACATTAACCAGTCCATCAGCCTCAGGGATTTGGTTTCGGTGGCTCACTCTGTGGATCTTTGACGTAGGCAGTTGTACCATTTGAAATCGGGTTTTTCTAGTTCTTCCCGGGACTCGTTTGAAACTCAGCCAAGTTCATCCGGTTTCTGGCTGGCTGCCATGCTGTAGTAGTTACCGTGGTGGGTCAGTGTGGCGTGGCGTGACGTTCGCATTGATGGGGTGGCCCAGAACCGAGGGGGAGTCTGTGAGGGGGAAAACTGTGGCATTAATAAATGCAACAAACAGAAAAAATAAAGAAGTTGCTCAGAGTGGAGGCGTTTAAAAGTGAAACAATGTGCTGTGATATTTTGGTTTATTTTCATGCGTTTGGTTTCTTTGGGACCCGTCCTGTAGGACTTGAGCGATTTAATAAAAGGTCAATTTTTGTAATAAATTACTATTTTATTGTTCATTGTTAGCAGTCAAAGCTACATTTCCTCAGGGGTTTGTCCAAGTAATTAAGTGAAACTTAAGAAAATGAACTGCCCTCCAACCTCATACTTCCCTCCCCCCCCATCTCCTCGACGGCCGGCTGTTTATGACCCTGCAGGACTGTGGATCCCGCCGTCTTATACGCTCCTCTCTTGTTTCCCTGTCTCCCTTATCCCCAGGAGCAGAGTCCCAGTAATCAGACCTCTCTGGCGATGATGCAGGAGCCTCAGGAGGTTGTGGAGGAGACGGTGACCATTGAGGAGGACCCGGGCACGCCCACATCCCACGTTTCTGTGGTCACCTCCGACGACGGGACCACGCGCCGCACAGAGACCAAGGTGGGGGGATGGTGGCTTTCCGTTGGGATGAACCACCAAAGGCTCTCGCTGAGTCCAGGCAGCAGAGTCCCTAAATGTCAGAGCAGGTCGGGACGGCACACTTTACTGACAGTTACTTCCCATCTTCATAGAGAGGGGGAGGGAGACACCGTTGTTTGTGTCCATGGAGTGACATGGAGGAGGTGTCCCAAAGCCGAGGCATGGGGGAGTCCCATTTCTGACACTCTGGGTATCGTTAGCCTGCGTCCAGGGAAACCTGAGGCCTCTTTCTGTTGTCGTGTCAGTGACCTGACAACGTTGACACTTTTATCTACAGAATTCACCAGTCATGCCGTTGTGTGTTTTTTAAGCCATGGTTCGCCCAAGTTTATGCTAAGCTTTCAGGAACACCAGCTGGACCGCCCCTGGCAGCGGTCCTGCCAATTTTGGGTCACTGGTTCAGCTGTTTGACCCGTGAGCCACCTGCTGGCACGGTTCCATATTTAGGGAGATTACACCAGACCCCCCCCAAACCCTCCGTTCATTTCATCCAGCAAAGTAGTTGATTGTAGCAACTGTGAGGGGCACAGGTGCTCATTCAGCAACAACGTTATGCTCGTCTCTTGTGGGAACGCCGTGTGCTTTTTCCGTTCTCTTTTTGGGTTCAGTCTTAATTAGGGGTGGGTGGGGGCCGCAGTACCACGTCAGTTTTGTTTCCCGGTCTGAAATCCCGACAAGTAGCTGTGCCCTCTCTAACTCTCTTCTGAATCTCTGTTGGCCAGAAGTGCTTCATTTCTCCCCCCCCCGTCGCCAGTTCTCAAAATGCATTTTTTCCACACCCTATGAGCCACTGCACAGGGGCCAGTGCTCAGAAGGTAGGTAAGGCAGATAAGTGATGAGGTCACATGAGTGGTCATCATGTTTACCTCTAATCCAGCATGTAAATGAGTGTGTCACATCAGAAAGCCCTCATTCCGGCCCACCCACTTTCCACTGGAACCGGTGGTGTGGCTGGGTCAGGTCAGAGTGCTGGTGATATTAGACACACCCAGAGGAGCCCAGGAATAAACGCTTTACGGACACACACACGTTTCAGACGTTGCGAAATGGTTTGTAAATGCTGAACTGTTTGTGATGCACCCCCCAACCCCATCCCACACCCATCAACAGGTGACAAAGGTGGTGAAAACCATCTTGCAGCGTACGTACCACCCTGTGACTTTACCTGAGGCGCTGGTGGGCTCCAAACTGGCCATACCCTCCCTGTCAGACACAGACCCTGTAATGAACCGCCTTGGCGTGGCATGGCTTGGCTTGGCTCGGCTCGGCTCGTACTAACATGCAACCTTACAAGCGGGAATATAAAACACAGAGCTCAGTTGAGAAGCTGGAGGTTTATCTCTGTGAGGTTGAGCCTCTAGTACACAGTGCTCACGTTTTCTCTCACTCCCCACCCTATCCCCCGCCCCTACTAGAGGTGGGCGTGCAGTACCATCCGTCAGCTTTCCTGCTGGGACCCTCACACCCAGGCCCTATGGCGGTGCAGTGACCGTACTCATGAATCACAGGCCATGTGTCCATCACACACACGACCGTACACACTGAGCAGCTTAGGGATCCCTTTAAATGCACATCTTTGGGCTGCAGGAGGAAATCGAATTACCTGGAGAAAAGCTGCTCCCTAGTTTTGGGGAGAGCATGCAGAGGATATACTGAAGGTAGCATTTGAACCCCCAACAATGGAGGTATGAGGTAATGAAGCTAGCCACTGCACCACTGCCCCGCTCGTGTTGTTTAAGGTGAAAACCCAGATGAGAGCCTGAGAAAAGCAGAAGTCCTTCACAGTCCAATGGGGAAAGAAGCTCAGTTATCTGGCTGCTCTTGGCATATGCTAATCAAGCTTCCTATCTTAATTAGACTTGTTACAAAGCTTTTCTTTTGAGAAGTTAATTTAGGAAGCTAATTTTTCTACTGAATCACTCATATTAGCTACAAACTGAAATAATCCTTTTCTAAATGCTTGGAAAGATTGTTGTGGTGTTTGGGAGTCTTCAGTTGCTTGCTTGAGTGTGCTAGTGTGATGTTACATTTTCTAACCTGGAATTAAATTCTTAATAGCTTCAGTGTGGCTCGTTTGGGATGATTTTTGAAACTATTAACACAGTTCTTAATTACTCAATTAAAATCAGGCTTGCACCATTACGTGGGATGCAGTTAGGGGGGACACGCTCACTAAGATGGAGGAACAACACAGTTCAGAGGCTACAGCTAAGAATGATGTAATTAGCTGTTATAGACCGCTCTGCTTCCTCGGCAGAATGTACATCGGCAGATAAAGGAGGCAGTTATTTCTGGAGGACGGTTCCACAGAAGGCCCTGATCCGGGTCCCACATATGTTCTGACAGCTGGGCTTTCTGTGCGCCCACAGACACAACCGCGATGCCAAGTGGTGCAGTGAAAGTGTGTGCCACTCCCGTCTGCCGGGGCCAAAGTCCGAATCTGGAAAGATGGAAAACATGAGTGTAGCTAATAGCAAAGCAATTACATGTTATAAGTTTACTACTCTGGGTGTTTTTAGCTATTGGGTTAGCCTCGTAGCATGGACAATGCAGAGCATAATTAACAAAGTGATACTAATGAATGGATAAGTAAAAATAATTAGTGGTTGAGGATGGAGGACGACACCCTTCATTGACCTGGTTACAAGAGCTCCTACCTTTTGCTCTTTGCTTACATTAAACCCATTTGATGGTCTGTCTTGGGTAAGACCAGCACTGTGTTCACCCCAGCTAGCATCCCTGGCTGGGTTTTGGCTGGGCTGTCTGGGGCCAGCCCCCTGGGTTCTGGTGCAGCACGAAACCCAGCCCAAGGCAGCGAGCTACATCTCGGTGGGTGGGGACCCAGAAAGCATCCTCCATGTCTGAACGGTGCCAGCTGTTCTCGGGTTCTGGGAAAATGTGAGATTGGGGGCCGGTTCCTTTCTCACTCGTCCCTGCCTACTGAGCATGACCTACTGCAGCCAAATTATTGTTCCTTGCACCAAAACTACAAGCGATGCCTGGCTCATTTCCCATGTATGAGTTTTTCACTGGTTTGTGTCACCCCCCGCCCGGGTCTCGAGTGACACATCTGTACTCCGCCCCCACAGGTCACCAAGATGGTGAAGACAGTGACGACACGCACAGTGCGGCAGGTGCCCCTGGGTCCCGACGGGCTGCCCCTCCCTGAAGGCTCCTCCCCCCTGAGCAGCTATACCAATTCCATTGACCGGCGCTTCCTGAAGAATGGAGAGCGCTTCGCCACACCCCAGGCCACTTCCACACTGACGCGCTCCTACAACAATTACAACGACTCGTACGGCGACACGCCGGAGGGACAGTACCGCCATTACGGGGTCCACGACGGCTATGGTGACCTGCCCGACAGCTACGGCAGCCTGTCCCGGGGCATTAACTACAGAACCCGCTATCCGTATGTGGCCTCAAGCGGCTACCGGCACGAGAACAGCTATACGCTGCCCATCCGCAAGGACGACTACAGCCACATGGCCCAGCCCCAGGTGCCCCTAGGGGGCGCTGTCGACCTGAACCGCTCCCAGCCCGAGCGCTTCCAGGCCGAACCCTACGGCCTGGAGGATGATCGCCGCAGCCTGGGCCCTGAGGACGACGAGCCGTACGACCTGGACCCCGATTACTCCACCGCCAGTCAGCGCACAGTGGGCGGAGTCAATCATGCCAGGCACATGAGAGAGGCCCCCCGGGTCAGGTGAGCACAGGTTCAACCTGTCCATCTCTCCATGCAAAAGTGCTTTCTGGGTCATGCAAACAGTATGACAGCCTTCTGCAAAAAAAAAATCCTGAGTTTTTTTTCTTGATGTCGCAGCCAGACACTTCTGATTTGGTAGCAGAGAGTCTGGGAGCTGTAATTGAGAGGATGTGTATGACAGCTTTGGGAAGGACTAATTTGGTATATCATTCCCAGGCCATCTTGGTGACTGCGATGAGAAGACGAGAACATTTGTATGTAAATTGATGATATTTTTGTCCCTGAAAGGCTGGAGAAGCATGACTTAATTCAGGTTATTCAAACGCGTCAGTCTCGGGGGTGGGCTGCCTTGTCTGCTGAGCCCTCCTTGAGGGGGGTCTGTGTGACCTCTGTGTGCCCCCCCCCCCCCCCCCATACTCAACCAGGGAGAGCAGTCTGAGTGTCTGATCTGGCATCATGTCACTCCTTCTGTCAGCGATGTCCAATGGGCCATTTCCTGTAGTAAAACTTTTTTTACACCTAAAGCCATGAGCTGGGGGACTCTGAGATTAGTGATTGAGCAGTCAGCTGCCGTTTTGCCGTCGTTGTCATGGATGTTCTTCATATCCTGTCACCTGACAAACCTGCTTCCATCCTCCATGGTTGAAAGGCAGTCCAGACAGTCAGGCACAGAAACATACAGACACGGGTGGACAAACCCCCCATCACACACGCCAGCCTATCACAACTGATCACGCCACCCCTTCTGAGGACCCAGCGAACTGTTTGGAGAGCGTTTAGATCCCGCCAGTTGTCTGGAGGACCTATAAGTCCTATAAAATGCACCACGTCCCCCACCATGGGACCGCTTGGTTTCCAAGGAGACCCCCACTGTTATTGCACGTCTCTGAAATCAGACATTGACAAAAATGGGTTTAATGAAACCAAGAATTAGTGTCTTAATTACAGCCTTGTGCCGAATCCGTTACAATCCTGTAATTAATGTTAAAAAATCCTTGGATTAAGGCATTTGTCTGAAAACAGCCCCTATTACTCCCTAAAGTGTGTTTAATTCATTATAGAGCAGTCTGATGCCATGTCGCGGTCCTGTCCTTCTGTAGCTGGGCTGTCAGCATGATTAATGGATGCTTTTAAAGGCCGTTCTACAGGGAGGGGGGCCCTCCCAGTCCCCAATGACCCACCGCCCTGCTGGCCTCGGTGGGGGAGAGGACCAGGTGCCACATGCTCTGATGGGAATGATGGAGAGCAACGGAAAGGACAGGAGTGTCTATGATTGATGGCAGGGCTGCTGGTTAGGCCGGGAGCGAAGCCTTGGAGGGTGAGGGGAGAGACTGACAGACAGACGGACGGGGATGCAGACAGACACAGGCAGAGTGTCACACAAATGGATATACAGGCAGACAGACTGATGGCTAAGAGCCAAAGTTATGCGGATTTGTTTGTGGGGCCCTTGCAGTGGGCGTGGGGAGGGTGGGGTTTGCTGTCCAGCCCAGTGGAGTGACATTCCAAACCCTATCCTACCCCTCAATTTACACCATAATTCTAACCTTAAGTAGTCGTTGTGTTCATTCAGAATCCAAAATGTGTGCGCAGCAGTCCGGCCTTTACACGTGGCTGGCAGGGCACCGTCGAGGGACACTGTGGTAAATCGGAGCAGGGGAGGGCGCCCTTGTTCATACAGCAGATAGGAAGGCGCATCTCTCAGTACTGCGAGGCGGATTCACTCTCGCTGTGGACTGGGAGATGAAAGCTCTTTTTGCGATAACCAAACCACCTATCTCGCGAGCACGACGCACCTCGACTGCGGAAGTGCAGCTGGCTGTTCTCAGGTCACAGGGAATCGCAGATCTGTCTCAGTCTCCCTGCTGTCTGATTGTGCCTGCAGCCTGTCTGCAGAGCACCTCGGCCATGGCGGTCATGACAAGCAACATGGGAAACATGGGACAAACACGGGGTGGCTTTCTTCCTTCCTGAATGTTTCTCGATCACTGCAGCCCATCCCTCAGGCCTGGCTCCTCCCACCAAGCGTGCCTTGTATTCAGATGGAGTGGCAGCCGGAACATGACACTGGCCCAGCAAGCAAGTCGAGCCCCAACTGCTGTCACGGGAGCCCTAACCACTCAGTAACTTTCCAGTAAATGTTGCTAATGACATAAATGTTCATTATGGCTGATTCACTCTTGGCTACAGGCTGCTCAGTCATATGGGAGTGACCCAGCCATCATAAACAAGTCCACTAGTTGTCCTTCCTGTCCCTGCACACAACCTCCGAAATACGCCTCGCTTCTGGGGTCCAGTCTGCTAATATTGTGCACCTGCTGGTGTGTTTGTTCTTTTCATCCCCTCAGAGGAATTGCAGCTGCCTGTCAGATTTAACCTTTTTCGCAATGTTTCGCCTTAGGGGTGAGGCTCCTTGCAGTGGGAGCTCCTCCCACCTTCACATCTGGATTCCTCCTCACTTTGCCAGTACAAAGGCTTTTTTCCCCCCTAGTATCCCTCACCTTGTTAGTGCCTTCTGTCTATGCCCCTCCCCCCTCCTCAAAAAAAGAGATGAGTGGGCTGCAGAGCCCTGGCAATTAATGAAGGAGCACAGCCCGTCGTCTTTGGCGGGGAGCTTTTCGAGATGCTGGCCTTATTAAAGGGATGGTTGTTCTATGTCTTCCATCTCCATCATCCCCCCATCCCTCGTTTTTTCCTATCTTCCCCCCCCCCCCCCCCCCCCACTGCAGGGGTGGCTACGAGGACCCCGTTGAAGCGGACCTGATTGACGAGCACCACCCCTACGTCCATGGCATGTACCCGGCCCCCCTGGCACAACCAGAGTTGGGCAGCATGGCCAGTCTGGACCGGACGGGCGGGCGCCGCTCACCGTCTGCAGACAGCGTCCGCAAGGACCCGCGCTGGCGTGACCCCGACCTCCCTGAGGTCATCGCCATGTTGGGTCACCCTATCGACCCGGTCAAATCCAATGCGGCCGCCTACCTGCAGCACCTGTGCTACGAGAACGACAAGGTGAAGAAGGAGGTGCGCCAGCTGAAGGGGGTGCCTGTGCTGGTGGGTCTGCTGGACCACCCCAGGGCTGAGGTCCACCGGAAGGCCTGTGGTGCCCTGCGTAACATCTCCTACGGCAGGGACCACGACAACAAGGTGGCTATCAAAAACTGCGACGGCATCCCCGCCCTCGTTCGGCTGCTGAGGAAGACCAGTGATATGGAGGTCCGGGAGCTCGTCACAGGTGACCTCAGCAGGGAAGCGTCTCGGGTTCCGTACAGCCCGTCGGCTGTGCGCGTAACCTGTCCTTGCAGCCTGGGCCCGTCTATTATGCCCATCCTCTGTACCCATTTGTATTTCCCTGGCTGTCACTGAGGCCTTTCGCCTCTGCTGCTCTGGATTTCATTCCTGCCATGTGAGGTTGCATGATTTTGTTTGAGTATTGCACTGGCAGCCTGTCCTAGGTGCACCCTTTGCTTCATGGCATGGGCCCCACGTTTGTCACAACTCAGCATTGATGGTTTATGGGTATTATTATTAAAGTAAAATAAAGATCAGATGTACTGTATAAAACCCAAAAAAAAGTACATTCCCTTTAGACGGCTGCCGGCAGTGGTCTGGGTGTGGTGTTGCACAGCGCTGCTCCGGTGAGTAGTGACTCCACCAAGGCAGCGATGGCTGGCAGCCAGCGCCGCTTGGGTCACAAGGCCGGCACGGCCCATGTGGTCGTCGCCGTGAAAATGACGCGCCGTGCCGGCGGTGGGCAGGTCTCGCTGCAATTAAATGTAATTGCATGGCTCGAAAATAGGCAGCTTTTTCTCATCTGTGTGCGCTATTCAGGGCTTGTGTGGCAAGCTCAGGGTCAACGTGGCTCCGACTGAACGGTTTAACAGCCGTGTTTTTAAGCCTTTTATGTGCGGTTCCCCCTTCATTTTTTGTCTGCATTTGCGTACGCCATGCACCACACTATCCATCGTCCATCCATTTTGGGAACGGCTTACCCAATTAGGGGCCTTACTCACACACATGGCCAGAAAAGTTTCAAATTCATAATACTTGGTCCTTAATTTAGTTTTTGGAAATCCTGTTTCCTTTTTGCAAAGAACACACTGTGATTAGCAACAGCCCAGGGTCTGCAGTGTGAGTCTGCACCAGGCTCTCCAGGGAGGCCTTTCGCACCCACGCGGAGCAGTCTGTTTCTTTAGCTTCAGAGTTAGAGTTTATGCTCCCACACATGGAGGGCCCAGGAGCTCCACAGTGCCCCCTACAGCACAGACACCACCCTCCCCCACCATGTTTTTCCATAGGGTTGCATATGTAAGCGCAGTCAGATTAGGCCTCGTAGCCCCACCCCCATCAGCTTGACCACCAGTCCCAGCCGGGCACACACAATGCATCCCTGGTTTCCCTTGGCCTCCCCTCATTCTCCCCAACCCCCACGCCCATTACCTACAGTTCTCTGCACTCATGGGGATAAATTTGGGGGGTGGGGGTGTACACCGTGGGCGAGGCCAGAGATAACGGTTTGTTCCAAATGTCCTCCAGATCCAGGAAATGGAATTAACGGAGACAGTTCGGAAACAAGGAGGAAGGAAATTCAGTAAACCTCACCTCTTAATTTATTTTAATTAAATTACTCATTTTTATTCAATTAGCGGACTGTCCAGCAGGAAAGAAATGCTGGCTCGATCAAAGTAGAGGACATGTGACAAGTCAACGTCACCCCCAAAGATGCCCTAGCCTCCTGAGACTCCCCCATCCTCATATGAGGACATTATATTTATTAGGCCCATACTGTTTCCAAATATCATGGAAAATTAAAATGCATAAAACTTTAAAGTTCGGGTCTTAGGAGGCTAGATCGAAACAAGTGGCAACTGACCAGTTCGATTGCTGATCCTGCACGAACGCAGGGTAAAAGCTAGGAAGATACTAGAACTGTCCAGCAGGAAGGGAGTTTGGGTCACAACTGAAAACACAATATGAAACCACATTGTAGTCACGGCAGCTGAAGTGAAGCCCTGTGGACTGGAGGACAGCACAATGCTTAACCTCTGTCAAAATATGCTTTGTGTTTGTGTGTATACACACTCCCACACCGGTGAGTGTGCTTAGGAGGCTTAGGAAATCCTGGGAAAATAGACCGCTTTCGGTGCTCCCCAGAGCTGAAGGGCCTGGTTTTCAGATTAGTTCAGCCTTGTGTTAAAGTTTCTCCCACATCCGAGTTGTGTTGGGGTGCTGTCAGGAACCTGGTAGATTTTACTGAGAGTTAAGTCCAAGCAATGACAGATGGACAAACAGGCCTGTTATTTTATCTGTTTATTTTAAAATGATCTTTCTGGTTCTTTGGCTGTCCTTTCCAGGTTCCTGAGGCTACTGTCTACTCCTGTACTTCAGACGGGCTTTTTCAGTCAGATCCATGCAAGTTTGTTGTGGTTGTGTAAAATTCTGTTAATCTTCTTTATCCTAGTTGTTGATTTGAACATTAGGGTGTGTGTGTGTGTGTGTGTGTGTGTGTGTGTGTGTGTGTGTGCGCACGCACGCTTCCTGGCATCTTTTACGGTGTGTGCTATGGTTATCGTTATTAGGAACACTTCACGCGTGAACAGTGTTGCATTGATCCACATTATTGACATGAATATTATACTGACCGAAAATAATTTCGATTTGCATAAAAGCTGGATAATGCTATGCAAATTGCCTTTCTCAAGGTTGTGACTGGAGGGAGGACCTTGAACTAGCTGCGGTGTGGAAGTTTAGTAGCTAAACCACCACACCAGATTCTGCGAAGCCGCTCGGGCAGATGTGTTTTAGAAAACATTTAAAGTATTTAGTGTATAAAGAGGAGTGTTTACACAATACAGATGGTCCGTCCAGTGGTTCTTTTTCAATTACTGAGCCCTTAATTTTCTGACACGACAGCATATTAAGAGAAGGACGGGACCTTCCTAGTCATGTGCATGGAGTAGCATCATTCCGTCTCCATGGTAACAATACCAACGACCCAGAGGCCTCCTCAGTGAGACAGTCCATGTTTCCGACCCCCTCTGCCTCTGGCATGAGACGGCCTGTGACCCGAGCCCCTCTCCCTCCTATTTTTCAAGCACCCTCCGACCCACATAAGACCATTTTCTTTGAAGTATGACATTTTATTTTCTGAAGCACAGCTGTGCGTTGGCAAAATGATCTGATCAAAAGAGCAAGACCACAATGGCAAAAAGACGGGTAAAGGGACAGATTCGGTGCCTCTGGTGACTGTCTGTGTGTCCGTACTCCTTGCCCACCTTCAGCTGAAATGGTCCTTCTCTTCAGTCCTCTTTCAAGAACTCTGCTCTGCCTGGCTGGGGGTGATTTCAAGTTAATAAAACAGAGATTTGGCCAACGTGCGTGTTTTGACTCTGAAATCACCTACTAATATGCGGCTTTCCCAACTTGCCTTTGTTTTTGATCTCTCTCCCGTTTATGATACATCAGCTTTCGTCTTCCATTATCTGGTTTGGCCATCGTTTGAGGTATCCGTCTGCTGTCTGTGTTCAGCATGTGCTCTTGTGTGTCACATTTGACATGTTCTGTATGCAGCCCCCCCCCCCCCCCCGCACCATGCTGATCTGTGCCCACGCGCCCCTCTCTTATTCAGGGACATTGTGGAACCTATCCTCCTACGAGCCTCTGAAGATGGTCATCATCAACCATGGACTGCAGACCCTCACCAATGAGGTAATCATCCCCCACTCGGGCTGGGAGCATGAGCCCAATGAGGATTCGAAGCCTCGCGATGCCGAGTGGACCACGGTCTTCAAGAACACGTCAGGATGCCTGAGGTACACCCCGGGCTTTGCCCGTCGCGGTCCTAGGAAGGCTCCCCCGCTGAGTTTCACGTCCCAGTATTCACTCGCCGTTTATTAATCACCTAATGCTTTTAGTTAATTGGTAGTGTCTGCAGCTTACGCCAGTGATGCGCTTATAAAATGTATCTCTCTGCGAAACCACAGCTTTTGAGAGGGCCGGGTGGATAAATTCATACATAATGCAACCCCGCCCCAGGCTCTTGTAAAAAATAGAAATGAGGACAGGATCTATTAGCTGCTCAGAATGACAGCCTGCTTTTACTCTGGATTTGGTCCATACCATAAACATGCCAGCAGTGGTGGACCCAGTCACCCCAGTTATCAGTGCTAACTAAAAATGGATGCCCTCTTAGGACATGGAACCCCTGGGGGCCGTGTGCCAGGCTCTGCCTTCGTTTGGATATGTGGCACTAAGAGGGCCAGCGCTGTCTCTGCAGCCACGCTTTCACAGCATCCACATTCACGAGAGGTTGCATCATCTGCGAGTTCCTCTCAGCCGCTGTCTTGATGGGTGTGTTTTTTTTCCTTCATCCTTTGTTGTCTGGGTTCTGGCACCTCGGCATTGCTGGAGTAGTAAGGTGTGACGTATCCAGGGCTTCGCTCCAGACACGAGCGACCCCGTACAGCTGCCAGGATACTGATGTGATGAGATGCCGGCCTGGTGTCGCCCTCTTCCTGGTTTTGGTGTGGGTTTTCGCCTGCTACCATGCGAAACGGCCGACCGCTTTCCTCTGATTCCCACTCGAGCCGTGGCCCGAGTCGGCATTGAGTAGCTCCTGGACATGGGAGGTGTCGCATCGCAGCGAGCTGGGCACCGTATTCACGGCCGTCTTGCTGTCACTCTGCCTTCCGCTGCATTGTCACCCCAGAACTGGGTGATGTCACACGAGTGCCATTATCGGTGACACTGAGCAGTGGAGTTGCTGTATGTTCATATTTAAACTGATGGGGTCCGCTCTGTACACTACATGCGAAGGCACCGCCACACATAAACACGTATGCCACCCCCTGCGGGTGTACATTGAGTTATGGTCCAGCTGTGGTAGAGGTAGCATTATGCATGTGTTTCTCGGGGTGGTCTCTAAACTATGGGGCCCACGAACCCCCCAGTAGCTGGGGTGTTGCAGTAGGCTGGCCTGGCTCCAGCCAAGCCCTTCCTCTCACACCCCCAATTCCCAGTTTAATACATTCCAGATTAAATTCCCCTGGATTCATTGTCTTCTCGTTTTGACATCTGGGGCTGCTTTAATAACCTGAGCACTGGGGGGTCCATATCTTTTGTTTTTGGTTCCTCTTTACCCACTTCACTTAAATGAGTATATGTCAGTTGGTCCAGAGGTCTGCCTTCTGTGTTGTGGGGGGTTGTTGAGCAGGAAGGTGGGGTCCTGAACCTCTCACCTGGGCTGTTACAGACTAAACTGATGGCTGAAGAAAGGGGGGGGTGTTCCCATATGTTTAGACAGTTCTGACTCAAAGCTGTGTCACTTTGAACTTGCGGGGCCAGGTTGAGTTGAGCATCATCTCTTATCTGGGTAATGAGTCTCTTTGACTTGGGCCTCGAACCCAGGAGTTGACCAGGACCCTTCTTGAGTAATGTCACCCAGCAGTCCCCTGCCTTTGAACTGGCTGCAGAGCCGTGTCTCTATGGAAACAGTAACCAGTGACATCTGTTGCCTAGTAAGTTGCCTAGCAGCGATGCCACTTTGGCAATAAACAGAACTGCTTCTGTGTCATTGCTGTCTGGGTGAATTTATTATTTTTGCCTCCATGAATTTGAAATTGCTTTGGTTCTGGGCAGCTAAACCATCTTGGTTCTGTGATTGGCCCATTAGATAGTAAACACATAAGTTACATTAACTAAATTAGTACACTGATTCACAGCCAGCTTCCAGGATTCTGTCGTCTTAGACATTTCTGCAGTTCTGCAGTACTACTTCATATTTCTTGTCCTGACGGACCAGTCCCGTCGTGGATGTCATTGATCTTGAGGTGAAAATGTTGCCATGGTGACAACACATGAAAGACCTCCTGTGAGGATGGTCTGTTATTAACTGTTGGAGAATAAAAGGTGCTTCATGAGCCTCAGGGGTGGAGCAGAAAGGTCATGTCCTTTTGTTGCCAGGGGTGTTGCGTAAGGGGGCGTGACAGTGGACCCACACAAGCTGACAGAGTCCAACATTGTGACCCTTCGGCCTCGCTGAAGCTTCATAAAGACAGATTGATCTTGTGAAATATTTAATGCATTAAAGCTTTGAAAGAGTGATCAAGAGCAGGAAAAAGCAGGCAGGTCTGTCCTGGTCGAGACGTCGATTATGAAGAGACTTACCCGGAAGCTTAGACAACAGTCGCAGAGGTGTGGGAACCAGTCACTACAAGGCGAGCTGAGAGGCCCCAGTCCATATGGCAGGTGGCATCTGCATCTCCTGAGTTAATTAGGGCACTTGAAGCTGATTAAAACTAACGACCAGACCCCGCCAGAAACGGGTGGTACACAGTTCCAGGACCCGCCCAGTAAGCAGCATGGACAAACTCTGCAGGACAGTCCTTCACCTGCCGCAGAACCGCAGTCTCAGTCGGCACCGATGGCTGGTTGATTGGACTCTTTTGAGCAGAAATGCAAACTTCCAAAGAATTCCATCCTGTGGATTTTACGTGAATTCCCACATGGCTTTGCCTCCTATACGGACTTCTTTAATGGGACTGTTAAATCGTGGCAAGGATTAAGGATCGGTTAGGTTTTTCCAACAAGAGTCGTCTTGTTTGGTCAAATGCCATCCTGGAGTGGTGGGGCGTGACTGCTGGTTCCCCTAATGCCAGTGTGTCCCCGCCCACAGGAATGTGAGCTCGGATGGGGCAGAGGCGCGGCGGAGGCTGCGGGAGTGCGACGGCCTAGTGGATGCGCTGCTGCACGCCCTGCAGTCGGCCGTGGGCAAGAAGGACATGGACAACAAAGTGGGTCCACACGTGTGCGCGCACACACTCGCGCATCACATCCTGTGTGTGGAGCCTCACACCTGCACGTTGTTTCATCTGTGCCCTGGCAGTCAGTGGAAAACTGCGTGTGCATCATGCGGAACCTGTCCTATCACGTGCACAAAGAGGTCCCGGGGGCGGAGAAGTTCCAGGACCCCGCAGCCAATCAGGTGCCGGGATCAGCGGGGCCACAGAGAAAGAAAAAGGATGACGCCGGCTGCTTTGGCGGGAAGAAGACCAAAGGTAATTGTCGTGGGGTCCCTCACGCGCACACACACACACCTCCTGACAGGTCCTCTTTCAGTGTTGTCCGTGTGTCCTTCCTAAAGCGTCACCTGGCATCCGAAATACAGCAGCACATGCACTAGAACAAAATCTGTGTGTGTGTGAGATGTGTACATGGTCAAGCACTCGTCCCCCCCCCAGTCAGGGAGGGTAGACCACATGATGGCGTTTGGCTAAGGAATAATGTCCATATGGATAGTAGGTGGCGTAGTAGTGAAAGATTAGGAGTATCAAAGTTTCCACTTCAAGGGCCAGTGTCATACAGTTGAATAAACACATCAGTCAGATTGCTTAATTAACTGGCTCATTAAATGGCTCAAATTGAACATCACTTTGCAAAAATTACTAATCCAAAATATATACAAAAAAATGTATACATATTTAAACCTTAAAATTATATTCGCTTGCTCTGCCAGAATTTAGGGTTGTGCGAATAAATCTTCCGACTGATTTATATTAGTTTCAATAATTTCATTAAAGAAATGAGTATGGGGGGAAAAAAAAAAGTGTAAGCTAATTGGATGCGATCTGTATGGTATGTTAAATATTTAAGTATGTGAGATGAATCACTGGAACCTACAGATGTTAATACACTGCTGTGGTATGTGATATATGTTTATATAGCTTCTCAGAGATTGGGGTGGGGGAGGACACTGTCTTCTGTGCTGAGACTTTATCGCCTCTCCTGTTGCCGTGTTTGGATTGCACTCGCTCTTTAACAGCCTTTATTTTAAGTGACGAACTGTGCGGTGGTAAATCTGCCTCCTCTAAAGACCACAGCTTTTATCGATGCTTTTCTCTTCTCCACCCCACCCCCCATCCCCCGTCCCGCTTGCGTTTTCGTACTTGCGGCTGCTACCTTCGCTAACTGTAGAGGAGTGGTTTAACCAAGGTGAGTGAGCACTCTTACCTCACTTGCATCACACTTGCATCGCTGGTTGTTTGCCTTCCCCGGAGTTTTACTTGCCTTTCAATCACAAACAGAACTCCCCCCCCCCAATGCCCTGAGTCGTTTGAAATTACTTCAAGTTGGGAGCTCTCGCTCTGTGCCCCGCTGCCTCTCTCAAATCTGATTGGCTTTCCTGACACCTGCCCCTTCCCCCTCCCTCCCCCCCCCCACTGCTGCGCGCCGCTCCCCCCCCCCCCCCCCCCCCCCCCCCCCCCCCCCCCCCCCCCCACACCTCTCTCACCCCCCC
>JAACJT020000034.1:15662799-15737012 GCA_009936485.2 Gymnarchus niloticus
TAAGAGTTTTTTATAAGAAAAGGGAGAGTGTGAATAAATTTTGAAAATTAATAGCAGGGGGCTATCCCCCCCCCCCACATTTTGTTATAGGCTTAAAATAAAAAAAATGCAACATGCCGATCAATCAGAAGAGGATGTCATGTATCACTGCCATCACACATGGAGAACCATCAGCAGATTTTATACACACTTACACACACACACACAGACTCAGCCATCCAGCGGCCAGTGTTTCCAGCTTATCAGCATATCGTGGATTTTTTAAATGGGGGACTGAAAAACGGAACGTTCTGCTTCTCTTCATATCTGCATTCCCCTGGAAGCGGCGAACTGTGGAGGCCTGCATAGGTGGAGTCTGGCGTGCACCAGGAGGATGCAGTGCTGGGTGACCACGTGGCTGAAGGAAATTAAGAGAAGACCGCATATGATGTGGAGAAAATCTGTCCTTGTCACCATGTACATTTAGCCTCAGATGGAACTTGAGTTTTTCCCTTTTTTTGAGGCACCAGACACTGAGCTTATCTCTTCCTTTGGTGTATTAATCTCCTTTCCCAAGGCTGTTTTTCCCTCTTGTTTTGAGATTTGAAGGGTCACAGAGTGAGGTGTAAGATGCCGAAGTGAGAAGCACGTGTTGTTTGAGATTGTGGTTGGAAGGCAGATGGGGGAGTGGGTGGCACTCAAACGAAGTTCGTCCTGCATGGCATCATCCATATGCCTGAGAAGATGTAACTCGTTATTTACCAAGAGATGGCCCTTTAGTAAGGATCAAGGGCCTGAGTGATGTGCTTGCAGGTCTTTAAGGGTATGCTTAGGATGGATGGAGGATTTGGTGCTGTTTTAGGGTGTATTAAGGGTGGATGGAGGATTTGGTGCTGTTTTAGGGTGTATTAAGGGTAGATGGACGATCTGGTGGAGTTTGAGGGTGTCCTTAGGGTGGATGGACGATCTGGTGGAGTTTGAGGGTGTCCTTAGGGTGGATGGAGATTTTTGTTGGGTTGAAGAAAGTGAATGTAAATGCGCGTATTGTACTTGCATCACCAGACTGCAGCTGATGTGTAATGAAACTTTTCCTCATGATGTAGGCCAGGAACGGGTGATTTGGCTGCACACACTAAGTTTTGTCAGCCATCCTGGTTCACTGTCCTCTGTTTTGCTTTATATTAAAACGTTCAAGAAGGTGAATGAAACTTTGGCGAGCAAACGATCTGCTTGCGGATGACAGAAGTGCAGGGGAACAGAACTTTGTTGCGAGCTCTTTCCTTTTAATGCCATTTATATTTTCTTGGTTTTGTAAATGTATATTAGGATTCGGATAATAAGCAAATACTCGTGAAAGCCTTTAACTGACCTTTATACATCGTTAGCCTTGTAGCCAATCAAGGAGGTGCACTGGAAGGCCAGGCTCTGGGTTCGGGATCGATGTGTGTTTTCTTTTTTGTAAAAAAAGAAATAACTGCTAACCTAACAGTGTGGAAAACCAGTAGTTGCGCTGATTACCGAGTTACATTTTGTATTGTGAAGAGCAAAAGACTTATCTGCCACTTTGTAGAAGCGGACAAACTCATTTTCTATAGCAGAGCTGGTTGCCAAACGCTATCAGGGATTTATTGGGGGGTGTGGAAGGATCAACAGACATTTTTGAGGTGTATTTTAAACAGGCAGAGAATCAATGGGATGGGCGGAAGACCAACAGTGATGCAGGTCCTTGTCATTTCAACTGCAGCTGAGGAAAGTTTTTTACAAACTCTGGAAAAAGATTAGCTCCAGTTTTACTAATGCATCTTCTCACATCCTTTGAAGCAAGCATGAAAAACTGTGGATGTTTGTTCCATGTGACCGTTTTTGTCAGTGTAAACTTTATTATTCACAAGGAGGGAACAGTCACTGCAAACTGTAACGTGTAATGTGCATCACTTAAGATCGGTTTGAAAGCTGATAATTCTCCATTCGTTCAGCACAAGTCCCATGTCTCAAGGGGAACGAGAGCTGAACACTTGAAGAACCACAGAAGTGCGGACATTAGGTTCTTATGGTCTGTCAAAATCCCATCCTGGGTTGATTGGCACATCCCTCTAATATTTGATTTTATTCTGTCGTTTTCTAAAACATTGCGATGTTTATCGATATATATATATATATACACAGCTTATGAAAGAATTTATGTTCGAAATTGGGCGATAAAGAGAAATTCTGTTCTGTGTTCACAGCCATGTGTGGTTTTGGAGGGAATGTGTCTCATGCAGCTTTTAGTGCGGTACACAGCCAGAGTGAACACACCTGACGGTCTGAGCACTTCCAGGGAGATTTCAGATGAGATGCTATTTAAACAGCCCACATCCGCTGTGGATGATGGGCTGGAAGTCGGCGGAAGTGAGACAGAGACCCCGCTGTGTCAATACCGCCAAAAAAGTCAAAATGAAGTACAAAATGTGTTTTGACGATCACGTGCCTTAAAATTTTCCATAGTAATCTATAAAAAATAACCTTCAGTTTTATAAAAAAAAAAGCATGTCCATGTTTGTCATTTTGTTTTCAATCTTTCTCACGTACATAACTTCCTCTCCCCCCCGTTCGTTCCTCTCCCACCCCTCCCCCAACCACCTCCACACCATACTGTACACAATGATCTGTTCTTTGTGTAACCTAGACTGCTTGTGGGGTTCCCCTTGTAATACCTTGTATTATAAACCATTAAAACAGAACAAAAAACGTTGTTGGATTTCATTGTTGAAATGCTTTGATAGGATAGCCAGATGATGTGATGGCTCAGAGAAGATGGAGCAGGTGAAACGCTTGTTAAACTGAAGGTGAAATTAAAGGATTGTAGAGAATAAGTCTGGTGTTTTTCCAATAAACCATGCCTGGGGGAAAAAAACAAAATGTTTGTCGTTAATGTTACAGTGCTCTGTAAGTCTACAGTAATATTTAAAAGGACACGTTTTTGCTAAGTCATACACCACATCTGTTTCCCAATTACAAAGTGGCACACGGAGGGAATAATGGGCTGTACGGGTGTCAGAAACGAAGAGGAAACCTGGAAAGTGCTGCTGTGAGTACTTAGACCCCAGGCCTTGGTATTCTGTTGAGCCGTCTTATGGCGGTCTGTGAGGTTAGGTGTCTACCAGCTCTGCCTGTCACTTAGGTGTAGCGTTCACTCGCTTCTCTTCATGGACTTGCTCCAGCTCATGCAGGTTTCCTTGATGGTGTGTACAGATTAGCATAGAACCTCCAGTGTTTGAGGTTGATCTTGACCTTGTTGGGTCTGAGCCCCGCTGGTGTTATCATGCCTGTATGCATGGGATCGTTGCTGAGTCCTGCCAGGTGATTCTCTACCAAACCTTACCATTACCTCGGAATCAGGCTTTCCTGCGGTATTACTTGTAGTCCTGCCACAATCTACAAAGAATAAGTAAAAGCTTTGGTTGTAATTTGGCAAAATGCTGATTGTTGGGTTCGTTATTTATCGCGAGTGTGAAGTGCTGCCATGGAGACCTGTGCTATAGCACCCCCCGCCAGCATCTCACACCATCCTGCTGCTGTTTCTGGTCCCTTTCGGCCTACTCCAGTGGATCAATAAAACTCCTCGCTTCCTGCTTTTGGCTCTTTTTGCCACAGCCCAACATCCTGTTTCATGCTGAATAGCCTGAGGTAAGTTTGCTCACAACAACAAGCACATTGGACATCTATCCTTATTCCTGTTTATGCAATAATTTATCAAATAAATTCAGATTTTTTTTCCCTTGCACAGTCAGCTGTGTAGATTAAATGAAGATGTCTAGGTCATCCATCCACTGATCCAATTAAAGAACAATGTTTTCAAATGATGAGGTGGGGGGAAAAAAAATTAAAATTCATACTTCGGCCAATCCAATGTAAAGAAGTAAAAAGAAAGTTTGCAGAGCTCAGCTTATTAAAGTCTCAATTTAAAAAACACTTTCCTTTTATTGTTTCTGAATTCTAAAGTTTTCAGTATATTGAAGGTAATGTTATGTTACTGATTTGTTCAGATTACACACTGGTTGTGTAATTGCATGAATTGTCCATGAGAAAACTTGTGTAATTAAATATATTTCAAATCATGTTGCTATCTGAGTGTCTATCTAATTTATGTCAAAACTAGACACTAGACTGGTTGTGTACCTGGTAGCAGTCCACACTATGAAACAGACTCCTGTCTGTCCGCTGAAATGCTTCTCCAGAATGCTTGTGACATCCCTGGCTTCTCTTCATTCATCTAGTATGGGAAAACAATCGCTAGTCCTCGACTATGTAGATCCGTCACCTAAAGGTGAGGGTGTGTGCCCAGGTGTGATGGAGTGACCATGATGTTACATCATCTTGTTACTGTGGGATGTCTAGGTACACTATTACAGATTAATAATGGCATATTATAGTGATTATGAGATGTGTAGAATATCTTTATGTATGTATGATGTAACTCAGTCTGTAGTTCTGGCCCACACATCCTTCCCCATACTGACACAGAAGAAACCTAAACAAAACTAGCAATTATTTTTGTAATACACATGTATCACAATTATCACTGTGGTGACAGAAGGAACTCCACGCCACCACCATCATAAAGACTCTATGTTACCCATGCTTTGTAATGTGCTTAGTGCTTACCTGTTGTTCAGAGTGTCTTTGTTGGTTGTCATTTGTGGAGAGTACAATAAATCAGTACAATAGAACGCGACCCACAGGCTCATATGACAATAAAGCCCACTCGACTGGAAATATTTTATACAAAATGAGCTTATCATTCGTCTCCATTCAGTGTGAGTAAATACTTCTTCAGTGTCAAAGCTGCAAGTTTAGAATAAAGTAAGCACCATATTTAAAAACTGTGGTACTATTTAACAGCATTAAACTCACTTCTTTTTCCTATGACCACAGCAGCCTTATTATTTTTGGGTTTTTTTTTTTTTTTTTTTTTCCTTTTGGAAAGCCGTTACAAACAGGCAAAATGTTGGACACCTTAGCAACGACCGAGTTCTTTTTAGGAAAGCGAAAATAAAGCGGCCATTGTGTTGGACACCTAAGTTACAGATGGGGGTCCTTTCGTAATAACAATATGGATACCTTCTGTAAAGGCACACGCCGGTTTAAACACTTAATACTTTGGCACAGTTTAATAAGAGGGTTTTCAGGTATGTCCAGTGTGTGACGGATCAGAATTTATTTATTTGGTATTCCGTACAGAATGCAGAGTTTGCCAATATATAGCCTGTTCATATAAATTCTGTAATTAGATTTATTTTGAAGCTGTGATGGGATATTTAATTAGATTTTATCGGATTGTTAATACACTATGCTGTGAACAGAATTCTTTACCCCCGAATTATAAGATACAGATGATGATAGTATTCTGTATCGCATATTACGTCACGTATATTTATATGTCATATTTATTTCGTTAGTTAATTCCACGGTCGGTTTGCGTGTTACTACTGGCATCAGCCATAAAAAGCCTAAAAACAGCTAGCTTTTCTTGTAGGTAAGTATGACTATGATCTTGTGATTATTGGAGGAGGATCCGGGGGACTGGCCTGTGCAAAAGAAGGTGAGCCTTGTTGCAGTAGTTTTCCCTCTTTGTATATGTCTAAAAGAATCTTGTGTATCATAATTAGTTCTGTGTATTGCTTTATTCTGGTACACTAGACCTTTACGTTCCTGGTAGCAGTCCATCGCTGAAATGCTTCTCCAGAATGTTCGTAACATCCCTGGGTTCTCTTCATTCATCTAGCTGCTCAGTATGGGAAAACAGTCGCTGTCCTTGACTATGTAGATCCGTCCCCTAAAGGTGAGGGTGTGTGCCCAGGTGTCTGTATTCCATGTTATTGTTTATATAATAAGATTATCGCTATTTTCATAACTAATGTAACGGGTAGTAGTTTGCATCATCACACGTCTGGTTTAGATATAAAGGTGGGGGCGTTTCTGTTTTCAGGCACAAAGTGGGGTCTGGGGGGCACCTGTGTGAATGTGGGCTGCATCCCCAAGAAGCTCATGCACCAGTCAGCCCTGCTGGGGAAAGCTTTGCAGGACGCCCCCAAGTATGGCTGGGTTGCCCCCCGCCAGGTTCCTCATTGCTGGCAAGTACTGGGAGGGGGCATCATGGCTCCATGGCTCCATGTCATGAGGTGGGGGAGGAGCCCAATCACCTGCTTATGTGGAGTTGGAAGCAACACACCAACTGACATGTCAGTTTTAAGTAAACAAGTGCTGGACCTAACCAAGTAAAGATCTCTGGATTGTAGTGACAGGGCATTTGCAAGAAGTATTAATATGGAAAGTATCACTCTTTCTTTGGTGCTAAAATGAAAAAACTGCCTGGACTAAATAAGTTGATGTGTTAAAATGTCTTAAAGTTAAAAGTGATGTGTTTACCTCTGGCAAATAGTAGTTAAACGTTCTCACCATCCTAAGTGCCTGTTTCCTCTGCACTGTCCCACTTAAAATTTCAAATATCACCTGTGGTACTGTAAGTATTTTATATGGCAGTAGAATAAAAATGATGATTTTGTTATAGAGCATCACTAAAAATGAGTTTCGTTTGAATCATTGAAAGCAGACTATACTTCCCTCTGCTGTTTGCTGTTAAATAATTCAGTTCAGTTGTGGCCGAAGCATTCGGCTCGAGAATATTTAGAACTGATAACGGAGTTAAAATTATTCGCTGGGTTGGTAGAAATTTGATTTGAATTTTTGACTTTCTACATTTTCTATTGCTGAAAGTCTTATTCTTTTATTGACTGGGCCCTAATCTGATCTCATAGCATTGTCGAGGACTTCTAATGCCAAATTCAGTTATTGGATTTGCATATTTACATAAGCATATTTACTGCTTACGGTGTGCATCCGCTTAAAAGTGCTTGTCAGGACCACAGATTAAGTTCCCTTTTTGCCCCAGTCATATTGGAGCACTGAGTATTGTTCATTTTGATTATGTTCAGGGCTACCATGAGCTTGGCTGTGCAGAACCATATCAAGTCCCTCAACTGGGGTCACAGGGTTCAGCTGCAGGACAGGTGAGTCAGGTGGTCTGGCATGGCAGAGCATTCTGGGAAATGTTGTCTTTTACTCACAACACTGACTACATCAAAGAGAAGGAGCAGAAAGTCCACTACACAGAGGGGCATTGATTCCTTTGGGGGTCCTTAGCGTGTAGGCCCTCTTGCTCATCTACCTTTTGGGTGTGGTAGTTCAGGGGACACAGCAAGGTTGTCTGACACGGATCCCCCCTTTTGTTTTTGATAGGAAGGTCAAGTATTTAAACCTGAAAGGCAGGTTGGCAAACGATCACATGATTATAGGAGCGGACAAATTCGGGAAGGAGGTAAACGGGCACGTCCACCACAGTCAACAGGGTGACTCCACTCCTACCGGGTCGTAAGTCTTCCTCTCACTGTGCCCTCAGACAGCCCTGACTGCCGAGAACATTGTGATTGCCACCGGAGGCCGGCCGAAATACCCCGCGCATGTGAGTCTGCTTCCGACCGGCTCCAGCCTGGCTGGTGCTGTCGCCCTCTGCCCTCCCCTTTGGAGGGTCACAGTGCAGGTTTAGGAGCTGTCTGCTGCCCGCTTGGTGATTAGAGACCCCACCTTTTCTTTGAAACCCCTTTCAGGTCCCAGGTGCAGTGGAACACGGCATTTGCAGCGACGATGTCTTCTGGCTGAAGGAGTCCCCAGGAAAAACGTGAGTCTGCTGAAGTTGGGAGACATTAACCCTGCGGTCATCAGAGGGCTGGAAGCACCAGCCACAGGAAGTTCGAGCCGTGCCATGTAGTTACACTACATGGTCTGTAGAGGGCGCTTGGTGTGCATGATGTTCCCAGCCATAGGCATACTTGCAATGTTCTTGCATCGCTGCGTTACTTGTATGGTTCACCAGGTTCCTCATACGTCTACCCTCTGCCACCAGCCTTGCTGTCAACCTCACCCTTCTGTTTAAAATCTTCTTCAGCAAACAGGCTTTCATAAAATGTCTCATCTATGAACCGTATGTCATGTTCACTACTGGAAAATTGTTTTGGGTTAATGTTTACCTGCTGGTCCATGGTTAATACACCATTAGCAGTCAGATGTGTCGCAAAGGAAAATTGGCCCAAATCCTTTTACTCACAGCCTGTTCTCTGTTTCCTTCCAGACTCATCGTTGGGGCGAGCTGTATCCTCCCGAACTGCATCATGGACCGGCCAGCCATTTTACAGGAGAGACAGGGGAATTGGTTTACCCAAAACGGTGTTTTAAAGTTGTAACAGCTAGCTGTCAGTCTTTAGCCATGGCTACAGTAGCTAAAATTAGTCATTTTTCTCAGTGTCCCTATGCGTTGGGGATTTTTGCAGTTCAGGGTACAGCATCAGTCGATATGGGTGTTTGGGGGGGATAATTGAAGCTGTGCCATAACTGGGCATTGCAGTCTTTCCCAACTGAGAGAAGCGTGTCAAATTCACATGTCACGCTGCTTTCCTGAACACACCGTGTCAGATGTGGGCCTGGAGTGTGCCGGTTTCCTGACGGGCATCGGCCTGGATGCCACGGTCATGGTCCGCAGTGTGGCGCTACGTGGCTTTGACCAGGTATGTCCAGCCGGATGTGACTCGGAATCCACTTGTCCCCAGACAAGGCAGAGTAAAGCTGAAGGCCTGACCGCATTTCCCCTGTATTCAAACCTCAAAAGGACAGTTTTTAAGTTATTTTAAACTGCTTTTCTGTTTATATAGTAATTTTAAAAAGTTTTGGTAGTTTGGTATTTACAACACATTTTAATGAATGTTTGAAGTCCACCTCTCCTACCTTGATAGTTAGCCACAGGAGGTCTTAGCTGAATCGTTTGTAGGCCATGCTGAGGACCCCAAGCCCACAGGTTTACGTTTCATAACAATCAAACTAACTCCTGAAATGTGAGCATGACCCCCCCCAGACACACTGCAGGGGAGCTGTGATACTGATGCTGATTCTTACAGAAATGTTACTTATCCTATTTGACCCCCCAGCCTGTCTGCCTTTGTGTCAGAGTCCAAACGGCTCTTCTATGTTGTAGCCGTTAGCGGACCTGCAGTGAAAATCCATCATGTAGGAAGGAAGCGGCTGCTTTTGCCTTAGCTAATGTTTCTCCCGTGAGTCAGGCAGCTGTGCAGACAGGCCGTCAGGCCCCTCGCGGTAGGAATGAAAACGAATGTTGGCTGACGTAGCCTAGTTCTTTGAAGGAGAGCAGAGACGGGATTGGGTGTCATGAATCTTCCTATGCAGCAAATGGCCAGCCTGGTGACGGATCACATGAGTTCCAGTGGGACAAAGTTCCTCTGGAGGTGTGTCCCCAGGAAGGTGGAGAAGCTACCGTCAGGGGCCCTGAGGGTGACGTGGGTGGAGGCAGGCTCTGATTGTGAGGAGCAGGACACCTTTGACACGGTCCTCTGGGCTGTCGGTGAGTAATGGATTGGTGAGCTTCTCTGGAAATGGTGAATGGTGCCTTGTCCAAACAGATGCATATACCAAGAGTCTGGTCAACCTTTGGCTACCTGGGAGGCCTTGGTGTTCCTGTTGGCCTGCTTGGGTTATGAAGGCAGTACCAACTCATGGTCTGAACTCATGGTCTTAGTGTTCGAAAGCGGTTTACAGTCCTGCATTTACCGCAGCCCACACATTCCCATGCAGTTGAGTGTTCTCCTCGTTTGCTCGCTTGTTTGTTTGCTCAGTCACTGATTTGCTCATTTCTTTGCTCATTCACTCACTTGTCCAAGTGTGTCTGGCAATCTTCCTGAGTACAAAGGGCCACCCCGTTAACAGAGACGGAGAATCGCATCCCAAGTGACCCAGAGATGGAGCTGTCGTAGGAAGAGTTAAGATTTAATCCCCCCCCAGGGACTGTGAGTGGCTGCCAGGATGTGTGGCCTCTGGGAGTGGGGAGGTTGTTCGTTGGCTCCTTTGTTCTCTGTCCCCCAAACTTCCTGCCCTCGCCACTTCATCCCCGTGGAAACCAAAGGGACCTCTCTTTTCCAGCACCCCCTGTCTCACCTGTTGTGCTCCCATGACCTTCTGCTTCCCTCTATCCGTTCGCCGGACCCAAGGGAACGCTTGTGTCTGTTATCTGGGCATGCTACGTCTTTGCTGTTGTCGCCTGGGTCTGTTCACTGTGCATGTCCGGGTACCAACATTTAGGGCGCCTGAGATGCTGGCCTTTGTCTCGGCTGCCTTTGCTCAGGGCAGACACCTTTAGAGGGAGCGGTGGAACTTGGAACAGATTCATCTAACCCTAATGTCCCCTGTATCAGTGGTCATGTGACCACACCCATTGCACTATCATAAAGAACAAAAAGATTTCAGCGATGAAAACAGAAGCCAGGACCCCCCCCCGCGGCACACAATTTTATTTGCCTGTACCCCCCGTGATCTTCTCTCCAGATCAGGCCCCACCCCCCAGCCCACATCTTTTGGGACCTCACCTTTGTGGCTCTTCATGTCCAGCCATTTGGCCACCCCTGTCTTGGAGGGCCACCGGTTGTGTAGTTGTGGTTTTATGGGTGGGGTCATTTGCTGAAATTGGGGTTTTTCCCAGGAAAGAGGCGTCACACACCCCCTCCCATCCTCCCTCTGTCTGTGAAGCACCAAGGTGACAGAGGTGTCAACCCTTCTCCGCTCTTCGTCAAGCGAGAGGTAGACGTTCCTACGCTCCTGGCAGGAAACATGCCCTTTCAGGGGGGGGGTGGGAGGGATTTCATTATCTCTACTGTGTGATGGCTACAGCTTGGAGGTGGGCGTAGTGTGGACAGGACAGTAATTGTTTTGCTCTGGGGGGCATTGACAGCATCAGTCACTTTTGTGGGAAGTGACAGATTCCAGGTGGCAGGTGGAAAATGACGACAGCGCCCCCACACTTTACTGTGCCTGGGGGTGTATAAAGACATCATCCACCTATCAGAGCAGTGGAGTGTTGTGCACGTTGAATCACTGCTAAGGTCTTTTTCTTTCATTTTTTTTTATAACCAAAGGCAGAGCCCCCACGACCAGACATCTCAACCTGAATAACGTGGGAGTGAAACTCAACAAAGACTCAGGAAAAATAATTGTTGCCGCCAACGAGGAGACTTCGGTACAGCACGTGTTCGCCATTGGGGACGTGGCTGAGGTCAGTCGCTCTGTGGCACGTCGTGAAGCTGCCCGACCCTCTGTTATGATTCGCCGGGCTTCCTCTTTTACCTGCCCGTACGTTTGGGTTCACATTTAGTACACTTCTCTAAGGTACCACTACAGACTGGGATTCGAACCAGCAACCTTTAGGTTACTATTGCATCACTGCCGTGTTACCCAGTGGCCTTTTTAAAAAAAAAAAAAAAAAAAGGGAAAAAGCAAAATTTTAAGATTTTGTTTTTTGAAGAGACTTCAGTTTCATCATTGTGTAACCTGAAACCCTCCCACAGGTGTGCTCTGCTCAACACCTTTTTGGAAGGCCCGTTTTCTGTGCACCTCTGCATCTGAACATGCCCCAGGGTAGAATCACCAGGGCCTGGTGTGTTTGTGAAATGCCTGCATTGTGGGAGGCTCGACGTCGGGATCCCTTGATGTCCTTGAACCCTGGCCAGTTACCTGGGTCCCTGCCTGCCAATCACTGACACATCGTCAAATTAAAGCCTGGCTTTAAAGGCAAGGGCGGGGCACAGGCAGGTTGTTTAATGTTGTTAACAGATGCCAGGCTTGACTTGGGATGATTGGGACTCTTAAAATGAACCACAAAAACGTCAGTTTGTGCGTGTAGGCTGGGCTGTTCTCTCACACTGCAGAGATCTCCGGCCGGGGGGGTTGGGGGGTCGACCAGCACCTGGAAGCAAAGCCAACACACACATCCCCTCTTTGACAGGTGTCTTCTTGGGTGGCTGGGTCACATTTTAGGACCGAGGGGTTTGACTGTGGGTTCCGGTAATGCAAGAAATCCACAGCTGCCACCCAGTCAGAGAGACGGAGTTCAGATGACCACCTGAATCTGTCTGTATGGTCCAAAGCAGTTTTCTTCCATGTGAATATCACCTACCTCCTGGTAGCTGGCCATTTTCCCATAACTGACCATAACTGGTCTTTGTAGGGCCGACCTGAGCTGACCCCCCCAGCCATCAGGGCCGGGAAGCTGCTCGCCCGCAGGCTGGCCGGTGTCTCCACAGAGATCGTGGACTACGACAATGTAAGAGACGCCCCCACCATGTGACCTTAATCGTCAGGTGGGGGTCAGGGTGTGTGATGGAGTCCAGATCTAACAGCATGTCAGGGTGGGGGGGGTTAATCGTCTTTGTTCTTCAAATGACCCCCTCCCCAGGTGCCTACCACGGTCTTCACCCCCCTGGAGTACAGCTGTGTAGGGCTGTCTGAAGAGGAAGCAGAGAAACGATACGGGAAGGATGGCATTGAGGTGAGGCATGTGGGGGGGGCAGCTAGCTGCCAGATCTGACCAGCCGAGTCACGCAAAGTCAGTATCCTGTGCATATTTCCCTCTCGTTGCCCTGACGACAGGGCAGCCATCGCTCACAAGCACACACACACGCACACACACACGCACCCGTGACACCACCTGTGTGCTGACAGATCGTCTGTGTGGAAAGCCCCCCTCACCCACTGCGGAGGTGGGGCCTGGCCGCTGGCCTCACTGCAGCTATACGTTCACGCAGTGGTCAGCGTTGTTCAGATTTATGGGAGCTGTTGAACCCGTGACCGTAAGGCGCGGTAAAAGACCGTGTTCTCTCACCACCACCACCCCCCCGTTCAACCTTTCAGTCATGGTCGCCCTCCCCTCCCCCACCCCGACAGGTGTACCACGCCTTCTACAAACCGTTGGAGTTCACGGTGGCCGAAAAAGACTCCGGCCAGTGCTACGTCAAGGTTAGCAGGCAGCCGACAGTGAACAGACCAGATGAAATAGAGAGCATCTCGGGCTGAGCTGGGTCCTTAAAGCATGTTTCACCTTTCACTGTGTACTGGGTGGGGCTTTGACACCGAGCTGGTTTTGTAGGCCTGAATTTCATGTGTATTTTGTAAAATAATTCTCTAGGCTTCTGTCTAATTTTACCGATATTTTGCCCAGTTTGTTGTTAAAGCGAAAATAAGTTGAGCTATCAAGGCCTCTGCAGTTTCTGGCCTGTCCTCTAGGAGCAGGGTGCTGCTGACAGGCCCTTTCTCACATCCCACAGGCCGTGTGCTTGCGGGAAGGAGACCAGCGTATCCTGGGCTTGCACTTCACCGGTCCCAGCGCTGGGGAGGTGATGCAGGGCTTTGCTCTGGGGATTCGGTGAGGTCACTCTGTCATGTTCAGTTACTGCACAGCCCCTGAACTGTTACAACCTGTAACTCTCACCTCAGCCCTGCATAAACACTGTACAGCAGTGTGGCCGCTGTAATCTAGTGTATAGAATCTGTACAGCAGTGTGGCCGCTGTAATCGAGTGTATAGAATCTGTACAGCAGTGTGGCCATTGTAATCTACTGTATAGAATCACTACAGCACTGTACAGCAGTGTGGCCACTGTAATCTGCTGTAGAGCAGTGTGGCCACTGTAATCTACTGTATAGAATCACTACAGCACTGTACAGCAGTGTGGCCACTGTAATCTACTGTATAGAATCAGTACAGCACTGTACAGCAGTGTGGTCACTAATCTACTGTACAGCAGTGTGGCCACTGTAATCTACTGCATAGAATCAGTACAGTACTGTACAGCAGTGTGGTCACTAATCTACTGTACAGCAGTGTGGTCACTGTAATCTACTGTATAGACACTACAGTACAGCATACATGTATGAGTACTGTATTCACTGCATAAACTCTACACAGCTGCTTATAACATCTGTATGTCACCACAGAGTGTTTGACTGCAGTATCTCCCCTCCTAGGTGTGGGGCCACCTACTCCCATCTTAAGGCCACGTTGGGGATTCACCCCACCTGTGCGGAGGAACTGACCAAGCTGCACATCAGCAAACGCTCAGGGCTGGATGCCACGGTGACGGGCTGCTGAGGTTAAGCCCTGCCCCGATTCCTTGGAGCTTGCAGGGTTGTCCGTTCTCCAGGTCGATAGGTCACTCGTGCTCGCGGTCTGTTCAGTGTAGCTGTGGCTAGGTCATATACCTGTGCTTTACCTTACCTCATAACCCCCTGTGGTGAATCAGTCTCTTCTCAGTTTCAGAGCACAGATGGGATAAACGAGGCTTCAAAATCTGTGGTAGGGATCCCCCCATCCACTATGTGTTTTGAAGCCTCATTTGTCCCATCACTATTAAACACCGTCTGAAACAACATGTTAAAGGCATTTTTGCCAAATGTTGTTGTTTCTCTGGCTGTGCTTCCTGCTCATTAGTCTTCGCTTTTGACACAGTAGGTGTCCATGACACTGATGGATGGGAATGGGGCTCTTCTGGTAACACCGCTGTTTCCCAGGGACATAGAGCATTACTGGGGAGAACCGCCTGTCAATCAGTGTAGGACCCTGAAGGCTACGGAGCTGCTGCCACCACTGTGCTCCAATCACAGCAGAAGCCCAATAATGACTGTCAGTCTCCCATTGTGGAGATGACTGACTGGAAGTGGGCGTCATACTGAAAGTGGACACTAGATGGTGCCCTTGCCCAATTTTTTTTTTTTATCATGAGGCCTGAACATTTTGACTACTCATGTTTATAATACAATAATAGTTTCAATAACAGTTATTGAAATTAAGATCTCATTTAAAATCTGACCAGCTAATCTAATGTGGCATAGAATAGGGACAAAAGTGAACGTGGGTGGTGCCGTTTCAGCGAACGCGGCTTTATCACGTAACAAAGTGACAGAACGATGGCACGTGGCCAAAGTCTTGCGTCCTGCGTGGTTTTGCTTATTTACTTTTGGTCTGAGTCGAGCCGCTTAGAATTTCTGAGACGCGTCAAAGCGCGCATCTCTCGGGCCGCCGAAGAATGCTGGGAATTGGGGCTCAGAAGAGGGGATGGGTTTATTTTAGTTTGAAGTCTAATCTGCTGCCACTGACTAATGACCCAGGCTAGGTTGGCAGACTGTACTGCCAGGTTTATTTGTACCTGGAGCAGAGTGACGGGGCCCAGCTTGGCTCGGCTTGGCCCAGCCCGCCTGAGAATCCTGCAAGCTCCATACTGGAAAGGGGCGCTGATGAAGGAACCCCCCCTGCCAACTCATGGCACAGAAACAGCTTGGTTGCATCACTCTTTGCTATAGGACAGCAGTGCTCCTGAGAAAGGTGCCACTAGTTATGCTCCCATCTGACTCCTGTGCTGCGGTGAGACCTCACCTATGTAAATTTCAGCACGTGGCGTTCCGTTTGCTCGTGTTAATCTTGCAACATTAGTGCTGCAGACGTCACCGCCAAAGGGTTCGGGGTTCAGTTTCCATGGAGACCAGTTAATGATGACTTGTGCTAAAACCCGGAATGGGATGGACAAGTTTGAAGTCAGCTGGTAACCAACTAAATACGGAGGATATGTACACAAATTAAAAATTATGGTTTATAATTCTCTTGTTTTTGCTGTTACTGTGTGTGTGTGTGTGTGTGTGTGTGTGTGTGTGTGTGTGTGTGAGAAAGAGAGACACACATACACAGCACCTACCGTGGACGACGGCACAGGGTCACGCCACGCTGACCTCCTTCCCATCTCCTCTGACACGGCGCTCCGTAGTCTGCCCCTGTCACTCATCTCAGCACGTCAACAATGAGAGGCATTCCCTGAGGTTTGTTTGCTTAAGGACATTTCCCCCCGCCCGCCTGCTCCCAGCCTAGCCGGCCGACCTGGAAGCTCCTCCTATGCGACCACAGAGACCTGGTCATGTGGCACGTGCCCAGGATTTTCTCACACCGGCTTGACAAGTCTGCTCCTGGTATGGGTGTGGGTAGCGTTCCTATAACCCGAGTCGCTCTTAGTGCTGCGTCCTGCAGTGTTGACAACCTTTAGTCGAGTGGTTCGGAGACGCACATCTGGGAACGTGTGCGGTCACAGCTGGACTGCAGTGTACGATCACTGAAGACAGGAATCGGCACTTTACAGCAAACACGGCTCAAATAAAGTCATCTTGGTGCTCTAGCCAAATATAACCAAGACCAGAATATTTCGGGGGACTGTTCTTGCCTACGGCGCGTGCCAAAGCCAGCGCCAGAAGATAGTTCTATATAGCCTGCTTTGGTAGCGTATGAGCGTGTGGGGGAAGTTATCTTGGAGATGGATGGGGAAAATGGTATGGACTTCAAAGTGCTGACCAGCAGCTCTCACAACCACAGAGCTCTTCTGAAACCCTTAACATTAACTCATGTGAGTCGCTTTGCTACATAAGAGTCATCAGATGTGTTTTCCACAAATAGTCTAAGGTGATGATGCAGTGAAAAGACAAAATTCCTTAACCACAATGCCACCCTGTGGTCTTGCGCCCCCATACGGACCTTTGCCAGCCAGGCTTGTATCTTGGTTCAGATGTTACAGTATACCTGCTTTAAAACGCCCTGGGCCATGTTACATTGTTTATGTTTGTTCCAGTTCTACCGGCTTGTGAAGACGCTTGATTTATTTCAACCTTGAATGTTCTCTCTGTCTTCATGTCTCCCTGGCTTCCTTTAAGAGCCCTTTTGGAGTCGGGCATGTAATTAATTGTGATTTTAATCTCCAGACATAAATAACAAAATTATAACAGTAATAAGCCACCCTGCCCTTTAATCATTGTGATGTATGTAATATTGTTAGCCTCCATCGTAATAAGTTTTTTCGACGTTATCTGCACCATCCTCATGCTGCAGACAGTGGAGGTAAGGCAGGGCATGGATAGCCAATTAATTACCACGGTGGGGCAACAAACACCAGTGTCTGTGTTTTGGGATAGGATGTCGTGAGTGGGACTTAAAAGGACAGATTAATTCCCTTATGTGATGGTGCCTACAGAGCCCATTTTAACCCTTTAAAACACTGACTAGCTGGATGTTTTTCGGGGGGAGGGGGTGTTTTGTTTGCCTGAGTCTGGGTTTACTTCAGTTCACTTCACTTGTTCCATATAACCATGATAGTTGTTAGATGATCTTCTGGCAGTACCACAGGTGGCTAGAGGGCCTAACCGGTGTAGGGGGGCCTGAATTCGTAGTGATTACCTGATTGACGGAGTGATCAGGCTCCTATTATAACCAGCTAACCCTTTGAGGAGCTGTAACTTACTGTGGCAGAAAGAGACTTGATTTGACAGTTATAGACCCACTATAGTGTTGTCGTGTTCTGCCGCAGCTCCAGGACTGACGGGGTGTTGCTGATGAATTCACCCGATTCGGCTGCTTGTCCTGCTGCATGCAGCACTCTCTCTGTTCCAATGCCCCCCTCCCAGCTCCGCCAGTCAGTCTGCACCAGTCCTGCAATCGCTCTGCTCACACCCAGGCCTTCCTCCCACAGAAAGCCGTCCTCTGGAGGACGGACATCCCGCATTTTCCAGATACTTGCGTTACCCCACCACCCCCCAGCGTGTGCGGTCAAAAAACGGGGAGTAAACAGGATTCATGGATCACATTTACATCTCTCCTCCTGATATAAAACAGCCTTCGGTAAGTGTGGGAGGACTAGGAAGCTAAAGGTAACCACTATCGTGCTCTGCTTTAATAACTTAGTATTTTATTACATTTCCATCCGAAAAGTGTCTTCCCCTCCACACACGATACCCATGGCACCTCGGGGGGTGTGATGAGCTCACCCCTCCACCTCATCCTGCTCATCACCCCCCCATATTTGCGGTCCCCAACTCTGACACATCTCAGCTTCTGCCAACGTGCCACCGGGGAGCTGGACATTTTATCACCCTTCTCTCTTTGTTCAGAAAGCATTAAAAGAGGACGTGGTTTTTTCCTAAATTCATAATGCTGCAGACAGTCAAGGTCACATCCTCAGTGGAACAAGAGGTTTTCAGTTAAGGGGTGTGTGAACTTCCATTAAGCAGATGGCTGAAGGACATTTTTTTTAAAAATGATTCACTTCACTACTGGTCACACGTTCCCTAAGACCCAGCTGTTACATTTACATTTATTTATTTAACAGATGCCTTAATCCAAAGTGATGTGCAGTGAGGCACATACAACATAAGAATAAAGCTGTTGCTTCCTAAATGTCACTTACCATGTCTCATTCCTGCTTCTTAAGAGTGACACAGAGGTGATCTGTAGTTATCTGACTGGCCGTTTCAACATTGCATTTACCAAAAAACGACAGATACTACAAAGCTGTGTCGCAGCGTCCTGCACTCCAAATCACCTCTAACTAGCTGTTCCTTGCTTCTTAATGCCCTGGGATTTTTCTATTATGAAAGCTACCAGCATTCTGCTAACCAGCTAATAACAACACTCATTTTAAATGAAATACCAGCCTCATCTGTGAAGTGTGTGGTAAGGAATTTGGAATATGGCACAGTAACATATAACTTCAACATCATGATTTTTGTTGAAATATCATTTGTATCTCTTTGTGTTCATTCCTGAACTTGTATTTTTGTCACCTACACACCTGTGACAGTTATGCTAAGTGACTTAGCACTTTACCAGCTTCTCCAGTTGGCTACTTTAATTGAGCAGTTCAGGTTTAAGTGCTTTTCCTGTGGGTACAATTGCAGAACCCATCCACAAAATTGGCCCTGAATACACACCCTTTTTCACTCTGCTAGCTATTGCTGTTTATATGCCTGTCATTTTGTCCTTTTCTGAGACAAGGGATGCGGTATTCAGTATCACTACTGCTACCTGCTCCACCTCTCAGCTCAAATCCTTCCTAATTTGATGATGAGCTGTAAGGTGACCCCAGGTGCCCCTGTTAAGCGGGGCAGAGTGAGAGTCTGGGGGTTTCTTTACCTGCTCATGACGATGCCCCCCACCCCCCGGCACAGACGTGAGGGCGGCCCTGCCATTGTCGTCTGTGGCAGGTAAACTGAAACGGCACTAATAATTCATGGGCACACAGGGCACGGCATCTGAGCGGCCAGCCGTCAGACCCCTCTCGTGGCCCCCTGTGAGGGGTCACTGTCCTGCCACGTCCATTTGCTGTAATTGACTTTCCTCCCCTCTCAGTTACTGTGCACAGACGCTCCATTCCTGTGTGTACATAATCACCTGCCAGCCCACTGTCACTATCCACTAGAACAGCGACAGCAGAGCAGAAATACTCCCACACCATCAGGGCGATGTCAAAGTCCTCAAGGTTAAATCTCAACAATCCCTTCTGTATGCATTCTCTATAGAGATAATACCCAAGGACGGTATATTCTACTTTTATAGAGCATCACTCATTCCCTTTGTTCAAAAGTTGTCAGCTTAATAGTTTCTAGTTGTGACAGATAAATGTTATATAAATAAATGTTAAAGGTATACTACTGTGGTGTATGAATAAGTTTCAGAAAAATGATTTTTAACAAAATGGCATAACCCGCTGAAGAAAAGTCTAGATTTTGTTCTGCTTAAAGGTCACTTTATTCTTAAATCTTTTGAAAATGTGTTTTTTAAGAAGTTGAGGTTTTCTTCCACAAATATTAGGAATGGTTAAGAATTATCATAGTGACGGTGTTACTCTATTCAAAAAAGTTGTGGGAAAGGTGATTTTTTTTCAGAAAAAACAGACGTATAAAACTCACACTAACGGCCTTCATTTTTTCTAACGGTGAATTCCTGCATCGTTATTGTACCAAATACCATCTTCTTAGCCGATTCATTAGCTGTACAGGGAAAGAGAATATATGGACTGTGTCTGACTTAATCCAGGGCCCCCAAAGAGGTTTAAAACACTCCTGTTTCATCTAATCTTCTCGCTCAGATCCAGCCAAGCTTGAAACCTCCCCTTTCCATGATAGGAATGGACAAATAAAGGTTTCTCATTCATGAAAGGACACTGTGTGCTTTATGGATTAAAGACTAGATTTTTTTCCCCCCTCTCCTACTATAATAGCCTGAAAAGGATAAAAATAAAGAACTGTCTGTTTCTTGTGTAATACCTATGAAGGGTTTCACTTGCTCCAGCTCTCATTTTCCTGCATTGAGACCTTGCTCTTGACAAGAAATTTCGTTCCTAGTTGTTTTTTTATCCAGCGTTACGCTCATTGCCACGAAGGTTTTTATAACCTTTCCCAATGAAGCAGTCCTTACGTTTTGCAACTGAATTTGTGCGACACAAACCCATACAATATGTAATTCATAATATAATAAACTTGACGTTTAAAGATTTCGGATCTTCACATTAAAACCTTGCCACCAGATATTCGCAGTGATTGGAAGGAGCAGTTATTTAAAGTAAAACTGACGCCTAAAATACAAGATTCACAGTATATGAAAAAGCATTTCGTGTTTTGCAGTGTTTGCGTGTTTCGTTCTTTTAAATGAACCTGTTGCTGCACAGGCGTATTTTGAACAAATATGCGAAGCCTACGTTAATTTATCACATATAGCCTAATCCAAATGCACCTTACAGTTGGCAATAACATATAAAAGTATTCTCTAAGGTATCAAGAGCTTCGTCTGCCATGTATGCACAGGACATATATAATGTATTGTGTCGTTTTTCCGTTGGTAAGTGTGAATTTTCAGGCGCTTCGCTGGTCGCCTCGTACCTCATTTTTGGGTCCTTCACGTCCTTTCGTCGCACATTTGGCTTCCGGTGGCCGGTTTTATCGCTCGTGAAAGAGCGGACGATTGGAACTTTGATGTCTCGGGTGTTTCGGTTGCAGCGTTTCACTTCGTCCGCGGAATAGCGATCGGTTTGACTGTATGTTTTTGTAAAAGCCAGTAAAAGATTCACGGCTCTGCAGGGCGTTATAAAAATCGTGGCCGATAAAGTGGGAAGGAATAAAGAGGAATCCGCGTGGGTTCTCGAGGTGTGTTTTTCCCGCCTTCCGTCTATCTGTTCGGCTCTGAAACGTGCTGTTAAAGCGTGAAATCAAAATTATGCTATTCAAAACAACTCCGGTTTGTCTAGGTACTCCTGTCCTGTCATACCAACTTAAATCTGTAATACTAATAATGTAAGGACATTAGTAAGCAACTTTATAAAAGAGAGATCTTCCCAACAATGTTCGTGATATACTTTTAAAATGTCTCCACGTCTGTTCTGGTATTTGGTGGAGGACCCTGGAGATGGTGCTCACAGATATGGTGTTGGGACCTGTCAGCATCTCTGCTGCTAATTAGCTCCAGTGGCTTCTAAATTGCATCGTGGAACAAAGTGTTCCATGAGGATGCCGCTCAGGCCTTATCACCCCCCCCCCAGCAACATTCACGCTGGTGATGGGGAACAATGCAGCTGCTTCCTCTGCCAACACTATGACTGACAGTGACGCCCGCTGCACTCGCATCTCGCCTTGCCCACGATTCTCCCGCCAGAGTGTTTTTCCAGCCCAAGTTTTGCAGTAACGGGTGTGGACCATCAGCACTTCCTCCCCTGTTTGTTTAACTGGGCTTTATAATGAACCCCTGTCTCCATTCAGTCAGTTTGTTTCCTCCTCAAGAGAGCTTGAGCTTTTTTTTGGGGGGGTGGGATTTGCTGACTAATTGTTAAAAAAAAAAAAACTATGCTTAGCCCCAGTGAAGTGGAAGGGTAAACCAAGAAACTGGAAGGGCCGAAAAAAACCAAGATAAGAATGTTTGCTTAAAGAGTCGATTGACTGACAGCTGAAACATGATGTCATTCAGACATTTGTACTCCTGAAAAAGTCATCACAAAATCGTGGTGACCCTCAACACTTGCTTTGGATGCCGATTACTGTGCAGGCAGCCATGACACTCTACACAAAAATAGCCCGTTCTGTGTACGCTGGCTCTCTACCCTGCACTCATTTGCCGTGAACTGTTTTTCCTTCATATGTTGGCATTCCCACATGATTGACTTGCACATATGATCTACGATAGCCTGGCTTCTGTGGGATGTGGCATCTTTATTGAAAGGGTGAATAGCCAGAATCCGTGCCTTGACTCTCAAACGAGATTGCTATGCTGGCCGTATGGGGTTTTCACAAGGACACTTTTTAATGACAAGTCTGCCTAGGACTCCTGGTTATGAATGGAGGGCTATGATAGGGGGCCAGCGTCAGCAAGCTCCTGCCCATCATGGGACAGCAGAGCTGTAGGGCTGCTGAAGGAATGCGGACGACTTAGTCCCCCATCTTTGAAGGCAGAGTTAAATGGACCAGCCTGGCTCTGTGACCAAGGGGGCCACTGATAGTGCCTTCGTTTGATCTGAGGGTCGTTGGCCCCTCAGTGGTGTTGAGAGATACCTGGCCATCGAAGCTAGCCCTTATTTAATAACATGAAGGAGGAAGCCAGCCCCCCCCTCATAATTAGCCCTAATTACTGCAGAGGTGTTGACAGATGGTCCAAGAGGAGACAAACTGCCTTTATCCAGTGACTTAGAGTCAGATTACTGGGACTGGCTTATCTGTTACTATGGGAACCTAAACCTCAATCTTCTCTCATCTCTTCCCACTGGGACAGGCTGTTCTATAAGTGTATATAAGTTAATGTGTTTTTATGTAGTCCTTGAATTCAGCTACTGTCCACTATATTGTAATTGCTTTTTTCACAGAGAGACAACCCTTGTCTAATCCAGATGAGGTCTGAATGAGACCTCCTCTTGGTACCTGTTGAGGCTTTTGCCATGTTGGTGACAGGGTGATGACTGAGTTAAATCTTTTTTGGTGTGTGAACGAGTTATGAAGCACAACCATGGGTACTTGCTTGTGTCTGTGCCATCTGTGCTTGTAAAAACCCTTAGGTGAACTATGGAGGAAGTGGTCACCTTGAAGGTTCAGAAGGGGTTGTAGATGTGAGCCTCCAGAGAGCTGTGTGGTGTGTCTTGGTTCAGTTTGGGGGGGGTACCGCAGCCCGTGACTGCCTAGGGCGGGAGTTCAGCTTTCACTAACGACGTGCCAGCAGTCACAGGGAATGTGTTCAGACCTTCCTGCTTACAGGTGCATGTTAGCATGAGGTTGGGGAGCGTGAAGGATGGGGCCTCGTGGCAGGTTTCACCTCCCCCCCCAAATCCCTCTGACACATCAAATCTACCAACAGGGTTTCAGAGGACAGGCAATGTTAACAAAACAAGACAAATCTTTTACAGTTGAGTTCAGTCAGCATGATAATAACCATAATATAATGTAAAAAAACAAAACAGATTGACCTTTATGAAGTAGTTTGGCTATTATCATTAAAACACGCCCTTCACTATACCCTGGAGCTATGGCGGTGTGGGCCCCCCCCCCCCAGTTTGGGGCGGCAGCATAATGGGACAGAGGAGCCCGGCTGGCTGTCCCCTCTAGAGAGGTTACGCTGAAGGGCATGGCAGTGCCCGCCTCTTAATTAGGAAGGCTGGCTAGATCCCTGTCTACGCTTCACGGGGCAGCACAGCCCATTTAACCACTAACCTCCTGAAATGAGTCAACCTGGCGTGGCACAGGCTCAGGTTTCGGCAGTGGGTGATGGGGTGGGTAGCATTCCAGATCACGAGTCCCCTCATGTTTTGGAAGGACAGCCGCGGCTCGGCGTCTGTGTCCCAGAGGACCGCTGAGTGGAGCAGGCCACCGAAGTACCAGGAGCGTTGCCGTGCCATTTCCTCTCCTGCTTTTCAGCAGTTGCCAAGCTTTCTGGCGTGAGCTGCGAGAGACACATATGACTCTGTGCTGCCATCCTTTGAAATTCTGCTGTTGATTTTAAAAGAAATGCGTTTTCAAAGCTTGAGTCTCGTTCTGTTTACAGTAATTAAGCTGTCTGCTGAAATGACTTATGTTGTATTGGGTAATCGCTCTTATCGTGTGCAGAAAAAAGACGAAATGTCAGCTTTTCACTCCTTGCCCCGAGGGTTTGTTTATATTTATGGAGAATCTAGTTCCTGAGATGTAAAGATAATTTTAATTATCTTCAAAATACTACTAAACTGGAATATTATCATACTTTAAAAAGGATGATAATCCTCCAGCTTAGTTTTGATATATCCATTGTATATTGCAGTAATTAAAAGTGTTACAGTTTCTCCTCTTGATTTGGAGAGAATATGTGTTACAACTGGGGGAAACTGGTTTGGTTTAGACCAGCAAAATCAGTAAGGAGGCTGGACCTACAAATTGTGTTTCTGATGTGCTCTCTGCTGAACACGGGCCGAAGGACGTGGGAATGATTGTCAGGCTGGGGAGTAGACAGTTTCATAGAGCTGAGGTTTTCAGGAACTGTGCTGTGTTTCCTGCTGTCAAGCTGCATGTGTGATATTGAACACCGACCTTTCTTCTGGTGTTGGGCTGGTCAGGTGACAGAGGTCTGGGGCTGGACCGTGGTGCTGTATCCTCCCAGTGATGGCCAGCCCTTCTCCGGTCCCACAGTTCATTCTGCGGGGGTCAGGGTCCGCCATTAACACACTGCACTTCAGTTGCGGAGACTCAGACCTGCCTTTGCTCTTCTCTGGGTGAGTGATAACCATGATCTGAAATCTACCATGGGGTCCGGTCTGTCTTGACCCAAACTTTGATGTGCTGTTGGGTGTTCCTCGGTCCTAAATCTACCATGTGGTCCGGTCTGTCTTGACCCAAATGTTGATGTGCTGTTGGGTGTTCCTGCCTCAGTTCAGGGAAAGGCATCATCCAACTGTGGAACCTGACAACCCGAAGATCTCAGAGAGTTCTAGATGGGCACACTGGGGCCTCAGTCATCTGGCTCAACACTTTGGGGTCTAGGGAGACCCTCATCAGGTAATGACTGAACACTGTGTACGCTGGAAAGACCCTCAGTCACTGAATACTATAGCTGTAGATGGGCCTTTATAAGGTAATGACTGAACCCTGTCCTCTCAGTAGACTTGGCTCTCGTCTCCCTTACTGCATGCTGCCTGACGTCATTGTAATGTTTTGTGGTTGAGTTTTTCACATTCATGGTGGGTTTCCAGAATGTACGGTCTTACATCACGTCTGTGATTTTGAGGAAGGTTGAGCAGTTTCTGAAGTGAGGAAAGGGTTAGGAGAAGGGATTTGACTCTCAGACAGAGTGTAGAACCTGAAAGGTACCACGCCTTACTTCTGAGGGATGTCACTGTAGGTGTGACTCACAGTAGGACTTTAAAATGTATTTTCTCTATAAATAATCTCAGGTACATTTAGCCCATAACATAACGCTTTGCTTCTTTATTATTGAGTTGATTTGGGGAGAAGCATTTTTGAATGAACTCTCTGTGCAATCTGGGCTTGCTGGGCCTTCCATCTATCTTGTAAGTTTGGTTCAGCCTGAAAGGCAAGCTCACATTAGCTCAGGACTGGTATGTTTCACTGGGGAGGGACCTCTTTATGTGAAAGTGGAATGGTGACCTCAGCGGGTGGCACTTTCTCCTCTGTATGTGTGTGTACATACGTTCCCCAGCCAGGCACGTGATGCCCGCGTGTGTACCTGGGACCTGGCGGAAGGCCGCAGCACCGTGACACACTCCATCCACACTGGGAGCATTGCCTTCTGCCAGTGCTCCCTGCTGGAGAATCGAACCCGGGGCTGGCTGCTGGCTCACCCTCTGGAATACATGGAGGAGGTGAGGCTCACGTTGAAAGTAACGTCAGTGACTGAGGATGGATCCCCAGAGCTGCCAACGTGAAGTATATTGTTGAAGGGTACAACAGCAGTGCCACAGTATCTCTATGCAGTTTTACGTAACCGTCAGAGAGGAGGTGTGGGCTGTCAGCTCACCCTGTGGAAGAAGACGTGCATGACCAGACATCTCCAGGCGTGGAAAAGGTGCAGCGATGCATGCCGGGATCGTGCTGGGCCGGGGCAGCCGCAGCACCATCTATTTCCTGCCCATCTGTCAGAGGCGGGTTTGATGTTTACCAAGAGCAGACCGCTGGAAGCCAACTCCTGCCATTGTGAAGCATTAATTAACCGTTTAATTTATGAGCGCCTGCACCACACGGGCCCATTTAGCTAGAGGCTGTGTGCCCAGTAATAACCGGGTCGGCCGCACTCCTCGGCTGCTTTGGCATGCTCAGCATGCCGCGCTCTTTTTACTGAGCCACGCCGAAAAAACAGGAAGCGTTGTGACGTCGCGGGCCTTGAGGCACCTGATGGCACTCGGGCGTGATGATGTCATCACCTGATGGCTGTAATGCAGTCTTAAAAAAGAAAACTCTCATTTTATTGTTGTGTTTTACAACTGAGGAAAAAACTGTTCATGTTGGAACAAGCAGTGTGTTGGCCTTTTTTCAGTGGAAACGGAGTAAAAGTGCATGAGATTAGGCTGAACCCAGGTGTGATGTTTGTGTGGGAGGGTTCTCGACGCAGCCTGGCAGATGGGCAATCAGGGCAGGGATGGTCAGCACTGAGATGGTCATGGCAGGGACGGTCAGCACACATCACACCTCCGCCTTCACCCCAGCTTCTCTTTCCCGCAGGTCAAGGTCATTGACTACCCCAGCGGGACGACCGTTTGCTCCCTGAAGCCAGAGGCCAAGCTAGGGATGGTCATGTGTACCAAGCTGTGGCAGGTGAGCCCCTCCACACTGTTCTGCTCAGGAAGGCTTTTCCGGTTCGCAGTCTATGTGCCAGCTGGCATGGAGCCACCCGATCGGAGCATGACGTACGAAGGAGACACGGCGTGAGATTTACGGTTCGACCCATAAAAACACTCGACCGTTTGTTTTCGCTCCGGCTCGTTTAAAGTCTGTGCCAATCCCAGCACTGTAATTAGTCTGTTTGGAGAGAGCAGTGTGCCAGGACGGGGGTACCACCACCAAGCCAGGCTGTTCTGTAAACACTTTCAAAGATTTCCCACCAGTGAAACTGTAATTACTACCCTGATTAATTAATGCACTGCTTCATTTTAGCAATTTCTTAATTCACAAGGCGTGAATAATTCCTGGTCAGCTGGCGGCTGGGCGTCGTTGTGTGCGATTTGTCTAGGGGCAGCTGCCGGCATAATGAGAGGACTCTGGTTCATGGAGGCAAGTGTTTGTAGAGCGTGGGTAGATTCCGAGGGGGCCAGCCAGGAAGTCCAGCCCACGTCATTCGTTCCACAGCATGAAAGCTGGCTGCCATGGCCATGTTGGGTCGTGGTAGGGTCAACTTGCTTTTGTCTCGCCCGTCAGGGTAATCCGTAAACCCTGTGATCCTCTCGGAATCCTGCCCGATAGCATGTGCCATGGGTCACGGGGGTATCCATTGCGCCCCAGAAATTCGCACGAGCATGGATGCTTCCGCACCATCTGGTGGCGCCCTCCACCTCGCCACTGCACCCGGGGTGACGAGGAGCTCCTCGAACCTGCGGGGGAAGAGTAGAGGAGGACACAGTGCGAAGCTGGCTAAGCTTTCTATAACCCGACAGAAGTACTCCATCATCTTGGCATCGACCCGCAAACAGATTTATTGCAGGAATTAAGGAGCTCGCTGCTGGACCTTTGGAGGGGATTAAAGGTGTATTAAGTACAGCCTCCTCCCGGCACGCTGCACCACAGTAAATGAGCCTGCATCCAGAACCTCTGGCTGGCATAGCCCTCGTATGTGGGCCGGGGTCTTGGCCTGGCGATGATAGATGACATGTGGGGGGGCTGGTGGGCCACGAGCAAGTACACGCGTGCGTGGATCCATCGCCCCCACCAAGGGCTCGGCATCAATTCCGTGTGCGTGTGGCCTGTTCCCTCCTGCCTGCTCCCCAGATGAGTGGACACTGAATAGGGCTGTTCCAGTACAACCACCAGGCCATGTGGACGATACATCCCTTCTCGGCGAGCCCTAATCCAGTAAAGCTTGGTCTTGTAGAGGAGTCCTAGAGGATATAATGAATTAGGTGTCTGCCCAGGGTTCTGTGACCTTTGCACTGTGACATCATCAATCAGTAGGCTCCTACACTTAGGTGAAGAGCAGGGGCAGCAGGGGAGCACACGGTAATGCTTAAACACTCACTGGGAGGTGGGGGGGGCACCGATTCACATTTGCTTTCATTTGTTTTTTTTAACCTCTTAATATCGTTGTTAGTGATTTTGCTTATAAGGAACACACGGTCCCGCCTGTAATTTGTTTTACTGTTGGGGAGGCTGACTATTAAATGGAATGGGTCGCAGATGCAGGGAAGGCGGGTGAAGCCCATGTGTGGGTAAGGTTGTGACTGCCTCCTGTCCTCAAGGTGTGGTAAAGCTGGGGCCTTAGTCCACGTGTGTGGGTCACGGAACACGGTTTCCTGGCTTGGCCCAGCGGCGCCCCCACTGGTAGCCTGGGAAACCGCAGGGGACCGGGGAAACATGTCAAGTCATGTCAGAGAGCAGGGGCCTGTGAACACAGAGCGTTGGGCAGGTGGTTGGGGGGGGGGTGTGCTCTATCTCAGTCAGGAACTGCTTCAGAGCACTGGGGTGACATCTGGAGGCCCCCCTCCCCCAACAGGGGGTCTGTGTGACACCGCGGGTGATGTGAGATAGAGTTACTGTGTGTTATTTAGGGTGTCTGCAGTACAGACGGTGCTGTGATATTTAGGCAGTGTGTGTATTACAGTGTGTGTGTTATTTGTGAGAGGTTGTAAGTTATAATTCTGTCAGGTGTCATTGACAGCAGTAGGACACTCTCACCCTGCTGTCCTGGTACCGTGGGATGCTGGGGGCCGCCTGCCAGGACTCCACATGATTCAGATGAGGAGCATCGTGATGAGAGCTGTAATTAGCTGCTGGCAGGACAATCTGATTTATGGTCCTCAGAGTCTGTCTGGAGCTCAGATAACCTCTGCTCTTCCCGCTGACTGCGGGCTTCCGTGTCTGACTTCCACACCCCCTCCTCTTTTCCCCCAGCCTGACGGTGGCTGTGGACCACTCCTCCTGGCGGGCTACGAAGCTGGCACCCTGCTGCTGTGGGATGTCTCTCAGAGACGGCCTCTCAGCACCCTGGCCGCCCATTCGGAGCCCCTCCTTTGCCTGGACTTCGACCCTGTGCGACTCAAGGGCGTCTCGGGGTCCGCGGAGAGAACGGTCCGCTGTTGGATGCTTGACGGACAGCAGAACCTCCAGGTCAGGGAGGGGAACCCCCCCAGCCCCCCACCGCCATCTCAGAGCTACTCTGCTGACTTTGCTCTGGTGCCCTGATAGGCAGGGAAAATATTTGGTCACGAAGACGGTCTCTGGCAGGGCCCAGGGGTAATTAATCAGTCACTGGTTGCCCCAGCGAGGTGTCACTTCAGAATCGCCTCCCTCCCTCTGTGTCTCGCTGCTTTCTGTATGCCTGACCGACTTCTCCCAGAATTCTGTCCACCTCATAGGTCCGAACGAAATGGCGGTCACTGCAGCCGCATGTCAAACCACGGCGGTCAGTGCATTTCGGAGTCGGACGTCACGTTAGCTATGGCATCGCTGCTGATTTAACAGTCGAAACGAAGTCGCCCAACATTGCAAACGGACTTCTGGCTCTCTCCTGGAAGCTTCTGTCTTTTTCCAGTGCTTTCCACAGATGAACGGATGAATTAAACACATCTCGGCTTTTTCATCCGAATGTGTCTCCAGTAAATCCTGGAAATGTTTGCCTGTGCCGAGCAACACGGGAAAGCCTGCTGTCTTGGTTTGTTCCACCAGCAAGGATGTTCGCTTAACGTACGTTTCTGCTAGTATGCATAGGGGGGAGGACCTGTTGGAGCAGGGTCCTGCGGGGACTTCTAAATCACATCTAAGTGCAGCGCACTGTGACGTCCAGACAACCATCCCCAGTCCTTCCCACAAAAGTATTTTTGTGTGGCCCTAGTGTGTATCTGCTGCTCGGCCATCCTGGCTCTGATGAACGACCCACGAGAGGCAGTAAAAATATCAGAACCTTAGCGGCCGTTAACCAAACAAAAAACACATCTGCAGCGAAAAAGAGCAGTAGTTCGCCGTGGGAGGCTGGAGGAGACGCGAGCGTTGTACAGGCCCCGACCTGCCGATTGCTTGCACTCCCCCCTACCGCTTCTCTCGACCCCGGACTGCCCAGAACGGCAGGGGGCCAAGTACCCCCAATTTATGGTGGAGGGAAACTTGGTTTGACAGAAGGCAGTGGGAGCCAGGCCTCCGGTGTGCTGTGGATGTGAATGGCTGGGAAACACACTTATCACAGGCAAAACCTCTGCTGAAGATAAATGAAATGCACTGTGCAGCATGCTGATCTACTGCATGTGTGCTTGCCATGGATTGCTAACCCTGATGTGTCCGCATGCTTCCGTCTTAATGCGTGTGTGTGTGTGTTTGTGTGTATGTGCGCGCACATGCTCACATTCTGTCCCTCCTCGCGAGGGCCTGCTTCGCTGACAGACAGGTTCCTCTGGTCTGTGGGCCTATGAAAGAGTGAGGTAGAGCGCGAGAAAGGCAGATAGAGACTAGATTAGCAGTGGAAATCAAGCATGGCTCCCTCTGAGCGCTGTTTAAGACATGATGACAGCTCCCACTGCTTGGAGGTCTTGGTCCATCGCGGGCATTCCAGCTCACCTAACACAAAATGTACTGGATTTCCTACTACCTGCATGATGCCTCCTGCACATTCCATAGTTTAAGAAATGCTCCTCATTGTTAGACCTGTTATCTAAAGAGGTTAGCATTGCATTCTGAAGAAGTTAGCATCACACTAGCTCTTCCATCTGATGAGGTTAGCATCGCGTTAGCGTCACCATCTGATGAGGTTTGCGTTGCGTTAGCGTCACCATCTGATGAGGTTAGCGTCGCGTTAGCGTCACCATCTGATGAGGTTAGCGTCGCGTTAGCGTCACCATCTGATGAGGTTAGCATCGCGTTAGTTTTACCATTTGAAAGTATTATCTTTGCTGTCTAAAGAGGTCAGCTTTGCAATATAAAAAAGTCAGGATTGTGTTAGCATTTCCATTAAAGATCAACATTAACAGGCACATATATCTGTAAATGTATATACATCCTCCTCCTTATCAAGGAGAAGCCTGGAGCCCATCCCAGGCAGCATGGGTACAAGACCAGGGTATACCCAGGGCATTGTGCATGTGCTCACACACATCTTACAATTTTGACGAGCCAGTTAGCATAACCAGTTGTCATTTGGCAGTGGAAGGAAGTCATAATACTTGGACACGCATGACACAGGGAGAAAATACAAACTTCACACACGGAAAGCATGTAGGATTTGAACGACCAGTCCTAGAGGTGTGATGCCACAGTGCTGCCCCCTGGTCTACCCTGCTGTATAAATGTACATATTCTCTGAAAATGCCTGTTGTTCAACTTTAGGAACAGACACACGGCTGTAGCCCCCACAGCGACCACAGTTTGTTGGTGAAGGTGTGGGCCTGGTCTACTGATGTCACTTTAACTCCTGATGATCTTCTCCAGGAACTTCCTGAGCCGTAGTCCAGAAGCTATGTACAATATGTCTGTTTGCGAGTTAAAGTGCTCACAACCTGGTCACGATCGATGAACTAACAAGGTACATTCAAACCACAGGTAGAGCATTATGATCTCAGTGTTGTTCACAGTAGCTTAAGGTTGTTTCGTGCCAGCATTGTTAACTGTGAAAAAGCACCCATTGGGGCAGACCGGACTACCGTGTTTAGTGTAGCATGCAAAGGGTGTCCAAGTATCTCTCGTAGTGCTCATTCTTCACCCACAGACGGGATTTTGGGCTCGGCCGGGCCAATGTTTCTTGGGGGCGTGGTCATTCATCTTAATGTGTGGGATTGGCTCCCAACAATAGAATGCAAAATAAGACAGAATAAGTAAAAAAAAAAAAACACATTAGCACCTGATCAAGCTGCTTAATGGACTGTGTAGCAGACGGAGCTCTGTTAAGGTGCACCATCACTTTGAGGTAATAGTACCATCCCAAACACTGCGGTGTAATTAGGTATCCATCTCTCTGTTGTTTTCTGGGCGTGGCCAAGTTAAGAACACCTGGCACGTGTAAGCTGAAACTTCCTCTAGCTCATGACCTGTCTCTTTATAGTTAAAATGCATCAGTCTGCTGACCCAATTCACCCCGGAGGTGTCATCCATGACTCTGGTGCCATTACGATTGCTTGATGGCCATTCCAATGGCCTGCCTTTGTTTAGCGTTGTTGTGTCATACATACACTGCATTTGATTTCTCAGACCATCCACGTATCAACAAAATGAGCGTGTGAGTCATTCTTCCAGGTCTTTCCCAATGTGGATTTAGGTTCCGTGCACATTACACCGGTGGTTGGTTAACTGTATGAAGTCAGGAGTATGCGCATGTTCTCAGAATTCATGCGCCATGATCATTGTTGCCTTTGAAAGCGTCAGTGCAATGTTCTAGGAGGTTCTTAACTAACCGTCAGCTTCACCATGTTTGGGAAAACGTGACATCTTATGGAGATTATTTGCCTTCTCTGGTAAGGTACAGATCATGTCTTTCTCGCGGAATCACTTGCAGTCTGCGGTCACCGCTGTTCCCAGTACATGTGAATTGGCATCTTCTCCTGTTGACCTTTCAGAGCTTCGAACTGTTCATCTGGAGGGCTTCTAGCAACACGGTTCTACAAATAAAGATTTAAGCCAAACAGCCTTCACATAGCAACAAAGGCGAGTTTAAAAAAAAAAAATCAGCCCTCCAAACTAAACAGCAGTCCAAAAAAGTTAATAACAGACCTCATAGCCGAATGTTTTCGGTCTGATGATTGAGTGTCTGAAGTTCTCCTGCCAGGTTAAACAGCTATATCGCCTTCCATTTGAGCCTCCGTCATCAGGTCAGCTGACAGATTCAAGGTGGCTCAAAGGCGTGACTCCTCTGTTTTTAATAAGGTGGGTTTTGACAGACCAGAACGGTTAGATAAGTGGATATGCTTATTGATCTTAATGTTTTTCGTGCAACTGCATGCTGAATTTCTCTGCTCCTGTTATCGCCGTGCAGAGTATAGAGTTACCAGACATGTGTGGAGGAGCTCATTTGATATTCAACAGCCTCATAGATGTCAGATTCTGAGAGGCTTCCCTGTGACACATTGCTAAACAGCAGAACTCGTGCAGAAACTGGACTAGACCTGAGACGTTCTGATGACAAATCATCATGACACGTAAAACTGAGGGCGTTGTGAGTTGCTTTAGTTAAACATGTTTGTCAAACCATTTATTGTGTTGTCTAAACTCAGTGGCTCCTACTCTTAGAACAGCACCAGCAGAACTCTGTTGATCTACTTATTGCCTAGTCTATGATTCATCTCATGTAGGCTTTTGTGTGAGTGTTGAGATGATTAATCTAAAGTAGATCCTCCAGACCAGGATTGAGAACCATCTCTCTACAGCCTCCGTTTAACAGGTAGGTTATGAACCTGTGTGGAGCTTGAGATAGCAAGATGTCTTCTGCTCTATTCAGATGACTGCCTCCGTGGAGCTGGTCAACCCTGGCATTTCCCAGCTGTGCCTACGGACGGACCGCAAGCTGTTGGCATCAGCCGGCTGGGACCACCGCATCCGCCTTTTTGGATGGAAGAAGTTGAAGCCCCTAGCTGTGCTTCAGTACCACACAGACGTGGTTCACTCTGTGACCTTCTCTGACCACGCGGACCCTTGTCTGAGACTCATGGCGGCTGGATCCAAGGATCAGAGGATTAGCGTCTGGTCTGTGTACAACGAAAGCTGAAGAGGATCATCAGTAGGTCTTAGGGATCCTGAGACTGCTTCCCTCTTCAAGACCACCCTCTACAGGCCAAAGGATGAGACACCTACTTTTGCTAGTGTTCCTAATGAGGAGGCCTTCTTAAGTCATGTGACACCCTCATAGTTATGAGAAATTAGGATCTTCTCCTCAAAGGGTAACGTCTTCAAAGGCATTTTGTTGCCCTTCTCTCTATGCACTATGTTGCAGGTGGACATTGGTGACCATGCTTGATCTTGTTATTGGCTCCTTCCTTAGAATTTGTGGGTCGATGAGATCACTTTGGATTGTAGCAGGCCAAGACGGAACACGTCAGAGCCTGAGGACCTTCTGCAAATCAAACACAAACCGCAGGATTCAGGCTGCGGCAGCAGTTTGCCATTCTAGATAGGCAGCTGGGGGAATTTCAGTGTGGCCTTTCTAATTGTCACAGATGTCAGAAGGGGCAGGTGATCATGTTTGCTTTACTGCTATGCTTGAATTTTAAGAATTCAGCAACTTTGGGCAGCTGTCTGATTCACGCTACATATTTAACCATGTGTATATATATACATATTCCTTTGTTTATACATATATACCTCTTTAGGTTGACATTCGCCCCTGTTGACTTTCTTGACCTAAACCACATTAATCAGATACGACTAATAACACACATCGAGACACCAGAGATTGATTTGAATCCCTGCCCTCAGGAGATGTGGTGGAATTTGCATCCTGCGTCAAGTCGCCTTGTGGATTTCATATCACGGAACTAAGAAAACACAACGACTGAGTGAGTTTTCTGCTGTTAGGCTGAGATCTATCTTAGCCTGTTGGTAAGTGGTTGCTTGGTGTCGGCGAGCTGCTTTTTGATTGGGAAGTCTGATTGCACACACTTACACTAGTGTAGTGGGATATTTAACATCTGTTTTCCGTCCACCCTCCATATGTTGTATTCATTGTGTGGAAAGCATTGCTTAAAAAAAAAAGACGTCCACAAACCTACTGGACCACAAGATAACTAATCTGAGAGTTGGATCATTTTTCATCTTTTGCATTAACTCAAAATGCTCAGATTTTTGCCTTATGCCATATCCGGTTAGGTTCTTATGGGCCCATGGCTCCTACTGCCCCCCCCCAAATTTCCGTGGGTTCATGGGCTTCGCCACAGAGATCAGGTTATGTCAGGGAGCTGCCCACTCATGAGCATTCACTACCTGCAGTTAGGCGATAGCATGGAATGGACGGAGACTCCCAGCACACAGATGATGACATCGGTTTCCAATGTAATAAAGCCAAGATTTGCCCTCCGCCATGCAACTCCACAGGGGTTCGAACATAAAGTCAATAGGCCAACACACACAACTGGGTAATTAACTGTGACCCAGTCGAAAGCCCAACAGCTAAAAGCTTTGAAAGGAAGACGAGTCCTGACAAGGTCAGTCCACAGCACACACTGACCGTGTCTAACCAGGAACTCTGTTTCAGATGGTGTCTGACTGCTGCCCCTGTGGGATGTGGGCCGTTTGATGTTGTTTTTCGATTGGATCCCTGGCTGACTAGATAGCCCTATTTGACTCGTGTTTAACCACGTGTTGGTCCAAGGAGCTCACTCTGATTTCTCAGTTGCAGTGACACTGATTTAATCCCTTTTAGACAGCTGCTATATGTTTGGGAGATGTGCCTTAATGAAAATCACTTCCTTTATTTAATTCACTGTGCAACATAAACAAACCTGAATTAATATGGCGCTTTGATTAATATGATTGATGTTAGTTTACTCCGTCGGCACTGAAACAAAAATCATTGGTTAATCAAAACAACAAATACTCACTCCTTCAAGCAGTAGAAATACGTATTTTGTAGGCCTTTAACAATTACAGATGTACCTGTATCTACTTTAACGTGGGTAAGAAATCGATGGCCTGGGTTAACACACTCCATTTAATGTGGCCCGCATCCTGTGAGTCATTCAACCAATGGCACAATCAGAACAGAGTAGCTGGGTTTATACGCCGCCTGCTGGAACAAGAGCAACCTCAGCCTGAGGGATGCTGGTGGCACAGGTCACGTACAGCTGATACAGGAACTCGCTGTTGACGTCGTCTCATCCGTGCAAACAGGCAAGAGGTGGTTGCTGGGGGCATGGCACTTTTTGAAAGGCCTTCCAGTGAGCTGGCTTCCAGCACAGTTCTGGCATCAAAAGCAACCTTCTGTACTGTCCATGGAAAACATTTTCCACCCGCTGCACTGTTTTGTGATTAAATATTGCTTTAATTGCTGTGGAGCAGCAGAAGGGTGAGGCATCGCTAAAAATAGATTGAAAGGGTGAAGGAGGCATTTCGGAGGGGCATGGATGGGGTTTCAGACTATGGATGCTATGCCACGGCCCCCTGGGACAGAGTGGGCTGTAATAACCCATCATACTTTAAAGGCAGCAGCCAGACCAAAGGCCTGTTCGCAGACCAAGGTGATTTCACAACCTGCAGGCCTCCTGGCCTCCCTCTCTTTGTCCGTGATCTCCGCAGTGACCTTGGAAGCCCGCCACCCCCCCGTGGACTTTGAAGCGTTGACAAAGGGCAGCCTGGGACAGCTTCCGTTCATTCTCCGTGTGGTCAGGCGCACATTGGGTGCTGCAGATGTGTGTGCAGCAGAGCCTCGACCCACAAGCCCAGGAGGTCGCCTCATAAATCACTATATAATGGATCCTTTAGGAAGTCCATAAAGTGGGGGGGGGCTAATAATGCTGGGGGAGAGTCTTCACTTGAATCTTGAGGGTACATCCTCTCCAATATAAAAGAAGTATCAGAAGGGGTTTGACTCATTCATTTTTGACTATTATTAAACCTGCATGCTTCGGTCAATGATAAATATTGGTTTTAGTTTGGTATTAAAAGCAGACTCAGACTGAAGCTTGTGCCACATCACGATACCTAGCTTTCGAAGGAATGCTTCAGAACATGCAAGTATGCAGTGCATTTGGATGTCGATGGTTCAGCTGGATCTGAGTCACTTGTTCTGTGTCAACCCACAGACATGTCAGACCAGAGACGGACGACGTAAGAAATGTGTGCGGAGGCAAAACGAACCCGACGCTTTCTGATAGGCCTGTCACAACAGCTGCTCCAGATGTTGCTGAGTGCCAAGTGATGGCTTTGGGATCATTATGTCAGCCTCATTGTCCCCCTCCCCCTCCCTGCTAAAATTTTGGCTGTGTGTCATTTTGGGAACGGCTTCTGTCTACCTAAAAGATATCAAATTTTAGGGCGCTCAAATACTTCATTAGAGCTTGCCTTCATTTCACTGAGAGATGTGTCCTCTTACCCGCACTATTAAAATTGCACAGAATATATATTCAGAATATATATATACAGCTTAAATCATTGCATCGCGTGAATATATTCAGTAACATATGAACACAGAAATGAAAAGTTTGAATTTGGGAGGTTTTGTTCATCATTTATGAAGTTGATTAAGTTTTAGACCAGATGAAATGTACACAAGAGCGAAACCTATGCTTTGGTCGAAAATGGAAAGAGAAGAGGAGTTTAATTAAAGTTTAATAGTCGTATCGCACCTGTGTAACCGCACACGCAAATGTCACTGTGTTGCTTCTCATCTCCAAATCGGTTTTTCAGCGTTTCAGTCTTCGCAGAAAGATGCGCTTAACCATGTAATTCAAAATGTGTTTAATTCCGCGTTTTAGCCGGTGTAATTATTCTTAATGTGATGAGGAGTGCTTGTTGTGATCGTAATTTTTAACTTTTAATTTTATATTTGGTTCAGAATAAGCCTTACATTAAGGAATGGTAATACTGTCTTTTATCACCCATATTGTAATGATTTTGACCTTAGTACATGTATGCTTTTAATTGATATTTTTATATTAATCGTAACCTAACAGTTGCTCCAAATGACATTTGAAATGATTGACTTGTTGAATGTTTTCGAAGATTCATATAATGTGATATTTAAATATTATGTATAAGTTTGCATTACTACACAGGAAAAAAAAAGAAAACCAGCACAAAACTTATAATACTGTTTCATTTAATCACGAATGTTGGACAGATAAAACTAGCTGTCATGGGACTGAGGGCGTGCAGCAACGCCACAGTGAAGACATCTAAAGGTGGAAGCCACTTCTCACGCATAGATGATCCCTCTGAGCCCATCAGCTCCGGCCATGGACTCCGTCCTCACCTGCTGGCCTCACATCAGAGATAAACACAGCTGGGCCGGCCTGACGGAAGAGCTCTGGCCGCCTGCGTCCGTGTCTTCCTGACAGACGGCTGTCGGCTCACGCAAAGCAGCCTTCGGCTCTCCATGAGCAACACAGGAACTTATAGACGGCTAGACTTCGGAAATGTGCGCTGTCCATTTAGCGGAAAAATTTGTACGGGGTGATTTTTATTATTTCACGTGTCATTCCTATAATCATCTAGCATCATGCCTGCGTTTTGTTTACAGTGTCTTAAATAATTAAACTCTGAAAAAGCCACTTGCATTAATTATCAAATTCAACAAACATATACAAATAAAATTCAGGTCAAGACATTCAATGTTGTAACCCAGGTAAATATATTATTTGTTACTTACCAATAGATTTTTTTTTCCTAGTAGATTATCTGTTTATCGTAGCACTTCATTTCCCCTATTTTAAACTCATTTCAGTTCCCACCGGTTTGCTATGCGTTCAAACACGCAGTTACGCCGAGAATTTGTGTATGAATCCTTCGGTTTTTTGTCTGTATTAGTGTTTTTCGCTAGATTATTTGCGAAATCACCAGGCTGGATGAAAATGCAAAGTACAATGATTTTATATGAAATCCTTAGTTTTTTGTTTATTTTCTCTAGACTGCGTAAAATATCACTTGAATGTGAACTTCAAAGTACCTTAATAAAAATACTTAAACTATAATTTGGAAGATGTGCCATTTTTGTGTCTGTCGATAAGCACATAAAGCCACAAACGTTTAATCTTTTGTACCGTTTTAAATGAGCTGTCACCATACGTTAAACGGTTACTGATACATATTAAAGAACCCTACAATTTAGCTGTAAGTATTTTCCTCCTGAATAGAAATGATAGGATCAGCCGATGTCACCTTATCTGCTGGAAACGTTGTTTAACCTTTAACCCATCAGAAAGTCATCAGCCGTGGGGGGTCAGGCTGTGCGGGGCCGGTCGCCTCAACTCTGCTCAAGCCGGCCCCCTGCATTTTCCCGGGGGAAAAGAGTTAAATAAAAACATTCAAATAAATCATTATGCATTTCCTATTTTTATGACTGGTCACCTTACAGGGATAATTTCCGCTGGAAAATAATCACACCGAGGTCTGTCCTTTGTTCAGAGCTAGCGAAGATCCCCCAAGGTAGCGTTGGCTGCAGGCAGAATTCAGCGTTTTGACATCTGAATTCTGGTTCTTACTATGGTTTATAACTTCACGGCTTCTCCTGCAGTTGAAAAATGTGCCGTTTTGGGCGGTATTGCGTGTTGTTTTTAGAAGACAACTATAATTTGCACAATGTCAGTAAGCGTTTGAAAACGTTAGGCATGAATTATATTAGCGCGCAGAGAGATGTGTTTATATAGCATAGGTATGCGAAAAGCCCTCATACAGAACTAACCATTATACTAACAGCACGGTTCTGTTGTGAAAACAACTGTACATTTATATTCAGCCAAATCCATTCATAACTGTAGACAGAAACGGATCCGTAAATAAAGCTTTCATAAATACTGCTGACTACTAACGTGTATTTATGTGTTCAAAATTATCAATACGGTGTAAAATGCTGATGTATAAAACCCAGATATGACAGTAATCACGTCAGTGCTTCACACGAATGATTATATTGTGTATAATAATTATTTTGGGTTCCTGTGCAGTAAAATCTCTGTTTGTTGAACAGACCGGCAGCACGGTCTCATGTTTGTGTGCACAGCAAGTGAACGCGTGTACTTATCACATGTTACATGCTAAGGTCATCTGGCCCTAAACTGACAATACATGTTCACTTAAAAATGGATAGCTCGGTATGTCCCCTTAAACGTGGATACCTCAGTTTATCTAATCGCGTCCGATTTCCTACTACCGAAATACCGAGAGCATTTTACAATGGAGATGAGAATATGATTCACGCAGGTATACTAATCCACATATTCATTATTTGATAGAAGCATCACTTTACCCTACTATCAAAATATGAACGAATTATTCTTAATGCCTCGCGCACATTGAACTGTGGCATTTTTCTACAGAAGCTTCACATTTCTCTTGTTCCCTTTGTCTCTTTCTCTTTGCGCACACACATTCACAGACACACATACTTCACGCGCTTCTACATACTTAGGATCATGTGTTTAGATTTGTGTCTGTTTATTTCCAATCCGCTAAACGGTGATTTCGGTTCCCAAGACAACTGAACCAATGAGCGATGTATAAGATCATCATTATACCTCATTTTCATGTAGGACAGTCTAACAGATGAATCTGTGAAAATGTACAGATGTTCCAGTATTTCTGAGTGAAAAGATGGCTAAATAAAAGGGTCGAATGCGCGCAGTTTTAAAGGAAAGAATTTAATATTCATTTTGCAATTACAGCACAAGCATGGGATCTCTCCTTTATTCAGCATACTTCTACGAATCACTTTAACTCAGTGCCACGGTTCAGGTGTGTATCAGAACTTCCCAGGATGCTGTATGGTTCAGGTATCTATCAAAGCTTCCACAGATGTTCCATGGTAGGTGTACCTGCCAGAGCTTCCCAGCTCATTCCACTGTGTGGGCTTCAGACAGAGCTACCCAGGATGCTGCATGGCCGTGGGTGGAGACACCTCTATCATCCCTTGGTGAGTTCAGCATGCAATTATCTTGCCTATTTAAGAAGCTTCATGGGTTCGAGATTACACAACATATGGCTTTGTTTCTCCAAGCGAAAACCAAAAAGTGCATCCAACGCAAGGTCAAAATCCAGTCCGCGGCCAGGCGTTTTCCACGTTTATAAGAGTATCCTCTGCTTTTTTCACAGGCCGAATCGCAGTGTGAACCACAGGAGACAGACAGAGGTGCCACGCTAAACAGCCGCTGGTATTGAACCAGTGGAAGTGGACCTTTGGTGCGACTCAGACGTCTGGCCTGTTTTCCCACGAAAGTGAGTCTCCATCCTCAGGGGATTTCCTCCTCCACCTCCTCCTCCAGACGTTATTTTGCATTAACCAGACATGCAAAGTAGTGCTGGTTTTCCGTCACTTTGGTTCGCTCTGCACGTTCGAGTCACTATGCACCAAGTGGGCCGACGGCTGGAAAATGGGCATTATCTGGGCCCATATTCATAGTTTGCTGGGGCACTGGTGGCGGAGTACATGTTGGAAGCAGCGGGGTTCATGTGCTGATAACCATGCCCTCTTATGCTGGGCAGCGGGTAAGGGGATGCCCGGGTCTTGGCCCCCAGGTAGTGTTCGTAGGTGGCGGGGTACTTGTAGGGGTGGTGGTGCAGCGTGTCAGGAGGCTGGGGGTGAGCGTCCAGCCGTAGCTCGTGGGGGGGGCTTGGTCGGCTGGCGGTGAGCGGAACGGCATGCAGTCCCCCTGGCAGAGGCAAGGCGGGACTCAGGACCCGGGACATGATCTGGTGGGTGGGGTCAGTGTGGATGGGTGTTCCGCTGGGGTCACGGTCATATTCTCTCCTGTTGTCCTCTGAGCCGTAAAAAAAAAATAAAATAAAATACAACCCCCATTATAATTCGGCAGACCATGGTAGTAATAATCTGTTATTACCATCTCAGCATGCGGTAAACATCTAGCTTTCAACAGAACATTACTTTCCAGGTCTTTTTCATATAAAATTGCTTCTCCATATCTTTTGCCTTCTTATGTGAAAATTAAAACGCCACATAACTAAAATCATCTGAGAAATACAGAATAATATAAAGTCCAGCAGGGCAACTGCTTTAATCAGTCAAACAGTGTAGTGTTTTTATCATTATGTAAAGAGCCAACAAAGAGGAAAAAGAACATTAAGGACAAAATGCATGAAGGCTTAGCTAGACTTTGGGGCACAGCAGCATGCAAACAAGAGGAAGGGAGGCGGACCTTTGTCTGTGCCATTCTGTTGTGGCGGTGATGACATTGGGTTCCTTGTTCTGGCAAAGGCACTCATTATTGGCAAGGAGCCTGGTCTGTGATTTCTAGGCCTAGTGAAGAGGAGTCAAAGAGAAGCAGATAAAAAACACAGAATAGGTCTCCATTTCCCAGACTGACACACTTTTGGGGTGCATTTTAAATGTGGATTAGATCTTTCACTTGGACTACCGGACTCCTCTGCTTGCCACATTAAAGTCTGTATTCCCTTGGCGCTTTAAGAACAATGGCGGTTGCCGCATTTCTGTGGCGGCTCATTTAGGTTTTGCCACCTTAGACAGAACTCGGCACCATATGACACGGTTAGCGCAACACGTCTTCACCCTCTCCTACAAGATATCTGTAAATTTGCTGTAAATTACCAAAATGCATATTTTATTTGAATTAAACAATGGGTGTTTCGGTGGATGGAAATCTTCGCGAAAAGAACTGACCAAGTGACTATAGAAAGTCCCTAGACATTAGGAAGTCTGGGAAGCAGGTAAACCATTTAAAAACAGAGTATGTTAAACGAATATAGTGCCATAAAGTATTTTATCAAGACCTTTAAACATGTGCAAGAATCGCCGTAAAGGCTCACCAATCTTCCGGATCGCAGTCTCGAAATCCCTTTGCGAAAGGATTACTGGCGATTTTTAGCTGCGTAATCTGAAAATAAAAGACCATAGATTAATCTGAGATGAAAAATAGAGATTGTTAAATCAAACAAAACAAGCAACAAATATGCCGTGAAATCCTCCGTTACGCTTATTCGAATAGCTCACCTTTATTTACGTGTGGTTTAATCAATTATATTATTATCAGTCTAAATAATGAATCGGGCCAGATGTGCAGGGCTTCCGCGGATACAGTTATGTGCTGGTGAATTTCCGGAATGAGTTGAAAAACAAACTTAAACCCTCGGTGAAAGTTGGAGACCGAAGGGTCAAACTGATAGGACAAAGAGCAGGAAAGGCGGAGACCAAAGCAGAAGCGAAACATCTGGGCGCAACCCTTATCAGTTCATGAAAAACGATTTTTTAGTCTTGATTTCATTATTAAGAAATCCGTTCATTTATCATTGAGCAAGAACGGACTGATGAAAGCAATGGATTATTCAGTTAGATTTTAAAAATGCATAAAAGTCTGGAATTAACTTTTTAAATAATATTTAAATAAAGTTTTAATAGTTTCCTACTTTGCTGTCAAATATAAATTTCTGGATAAAAATGTCAAATAAACAGAACGCGTTTGCGTTTGCAAATAAAAAAACGATCGCACGGTTTTCCGTATTTGCTTTTAACCAGTTTCTTAATTTCTATAACGACAATCATTTGTTTTCCAGATTATTAGACGACAAACTTCCCACAATAAAATTGCAATTGATGTAATCTTGCAATAACGAAATAATAATTGCAAGCCCGGTATACGAATGTAAGTCAATTTAGTAAAAACTAATTAAACTTATCGAAATCTAGGCTACTTATCGGTAAATCGTTACTGGTCTTGAGGTTTACATACCTGTATATTCCTTTTAAAACTGATTACATGTGTCCAATATGTGCACTCCACAAACAAGCATATCTGCCCGCACGTGCGCGAGCGCGTGCCACGGTCACGCGACATGTACTGTAACTGTTCTTTACGTATATCTAATATCACGTTGAATAAAACGGTTATCCGAATGCAGTTTTAATATTTAGTTCCAGAAAATATTATTCATGTAATTCAGCTGTTGTCCGTGAGTGAATATGGTTCCCAGTGATTCATGCCGGAGATTTAAGAAAACTTCGGTACTTTAAAGAAAACTATTGTTCGTTTAACTTACCCTGTGGTTCTGGTAGGCTGTAACGGCAGTGAAGCGCGTCTCTTCAAAGACGAACGTTTTGTAATTCTCTTCAGCGTACTTCTCGCTGTCTTTCCTTGGATCCACATACACGACATGAAATCTTGGTTGGTATCTGTGCATGGAGTTTAAAATAATCTGCAGCAGAAGAAGACACTTTGTTCACTTAGGCTATTTAAGAATAAGGGCGAATGGCATCACGCTGTACGTGTAATTCCCTCAAATCACATTCAAGATGAATTGCCCTCCCTATAATTTACAACCTCGGTTAAGATGTAACTTTTTCGAGCCTTTTACTTCTATAGGCGACTGCGTTCTCGCAAATGAACTAAATGAAGCATTCGAGCAGAATTATGCCACATTTGTTGTGTCTTTGTAGCAGAAAGCGACCACCAGCAGCTGCAGTGTCACAAAAAAACCCAGCAAAAACAATAAATGCAAGGGGCCGTAGCTGCAACTTGTGGGCCCTCGAAAAGAATGCTGCTCTGGGCTCTAAAGTATGCATCACTGTGTACAACACACTGTACTGCATATATTCTAGGGGCCAGATTCAGCTGTGGACCCCAAGAATTATCACAATTTCTCACCCCATTAACAACAGCCCTGGCACAGATGTCCATTTGATGTAGTTAAAGTTTTCATGTGATCGGCACTGCGTTTGAATTTTGGTTACTGAGTTTAAAAACATCTAATTGTTTTAAATTAAATTAACATGTACCTTTCACCTGAGTTGAAATAATCATGCCTACTAATCAACCTGTTAGTGAAATTCCGCAGAGTTTATGGGTTCGGAAAGGGGATTCAGACTTGCTGTCTGCGTCAAAAACACTAACCATAACTGATGTGGTTGTGCTCAGCGTTCGTATTTTACGTTTCCACGAAATCCGGTTTAGTCAGCAACCTCGCTTTTACTGTTTAATACTTACATGGCCATTATCATCCAGTAAGTTGTTGGTGAGTTTTAATTTATCAAACGAGACTATCTGTTTCATCCACTGCGCGCCCTTGGCAGGGGAGTCTGGGTGGTAATGAACTCTACCAGGAGTGGCCGGGTCAGCCTTGCCGGCCACCAGCCAGGACGAGCTGTGAAAGGCATACCTTCAAAAGGGGGCACAAGAAACAGATAGTGAAGGAAGTCGCTAATGAATAAAACTGAGAATGAAAAACAGTACTATGAAATCATGACGTGCTTTTAACCCCAAGCGTTTCAGTGTAGTTTCCAATGAAGCTGACTGCGATTTAGAAATCTAAACTAGAAAAAAAAAAATCCGCAACATGTTAAAAATAAAACCTGATTAAAGACTGGTTTATTTATTGTCTAAAGGGATTAATGCAGTGACTTTAAATTTTAACACACCGATATCGTTTATCGTCCACGGGTAGGAAATCCATTAACAGCATGTACTCCGCCATGGGATCCATTCCGAAGATTTTTACTTGAAACGTAGGAAACATTCTCCTGAAAAAGAAAACAGACGAACAGGCGACGCTTTAAACAGTTATTTACTCTGTCGGCCTTTAAAGGTATAAATGTATTTCCTGTTTCACCCCTCCCCCTCACCAATCGTATAGTCTGAATTGGAACATTCAAAGGTTTATTACATAGCTGTTTGTTAAATTATTTGTATCTTAGTGCCTGCTCAAAATAAATCCAAACGACCTTCCCAAAAAACCCAACAATAAAAGCAATAAAACAATGCTGGATGTATGTTAGGTGTGTTATTTGTAAAGAAACTTGTATCTTTTGTTTATCCAAAACTCAAATAAAAATAAAAGGTTGTTGTACACTTTGATTTGGATAATATGCATTACTTTTTCTCCTTGACACTAGGACTTTTTAAAAGACGGCCACAAAAAATACTTATTATATTTTTAACGAATGTAAAGCGTGTATTATCAAGAGCTTTTAACCGGCGACCGTTTCATTGTATAAGGCCACTTAGTAGTTTTCATGAAATATCAGCAGACCTGCTATATTCAATTTACTCTGCAAATGGCAACAATCTACGCTGTAAATGATTGCACATTTTTAATTTAAACACACTTGTCTCGCAGTCACTCAAACACATAGACACACAGTGCAGTTAAAATAAGACTGTTTATCGAATAAACGATTAGTTAGTTTGGTGACGTCCAGGTCCGACGACTGGGGACCGACAGCATGCATAGTTTCTCAAGTGTTTAACGTGGCTCTTTTAATGCTTAAGCTTCCTTAAACATTCCCACCGTCGTGCAGTCTGACCATAAAAACTCAACGTGTCCGTTACTTTGACATTTAATTTATTTGAAGTATCACGGTAAGGCGAGGAAGAGAGTCGTGCAATTCTGTACCGCGCATTACGCAGCATCACCTAAGGTCGCCTTAAAATAACTGCTCAATTAGCATCACCTCCCTATGCCGAAAACACGCTGAGGATAGGTGAGGCTAAAGTACCATTTGAAGTACCTTTTCTTCTAGTCCATGTTTTCTGTGTCCTTGAATTGACAGGACTACCTTTTAACTTTCAATTTACGGCAGAAGTGGGATTAACAGGAGGGTGATTAATCAATGTTCTTCTTGTGTCCTTTTTCGCATATGTAGGCTTCAGATCATTTTAAATGAACAGATATAAAATTATAATATTTACAAGACACCATGGTTGAGAATATCAAATGAAAACGTACCGTTTCCCTCCGAAACTCGAGTCTAGGTGGGCCTAAAACCCTCGCAATTTAAGAGGAAAAATATTTTCGAAAACGCCCACCGCAATACTAACCATTTCAAATTTCGACTTTGTGAACCATACCAATCTTTTCAGTCAATAAGTAACTGTAAACAAGAACCACGCGACGATTACTGCAGCGCATTGCGTATCTTGGGTACAGGATTTTCAGGTTTGGCACATTAACGCGGCATACACACGGTCGTACATGGTCCTGAAGATCAGTCTATATTTTGACAAGAACCGAAAACCACGTTCTGGCTAACAACGCATATTATCTTCTTTATACAATGATGGAGGTACTCAATGATGGAGGTACTCACTATAACCAATTTACTACAATTCATTTATGAGTAGTCTACTTGAAGGAGATGATGCACGACAATCTTAAAGCAAAACCTTTTCCGAAAGATCGTTAAAGACACTGCTGTTTAAGTCTGGGAATGTCTGAATATCTTCAACCAGCGTAACTGTTCAAATTTGATCTATTGTCCTTGTCGTGTCGTGGTTGATTGAGTAGTATTCACTTCGGTCAGATTTTATATAATTACATGAGAGATTCTTCTCATTAATGTCGGGATGTTTCCGAATTTAACTTCAAGTTGAAAGGAACTGAAATATTTCAACTCAAATAACCAATTAGTGTGATCAGATGCTGCTTGCAATCTGGCTAGCAGAGTCCGTGAAATGAAACAGCACGAGAGCACTACTTTTCCTAACATGCACGTGATGAACCCCACCGACATATCCTGTCTTTAATTTATATGCATTTTATTTTATTTCCCCAGGATATCGCAGTCCGAGGGGGCGAGATGGGCCGTGGAGAATGAGCGGTGGGGGCAATCCAGATCAACATGGGACAGGGGCTGCAGGTCACACAATACCCTATCTGTTTATTCAATCTTCAGATTCGGCCGAATTTCTGTTTTTAAAAACTTCAAGTCGTTATACTTCAGAAAGGTTCCAGCAGTCGTACAATTCACCCGTAAATATTTTCTTTCTCTTTTTTTTCTTGAGCGTTGACTTAAGTGATGGACTTTAATAAAAACTCTTTGCAATGTAATAAGTTATAAGACAAATGCTTGTGCTCAATAATGTCTATAGTTGTTGCGTAAAAACACATTTACAAAAAATAAGAGTGTTGTAGTACGGTGCTATTAAAACATTAACAAGCGTAATGAGTAGCATCTTATGTACAAGTTTTTGCGACGATTATTCTGCATGAACGCCATCAATCGCTCAAATCCCATAACTTCGTTTTTTTTGTTTTCGTTTCTGCAGTAATTACCATTTAAAGACAACATCAGGACCTTTATCTGTGGAATATTTTCAAAGCTACATTTGGATTCGTTATATGAGGTTTACAGTGGCAAATGCAGGTTTACGGCACGTGAGCATTACGAACTTCTGTGCAGGAAACGCATTTTTGTGATTTTGCTATTATAAACACTCTACACGTATTTAACTGTGACTGTATGGTACTTAAAAATAAGGACACGAAATATTACGTTGTGTACATTAAAAAAGTTATCCCCTATGTAGACAGACAGAAATAAAACCGTTACACCGCAGACGAATTCAAGAGAATTTGCGTATTTTCCGGATTTTAATTTTCGATGCAAACAACTGCATACCAGATTATTATGGGTGTCGAAGGCAGTAGCATTAAAACCCGCAAAATTCCCGGAATTTAACAACATTTGTTTAGTCTAAAACAGGCTAGATGGCATGGCAGTGCTTAAGAGAGCTCAGGATTCCTCGATCCATTCCATTAATCTATATAAGGGTCCACTGCCTAATTTCCCTACGGCCAAACTAAAAACCCAACGTTTGCCAAATGTGGCAGCATAAGACCTGTTTTATATTCCTGTTTTGATCATCTTGACTTACACCGCACTGAAACCTGAACGAATGTTTATCCTGCTGCAGTTATATGCAATATTCTTGCCAGTTACTTGTGTATCTTTAAATAAAGATACTGACATTTTGCGTTATTAACGAATGCTTAATGAATATCGTCACGTTGCACTAAAATATATTGTGGAAATATAGGGTTACAACACACTAAGCCGTAAACTCGTCATCATAATGTTTATCCTTCGAAAAAAATATATATATTCTAGTGACTAATTAAAAACACCATCTAGTATTATGTTAGATATAATGAGAATACACATGCATATATAAAAGTGGTCGCCTATACATGTTAAATTGTCGATTAAAAACGACCTATGGTGCATCTGATGTCAGACAGCACAATAATTTATAACGACTATGAAGTCTTAATAGTATGACAGTCTTAAAGGGAATTCACTATAAAATGTAGCTACTCACCGACCAGCCTTGGTAACGATCATTTCGGTCCCGAGTTGGTTAAATTCATCCCAGAGAGCTTTCATCTCCAGCTGAACATTAATGTTGGCAACTTTGGGGTTTTTCTTCACCAGCGATTTGTTACCAGGCGTTGAATTTGAAGACGCTGAGGAGCAGTTCGACGTGCCGGTATCGTTCGGCTGGGCCTGAGCTTGATTCGACCCCGTGTAGTTGTAGCTGTGCTGGGCGGCGGTGCAAGGCTCGAAGTGGGTTTCATGTTGGCTGTACGGGTCCCCAGGGGAGGGGGAAAGGTGATAATTTCCCGGTGTGTTGAGGCTACTCAGGCTGCTGGTCGTGAAGGCTGCAACATCGCAAAAATGGGACAGCTGCGTCAGCCACGGACTGGATATTGCTGAAATCATTCCAAAAAATGGGTTTGCCGTGCGTTAACCTTTTGATAGCAAAATATCAACATAAAAAGTATTAATAACTCAGCTTTTTTGATTAAAAAAATGATCAAAGCCCGAAAATAAAGCAATCAGTATTTAATATGGGTCAGTTTCGCCATATATCAGTTTTCCCATGAATCCTGCAAATTATATCCAGTGTGGTATAAAATTGGTCTTATAAAGCAAACTCTAAAAAATGGAATCAACAAGGTAGTGAGGAAAGCTTTGTTTTTTTTTTCGCCGAAATTCCCAGGTAGCAGAATGTTTCTGTTCCTTTAATGCTTTCGTGGTCGATTCCTTTTCTCTTTTTAGTAAAAGTAATGCATAATCTTCAATGAAAAGTATTTCCCTCTTCTCTGTGGATCGCCTTCTAAAATATTACATGCGGCCTGTTCGATGCGCTGCCCCCAAGTGCTACTCTGCAATACAGACCTCTCTCTTATCTCCGTATAGGGCCTCCCCTTCACGATAAAACCGGTTCTTATTTCTATTTAGATAAGGGACTACAGGTAATGTGCCTTTCCTCGCCTTGGGCCGAGGCTGATTGACACAGAAGTGCGCCCCTTTTAATGGGCTATCCGGCACCCATTTACTGTCGGATAAGGGTATCGCCCACGTCGACCCCCCCCCCCCCCCCCAACAATAGGGAGGCTAGCTGGCACAGCGGTGTGTACCCCTTTACAAGGTAAACAAACATCTAACGTACGTTAACAAACGAGATGCGTTACCTTGTGGATTTTGACTGGACGTGAGTTTCTTATTATGTCAAGTGCAGCTCATTCACGGGATTCGGCTGGCTCAGCGGATGTTTATCGCTGAATATCAGTACAGCACGACCCAGTGAGCCCACCACCCCCCGCCCATCCGTACCCTCTTTTTAATAATTATCAGATCACGACATACAGCGGTACCCGCACGCTTTTATGACCACCGCGCAGTGTGTTTTTAAATCGATCTGATTGTATTTTAACTCCCATATAAACTCCTGACACCTTCAGTTCATAGTCTATTCTAAGCAGGCTACTGAGTGTGACTTGGTGTCGGGGCATTGGCTTTCACCCTCCAGCCTAGTGTCTACAGCGGGTAAAAATCTATCTGAATTTAATATATGAATGGAAGTACGTTTTAAATATTTGCAATGGCTCGTATCCCAACGAATGAATTCGCAGTCAGATGGCTGCGGAATGTGACATTTTAACGCTGATGTATCTGACTGGCGCTTTGTAAGGTACCTAAGCAGGCGCGTTTTATAGCTGCATGGAAAAAAAAGCCGTGTGACCAAGTTACACATTTCAGAAAGCAGAAAAGGGGCGACAAACAAAGCGAATCCATACCTTCCATTTCCCTGGTGACAGTACTGTAGTGCATTTTTAAAGATCCACGGCAGTTACGCTGGTCTTGCTTGTCCGGGCCAGTGCCGTGTTTGTCAAATGTTGCGTTTCCTGCTTGTTCTGCCGCTGAAATCAGAGAGGCAATACTGAAAGCATTTGCCTTTGGAGAAAGAGGACTGCTGTCGTCCATATGCGAGAAATCGGTCCGAGAAAAGCGGTCCCCTTTGCGTGCTGCTCCCAAACTAAAGAATATCCTACTTTAACCAAGAAAAAAGCCAAGGTGAGTCGCAAGTTTTGAACTCCGCTACAGACTTCCCTGGTGATGGGCCGCTGGCTATGCAATGCAGATCACCGTTTTCAAAAGTAACCATTCCCATATACAAGATTAGCTGTCAACATTTTAGGTGAGACGTCTTTCCCACTGAAATAATATTCTGAACTATACAGCTGGCTTTTAAGAAATCCCTCGTAATTTGACAGCGCGTATCCATTTAAAAAGTTTTACTTTCTTTAAAGGCGAACTTCCCCCATTCAGTGGCTTGGTGATGTCATATGAGTAAGTTACTCTGCCTTGAGGAGAGGAGCTACTGAGGGGGAATGTCAAAAGCGGGAGATCCACGCCTCCCCTGCTCGACTCGAAAAAAGCGTGCACGCTTTCCATGGCATGTTTTATTTGAATAGGACCTTGTCAATCACTGTTCCAATTTTGTATTCACTGTGAAGCAACAATGCGCGTCACTGCGGATTTCCGGCATTAAAGTGCTGGATTTATATATATATATATATATATATATATTGTTTTGGTCAGTAATAGAGTGATATGTATAATCTCCATATTATTGCAAACTGACCATTGCTCTTCTGTTATCGTTTATGAATGACCTTTTAGAATTATTACTGTTATTGTGAGATGCAGGTGATGCAATGTTTGCAATCAGTTTTGTTTGGTTTGGTTTACTTTTAATTTTGGAAATGTAAATGATACGGAATGTATTCCTCGTGATGTCTCCATTAGTACTTCAGTAGGACGTACATTAACATCCGACTGAACGTGCATATGGATTTGTTGTTATAATAGCCGTGAAAAATAGAGATGCACCTAAATTTATCCATAATACCTTTAACGTTTTCTTTTGTTTGTTTGCTGTTTTCAAGTAACTGCATCATAAAACACAATGGGACAGAATTAACAGCAAAAATGTTGTTTCTATTATTGGTTATATACTGTATACATGTGCTAATGAAGTGGTGATTGGGAAAACTGGGATTTTTGGAATTTTAGTGTTTTATTGAAAGGACGTAATCATTCGCGTAATCGTTAAACTAAGTTTTAGACCATCATTGCGAAATAAATTAACTGGAAATCTCATGTCCGTGTAACACAGAAAGAGTCATGCTTTTCTAAAGCACTTGACCTTCATTTGGCAGTTACAACATCTCGCTGGTTATCAGGTTATCAAGGTTCATAATTAATGAATAGTAACAAAAGTTATGTTTTGTTGAGCGGCTGCGATAGCAACTGGATTTAATCTAATTTACACTTGCGCGTTTGAATAGCAGGCCGAAGCAGCAGGGTATTAATGGGATATCCTAGTTAGCAGCACCGCTATCCTTCCTACTTAGCCCTATTTGTTTAGTATGTTTGTCTTAGTTCGCCCAAGCGTAAATGAACTACTGTTTTGATCTACTTATTTGCGTAAAGGCAAACTCAGGTCTGCTTAGACATAAGTTTTGTAAGAGACACTTTATAAACATTCACATCACTTAATCTCCTAGTTGTGCTGCGAATTTTAAAATTACATTATTATGTGGCATGCAGGTATTATGTCCAGCGCAATACATGGCGCGTGACAATTCAGGATGCTCTGTTGTCCTACAAATATATGTTGCGCTACAACAAACTACTTGGAACATATTAACCGGAGTATTTAAAGTTCAGAAAGTTTACGATAAGTCTTGTCTGTGTTTTCCGTCTTTTTTATCTGATGTTTCCCGTGATTCCATCACACTTAATCAATGCCACGTCGGAAGCGTCCTTTGTAAATACTTGGGTGATAACAGACAAAAATCAGAAGCAGATAAAAAGACGAGTATTCAGGAATGTGCCCTGTATTCGGACGGGAAGCTGTCCAATAGAATGGGGAAGCCGTTCAGAAAAGGCTTTTTGATGGGCCACAAACGAATCTCTAACATATTGGCACATACTGGAGGAACGGACAAATGTGTCTCACAATTACATATTTAATATAAAGATATACCCTTATCTATGTACTCTTGCTGCATTGTTTAGATTTTGATGCCTTGTTAATTTAAATAAGATAATATACCAAATGGTGAACCGGTATATGTAAAATGCAGTGACCGTTTATTTTTGTGGTTTTGTTTTTGATTAGGTCAGCGCTTGCCTTAGATCAATTGCGTCTTTATTGGGACGCAGATGACGCAAAAATCCTTATCGGATCCCGCATACGCAAATTTCAACACATCATTCCTTGCGCCAAACCAACAAAAGCGCGCTTAAGCGATGCCGGTGAAGCGTTTCATTGAACAAGTCTACGCCAGACAGATACAGGCTGAAGATACATTTCTTTCCACTTCCCAAATGTGCACAGAAACGACCTGGCAGAGGAAAGCGCCGCCTGTACGAAAGGTACAGGCTTTTCACGTTGGTCTAGGCTTGTTAATGCAGTGAGTTCCAATTTGTTGTCTTTGTGCGCTGGGAATCAGCTGGATTACTCTGACACTCTAGGAGTAGCCCATACCTGCACTTTCCTGTTGGTACACGAACATTCACAGCATTCACAAATAACAACAACAACTATATACTGGCAGCCAAAATTAGTACTAAAACAGAGACACTCAATTACTGACATTATATTTGTAGCAATATCAGGGATTATTATCGGTGTTCATTTCACTCTTAGTATTTAACCGTTAATTTCATTAAAGTTATTTAAATATTTCTAATCATAAGAACAATTTAGTTTTTTTTTTTTGTATTTAAATACTCCAAGACATAACAACGGCGTCCTTTCGTGAGTGGGAAAGCGTGGCTTTGCTGGACCTGACGCACCAGCCCCGTTTCCTGTTTTCATTCTCGCTGGCACTCGGCTTTATGCGCCAGGTGTGCTCCGAGCCTCTCCGCATACCGTATTACTTCTAAGCTTCCAAACCAATTCTTAGCGCATTGCCTGAACTATTAAATTCGTTTCCCGTTCGTAGTTTTGGAATCGTGATGTCTTGTTATTAACTTCACTAATCGGCATTTCCGCTGATTTCAACTATTCGGTTTGGTGAGTTAAGTATTCGTCATATACCACGAAGTTGCAGTTAAATTAATAAGCTTTCAATTTTCGAAACTCTTTCCAAGCCAATGATTTAAATATTGCTGTATGTTGCATTTTGAATCTTCAGCCATCTACTCGCCTTTATGATAACGTTTAGAAATAAACCTCAACGGACATGAAAAAGAGAGCTGGCATATTTCTCCAAGACGCACTGTATTTATATGCACTTTGTGTTGCTTGGTTTTAACGAAGCAGGACAGAAAATGCGCCACCGAAAGCCCTTTACGTTACAGATTAATGCACTATGGCTGTTCATATCAATATTCGACAGATACTTTCGTTGACAGAATCGATCTTGACGAACATTTAAAAATCGAATTCCTTTTCATAATGGTAATGTGATCATCCGGGGAATGGTATATTTGCGATTTAAAACTGAACCGAATACCAAGTTTGAAATGCGCACCGTCTACTGTTTCGGGACTCAAGAGATAAATAAATAAATGCCATATACATCACATTGAATCAATTAAGACTGAGAATTATAAACGGCGAATTCGGCAATTCTATACACTGTACAAACTATCTGGCGATTTACATCTCAGGGTCTTATAGATATGCATGTATTCGACTGTCTTCTTAGGAATAAATCGGAATGTGTTCTTGTAATATTCGGCAGAAGATTGTATGTCGATCACATTTTCAACATCAGCGACGCGTGAAAACTCTACCTAAATAAAACATCGTTTAACACCAATACACCGCTGTCAGACCTTGAATGTTGCTAAAGATGTAGTCGTAAATGTTCTCTCGCGTTATACAGTGAAACGTCGAAGCACCGAAATTGCTCTGAATTCGTAGTTTATACTTTTCTTATATAACTGCTGATTTGTTTTAACAGTGAAAATTGAGGAATTTCCATCCATCCATCCACATTCGAACCACTTATCCTGGCCAGGACATATTTTCTAAATAAGAATGAAGATTATATTCGGGGTTTAGCAGGTGTATTTTAATGATGACTTTATTATTATTAGTTGATTACTGACTGCAGCTGCAGAAAAATGACTGTACAGTTATTAAAATGAGATGAATACATTCTTTAGGGCGCTCAACTATTCTGTCAACGTAATTGTTACCCAGGACAGAAGTTCCATCGAATTCAACTTCGGCGTGTAGGAGACAAAATACAGAAAATCATCTTTTACCAAAGAGAATACGTATGACTGGCGTATGCTTAATTTTGGTATGTAACAATTCCTGAAAACTTTTAACTATTGTCTGTAGGCCTACACTCACGAAAGAGTTCAAAACATGTTCAATTAAAAGTGCAACAATTAACGTCGGTGTTTTGATTTAGGGGAAGATAACTGAAGATGACAGTTTAATTCATAAATACTACGACCTTAGAACATTTAGAAGAGACGATGCTTTCCAAAACAAAATAGAAATGACCGTCTGAGGATTTCTGGACGATGCCGTAGTTATTCGCTCTAACAGTCCAAAGTTTGAGTGAAGAAGTCTGATTTTAGGGTTGCAGCATCGGGGCATTCTCGTTTAAATCAAATTCAATCAATGTAATTATTAAGCATGTATTATATTTGGGGATGCAGTAACATATATATATAAAAAAACCAAAAATAATAAGACGCCTCAATAAATTCCTGAAAGCAATCACAGTAAATTATTATTTTAATTATAAATACTCGATTTTCAATAGGTACGTGTATCAGCATCCCGTATAAAACACGTAAGCCATCCTATTGCTTTAACGAACGAAAAGCGGCTTGTCTTTATATGCAACAATAACCATTTTCTACCTAATGTAGTAACTTGGTTATTCAGCTTATTTGGATGGCATTATTGCGTTTCCTAACGGAGGATATAATGATATACATAACTGATATATAGTTAAAATAGATAAATGTTTTAATAATTACCCTGGTGTATACATACATTATTTATTTGCCAAGGTTTTAATACTACGAAGTGTATGAAGATGAGAGTTTTAAATGGCTGATATTTCTCTACAGTTTTGAAGACCCAAAAGTATATAGCAGCGTTGACCACGGCCACACTGCGGAGTACCGATTTTAAGGCTCCGCTCTCCTCCGCACCTCTCTCCACCCCAGACATAAGCTCACAGTCTTCCCCGCCGTTGCGTCAGAACAAATGTCCTTTCATGGGTATACATTTCTTAAGCAATAAATGTGCTTCTGCTGGCCACAGTCCTGTTTTGATTCCATATTCTGTCAGCATGAGTTACGCATGGGTTGTTCATTAAAATCCGTATCGCGAAACGTAATTCATCATTTCAATTTAAGCCAGCGGTCCAGTTGTTGAAGCAGAACCGAGTCTTCCTTTAGAATGTCCCTTCGTGTGGTTTAGTTAAGTTAAATGTCTATAAAACGTGATGACTTTACCAAGCCGAACAATGGATTAAAATAATTAGCAACTCTAAAAGCCGTATAGTTTTATGCATAATCAGAAATAGCTTTTTTTTTCTGAATCAGAATGTAAACTTGTATTTTTTGGTGAAACATTAAATACAAATTTCACCGTAATCGTATCACGTGAATTTTAAGGAAATACATGCATGCACAAAGTTTGTGCATGACAAAATTTACATTTATTGTGCACTAAGTGCCAGATGATTTTTGTAGAAGTATTATATTGACAGAAGCTTTAGGTTGGCGACGTGCCGTCGTTTACTGCATTTTTCATATAGTGTGTGGTTTGGTGAAATTCGCTTATGGTTTTATTGTGGAAACATGATAAATGGGGAAAGACCACGTACACGCCCGTAACACGGTGGAGTGTGATGCTTTCTCCACTTACACGCCCGTAACACGGTGGAGTGTGATGCTTTCTCCACGTACACGCCCGTAACACGGTGGAGTGTGATGCCTTCTCCAGTGTCCATTACATTTAGCCACGTCCTGAACCCTTGACAAACACTAAGGCAGCGGTTGAGCGTGTGTATAATAGGCACGTTTAAGCTCCCTCGTTTATTTGTTATCTAAAAACATTGATGAGTGCTATCATTACCTACTATTCCGAGCCATGCACTCACTTTACATATAACTCAGCAACAGAAAATTTGCATTTATCTCGGTTATGGACCTAAAGGAGGCATCCACTGATTTTAACAATAGTGCAGAACTCCTAAACAGAAAGGTCGGATGTTAATTAAGACCAAAGATCAATTGGCAGATAATAAATCATACGGTGTCAAATGAACCAGCAACAATAATTGTAACTTTCATACAGCGTGACTGAGCCTGCAGGGACTCGGGCCGCGTGCTCCATATATAAAACACTAGCCTATCTAAATATTTGCTTAAATCCTCGACTAAGACGGGGGAAGTTAGCTGCTGACCGCTGACAGTCGATTCACTGAAAAGCTGCCCTTGGTGTCTCTTGTCTTGTCCTGTAAAACTAATAAACAGCTGAATTTTATTTCTTAACGTGGCTTGATGTAGAAGGTTTTTTTTTTATTATTATTCTAGCATTTCGGAAGATATAGTAAAATTTTAATCTAAGTATCATTTCAGTGGCAGATGTGCAAGATCAAAATATTACGGTAAATTTTGTTAATTCATTACGATAATACTAAACAGCATTGATATTTTAATTACTCATTCACGGAATTCATATAAATGTCGGAACTATGTAACCGGTTATGAATATGAAACCAACATTAAAACTGATTTATTGGGCCTGCTTTAATATGGTATATATTTCATACAAGTATATACACAAATGTATGTATGATGTGCCAGTGATCTGGGTCCATGCGTTGGAAATGACAGAATCATGTCTTGTGAAAATATGCACAAATGAAGAGGAGAAAAGTAACAGAAAGAGTAAGCGAGTTTTAATCAAAGTTTTGTCTTAAATGTGAAGTTGTTGACGTGATTCGTCCAGTGGTGTAATTGGCGTCCGGAGACGGGAAGTTTGGCGTCTTGTTTCAGCAATAACATTGCCGTTACCCAGCCATTGGACAAAACTGTGGACATTATGTTGGTAACCCAGCCCACTGCCCGATACACAGCAATCCACACCCACCCACACACAAATATTGTTTTTTAATTTTAAATTGGACGTATGTGATTGACATTAAAGAGTAACTGTTTCTTACTTCGGCCAAGACAGATTATTGGAAAGTGGGCTGTTATTTTAGGAATAGCGTTTCTGATGTGGAACTCTAACCTACAAATGTTTCTTATTGTGCCCCTTTCACAAAGGTTGTGTCTTAACGGTAATACGTAGGTGCGACGAAAATTTCAGACAAATAACTTTATGCAAAATGAACAATATTACAATTTGTCAGCATTCATTATAATCAGTTAACTTGCATTACTTTTAACGTCAATGATTCTTAGTCAATGACCATAACCACAGTAACGCCGGGAACGACTGAAATTATGGGCAGAAAAACTGACAGAAACTCTCTCTATCAAATACATGATAAATATGTGTCATCTTAGAATTACTTTTAATTTAAACGATTTCTAATAAATTAATAAATAAAGAAATCATATCCGTACAAAATCTGAAAACAGCACAATTCCCTCCCTTCTTTTGTTGCGTGTTTTACTGTATACCGATTCATATACCCCAATTAATGTCTTTTCTTCATATTATTATTATTTTTATTAAATCATAATAAAACCGGATTATAGGCACCCAGTACTATATGCAATTTGAGTATTATCAAAATTATTAAAAAGTAATATTTATTTAAGGTTGAAATTTACTCAATCTCTGCGATTATCTAACTTTTGATGTTGCGTTCATATTTACGAAATTGTTATGCAATTCTGAACACACTATTACTAAATTACACAAAAACTATAGCGCCCGCAGGACAGATAAATTCAGGTTAATTTTAACCGCAGGTATTGAAAAAATACCTTCGTCCTCTTAAACAGTTAACCTAAAGATTTAGGACCGTTTTAGTCAATGTATACCGTTATATGAGTTCTGTAATCATCTACCTAGAAACTATTATTAATGACCACTTTAATTAATATTTGTTATCTTATTTAGTTGAACTAAATCGGCGCTATAAGTTAAATGATTGATTGTGACGTGTCAAAGTACTACACTCTTACGATTTTTTTCGTTAGACATGTAACTATTTATTAATTATAGGATATTCTAGGTCCAACCAAAATAATCTGTGATTAATATAAAGATGTGAATACCTAACAGATAGATAGATAGATAACGCTGTTGTGCAGATGTTTGAAAACACTGAAATCGCTTGTTAAATTCTATATGTATATATATAATTTGTGTGTATATATATATGTATACACAACACGAATGCTACGTGAACGTACAAATTTGCCACAGAATGAAGACAAAATAAGATTAACATGTCGTCGTACGTAAAATGTCTGTAATCCTTCATTTTCTAAGCCATGTCCGTTATCGGCCAACGGTTTAATTCTCACGTTTCACCTCTCAGACCACTTTATGTTCTTAACAACAGAAATGTTTGGTGTGTTCCTTGCACGTGTTGTTGTTGTTTTTCATTTGATCTCTTTCACCCGACAATAAGCTTTCATTCGTTTTGGAAGAAAACGGGTATTCATTATCGACTGTAGGCCTGCAAAAAAATAAATGCACAATAAATTAAAAAGTTACCGGACTGGAAAATGTGACAAAAAAGAAAAAAAAAAGAAAAAAAAACCATAAAGTGGAGGCGTTTGGGATCTTACTGCAAACACGCTTCCTTTTTGGCTTGAAAAACCTCGTTTTCCTGTTTAACTGCGTTCAGTTTTTATTTTTGGTCATTTTCTGAGTAAGGACACGCACATAAAAACACAATAGACTTTTACACAATAGAACAGTTGCGTTTGAGAAACCACTATCCCCAAGTGTCCTCAGTAAATATGCGTCTAACATGCAGAAATGCACACATTTTGTCCCGCCCGCAGAGGAAAGCTCAAAATGTCATGAAAAACACAATGATGATGGTGACTGACGAGGAAGAAGAGGAAAACTATCGTCTGACTTTCTTCATAAATAAACATTATAGCAGTTCATTATCAGATGAAATCACGCTACCTTTTCTTCAGTACGCACGTTGACCTTTTGCATTTAACCCGGTATAATAACTGTACTGGGCTATATGTGCATTCGCTGAACGTTTAACGAACGTTAAACCGACAGGCAAGCGTTTAATTTTCTCTCTCGGGTCGTGATCCTCACATGTCATTTACACATATTACGTCTACTGTTTCCTTAAGTACATACCAAGCGGCTGTGTTTATGTCTATTCCCATTTCTGATTTGTAATTTAAAGAGAACACCAAATAAGAGCGAATGGCATTTTAACCCCTTCCTAGTAAATTTTTGCCTCTCAGAACTGGCCACCATCAAGTGTCACACACAGACAAGCATGCAGAAAATAACATTTATGGTTCGATGTATTCTTCTTCTTCTTCTTCTTCTTCTTCTTCTTCTTCTCCTTATTATTATTATTATTGATTACAAACGCAAAACTTCGCAGTTCTTAAAAACGAGCATGAAATAAATAGCAATAACACTTTTTTCCAAGAATAGTGGTTGGGCCCAAAGAGTCGCACTGACCCTACCAATCAACGCTTCCGAATTTATCGACAGCATTTATTTAACGGAATCAATGCCATGAGCATGTTTAAAAGGCTTATATGAGAATAAATATTTAATTTAAGCATTGATTATTGTCAAAGGATATGTTCGGATTTATGCTTGTTTTGAATGTAGTTTCAATAGTGAATAAATGTATTTATATTAAATCCTCACAATAAATATTAATTTTTTTCATATTCATTTTTTTAAAGAAGTATTGCTGTCAATATTTACTAGTTTTATTTATGTTTACTGTGCTAAGTAATTTGTGGCAGTTCAGGGAAAAACAGACATTTTAATGAGGACAGATCTGTGTCAGTATGTATGTTTGAAAGACACACCTCCTAGTGTTTAAAATAAGCTATCTCTCGAAACAAATAAAGGTAACATCTAAGCAAGAGTGATCACCCTCTTTGGCACGCATGCGACCACAGGTTCCGTGTGAAACGATCTGCACAGCACCCAGAGGAGATACCATCACTCCTGCCCTCGTGTGGGCCCAGATCCCACAGAAGATGTGTGAGACCACTGTTTGTTTATTTGGGAGGCAAGTCCTTCTCTCCACACGTCTTTACAGAACGAACAAATAGAGGTCTGACAGCCGGCAACCGTGGCCTTAGACAGGTCCCCAAAGAGGTGCGGACCATCTCGGTGGCCTAGCCCTCAGTATTTCAGAGCAGAATTTGACAGGAGGGTTGCCATTATGTCGCGCTACTTGGTCCATGGGGCATCGTCATTGGCGGATGTTCTAGATGCTTGAGGCTTGGTGTGGAGGAAGCTTCTGCAGCTGCTCCTTTCCTCTGACAGGGTGCCTTGGCTTTGAAGGTGTAATTATGTGATTGCTGGTGGTCTGGTCCTCGAGGTGAGGCCAAGGTCCCCTGGTTGCATCTGGGACCTGGTCAGTGTGGATTTGTCTGGTGTGCAGAACACAGAGCCCAGAGTCCGCAAACAGCCTGGAATGTTTTTACTCCCGAGAGCAGATTTATTTTCAAAGTCTTCTCCCCCCACACCTTTGTCTTAAAAACTGGGAAGCTTTTAGCTTTTGAAAAGTATCCTTCTCCTATCTCTGCTAAAGCTCCTCGGACATCATCACCTCCTCTCTCCCGGCCTCCTATTGGATGGCCGCTGAATAGCTGGCATTCCTGCTACAAGGAACTAATGATATGGAACCGGGTCTTTGCTGATCGCTCAAATTAATTAAGGCTCTTTATTCTCAGCTGCATGGACCCGCAGCCCTCCACAGAACAGGCGAATGACTGCTGTGTTCTTTATAAATATTTTACCTACTGTTTGAGCCTGGACAGGCTTTAATCTGAGCTCTGACACCCTTCCTCCTCTTCTTCCATGGCCTATATTTATTTAAATCCCAGAAGAGCTCATGTTGTTTTTGGTAGAGGGATCTAGAGACGCTCCAGGAGCTGAAGTCCCTCCAGCAGCTACCACCACCCATCAACAATTTGCCAATGGTGGCACACGTCCTTGTGAACTTGAATGGGGGTCTATTGTGAGCAGACCAGGCTAAGGTGAGCGTCACTGCAACATTTCTCTGAAGCAAACAAATTCACAATTTACTTCCAGTTCTTGCATATGGTACATCACATGAGAAAAGGGGTGGGCATGGTCCGGTACTCTGGAAGGTGTTCGCGTGACCATTCGGTGTCGCCGGCGTTCTGACCCAATCGTCCTGCTTACCCCTCCTTGCGTCTGACCAGCTGATTTGTGCCGAATGCTTTCCCCGGGAAGTGAACAAGGCCGGGGCGAGTAACCCGATAACTCCTCCACTTCCATGAAATGTAAAACCCTTGTGGTATTTTTCGGCGGGCTACAATGGGTGGCAGCCCAACCAGAGGGCAGACGAGATTCCCGAAAGTGAGTACAGGAAATGGAGGACTTGTAGATTTGAAGATAATGCCTGGAACGTTGGGCCAGCGGGCCGGCAGAGAACTGCAGATAGGCAGGCGGTCCTGGCCTCTCGATCTCCACGGCCAGGTCCCACCAGGATCGAACCGTGCCGGAGACAGGAAAACAGCCGCAACCTAAGCTTTTTGTTTTTGTCAGGGGAAGACCAGCAGAAGGAAGCTTTGTGCCTGCTCTTCCACAGTGCCAAGATGAAGATGAGGATGTCACATGGGTGTTGAATAATGTTGGGAATGGACCTCCATTGGAGGCCTCTGAGTTTCCTCCTCCTTAACCAATGGCTTGGGGCCAGATGATGACAGATGCTCTGTGCACCAATAGCTGGGCTCTGTGTCGTGTTTTCTCCTTCACAGTGAAGATGGTCAGTCATCACACCTGTGCTTCCAAAGCGGTGCCCATCAGCAGGATTCTAATTAAGCGGTTACCGGATCTGGTGCGTCATAACTGATCTGTGATCAGGGTTGAGGACATGACTCAGTGCATGCCTTCATTTGGTGTGTGCTGTGATTCAGTGCATGCTCTTGCATGCTTTTCCAGAATTGCAGCTGGCAGTGGGCTACAGGGGCCTGAGTTTGGGGGCATATACTGATTACTCTGATTCATTGACTGCCCCAACCCTACCCCAGCACCATGTGTTTGTTTTGATTTCTACTTTGGAAGTGTGGTGACAGTGAGAGATGGAGGACCATGTGTCTACATGTGTATGAGTCTCCCTCCCCTCTCCCCCCCAGGCGGGGGGGGGCGGGGGGTGGCTCTGGCCAGTGGCTAATTACAGGCCCAAAAGTGTAACATTAGGTGATGGGTGAGTTATGGCATGTTGACTTGTGTGCACTGGGGGGCTAAGCTGACTTCGGTCCATCCTGACTGGACAATTATGGGAACCGCAGGAGACTGGGGCAGTGACACGGTCAATCAGAGAGGCCCTCTGGGTCAGCCTCACAAAAACAAGCAGCGCCACATCCACAAGATGTCAAGAACTTCCTCCATCTGTGGGCATTAGTGCTTCATGTGTCACATGCTATTAAAATGGAAAGGAAAAATAAAGCCCCTCCCGCTAATGAAATGGTTCCTCCTGCTATTCACATAAATGCGACCTATATTCATGTAAAGGCTCCACTGATGAATTTGCACTGAGACATTTTGACAGCCAGCGTGGAAGGCTGGCAAATGACCACAAGGAGAAGGAGATGAGAAATCATGTGATAACTCCAAGAATGATAACTTAATACATGTTTGGAAGAAAGAATTTGCAAGGAAACATCATGTCATTTTGTAATTTTACCTTATACTGTATATAACAGTGTATAAAAAAACAATGCAAGAAGTATCTCCTGATTACTGAGCTAGTTGGCAGAAGCAAATAAATCGAAATCTGAATCATCTAGAAGCAAGATCTCTGTTGTTAGCTAATTTAGAGTATGACTCAATAAAACTGAGTTAATCATAACCAAAATCAGCACAGCCATTAATGAATCGTGGCCACTGTACAACAATGTTAATTTGTCTCGATAGCAGTGAATTGATGGATGAAGCCACGATTTAGTGCTTTTATCTTCCAGCTGAGCCTGTTAAGTCTGCGTGGTTTCGAGGTCTCCTTGGTGAAACCCCACAGCCATAAAGTGGCCTCCTCCCCTGTGGTCAGAAGTGTTGTTAAATTAGCACCTGTTTCATGGTCCAGGACTGAACTGGCGTGATCTGTCAGCTCCTGTACTAGATCTCCCAAAAATGTTCTCGACACCATGGCACATCAGGACTTCTGAACGTCATGGGTCTGTTTTCCTTTGGGGACACCCGCTGACTCTCCCCCCAGATGTGGGAACGGCCCTGAAACTGCAGTCTAGGCCGGGGGCAGCTCCTTCATGGGACCTGGATGAAGCCCAGCTGGTTTGGGTGGCTTCCTGGTCGTGCTGTTCCTAACATCTGTCACACACTGACTTTACTGTCAGTGAAGAGAAGAGAAGGGCCCCAGGTATAAGTAACCATTTTTCCACAGTACAGGGTCAGAAAGCCACATAATGGTGAGGAGGTGAGGAACCGGTGACGAATGGCAGAATTACATCAGTGTGTCTCCTTTTCACTCATTTTTGCCCTCACAATCCATTTAAGAGCTTGGTTTACATGTTTGCATGCAGCATCATCTTTGGGCTATATTGGTCCCAATTAATTTGCTATATTTACAAGTTCTCATAAAATATCGGGTAACTCATTCTAATGTGCATTTGAATTTGAAACTGTTTAGAGGGCTGAACCTTCTAGTTCATTAACTGTGTTTTTAATTATATGCGTAATACAACAAACAGTGGCTGCCTTTGTGTGTGCGAGTACAAACGCACACACACACGCATGGAAACATGTCGGCGAATGGAGTTCATCATGCCTGGCGTGTCACATGTTGGCGTGCTGTGATCCACTCTCGTTCTCCGTCTCTGACCAGAGTCTCCTGGCCTTCCTGCCTGCTGTGGGTATTAGCAAAAGCAGTAGCTCCCCTGTGTGGCACAGGAGTGTAAAAGCACCGGGCAGAACCGGAACACGGGGGGTAGGCACTTTCAGCTTGGCGGGGGGCACACCGAACCCCTCCAAGCCTCCCGCTGAGCTTGGGTGTTTACCTTCTCTCCGTGGTCCTGGAGCAACAGCAAGGGGAGGAAGGAACAGGTTCTGATGCCCAGAACCCTACTCACCGACACAGGAATGATCAGAACTGAAGGGGGGGACAGACCTAAAGCAACTGGTTGACCTTTCAAACTGCAAGCTGCTCCAGCATCTGCTTCCCCCCAGGTCCTGCCCACACACAAAAAAAAAAACTTTCTGAGTTTCTCCCACAAACACTTTCACTCCAAGACCCCTAGGCATTAGAACTGACGGATGTCTGTCCTATGCCTTTCAAAGTGGTTTCAGTACTTCACTGTGACCCACACACCCTACCTGCTTAGTTCTCTTAGAAGTTATTTAGCAGGTAAGCAGCGTCCACTGTTTCGGGAAGGCGGACCCTCCAGGACACACAGGCCCTGAAAACGCTCGCTGAGATCTCCTCATATCGAGGGTCTTGTTTACCGTGGCCGCCGGCGCCGCCTTTTCAAACCCATATTGGGTGTCCCATCAGCACTGATTCCCCCCCAAAGTGGCCCTTCTTAAGGTGACGCTCTCTCTTCCAAGGCTGCTTTTGTGAGTGCCCCGGTGCGTTTTGGCTGACAGCTCGCCGTGGGAGGCGAGAAGCGAGCACACGCACGCAGTCGCAGCGTGAGGCATTCCTGTGTCACTTCTCAATGTGAGGGGCCGCTTTGAAGCGACCCTCTGCATGTTTACTGATGCAAATTAGCCAGCAGCGAGCCTGTGGTGGATCCAATACCCTGGAATGCATGGTGGGTGGTGCCCCTCAACACCCCTCCTGCCCCCAGCCCCCCCGGGAGTCGGTGCTCAGTTACCGCCCTCCTTAAAGACCCGATGAGTAACACGTGCCATGAAACTGCCTTCTAGGGCTGACACCACCTTGGGGGTCACAGCAGCAGCCCTCGTGCTTTCAGCGATGCATCACCTGGTTCTGAGGCCGCTTGTGGGCGGGCCTAGTCGAGGGAGGTGGGGGAGTGCAAAGCAGTCAGGTGTCCGTGGCGATTCACAAAAGGGCGTGATGGACAGACACTTCAGCTCTCTTGCTGTCTCTTCTCCGGTGATGTCAGCTTCAAGCCATTGAATGACATCAGCTCATCCCAATGCTTGCTGCGAACTGGCTGAGAACAGCTAAGTGTAAAGCTGGGCTGTTAAACCTTTTTACCAACTGGGGTTCCTTACTAGAGTAATTTGGGTGAAGTCTATCAGGAAGCGTGTGTCCCAGGGATTGATCCACCTTCCACTGGTTTTGCTTTGGTAGGTATCCTCCTCAAGCAGTCTGAAGGATTTACCATTGATTCCCTGCCCATCCTGCACCATTTTGACCAAACCACCCATTACCAATTCTGCAGAGCACTAATTAGCGATTTGGTCCAGTAGTGGCAAGACGGTGATGAGGACTTTCACCGATTTGAGAGGTGCGGACAAGGGTGCAGGCAGCAGAATGAGGGAGGTATTTGTTCAAGCACCCTGTGTGTTGATAATTATTTACGTTGGGGATAGTCCTGCCCCTTCCCTGCAGGTGTCAGAAAAGCCCAGCCCTCGTGTTGACTGAGCGCTTTGGGGACATCCTGCCGAACAGGGACAACTGCCCAGGGTGTGTTTACCGGGATGTGGAGAGTAAACAAGAGCTGGACATGCTGGGAGCAGCAGCCTCCTAACTCCATGTCCCCTCGCTGATATAAAAACCACATGGTCAGAGGCAGAGGTGCTGTGGTCTCTTGTCTTTCCACAAAGATCTACAAAATGAAGGATCATCTGTGATCCATGATCTCTGAACATCGCAGCAGATCTCATATTAGAGCTTTGTCTCTCCGTTTATCAGAGTCTGCTGGTCTGTTGACATTCAAAACCAAGGCTGAAAGGTGGGGTCTGGTCTGTAGGAACACTAAAGTAAAAATCTGATTGGGCCAAGGATTGGAGAACGTCTCTCTGAATCTTCCACAGTGTGTAGCTGTTATTCCCTTTAGGTGAGGATGCTGGGATGTTAGAAAGTCTGACTTATTCTGTTGTCATGGTGACTTAGGCTGCAGTTTGTCGATTGTGCTCTCCATGCCTATTTGGAGGTGTATCTGCATGCTCTTTACCTGGAGGTTTCCAAGGCATCTATCAAGTGGGGAAATGCGAGCACAGTTCTCCTGCTGTCTGTTGCTCTTCTTCAGCTGCCTCCTCGCTGCCTGCCATTTGCTATGCCTGAGCTACTCAGTGGAGCAGCCCATGGCCCAGGTGTGCGGGGTAAACAGCCCCAGGGGGTTTACATTCCTCCTCCCTCAGCGCTCCTCTGAGGCCCCACTCAGGGACGGGCTCCTCCAGCGTGTCTCCGAACCCACTGTCAGGACCAAGGTGTGCTAATTACAGCCTGGCTTGCCAAAACCCAGAGGGAGAATGGAAGGGTGGGGTGGGATATGCCACTTCCTGTCAATGCTGATGACCAGCTCGGCGACTTGCCGTGGCACACTCAGGAAAGAGCAACACTGGAGCAGATGACGGGAGCGTTCTTACAGCAGAAATGGAGGAGCGAGCTGGACCCTGTCACAGGAAGGCCACTGCTTCATTCTCTACACAGGGTGTAGTGGTCACTGCGGCATCAGATTCTCCTGTGGGGGGAGCCCCCTTTCCCTGGCAGCGGTTCTTTCTTGACTCCTCCCCCAATGCCATATCTCGTCCACATTCTCGCCCACCCATGACAAAACAGCAGTCACGTATCTCAGCTCTGTGATTAGCAGCCAGTGGGTGTGTGTGTGTGTGGAGGGGTGTATTTCACAGCTTTGTACTGTAAATGCTGGGAGCCCCACGGGTGTGAGAGACACCCAGTCAGGCAGCACTCCCCAGCTTGGGGCTGTCATTCCCTGGCTTCCGACTCATGTTTTGTGGAGCACCCCCCTCCGGCTCTGAGCTGTGGACCTGCTTCCTCTCATACTCACGCGCTTATGCCCCCTCCACCCCTGCTGCCTCCAGCCAGCAAGTAAGGATAGAGAGAAAGATGGAGAGAGAGAGACAAAGGGAAAGAGTGACAGATGAAACATGGAACAACTGCTGATGGCAAGAAGGAGATGAGAGAGAGGGAAATGAATAAAAAAATGAAAGTAGTGAGACACGCAGGAGCTGAGCCTCAGTCACGTGATCACCACAGCTCCTGTAAAGGACTGTTCAACATGCCACACAAAATGAATAAATGCTATTTCAAATGTTTGCTAAGTTGTATACACAGGATGACAGAAAGGACAGGCTCTGTGATCACAGACACAGGGAGACAGAGAAGAGGACAGGCTCTGTGATCACAGACACAGAGTGACAGAGAGGACAGGCTCTGTTACTACAGACACAGGGAGACAGAGAGGACAGGCTCTGTTACTACAGACACAGGGTAACAGAGAGGACAGGCTCTGTGACTACAGACACAGGGAGACAGAGAGGACAGGCTCTGTTACTACAGACACAAAGTGACAGAGAGGACAGGCTCTGTTACTACAGACACAGGGTAACAGAGAGGACAGGCTCTGTGACCTCCTCCACTTCTGTGGTTTGGAGAGTTAGAGACAAAGATGTACTTTCCTCTGCAGTGTAAAACCTATTTAGATAAAATCATTAAATCCTTCCCATACTTCACTCCAACCCTTCTTTCTGCAGGGGAGATACACCGCTCTCCTGTGGTCCCAGTGTCTGTGTCTGAGGCCAGTCAGCACCAATCACAGGGTTACAAGCAGCCTGTATAAGTGTCCATCTTCATGCCTGACACTTTAAGTTCATTATTAAACTTTCCAGTAATATTTCTGCGTTGTTACATTTAATGTTCATTTACACATTAGTTGTAAACTTTTGATCGTTTAGTTTGTATGTGATGCTGGAGAAATTTTTGAATTTCAGGGGTAGTGATGGAATGCAGTCCAGCCCCATCATTCCTGAGTAATCTGGTAGAGCCATCCATTTTCCAAGCCCATCGCTAGGCACAGGGACACCCTGGATGTCACAGTCACCATGACATGCCAATGAGCCTATATGACATGTCTTTAGAGTGTGGAGGAAGCCTGTTAAGTATGGGAAGAACATGCAAACTCCACACACAGACAAAGGGGAGGTGGGATTTGAACCCCCAACCCCAGAGGTGCAATACAACAGTACCAACCGCTGAGCTCCATAAGGGTGATGTAATGTGATACAAAGGGATACATAAAAATTTTCCAGGAAGTACGACACTGCTGACCAGCATTCAAAGAACAGCGACTGGCTTACTACAAGCGAAACATCTCGGCCCTCTGGCTCCCTCCTTGTTGATCTTTTTCTCCATCTCTCCATGCTTTTCTATGTGATTTATTTCACCCTCTGTTGTGCCTGGCTCACATGACCCCACAGTTTGCGCTAGGCCTGCTCACCCGGAGCTGAAGCGGACTGCTGTGAGCTTATTAAAATTGTGGGGGGTGGGCCCCATGACTCATGGGATCGTCTGCCCTTTACCTGGAAGGAGGTCCCGGGGGCACTTCAAGCTGGCCCACCCAGAGGCTGTGGCTGGCAATTAGAAACCCAACCTCCCCAGAATATGCCCCCACCCCCTGGGACCCTCTCTCTTCCTTCTCTCTCCCATGCAGAAAAATCCTTGTCATCCAGAATAATGTCAGAATGATGCATTTTACTGCCAGTGCCGCTAACACACTGTTATGGCTCTGCAAACAAGACCTGTATTCCTGGGTTATAAAAAACATTCAAGGCTATTTTAGTAATAATAATAATAATAATAATAATAATAATGTGATACTGCATTAATCTACTGCGGCCACAAGACCTCATCTCCTTATAAGACCCACTAAAACTTGTACTGCAGAATCATGTTCATAAATTGTTACTCGTGTTACAGTGGGCATTTATGAAAACACGTTTAATAGTATATGGATATGATCTGTAATATAAATAACGCATTATATGTTTGATGACTATATCTTAAAGTGGAATGTCTTCTGAAACACCGTAATCATGTGACATTTCACTGATCCGTTTATTACTGCTTATAAGAGCAGTTGGCCCCTGTAGGAAGATGATCAGGGTGCTGAGGTGGGGGCCGCAGTGCAGTACCAATGACCCGAAGCTAGGTGGTTCCCTCATAATTTTATTCCAGGACTCCCTGAAATGTGCTCCCCACTTAATAAACTACACCTTCTCTATTGCTGATTACGGAGTGCATTTCTCATGCTTGAACCTGCGGTGCTTTGTAATGGCTGCCAAGACGATCTGTGCGAATGAGTGACAGAATGGAAAGACCTCGCACGTGGCCGAGAAAACCGTCAGCGAACAAAAGCAGCAAAAAATCAATGTTCTTGATCACAGGCTGGGATTTGAAGAGATCTGGTTCTGCTTGACATGGCTGCACATCGTGCTGCTTTTCTCGTTCAAACAATTTCTGTCCCCAAACTCACTTTATACCAATACCTGCCTGCCCCCAGACCACATGAGGTGTCACCACCATCACCTTTCAACTTGCTAGCCTTCTTGTTTCAAATGAAATTAAAAATCTCCAAATGGGCCAAGTGGTCCTGTAAAAACAGTCCCACTGTAGCATGTCCCAGTGGTAAAAGCGGGGGCTTCCTAGCCTGCATGGAGAGCCAGGTCTCTTTGGAGGTCCCCTGTCCTTACCCAGCCCTGCTCTCTTTGGGGGTCCCCTGTCCTTTCCCAGCCCCGCTTGTTACCACATCAGTGATGACACACTTCCACGTGCTCCTGTCTGATGCATGTAAGACACAGGGCTGGGCTCATGGAGGAAGCCACCACAGAGGCGTCAAGTCGACAGTAGTTTCAGTCCACGCTGCAGGGTGTGTAGAGTATACGTCTCTGCAAAAGCACGCCTCACCGCCAGAACTGTAAGCCGTACCTAATCTGGCCCTTTCACCAGGACGAGACTGTACTCTGCTGCCACTGCTGTCTGAGCACAGGAGTGATGAGGTGCTCATCAGCAGGGGCATCAGGCGGACCGCGCAAAGCCCCCTCACATACACACGCACGCATGCAAAGATTCCCTCGACGTCTGCTTCATGGTGGCAGCTGTGACCTCGACAGGGTCCTCGATCCCCATGGATTATCGAGGACGAGGAAAGCCCTGCCCACCATATCCCTGTATGGTGGCACCCGGCACATGTGCTTGAAGGGGGGTGGGGTGGGGGGGAGACGTCCTGCACAACAGCAGACCTTGACATAACAGATCTGTGACCATCCCATCCAGGCTCTCAAACCACCTCTCCCACTCCTGCTGTGCTGTCCCTTTGCCAAACTCTACACGACAACTCAACGACAAATATTTGTGTGCTTGGGGGGGGTGTCACATGTTTGCATGTAGCAGTCCAAATGTTGTACAAGCTGACCTTGTTGTACACACAGTCACACCCAGGCACAATCCCCCACACACTCACAGACTCACCCGCACAGTCTTGCTCAAACACAGACATGTACATGTGAAGACACACACGGATACAGCCACTCACACTAATTATCAGCTGGGGTTGCCTGAAGGGGGGATGGTTTCCTCTCCTAAAACTAAACATACGAACCAACTCTGTCCCCAGAAATGCTGAGAGTGGAAAGATTTATAATGTTTTGTCAGCGGAGAATTCCACAGGAAGGCCGTTTTAATTAAGAAATATTGCTGTTAGGGTGAATGTATTTACTTTCCCCAAATTATCATTAATGCCGCTCTGGTTGTCCTATTAGTCAATGACTGACCACTTGGCATGGGATGGATGTGTATGACTGTAGCATCCTCCTGCTACCCGTTAAGGCCTCATTAGCTTAACGGCCTGCTTTAAAAACACGCCCACTTTCCTCCGCGACATGAACTAAGGTAGAACTGAATCCAGAATTCCCAAAGAACACGTTTCGGCCCAGAAGTCAAAGGGCATGGATCGTAGGTGATCACCGTGGCAACTGGATGACGACTGCACTGCTTGCGACGCGGCAGGGAGACAAGAAAAGGCGTAGTGCTGGAAAAGCGGGTTAAACATACAAAAACAAGTGCTGCCTTTCCCATCCTAAGCACTGGAGCTTGACACTCCTTCTCCCAGTATAAGTGGTCCTGTTAGACCAATCAGGATAGGCGTGATGGTCTAAACAAGCATCTGCTGGGCTCATTAGCATGGTGACACATGAAGTGTATTTACACCGCAGCAAACTCTTCAATGGTTGATAAATGCGGAGGGCCGGACAGCTTATAATTTATAGCTACCGCCAATGCCATTTTATATATTTTCTCACTGGCAGCAGTGTTTAGCATAAAGCAAGATCCTGTCAGCTTTCACTTACGATAATAAATTAGAAAGATCTTAAAGAATGTGTGTGTGTGAATGTGGGGGAGGTGCATATGTATGTGAACTAGGGTGTCGGTTTCACGCCGCTCTCTGATTTACGACGTCGCTAAAGCCCTTAATTTCCACATCGTTTAGAACGTGACTGGCTAATAGCTGTGGAATAATCCAGCTTTTTTAGGTGGATCGTGGATGTGACTCAGTCAACTGAGGGGTCGTGCTCACGGTCCAGCCAGGAAAACCCGCTGGACGAACTTCTTAAAGACGTTTTTAAGAGCGATAACGTTAAAAAAACCTACGTGAGCGTGCAAGTAAGGAATGAACCCACATACACGCCAGGCACGAAAGACGCTTACTGAGCTCCACTTAACACCTGGAGACCGCCAGACGTGCATGTGACAGATCATCCTCAGCAGACGCCTTGACCGGGAAACCATTCGACGCGGCAAGTCGAGCCCGCTCGGCGCGCAGGGAGGAAAATCATGTTTGACGAGTTTGCAGCTAATCTTGCCTACGTTGGCCCCGTACTTGTAGACATCACCTCTCCCTCCTTTTCAGGAGGGGAGCTTGCGGGCTCGCTTGTTCAAACTTGCTAGAGTCAATGAACAGCAGCTTGAAAAGTTTTAGAGTGGATTTCCTCAAGACAATTGCCAGACAATGAGCTGAGTCCAGTACGGGAGACATGGAATGTGTCTGAGAAACTGCTTTAAGGAGTCATTATCTCACTTACATGAGGAAAGGAATCACTGTCCGGTGCTGATTTTGCCCCTCCCCAACATACACAACTGTAAAATTCTGTCCTGTTCCACAACTTCCAGCTGTGTTGAATTTCTCTCAAAGACAAATCTCACATCCCATCTGGACTTGAAGGTATCCCTAATGGTCAGGAGGGTCTGGTTCTGACCATAACACACAGTAGAGGTGTATGCGTGTGTGTGTGTGGGGCGGGGGGTGGCTACTGGCAGCTTCTCAAAGACCTCCTGCTCCCCATCTCCCCCACCCCCATCCAGTCTTCCCAAGGGAACCTGGCCCAAATAAGTTCAGAGACAAAAATCCCTAATTGTTGTATCACATTACGAGCAAATTCTTGTAAACTATCATTAAGAACTGTACCTAATTAGGAGTAAAAGATGCCTTGAACATTAAATGTGCAGCAGGACAGCCCAAAATTACATGAGAATAACACACACACATACATTTGTAATTCTAACCTTATGGGGACCTTCCATTCATTTCTATGGGCCTAACCCTAATCCTATGACAATAATAACTATGACAATCCTAACCCTTACCCAGCCTAACCTTAACCATAAGTAACCCAATAAAATACAAAACTTTTGGCTCATTTGGTTTTTTGATTGAATTAAACAGATTTTATAAGTCCCCATGTAAGTAAAAAGTATCAGTTTTTCATTCCTCTAGGGGATATTGTGTCCCCACTATGTGATAATAAACATGCCCACACACACGCGCACACACACAAACACACACACACACAGACCGTACTTATGAAGCCATTCCTGAACTGAAGCTTCCCCCTTGTCCTTTTGTTGAGGGGATTTCGTATGATTAATGCAGGGATCATTCCAAACTGTCACTGCTACTTTGACTCCAGATCTGCCCAATAGCACAAAGCTGTCAAAACTGTTACACATGGCTCTGGGTTCGAGTTATGCACAGCTGAGTGCATTTTCTGATCCTGTCGAGAACAAGGCCCAAAATGTTCCTGTCCTCACATTTTTTAGTTTTATTTAAGGTGTGACATAATTCCACCACCCACAGCACGTGTATAAGAGTCACGCTGTGCTGTGGGCTCCTGTATATCTGGGCACCTTATAGCGCCTCTTACAGATCTAATACAGCTTTAGTGTGCATTGCCATGAGACCTGTCACAGCTGATCACGTCATGTGAACCCACAACATGTGACACGTGAAGTCTAAAAAACAGGCGTTATGGGAACAATGGCAACAAAACACAACTTCATCAATTAAAAGGCTTTTAAATATTTTCGAAAGGCTGGGTTTGTGTTAGGGGCCGTTTGTTACAGTAAAACAGGGTTCTATAGGGAGGTCTTCACAAATACAGATACTCCTAATGTGTACCTACCTCATTTTACCTACCTCATTTTACACTACAATTCATATTTTGATATTTTGTGTACATATGCTACCTCCCA